>JAOWBW010000720.1:0-606880 GCA_026119855.1 Campanula takesimana
ATATTTGCTTAGGATTCGTATAGGTTGTAGAGACTTTGGCGCCTCTATGACATACGCATCCTAGATCGATCGGATTGGAGAAGCCTCGGCGTTTCTGTTTGCGAGAGATCCAGCATCTATTATTTTTAGCACTTCTAATATTTGCTTAGGATTCGTATGGTTGTAGAGACTTCGGCGCCTCATGACATACGCATCCTAGATCGATCGCGATGGCAGAAGCCTCCGCTTGGCGTTTCTGTTGCGAGAATCCAGCATCTATTATTTTAGCATTTCTAATATTTGCTTAGGATTCGTATGGTTGTAGAGACTTTGGCGCCTCTATGACATACGCATCCTAGATCGATCGCGATTGGCAGAAGCCTCGGCGTTTCTGTTTGCGAGAGATCCAGCATCTATTATTTAGCATTTCCTAATATTTGCTTAGGATTCGTATGGTTGTAGAGACTTCGGCGCCTCTATGACATACGCATCCTAGATCGATCGTGATTGGCAGAAGCCTCGGCGTTTCTGTTTGCGAGAGATCCAGCATCTATTATTTTAGCATTTCCTAATATTTGCTTAGGATTCGTATGGTTGTAGAGACTTTGGCGCCTCTGACATACGCATCCTAGATCGATCGCGATTGGCAGAAGCCTCGGCGTTTTTGTTTGCGAGAGATCCAGCATCTATTATTTTAGCATTTCCTAATATTTGCTTTGGATTCGTATGGTTGTAGAGACTTCGGCGCCTCTATGACATACGCATCCTAGATCGATCGCGATTGGCAGAAGCCTCGGCGTTCTGTTTGCGGAGATCCAGCATCTATTTTAGCATTTCTAATATTTGCTTAGGATTCGTATGGTTGTAGAGACTTTGGCGCCTCTATGACATACGCATCCTAGATCGATCGTGATTGGCAGAAGCCTCGGCGTTTCTGTTTGCGAGAGATCCAGCATCTATTATTTTAGCATTTCCTAATATTTGCTTAGGATTCGTATGGTTGTAGAAACTTCGGCGCCTCTATGACATACGCATCCTAGATCGATCGTGATTGGCAGAAGCCTCGGCGTTTCTGTTTGCGAGAGATCCAGCATCTATTATTTTAGCATTTCCTAATATTTGCTTAGGATCGTATGGTTGTAGAGACTTCGGCGCCTCTATGACATACGCATCCTAGATCGATCGCGATTGGCAGAAGCCTCGGCGTTTCTGTTGCGAGAGATCCAGCATCTATTATTTTAGCATTTCCTAATATTTGCTTAGGATTCGTATGGTTGTAGAGACTTTGGCGCCTCTATGACATACGCATCCTAGATCGATCGTGATTGGCAGAAGCCTCGGCGTTTCTGTTTGCGAGAGATCCAGCATCTATTATTTAGCACTTCCTAATATTTGCTTAGGATTCGTATGGTTGTAGAGACTTCGGCGCCTCTATGACATACGCATCCTAGATCGATCGATTGGCAGAAGCCTCGGCTTTTCTGTTTGCGAGAGATCCAGCATATATTATTTTAGCATTTCCTAATATTTGCTTAGGATTCGTATGGTTGTAGAGACTTCGGCGCCTCTATGACATACGCATCCTAGACCGATCGCGATGGCAGAAGCCTCGGCGTTTCTGTTTGCGGGAGATCCAGCATCTATTTTAGCATTTCTAATATTTGCTTAGGATTCGTATGGTTGTAGAGACTCGGTTGCGCCTCTATGACATACGCATCCTAGATCGATCGTGATTGGCAGAAGCCTCGGCGTTTCTGTTTGCGAGAGATCCAGCATCTATTTTAGCATTTCCTAATATTTGCTTAGGATTCGTATGGTTGTAGAGACTTTGGCGCCTCTATGACATACGCATCCTAGATCGATCGCGATTGGAGAAGCCTCGGCGTTTTGTTTGCGAGAGATCCAGCATCTATTATTTTAGCACTTCCTAATATTTGCTTAGGATTCGTATGGTTGTAGAGACTTCGGCGCCTCTATGACATACGCATCCTAGATCGATCGCGATTGGCAGAAGCCTCGGCGTTTCTGTTTGCGAGAGATCCAGCATCTATTATTTTAGCATTCCTAATATTTGCTTAGGATTCGTATGGTTGTAGAGACTTTGGCGCCTCTATGACATACGCATCCTAGATCGAATCTTGATTGGCAGAAGCCTCGGCGCTTCTGTTTGCGAGAGATCCAGCATCTATTATTTTAGCATTTCCTAATATTGCTTAGGATTCGTATGGTTGTAGAGACTTTGGCGCCTCTATGACATACGCATCCTAGATCGATCGTGATTGGCAGAAGCCTCGGCGTTTCTGTTTGCGAGAGATCCAGCATCTATTATTTTAGCATTTCCTAATATTTGCTTAGGATTCGTATGGGTTGTAGAGACTTTGGCGCCTCTATGACATACGCATCCTAGATCGATCGCGATTGGCAGAAGCCTCGGCGTTTTGTTTGCGAGAGATCCAGCATCTATTATTTTAGCATTTCCTAATATTTGCTTTGATTCGTATGGTTGTAGAGACTTCGGCGCCTCTATGACATACGCATCCTAGATCGATCGCGATTGGCAGAAGCCTCGGCGTTTCTGTTTGCGAGAGATCCAGCATCTATTTTAGCATTTCCTAATATTTGCTTAGGATTCGTATGGTTGTAGAGACTTTGCGCCTCTATGACATACGCATCCTAGATCGATCGTGATTGGCAGAAGCCCGGCGTTTCTGTTTGCGAGAGATCCAGCATCTATTATTTTAGCATTTCCTAATATTTGCTTAGGATTCGTATGGTTGTAGAAACTTGGCGCCTCTATGACATACGCATCCTAGATCGATCGTGATTGGCAGAAGCCTCGGCGTTTCTGTTTGCGAGAGATCCAGCATCTATTATTTTAGCATTTCCTAATATTGCTTAGGATTCGTATGGTTGTAGAGACTTCGGCGCCTCTATGACATACGCATCCTAGATCGATCGCGATGGCAGAAGCCTCGGCGTTTCTGTTTGCGAGAGATCCAGCATCTATTATTTTTGCATTTCCTAATATTTGCTTAGGATTCGTATGGTTAAGAGACTTCGGCGCCTCTATGACATACGCATCCTAGATCGATCGCGATTGGCCGAAGCCTCGGCGTTCATCTAGCATTTCCTAATATTTGCTTAGGATTCGTATGGTTGTAGAGACTTTGGCGCCTCTATGACATACGCATCCTAGATCGATCGTGATTGGCAGAAGCCTCGGCGTTTCTGTTTGCGAGAGATCCAGCATCTATTATTTTAGCATTTCCTAATTTTTGCTTAGGATTCGTATGGTTGTAGAGACTTTGGCGCCTCTATGACATACGCATCCTAGATCGATCGCGATTGGCAGAAGCCTCGGGTTTCCATTTGCGAGAGATCCAGCATCTATTATTTTAGCATTCCTAATATTTCCTTAGGATTCGTATGGTTGTAGAGACTTTGGCGCCTCTATGACATACGCATCCTAGATCGATCGTGATTGGCAGAAGCCTCGGCGTTTCTGTTTGCGAGAGATCCAGCATCTATATTTTAGCATTCCTAATATTTGCTTAGGATTCGTATGGTGGGAGACTTCGGCACCTCTATGACATACGCATCCTAGATCGATCGCGATTGGCAGAAGCCTCGGCGTTTCTGTTTGCGAGAGATCCAGCATCTATTATTTAGCATTTCCTAATTTTTGCTTAGGATTCGTATGGTTGTAGAGACTTTGGCGCCTCTATGACATACGCATCCTAGATCGATCGCGATTGGCAGAAGCCTCGGCGCTTCTGTTTGCGAGAGATCCAGCATCTATTATTTTAGCATTTCCTAATATTTGCTTAGGATTCGTATGGTTGTAGAGACTTGGCGCCTCTATGACATACGCATCCTAGATCGATCGTGATTGGCAGAAGCCTCGGCGTTTCTGTTTGCGAGAGATCCAGCATCTATTACTTTAGCATTTCCTAATATTTGCTTAGGATTCGTATGGTTGTAGAGACTTTGGCGCCTCTATGACATACGCATCCTAGATCGATCGCGATTGGCAGAAGCCTCGGCGTTTTGTTTGCGAGAGATCCAGCATCTATTATTTTAGCATTTCCTAATATTTGCTTGAATTCGTATGGTTGTAGAGACTTCGGCGCCTCTATGACATACGCATCCTTGATCGATCGCGATGGCAGAAGCCTCGGCGTTTCTGTTTGCGGGAGATCCAGCATCTATTTTAGCATTTCCTAATATTTGCTTAGGATTCGTATGGTTGTAGAGACTTTGGCGCCTCTATGACATACGCATCCTAGATCGATCGTGATTGGCAGAAGCCTCGGCGTTTCTGTTTGCGAGAGATCCAGCATCTATTATTTTAGCACTTCCTAGTATTTGCTTAGGATTCATATGGTTGTAGAAACTTCGGCGCCTCTATGACATACGCATCCTATATCGATCGTGATTGGCAGAAGCCTCGGCGTTTCTGTTTGCGAGAGATCCAGCATCTATTATTTTAGCATTTCCTAATATTTGCTTAGGATTCGTATGGTTGTAGAGACTTTGGCGCCTCTATGACATACGCATCCTAGATCGATCGTGATTGGCAGAAGCCTCGGCGTTTCTGTTTGCGAGAGATCCAGCATCTATTATTTTAGCATTTCCTAATATTTGCTTAGGATTCGTATGGTTGTAGAGACTTCGGCGCCTCTATGACATACGCATCCTAGATCGATCGCGATTGGCAGAAGCCTCGGCGTTTCTGTTTGCGAGAGATCCAGCATCTATTATTTTAGCATTTCCTAATATTTGCTTAGGATTCGTATGGTTGTAGAGACTTTGGCGCCTCTATGACATACGCATCCTAGATCGATCGTGATTGGCAGAAGCCTCGGTTTCTGTTTGCGAGAGATCCAGCATCTATTATTTTAGCATTTCCTAATATTTGCTTAGGATTCGTATGGTTGTAGAGACTTCGGCGCCTCTATGACATACGCATCCTAGATCGATCGCGATTGGCAGAAGCCTCCGCATTTCTGTTTGCGGGAGATCCAGCATATTTTAGCATTTCCTAATATTTGCTTAGGATTCGTATGGTTGTAGAGACTTCGGTGCCTCTATGACATACGCATCCTAGATCGATCGCGATTGGCAGAAGTCTCGGCGTTTCTGTTTGCGGGAGATCCAGCATCTATTTTAGCATTTCCTAATATTTGCTTAGGATTCGTATGGTTGTAGAGACTTTGGCGCCTCTATGACATACGCATCCTAGATCGATCGTGATTGGGAGAAGCCTCGGCGTTTCTGTTTGCGAGAGATCCAGCATCTATTATTTTAGCACTTCCTAATATTTGCTTAGGATTCGTATGGTTGTAGAGACTTCGGCGCCTCTATGACATACGCATCCTAGATCGATCGCGATTGGCAGAAGCCTCGGCGTTTCTGTTTGCGAGAGATCCAGCATCTATTATTTTAGCATTTCCTAATATTTGCTTAGGATTCGTATGGTTATAGAGACTTTGGCGCCTCTATGACATACGCATCCTAGATCGATCGCGATTGGCAGAAGCCTCGGCGCTTCTGTTTGCGAGAGATCCAGCATCTATTATTTTAACATTTCCTAATATTTGCTTAGGATTCGTATGGTTGTAGAGACTTTGGCGCCTCTATGACATACGCATCCTAGATCGATCGTGATTGGCAGAAGCCTCGGCGTTTCTGTTTGCGAGAGATCCAGCATCTATTATTTTAGCATTTCCTAATATTTGCTTAGGATTCGTATGGTTGTAGAGACTTTGGCGCCTCTATGACATACGCATCCTAGATCGATCGCGATTGGCAGAAGCCTCGGCGTTTTGTTTGCGAGAGATCCAGCATCTATTATTTTAGCATTTCCTAATATTTGCTTGAATTCGTATGGTTGTAGAGACTTCGGCGCCTCTATGACATACGCATCCTGATCGATCGCGATTGGCAGAAGCCTCGGCGTTTCTGTTTGCGGGAGATCCAGCATCTATTTTAGCATTTCCTAATATTTGCGTAGGATTCGTATGGTTGTAGAGACTTTGGCGCCTCTATGACATACGCATCCTAGATCGATCGTGATTGGCAGAAGCCTCGGCGTTTCTGTTTGCGAGAGATCCAGCATCTATTATTTTAGCATTTCCTAATATTTGCTTAGGATTCGTATGGTTGTAGAGACTTCGGCGCCTCTATGACATACGCATCCTATATCGATCGTGATTGGCAGAAGCCTCGGCGTTTCTGTTTGCGAGAGATCCAGCATCTATTATTTTAGCATTTCCTAATATTTGCTTAGGATTCGTATGGTGTATAGACTTCGGCGCCTCTATGACATACGCATCCTAGATCGATCGCGATTGGCAGAAGCCTCGGCGTTTCTGTTTGCGAGAGATCCAGCATCTATTATTTTAGCATTTCCTAATATTTGCTTAGGATTCGTATGGTTGTAGAGACTTCGGCGCCTCTATGACATACGCATCCTAGATCGATCGCGATTGGCAGAAGCCTCGGCTTTTCTGTTTGCGAGAGATCCAGCATTATTATTTTAGCATTTCCTAATATTTGCTTAGGATTCGTATGGTTGTAGAGACTTTGGCGCCTCTATGACATACGCATCCTAGATCGATCGTGATTGGCAGAAGCCTCGGCGTTTCTGTTTGCGAGAGATCCAGCATCTATTTTAGCATTTCCTAATATTTGCTTAGGATTCGTATGGTTGTAGAGACTTCGGCGCCTCTTGACATACGCATCCTAGATCGATCGCGATTGGCAGAAGCCTCGGCGTTTCTGTTGCGAGAGATCCAGCATCTATTTTAGCATTTCCTAATATTTGCTTAGGATTCGTATGGTTGTAGAGACTTTGGCGCCTCTATGACATACGCATCCTAGATCGATCGTGATTGGCAGAAGCCTCGGCGTTTCTGTTTGCGAGAGATCCAGCATCTATTATTTTAGCATTTCCTAATATTTGCTTAGGATTCGTATGGTTGTAGAGACTTCGGCGCCTCTATGACATACGCATCCTAGATCGATCGCGATTGGCAGAAGCCTCGGCGTTTCTGTTTGCGAGAGATCCAGCATCTATTATTTTAGCATTTCCTAATATTTGCTTAGGATTCGTATGGTTATAGAGACTTTGGCGCCTCTATTACATACGCATCCTAGATCGATCGCGATTGGCAGAAGCCTCGGCGTTTCTGTTTGCGAGAGATCCAGCATCTATTATTTTAGCATTTCCTAATATTTGCTTAGGATTCGTATAGTTGTAGAGACTTTGGCGCCTCTATGACATACGCATCCTAGATCGATCGTGATTGGCAGAAGCCTCGGCGTTTCTGTTTGCGAGAGATCCAGCATCTATTATTTTAGCATTTCCTAATATTTGCTTAGGATTCGTATGGTTCTAGAGACTTCGGCGCCTCTATGACATACGCATCCTAGATCGATCGCGATTGGCAGAAGCCTCGGCGTTTCTGTTTGCGAGAGATCCAGCATCTATTATTTTAGCATTTCCTAATATTTGCTTAGGATTCGTATGGTTGTAGAGACTTTGGCGCCTCTATGACATACGCATCCTAGATCGATCGTGATTGGCAGAAGCCTCGGCGTTTCTGTTTGCGAGAGATCCAGCATCTATTATTTTAGCATTTCCTAATATTTGCTTAGGATTCGTATGGTTGTAGAGACTTCGGCGCCTCTATGACATACGCATCCTAGATCGATTGCGATTGGCAGAAGCCTCGGCGTTTCTGTTTGCGAGAGATCCAGCATCTATTAAGGTTCGTATGATTGTAGAGACTTCGGCGCCTCTATGACCTACGTATCCTTGATCATTCGTGATTGGCAGAAGCCTCGGCGTTCCTGTTTGCGAGAGATCCAACATCTATTAGGGTTCGTATGATTGTAGGGACTTCGGCGCCTCTATGACATACGTATCCTTGATCGATCGTGGTTAGCAGAAGCCTCGGCGTTTCTGTTCGCGAGAGATCCGACATCTATTACTTTAGCGCAATCGGCAGGAACCCTGGCGATCCTGATTGCGTTTACCATTCCATCTTGGGATTATTTAGACAACGTAGTCTTTAATTTTCCCAAATAACTTCATTGCTTTCGAATGTTCGTTCTTCATACAAGATAGTATCCGTAGGTTTATTATCCACAGTAGAAGTTCGATGTCTCGTCTTTCCCCAATGTCTCTGAACTACGACCGGCTTGATTCCTCGGAGGATACGTAGGAAACCTGAAAAGGTCCAGCCACTCGACCGACGCGGTCATCTCTCATCCCCAGCAGGTGCATTTTCCCCAGCAGAAGACGTTGCTCCCTAAGAGGACAAATCATTCGCAATTTCCCCATCAGATTTGAACTACGTTTGGCTTGATTCCCCCGCGGATACGTAGGTCACCTGTCAAGGTTCAGCCGTTCCATTACCTTTCATCTGTTTAGAAACTCATGTTTCAGACGGATCCTTCTTTTATCGTCGACCCCACATTGCCTTGGAAGAAGCGTCGCCGAGGGGATACTGTTAGTACCCGACCTGAAAATGAGTTTATTAGGACTTTCCAAAAATACAAGTACTTTATAGGAATTAGAAACCTTGCAAAGACTTGTCCCGGATTCCCAAAATATCTCATTTATGGCAAAATCTATCAAAATAGGTAACAAATGGTTTCCTTAAAACCATGCAGAAACCCTAGCTTAAGAATCAAGTCAGCCTGCAACCTTGGCCACGCGGCCAACATTGCTGCGCGTCGACCTTGGCCACGCGGCCACTCTTGTCACCGGCTTCAACCATGGCCAGGCGGCCAACCTTGCGCTGGATGATCTGGACCGTCAGATCCTCCCCTCAGTTTACTATATAAACCAATTCCATTCCATTGGTTTAGGGTCCGATTTTGAGAGTTCTAAAGTCCGAATTTTGGAGTTCTTAAACACTATTTTGCTCTCTAATTAGCATTCAAACACTCAAGAAGATCCAAGGTTTATTTCTTGCCAACATAGGTAAGTTTTCTAACTTATTTCTTCACGTTCTTGCATTATTTCTAATGTAGATCTTTAATATTCATGTTCGTACATGTTTATTCATAGTTTCTTCATGAGATTTGCATGTTCATTCATATGTTCATAATATGTTCTTCGCATGTTCATCATATTCTAGATTAAAACCTTATTTATGCCATATTTAGGGTGGCGATCTTCATAATTACATGTTATTTCATAGCCGATGATGATCTAGGGTTCATCAACCCGAGGATGATCTAGGAACTACTTCTAAACCCTAAACTTTAGGTAATTCCTCCTCATTATGCATGATCCCGATTCTTCTGCCTATTCTAAATTCTTCTCGAACTACGCTGACCTGAGCTTCTCACATTGAGAGGAACGTAGGCAATCTTCGGATCCGGTCTAAATCACTAACACACTACTAACACATTCATCATGATAGAAAGACCGATCGATTCGGGCAATAGGTGTGATAACGTTCAATATTCTTCTCTTGTTGTTATTTGACCCCCGAACCCATTAAACATGCTTTTTCTCAATGTTTTGGCTATAACTAAAACGGCGTGGCGACTCTCATAATTTTAATGTTGCTATGAATATTCCCAATTTCAAACACACGTATTCACAGTCATGTAGTTGCATTAGTAACTTATTGAGATTTATCTCACCCCTTTCCTTTTATCTTTGTTTTTCCTTAACCCCCCCCCCTAGGTGCTAAGGATTAGTCTCGCTGATCACGAGAAAGAGGACGTCGAGTGTGGATACATTCTTTTGGGGAAAGTTGTTATAGGTTGGTTTACATTATATCAATGTGTAACCTTTTGGGGATATTTGTACCAAACATTGACGTCACTAGGATTTGTGTATTTTGTAACTTTGGTGTATAAGCTTATGGAGTTTATACTAGTTTTACTTTGTTGTTCAAGTTGATTTACAAAACCTTGTGTTATCATCTTTTGGGTATAAAAGGAAATTTTTATCTCCATTATTTTAGAGTTTATTGTTTAAGTCGACGTCCAGCTCGCGATCTCGGGCCCACGGGGTTCGGGGCCGCGACAGTTGGTATCAGAGCCATGGTTTGGCTCTAGGTATAAGTATAGGTGGATTAGTCTGACCTAGGAGGGTAGTAGTGTGCGGAGTGATTAACAGTTGATGTCTTATGCAGGTAATTGTTTCCAATGGCTAGAAGAAGAACAGGTGAAGGCTCTAGTGGAGCACAGAATCAGAATGACACAAGGGAAGAAGCACGTGCTATGTTTCAAGGCATGTTCGAGGCGGCCATGAAGGCCATACATGATCAAGGTCCCAGGGTAGAACAAGCACCACCCCGCTATGGATTGGAGCAATTTCTCAAACTGAAACCGGTTGAATTCAATGGGGAACCCGATGTTCGGAAAGCGGAGTTATGGATTGAGTCGATGGAGAATATTTATGAGGTATTTGGTTGCACGGATGAGGACAAGGTCCGGTTCGCGGCTTACAAACTTGTGGGAGCCGCTGAGCATTGGTGGAAAGGTGTCAAAGCTAGTTGGGATGACACTCACACGGTGTATGCGTGGGAGTTGTTTGTGCGTAAGTTTAAAGAGCATTTCATTCCGGTTGTTGATCAAAACCGAAAGGAGATAGAGCTGCTCAACCTGGAGCAAGGTTTGTTGTCTATAGCTCAATACTCGGCTAATTTCATAGAATTAGCCCGGTATTGTGACTATTTGGTGAGGACTGAGGAACAAAAAGCTATGAGATTCATTCGGGGATTGAAGACCTCCATCCGTACTCAACTTATTGCCCAACGGATTGTGACCTTCCAAGATGCGGTAGACCGAGCCTACTTGATCGAGCAAGATATTGGGGAGCACAAAAGGAAAACCGAGGTTGCGGGTACGGGTAAACCGGGAAGCCATGCTAAGTCTCAACCTCAACACCATTCCGACAACCGAGGTAACCCGGGAGCATCATCTCAGTTTAAGGGGCAAACCACACCGAGGAATCCGAGTACTACTCCGGGGATTCAGAATAGGAAGCCTTGTACCTTTTGTCAGAGGGTAGGCCATACGGAGGATATGTGTTGGAAAAAGCAAGGCAAGTGTACCAATTGTGGTGAAATGGGGCACTTTGCGATAGATTGCACGAAGTACCGAGGTCAGTCATCCGGGTCAGGGGTTGGTACTAATCAGGGTCAGAAAAGGGATGCCGCTGGGAAGCCCAAAGTTCAAGGAAAGATATATGCCATGAATCAACAACAGGCGACCGATGATCCTTCGGTTATTGGAGGTATTGTTTCTGTGTCTAATGTGAGCGCACAAGCGTTAGTAGATCCAGGATCATCTCATTCATACATTTCTGTGCAATTTGCTTCCATGTTAAATGCTGCATTCGAGTCTTTACCGTACGTGCTAGAGGTGTCGACCCCTATAGGAGAATTCTTGATTTCTGATCGAGTCTTTCGTGCTTGTGATGTGGTTATTTGTGGTCGTGTCCTTTGTGCGGATTTGGTAGTTCTTCCTATCCAAGACTTTGATGTCATTTTGGGTATGGATTGGTTGAGCAAGTTTCATGCTTCCGTTGATTGCCGTAAGAAAACTGTTACTTTTTCTATTCCCGATGTGCCTAAATTTGTGTTTGAGTCTAGTCCTCTGAGTAGAAAGGTTCGCTTAATTTCTTTTATGAAAGCGAGAAAATTATTGCATAGTGGTTGTGAGGGGTATTTGGCTAGTGTTCTTGATACTAGGAAGGAATCTCCTAGTTCGGATAGTGTTCGGGTAGTTCGGGAATTTCCCGATGTTTTCTCTACCGAGTATGATATGCCTCCCGATCGTGAGATAGAATTTTGTATAGATCTTTTGCCGGGTACGGCTCCAATTTCGAAAGCACCGTATAGGTTGGCTCCCGCAGATTTGAAGGAGTTAAAGGTTCAGTTGCAAGAGTTGCTTGATCGAGGGTTTATCCGCCCTAGTGTTTCCCCGTGGGGAGCACCGGTTTTGTTCGTGCGGAAGAAAGATGGTTCGTTGAGATTGTGTATAGATTACCGGAAGTTGAATCAGGTTACAGTGAAGAACAAGTATCCTCTACCTCACATTGATGATTTATTTGATCAGCTTCAAGGCTCAGTTGTGTTTTCTAAACTTTACTTGAGGAGTGGGTACCATCAGTTGAAGATTCGATCTGAGGATATTCCGAAGACTGCCTTTCGCACTCGGTATGGTCATTATGAATTCTTGGTTATGCCGTTTGGGTTGACTAATGCGCCGGCCATGTTTATGGATTTAATGAACCGTGTTTTCCATCCTTATCTTGACTCGTTCGTGGTGGTCTTTATTGATGATATACTCGTCTACTCTAAATCTAGAGAGGAGCACGAGCAACACTTGAGGACAGTTTTATCCGTTCTTGCGAGGGAGAAATTGTTTGCGAAGTTTAGCAAATGCGAATTTTGGCTCGAGAAAGTGTCATTTCTGGGCCATGTGATTTCTAAAGATGGGATTTCGGTGGATACTTCAAAGATAGAGGCTATAGTGGATTGGAAGAGACCCGAATCAGTGACAGAGATTAGAAGCTTTCTTGGTTTAGCCGGGTATTACAGAAGATTTATTGAGGGGTTTTCGAGGATCGCTACTCTGATGACTCAGTTGACTCGAAAGAATGTCCCGTTTGTGTGGACCGAGAAATGTGACAAGAGTTTCGAGGAATTAAAGAAGAGGTTGACTACCGCACCGATCTTGACTTTGCCTAATGGGAGCGATGGCCTAGTGATTTATAGTGATGCTTTGAAAGAGGGTTTGGGTTGTGTTTTGATGCAGAACAGGAAGGTGATTGCCTATGCTTCGAGGAAGTTGACCCCTAGTGAACAGAATTACCCCACTCATGATATGGAGTTGGCTGCGATAGTATTTGCGTTGCACAAATGGAAGCATTACCTTTATGGAGCGAAGTTTGAGATTTTTACCGATCACAAGAGTTTGAAATACCTATTCTCTCAGAAGGAATTGAACAACCGACAGCGCCGATGGATGGAATTGTTGAAGGATTATGATTGTACGATTTCTTATCATCCGGGAAAGGCGAATGTGGTAGCCGATGCGATTAGTAGAAAGTCTTATGTGGCTTCGATGATGGTCCGGGAGTGGAAAATGCTTGAGGATGTTCGAGATTGGTCTCCTCGTGAATCGAGACATGGGGCGATTTTTGCGAATATTAGGGTATCTCCGACCCTAATTCAGAGGATAAAGGAAGCTCAGAAGGAAGATCCCGAGTTGGTGAAGATAATGGGTAAATTGAAGGAAAAGAATTTCGAGGATTTTTCTTTGAATTCGAGTGGAGTTTTGACTTTCCGTGATCGTTTGTGCGTACCCGATGTTGGTGGGATGAAGAGGCAAGTTTTAGATGAGGGTCACAAATCGAGATACACTATTCATCCGGGTAGTACGAAGATGTACCAGAATCTGAAGCAACATTTTTTGTGGAATAACATGAAGAGGGAAATAGCCGACTATGTTTCGAAATGTTTAACTTGTCAGCAGGTCAAAGCCGAGCATCAGAGACCCGCAGGTCTACTTCAGCCGTTAGAGATTCTCGAGTGGAAATGGGAGCATGTGACTATGGATTTCGTTACGGGACTACCTCGTACCCGTAGGAAGTATGACAGTGTTTGGGTAATAGTGGATAGATTGACCAAGAGTGCCCATTTCTTGCCTATTGACATCAGGTATTCGATGGAGAAGCTTGCGACCCTTTATATTGATGAGATTGTGAGATTGCATGGAGTTCCGGTTAGCATTGTGTCAGATCGAGACCCGAGGTTTACTTCTAGATTCTGGAAGGCGTTTCAGGAAGCTTTGGGTACAGATTTGCGATTCAGTACGGCTTTTCATCCTCAGACCGATGGTCAATCCGAGAGGACTATTCAGATTTTGGAGGATATGTTGCGAGCTTGTTCGATAGACTTTTCTGATTCTTGGGATAGACAATTACCGTTAGTGGAGTTCTCTTACAACAACAGTTATCAGGCTAGTATCGAGATGGCACCGTATGAGGCCTTGTATGGAAGAAAATGTAGATCGCCTATTTGTTGGGATGAGGTTGGTGAAGCGAAGATCGTGGGTATTGATTTGCTTCAGGATTCAGTTGAAAAGGTTAGAGTTATCCGGGATAGATTGAAAACAGCCCAGAGTCGACATAAGAGCTATGCAGATAACCGAAGGCTAGATCTTAGTTTTCAGACCGGTGATTTTGTGTTCTTGAAAGTATCTCCGAAGGTGGGTATCCGAAGGTTCGGGAAGAAGGGTAAATTGGCTCCGAGGTTTATTGGCCCGTTTGAGATTTTGGGAAAGGTTGGACTTCTAGCGTATCGTCTTGCGTTACCGCCATATTTGGACCGGTTGCATAATGTTTTTCACGTTTCTATGCTTCGGAAGTATGTTCATGATCCATCTCACGTGTTACCGAGGATACCGGAGGATATTGAGCCCGATATGACTTATGAGGAACGACCGGTCCGGATCCTTGATTCTAAAGTTCAAGAGTTGAGGAACAAAAGCATTTCGTTGGTTAGAGTTCTTTGGAGGAATCATAATATCGAGGAGTCGACGTGGGAGCTCCGAGATGAGATCGAGAGGAAATTTCCGTGGCTTTTTAATTCGGGTAAGTCTCGTTAAAATTCGGGTCGAATTTTCTTTAAGGGGGAGTGAATGTCACGACCCGAAATCTAGGCTCTATTTTATTAGTAATAAATAATTATTATTTATTTATTTGCCTATCTATTTATTTAAATTATTATTTATTTAAATATTATGTGTGCATTTTATGTTTCATAATAATTGTGCCTAGCATTTTATTTGGGTTAGTGTGGTATTGTTTTGTTGGGTCTTAATTGTTGTAGGGAGTGCAAGTATTTGTGGGTAATGTAGAGGAGGGGGCCTAAGTGTAAATTCTTTAAATCATTTCCCCTACTCCCTCCCTACTCCTTCTCTTCTCCCTCACTCTTCCCCTTCACCCTCATCACCTCCCAGCAACTCTCTCCCTCTCTCATTAGCATTTGTGGGTAAGTTTTCTCTCTTCCTTCTCTCTTCATTTTCTTCCTCTTCCTCTCATAATCTCTCATTTGTTAAAACTTGAAATGTGTTTAGATCGTCTATAGGATCGCGTAGAATCAAAAATATTCGAATTCCGTCAACTTTCATTATTTTCAAGTAAGTTGCTTTTCCCCTATTTTTATGCTAAAATACTCATAACATGTTTCTACAATGCTTTAATTGTTATCTTTGAAGTTTGGTTGAGTTTGGAATTGATTTGAGTTTTTGGCTAAAATGGTGATTGGATGAATGTCATGATTCAATCTTGGTTTTGGGTTGATAAATGGTGTTAGTTAGGTTCCCTTAAACTTAAATGTTGTTTGGGTACCTTAGCAAACTTGTTGGTTGTGTTTGATTTTGAGTATTTGTGTGATTTGGGTAAGAAAATGAAGAACCCATTTCTTCCCTCCCGAATTCCGGCAGTCCAGAAGGTTGGGCGACCGCCCAAAAATGTCTGGGCGACCGCACATCTATCTGAAAGGTTTTGTTCTTGTTTGAGGGCTTTTTGGGAGACCTCACAGTCCCTTGTGGGCGGCCGCACAGAACCTCTGAAAGTTTTCATTTATTATTTCGTGTGATTGAAGAATGCGTTTTGGTCTAAGTCTTGGGTGTCCTTCTAGTTGACCTTAGTGAAGTGATAGAATTGGGTCCTTTGTGATCAGGTTTGTGTTTGAATCAATTAAGTGTTAATTGGGATTTTGGAACATCTTATTGAGGTATTGTTGGTTTGACTTATCTTTGTGATGATCATTTGGTATGATTCCCTACTTTGGAATCCTTTGTTATTTATCGTGCTAGTATTTCATTACTTAGCATTTATTTGGAAGCCCAGCTGGCATATTTGTTGCATCGGGCGATGGGAAATATTATAATGGCAAAGCCAAGTCCATTATAATGTTGACCATTGTTTTGCCCTTACTATACCCCTTTCCCAGATTGGCCTTGGAAAAGACAAGTTAGCTTCCTTTGTGAATGTATCTAGCTACCAAGCATGACTTTGTGGCATGTCTCTTGTCCTTTGTGACACTCTTATGGTTATTGTTCCGGTACCGGGGATTTCTCTTCAGCTTTCATGCTATTATGAAGATGATGATTTGTTGATTATTGAAGCTGCGCAGCGATCCTTTATTTGGATGTATCGGTTTGGAAACCTTGGCTAATATCCTTTGTTATGTGTTTATTTCCGCTGCTATCTGTTATGTGATAAATGCTATGTGCTAGATATGATTTATTATTGTATATTGCATCTTAGCATGTCATGTAGTTCCATTAGTAACTTATTGAGATTTATCTCACCCCCTTCCTTTTATCTTTGTTTTTCCTTAACCCCCCCCCCCAGGTGCTAAGGATTAGTCTCGCTGATCACGAGAAAGAGGACGTCGAGTGTGGATACATTCTTTTGGGGAAAGTTGTTATAGGTTGGTTTACATTATATCAATGTGTAACCTTTTGGGGATATTTGTACCAAACATTGACGTCACTAGGATTTGTGTATTTTGTAACTTTGGTGTATAAGCTTATGGAGTTTATACTAGTTTTACTTTGTTGTTCAAGTTGATTTACAAAACCTTGTGTTATCATCTTTTGGGTATAAAAGGAAATTTTTATCTCCATTATTTTAGAGTTTATTGTTTAAGTCGACGTCCAGCTCGCGATCTCGGGCCCGCGGGGTTCGGGGCCGCGACATCTACACTAGCACAAATAACTCAAATAAAATGCTAGGCATAAATTATTATGAAACATAAAATGTACACATAAATATTTAAATAAATAAATAATTTAAATGAATAAATAAACCATAAATAAATAATTAAATAATTATCACTAAGAAAAATAGAAGCGGGTTTTCAGGTCGTTACAGGTTTAGATTCTTGTTTACGAGTTATGTTTAGTTTTTCTAGGGCATTGATAACCAGAGTGTCAATGTCCTGTTGGGAGAACTGTTTCTGGGTTTGCTCTTGAGCTACAAGGGCAAGGGTTTGAGATATGGTGGGTGCTGGTTGAATTTTGATCATTCCTTCTAATTCATAGGCTTCAAGTTTACCAAAGTATTGTTCAATGGACATACTACACCATTCAGCTCCTTCTCTAATGGGAAGGGCTACTTTCTCATATTCTTGAGGAAGGTTAGAGTAGATTTTTAAGCAGAGGTCAGATTGATCAAAAGTTTTGCCATGGTCTGAAATGGCTCTAACAAGATCTTCAAATCTTGGTCTTGCAGCACTCACTTTCTCTCCAGGATAGAATTTGAAGTTGTCTAACTGTCTTAATAAGTTATACAGATTCTGAGTTCTAACACTGGTGTGTTTAGTGAACTTGGTGTTAATTAGTTCCCATGCTCCTTTAGCACTTGGTACTTTAGCTATTTCTTGAGCTAGGGAGTCATTCACACTTTTCTGCAGAATATTTTTAACTTTTAAGTTAGCAGTCATAAGTTGTGTTTGAGCATCAGTCCAGTCTTCAAGAGATTTGGTTTTGCTTCCTCCTCCATTAGCTTCTAATTGAGTGGGAGGTTCAACTTTATTTTCTAAGACATACCAGTTCCATATGCTATTAGCATCTAGATAGGTTTTAATTTTTGAGGAATAAATCTCAAAATATCCACAATCATCAATGTGTGGAATGTCCTTTTCATTGTTTCTTCTTGGTTGAGGCATGGTGGATTGAATGGATCTTTCACAAGTTGTTAGACTTTGTATGGTGAATCCAAGCTCTAATGCCAATTGAAAGGCCCTGTTTAACTTAATGAACAGATTAATTAAAACTAGGACAGCTAACTGTTTGAGGTTAGCTGTTGAGAAATAATAAATAAAAAAAATGTGCAGCGGAATAAAGATGAATAAATAAATGAAAGGACAAAGTGTAGTGTGTGTGTTAGTGTATGGACAAGAGTGTACACATTATTTTAAAGTGGTTCAGAGGCAAAACCCTTCTCTTACATCCACCCCCACTGTTGGAACAGTGAGATCAATCCACTATAATATTCTCTTCCAATAAGAGTTACAAGAGTTGATAAGGCAAGTTCCTTTAAACCCCCTCTACTTAATTGACACTTCAATTAAGGTTGCTTCTTTCAAAGCGAGAAAAAGAAAAATATCACAAGTGTGTTTACAAAAGAAAATAGCTTGGCTGTTAGCTGGCTGTAAGTGGGTTGTAACTAGGTGCAAAGTGGCACAATATTTGCAGGGGTCTATGCAAATATTTAAGACTGCAAAGTGAGAATGCAGTAAGGCTACAAAGGATTGTGAGGGTTAAAGATTTGAAGAAGGGGTGTAAAAGGTTAACTTGACAACATGCCAGTATACTCCTTTATATAAGGGAGGGGATATAGCCGTTGGGGGACAAGGTACACTAGTAGCCGTTTGGGGACAAAGGTACAGAGAAGTAATGGTTTGTCTTTGACTTTGACTTTGACTGACTGTTTGTTATTCCTTCGTATACAGGTTGTCAAGGGAAGAGAAGGTATATTCACACTTGAACATTCTTCAATATGAGCTATTCCAATGATTGGTAATATTGGAATAATCATTCTTCAGGATGATGATGTGGAGTCAGCTGTTGATGAAGACCAGTCTTAGCTGTTGACACAGGGGAGCTTAGCTGTTGGGCTTGTAAGCCATTAGCTGTTGAAGCTTGTTTGTATTTATCATCTTGATAATTCATTTGAGGTAGAGGGAGTCTGTAATAGGTAGTTCTTCAGTTTGTTGGATGTATAGATGATAGGTAGATCATGTAATAATTTGATAGTTGGCTTGAATGGAAACAGGACAGCTTAGCTGTTGAGCTTTGAATTGGGCTGCCTGTGCTCAGGTCTTTTGTATACATCATATAATCAATTGGATTTGATTATTTATTTATCAAAACATATTTACTATGATTAATTGTGAGTTAAACATAGTGAGATACTAACACACTATCGCTCACCGATGTTTTGTTCATTTTTTGCTTGTATTGTTTTTGGTTTTTGTACTTTTATACTCCTACTCCTTTCCTTCTAAAACAATACTTCCCTCTGTCCCGGCACCCTTAGGATTCTTTTTGTCAAGCAATTTATACTTTGATCAATAATTTGAACAAAAATAATTATCTTAATGAAAATCTAAAAATAGTTATTTAGTTTATTAGTAATCGTGATACAATAACATGTTTTAAATTTTTATTAGCATCATTATATTTCTTCAAGTATTTGGTCAAAGTATAAAGTGTTTGACCAAGAATCCTAAGTCGGATGGGACGGAGAGAGTATTTATTTTTTCCGATACCAAGGTATTTTTTAAGAAATGAATTATTACTAATTTAATTATCCGAATATGCCAAAAATGTTATTAGTATTTATGATGATGTATTTATAAAAAGTATTAAATTTTTATATGTTTGTTTGGGGTAGAATTTTTGAGCTGTACTCCGCATCTTGGTCCAACATCTTGAACCCTCAAGTTGTCTGCAAAACATTATTAGGTATACTTATATTAACACATGTCTTATTTGGATAATCAATCGTGTCCTATTTTCCAGGAACAGAAAGAGCACGACCGCCACTAAACCTTTTTGAAAGCAAGAAGATCAAGTCAATTAGGAGTCTCATCAACGGCAAAGGAGGAGATAAAGGCCTAACAAACTATCCGAGAAATACGGCAACTTCGGCTTGTTTACATCTACTTCACTTAGTATAAATAAAACACAACTCCATTGTAACGCACACACATTCTCTTCTGATTCACAATCAATAGCTTTACGAATCATTCTCATTGTATTGCCATCTTTTATCATCTATACTAATAAGTTTTCTCCCCGAGGTTTTATGCCGGCGAACGAGTTGTTCAAGGGCTTTCCTCGTTAAATTTTTTGTGTTCTTTCGATTCTTGATTTTTTTTAATTATATTCCATTGTACCTAAAATCATTGTTATCAAGTTGAATTGAGAAATTTGACCAAAACAATTAGGCGCCGTCTGTGGGAACTTTGGTCTTATAATTATCAAAGGAATTCGAGATGTCGACTGCATTGTCTTCAACCATGACATCAGTTGGTTTGATGGCAACTGTGGGGACAATTCCAGCCTCATCATCCATGATATCTTCAACTCAGAGCATTGGAGGTGTTTCAAGACCGATCCAGATTCAGGATGGATCATCCACTGCCTCAAATCAAGAGATCCCTATTGCATCGCTTCCAACTTGACTTCCATGCTACGTGAAGTCAGGAACCAGATTCAAGTTCAGAATGATACCTCCACCATGTTAATGAATCAAGTTTCCAGGTTGCAGCGTGAGGTGTCTTCTCTTCAAGGTGGTACAGGGGTGGTGCAACAAACCAGCTTCCCTAGTATTTTCCAGTCTATTGCTCCAACTGCACCTTCCAATCTGTACTCTCCATATCAACCCAGAAGGCTTACTTTCGGGGCTGACATTGCTGGGTCATCTAGATTTGGTGGGATTACGCCAACTACCAACCTGACCACTAACAGCACGATAGTCAATCCTGAAACTGTTACTCCAACCTCAGCTACATTTGTGACTCCTACTTCGATGGCGACAGGGAGTCTTAACCCTCAATTTGAATTCGATTATCTTAATAATTGTCAATTTCCTGCTGCTAACAATGATGCAGGTAGCTTGCTTAGCCGTCAAATGCAGGAGTTGAAAGAACTAGTCATGAATTTACCAGGGATGATTATGCCACACAACCAGGGGTCTCCAACATGTTACAATGAATCTCGCTTTGCTCCGGCCATAGCCAACGTGGTTATACCGAAGAAGTTCAGTCCACCCCACATGAAGCAATACGATGGGACAACAGACCCAGCTGAACATGTTGCATTGTATCATGAGAAGATGGATGTGGTCCACATTCCACCCCAGTTCAAGGAAGCATGCTTTTGCAGGGGTTTTGGTTCAACTCTTACAGGAGCAGCTTTGAGATGGCTTATTAGCCAACCTTTGGGTTCCATTGGATCATATGCTCAACTTATCAACCTGTTCACTAATCAGTTTTCATGTAACAGGGTGTTCAAGAAACTGACAAGTGATCTATAGAGGGTGGTCCAACAACCTGACGAACCACTTAAAGACTACCTGAGCAGGTTCAACAGGGAGGCGGTGAACATCTCTAACCTAGACACTGTAACTGCGATTGAAGCCTTCGGGATGGGACTCAAGAAGGACTCTCCTTATTATGATGACCTAGTAATGACACCATGCAAAAGACTGGATGAGGTCAGAACCAGAGCTTCCAAATTCATCAGGTTGGAAGAAGACAAGTTGCTCCAAGATAAAGCAACCAAGAAGAGTGCGACCCCAGAACATCCTAGTGGCAGGACAGATTCATCCCATTCTGGGGGCAAGATGGAAACATCTCATGCTAGATCTAATAGGGGCAAACCCTACTCTAAACCTGACTCTTCTAGAATTCATGTTGTTGATGATAATGATGAGGAGGATGATTCTTCCTATCCTAGAATTGATGACTACTGTTTCTCTGTTGATATCGCAGGATTGATCAATGCCATGGACAACCTGGGTGAGAAAGCAAGATGGCCCAAGAAGGCAGACAAGCCTTCGATTTGGAAAGACAAGTCCAAGTGGTGCGCCTATCATGAAGACTTTGGGCACACTACTGAGAATTGTATTGCACTCAGGAAGAAGATCAGCTACTTGTTGTCCAAAGGTCTCCTCAAAGAACTACTTGGTAGAAGGCAGAGATGCACTGAAGATCGTGATCGCAACCAGGAGAAACAACCTGAGAACCCACCACCTCATCCACCTCCAACCAGAGTGGTCAACATGATCAGTAGTGGCTCGGATATCTGTGGTACAACCTATTCAGCCGCCAAGCGTCGTGCTGCAGATGCGAAGGAGGACAGGTCTTATTTGCCTTCGAGATCCGTCAACAAGGCGAAGGGGCAGGAAATCTCTTTTGATGAGGATGATAGGGTCAGCATACAAGATCCACATCACGATGCCTTGGTAGTGAGTCTTCAAGTTGCAAACTGTTTGGTGAGACGCATCTTGATCGATAATGGAAGTTCAGTTAACATCGTGACAACTGATGGTTTGAAAGGAATGGGCATCCCACTTGAGAATGTGACTAAGAATTCATCTGTCTTGGTTGGATTCAGTGGTGAGACAAAGCACACGTTTGGGGAGATTACTTTCCCAGTATATGTTGAAGGGATTAATTCTATGGAGAAGTTCTGTGTGATAGAGTGTCAGTCATCTTATAACATCATCCTAGGCAGGCCATGGATTCTTAGTGTGAAAGCTGTACCTTCAACATACCATCAATGCCTCAAGTTGCCAACACCTTGGGGAGTAGTCAAGGTGTCAGGAGATCAGCAGACAACTAAGGAATGTTATAAGGTGTCCATGAAGGCAGCAAGCAGTCCTAGGCAAGCATAGCAATTACAGAGAAAGGCACGGGATGTACTTGAAGCAGCAGAGTTTGATATTAAAGAGGTGCAATTTGATCCTTCTGATCCCGATGTCAAAATTTTTATAGGCACAGACTTACCTCCCATTATAGAAGGAGAGATCATTGAGTTTCTAAGGAGCAGGATGAAATGCTTTGCTTGGAAGCACGAAGATATGACTGGAATCAGCAAGGATGTTATCACCCACAAATTGAACATTGACCCAAATGCCAAGCCTGTCCAACAGAAAAGAAGGAAATTTGCTCATGAGCGCAATTAGATTATCAGAGAAGAAGTAGAGAGGTTGCTAAAGTCCAAGATGATCAGAGAGGTTGACTATCCTAAATGGTTGGCCAACATGGTGGTTGTAGAGAAGAAGAATGGGAAATGGCGAGTCTGTGTGGACTTTACAGACTTGAATAAGGCATGCCCTAAGGATCCGTTTCCCTTGCCTCACATTGATGCCCTAGTGGATGCAACAGCTGGCCATGAGGTCTTGACATTTATGGATGCTTCTTCAGGATTTCAACAGATTCAGATGGAACCATCAGATCAGGGAGACACGGCTTTCATTACTCCAGATGGTATATATTGCTTTATTGCCATGCCTTTTGGATTGAGGAATGCAGGGGCAACCTACCAGAGACTAGTCAACATGATTTTCAAGAACTAGCTTGGAAAGACTATGGAAGTATACATTGACGACATGGTGGTGAAGTCTAAGTGTATTGAAGATCATGCTCGAGATCTAAAGGAAGCTTTTGACATCCTGGAGGCATTCAATATGAAGCTAAACCCATCGAAATGCAACTTTGGTGTTAAGGCTGGAAAGTTCCTTGGCTACATGGTGACCAAAAGGGGCATTGAAGCAAGTCCAGAACAGATCAAAGCCATCATCAACTTAGAGTCTCCAAAGAGTATTAAAGAAGTACAGAGGCTCACAGGTAAATT
This sequence comes from Campanula takesimana, assembly GCA_026119855.1. Taxonomy (NCBI): domain Eukaryota; kingdom Viridiplantae; phylum Streptophyta; class Magnoliopsida; order Asterales; family Campanulaceae; genus Campanula; species Campanula takesimana. Next base: position 23,401 of record JAOWBW010000720.1, read on the forward strand.
TGCTGCTCTAACCAGGTTCATCTCCAAGTCGTCTGACAGATGCAAGTTGTTCTATGACGTACTAAGGAAAAACAAGTTGTTCCAGTGGACGGAAGAACATGAAACAGCCTTCAAACAGCTTAAAGATTACTTGGCAACTCCACCTCTACTTTCCAAACCAGAAACAGGTGAAGCTTTGTACCTATATCTCTCAGTATCAGAAAATGCAGTCAGCGCAGTCTTGGCAAGAGAACAAGATGGAACACAACTTCCTGTTTATTATGTAAGTATGTCTCTTTTAGATGCAGAAACCAGGTACTCCCATCTTGAGAAACTTGTTCTTGCTTTAATAACTGCTTCTATTAAGTTGCGCCATTATTTTGAAGTTCATCCTATTATTGTAAGGACTAACTATCCTGTCAGGAACGTGATGAGAAAACCTGAGATGTCAGGCAGGATGGCAAAATGGTCTGTGCAACTTAGTGCATATGATATTCAGTATGAAGCAAGGACTGCGATCAAGTCACAAGCCCTAGCTGACTTTGTGGTAGATTTCAGTCCCAACCTTCAACCTGAAGTTGAACTCGAAGTCCAACAACTTGAAGGTTCAGACTCTCCTAGATTTTGGACACTTTTTACAGATGGAGCATCAAATATAAGGGGCACAGGTTTGGGTATAGTCTTGAGATCCCCCCAAGGAGAACTGATTCCACAAGCTATAGCTTGTGAGTTCAAGGCGACCAATAATGAGGCTGAATATGAAGCCCTCATCATGGGTTTGCTCACTGCTTTAAGTTTGAATGTTAAATGTCTTAATGTTTATAGGGATTCCTTGTTGTTGGTTAACCACTTCAATGGATCTTATACAGCAAAGCATAGTAGGATGTCAAGTTATCTGCAGCATGTTAAATCCTTGGCTGGACAATTCAAAGAATTAACTTTCCAACAAATCCCAAGAGATGAGAATGCTGAAGCTGATGCATTGGCCAACCTAGGATCAAGTTGCAGGAGCATGTTGAACACTGCCATACCTATAATCCACATCCTGCATCCTGCAATTGATCAATCAGAAATAAACCAAGTTGAAGACCAACCTGATACGTCGGCTAGCTTCTCGAGTAAAGAGGCATCTTGGACACTACCCATAATAACATTTCTGCAGGATAGAACAGTGCCACAAGGTGTAAAAAATGCAAAAGCTTTCAGGATAAAGGTATCTAGATTTATATTAATCGATAATATACTCCTTCGTAAGTCATTTACAGGTTTGTACATGAGGTGTCTAGAGCCACAACAAGCTGAACATGTCTTAAGAGAGCTACATGAAGGTGAATGTGGCAATCATTCTGGGGGCAAGTCACTATCCTCCAAGGCATTGAGAACAGGATATTATTGGCCAACTATGCGCCAGGATGCAATTAATTATGTTCAGAAATGTGATGCTTGTCAGAGACATAGCAACATATTGCACCAACCTGCTGAACCACTTCATCCTATACTGTCACCTTGGCCTTTCATGCAGTGGGGAATGGACATTGTTGGAAAGTTTCCTAAGGCACCCGGGGGTAAAGTATTCATGTTAGCTTTGACTGATTACTTCTCAAAATGGATCGAAGCTGAAGCCTTCGTTCAAGTTAGAGATAAAGAAGTGATTTCGTTCTTGAAAAGAAACATTATCAGCAGGTTTGGAGTCCCTTCAGAAATTGTTTGTGATAATGGTTCTCAGTTCATCAGCAAGAAAACTCAAGACTTCTGCACAAGGTGGGGAATCAAGCTGATTACTTCTACACCGGTACATCCTCAAGCTAATGGACAAGCAGAATCAAGCAACAAGTTGATTGTGAACAACTTGAAGAAACGTTTAGATCAAAAGAAAGGAAGATGGGCTAAAGAGTTGCCACTAGTACTATGGGCAGATAGGACAACTCCTAAGAATGCAACTGGCCAAACTCCATTTTCCATGGTTTATGGGACTGAAGCCGTAATCCCAGTAGAATTTTGTATCCTAATAGCTAGATATGGCTTAATAACTCCAGAGGAAAACCAGGTAATACTTGCAGAAGATCTTGATACTATTGATGAACTAAGAGATTTGGCCAAGATCAGGATGGCGGCCTATCAACAGAGAATTGCCAAATCTTACAACAAAAATGGGCGCATTAGGAGATTTCAAATTGGAGACATGGTGCTCAGAAAAGTTTTTCAGAATACAAGGGAACTGAATGCAGGCAAACTTGCAGCCAAGTGGGAAGGGCTCTACCTTGTTGATGCATAAGCTGGTAAAGGTGCATATTGGCTCTCCACCTTGGATGGCATTACGATACCAAGGAGTTGGAACGCGGTCAATCTTAAAGCTTATTACATGTAAGTTGTAGCTCGTCCACTCAATTCCAAAGATCAGGTATGGTTTATTTGAGCTTTATTTCAATTTTGTTATTTCAAATTATTAATCTTTCTTGAACACTTACTAACTTAAGCTTCGGAGGGGTGTTAGCCAAGCTAACACCCACCCCTAACATGTGTTTGTTTTGCAAGGCAACCCAAAATTCCAACACAGGTCAACTAGGTCAATATGTTCAGATGAATTGCCAGAGACAACAACTTGGACTGTTCAAAATAAAATCAGCCAAACTTGCTGACATTATGCTGGATGAAAGCCAAACTTATACAAATGTTCAAGTAAGTATATTAATGTTAAATCTTATGCTTCATTTTATGAAATTTGTACTAAGGTTTTAAAGGTTTTCACCTTTCAAAGGTTTAAAGATTATACATCTTTCTTAAAGTTTAAGGTTCATACACCTTCGCCCGTGCGCACGTTTTTCACGTTTGCCTAAATTGTAAGTTGGCCAGTGTATTTATTACATATTGATTACCATCTTGCACTTAGACAAATTGTGAACTCAAGCCATTTACAATTGGTTGTAACATTAACATGTTACCAAAGACAAAAGTTTAAAAGATTCAAACATCTTTTCATTCCTACTGTTAGCATTAACATGTTACATCTTGCATTTTAGAAGACAACAAGCTGCATCTCTATTTCTACCTTGCCTACATTACCAAAATATAATGTCCTGGGAGGTCAATCATTTTTACTACCATGATAACCAAAGAAAATTCAACAAACTGAACTATTTTAAACTAAACCATCCAAAAGGTCTAACCCATGCTATCACAAGGCATGAGTTGACCACAATGCAACATGAAGGTTGTCCAAACAAAAACCATCACACCCTAATTGATCTAATTGTCTTAGAGGACACCCCCTCTATCCAAAATACAAACTTAAAATACCAAAAGAAATTGTTTTTATTACTAACACATTGCAGAAACAGAAGCAGTTTACCTTAACCATCCAAGACATCATCGGTCATCACGCTTTGGTCCCCCTTAAACATGCTCTGTAGGCTCCGCATCCTGGGGCTTAGAATTGACTTCTCCAACTTCTGAAACGCTACCTGTTATTCCCCTGAGAGAAGCCTTCTCATCTTCTAAGTTCCATTCATCAGCTTTACCCGCCATGTATTCCTCGATCATCTGAATCCTAGCCTCAAAAACCGAGCGCCCAGCCTCTCTAACATAACGATCCTCTTGATTCTGTAGCTCTTCTCTCAACTTCTTGTTGGATTCTGCCAACCTGACTGTCAAACCAGCAATCACTACATCTTTTCTTATAATCTCCGCCTCTTTCTCCTTTAAAGCAATTTCTGCAGCCAAAGCCCTTCCTTTTTCTGCCTTAGCTTCCTGAGCCTTCTTCTTCCACGATTCAACCTCCTTGGTTAGCATGCTTACGGAATCATGAATCTGCGCAATTAACTTGGAATAAGATTAGCATTTTTTGGCGTTATTTCACAGACAAGCAAAAAACCATAAATACCGAAACATTACCTTCTCAACTAGATTTTCAACCACAAGATCAGAGTCTTCTAGATCCACAATCTCTCTCTTCTTCCTCTTCAACTGAAAAACATCCCCAACCACCAGTTTGGGTTTAGATGGACCTTCAACCTCCACCTTAGGCTTTTTAAACCTAGCCAACAAGTTGCTTGCTCCATAAGGATTGTCAGATTGGGTAGCTGTCAAGGAAATATTACTTAAATTTATAAACTGTTTATCTTTATTAACCAAGTTGCGGGAAAAAAGATTACCAGAAGACATGTTCTGACCGTTCTCTTCTTTCTCACTCTCTGCACCTGCAACAACTCCTGGACGTATGAACTTTCTCTTATTTGTGGGTTGAGAACAAACAGCCTCTACAATCGACAAGGTGTCATTCAACTTGGGAAACAGATCATCCAGCTTGCCAACTACAAGTTAGAGTCACAGAAGATTTAATCAGCATGGCAAACAAACAAGGAAAGAAAAAATGCATAAAGAAAGTCGAAACCCTACCATCCTTCTTCCAGGTTGAGAAAATTTTTTCTACACCCACCAAGCTATTTCTACTGACATAGAAGAACTTCCTCTTCCAATCCCTATCCTGGTCAGTCGACTCAGTAACTAGGCTATACACCTTATTCTTGGCCCTAAACCCATACCTGTGAGACCCATGTGACCTTAGCAAGTAGCAAAAGGCAAGCTCTTCCAGACCAACCTCAAATTTAACTCCGCACTCAGCCTATCCAGGGTCACTAGGTTCCTCCAACCAACCGGCATAAGTTGGGTATAGGCTAAACCAGTAGTTTCAAAAAAACGAGTGATTAAGGGCGAAAACGGGAAGGAAAGACCTATCTCAAAAGGGTACTCAGGGAATGCGAGCCACTCAAGAGAAACACAATCAGCAACAAGGTTAGGGTTTGGGTTCATGAATACGGCATTGGGGGGAAATTTGGTTTTCAAGGCTTCAATTTGTGATGGTTCGAGCATGCATTTTTCAGTATCATGATGATCTATCAACTTCAAGCACTGAAAACCCTCGGGTAAATCGTCGGCCATGGAAATTTCAAGGGAAGAAGAAAATAGAAAAAAGTTTTTGAAAACTCACCAGGAAAATCGAAGAAGCCAGAATCCTTTCTCTCTCTGCAAAAACACGAAAAATCGAACAGTTTTCTAGGGGTATTTAAGATGATTAAGACGGTTCTAGGATCTAGACACCTATTTAAACTCAAATGCCTATAACCTCTCAAAACCGCCAGTTGGAAACCGTCCAATCCCTGCCAGGTGTCTGTGATTTTTCGATTCCAAAAACCTTGTTTTTAAAATCAAAAAATCAGGGGCAATTGTTTGGGGTAGAATTTTTGAGCTGTACTCCGCATCTTGGTCCAACATCTTGAACCCTCAAGTTGTCTGCAAAACATTATTAGGTATACTTATATTAACACATGTCTTATTTGGATAATCAATCGTGTCCTATTTTCCAGGAACAGAAAGAGCACGACCGCCACTAAACCTTTTTGAAAGCAAGAAGATCAAGTCAATTAGGAGTCTCATCAACGGCAAAGGAGGAGATAACGGCCTAACAAACTATCCGATAAATACGGCAACTTCGGCTTGTTTACATCTACTTCACTTAGTATAAATAAAACACAACTCCATTGTAACGCACACACATTCTCTTCTGATTCACAATCAATAGCTTTACGAATCATTCTCATTGTATTGCCATCTTTTATCATCTATACTAATAAGTTTTCTCCCCGATGTTTTATGCCGGCGAACGAGTTGTTCAAGGGCTTTCCTCGTTAAATTATTGTGTTCTTTCGATTCTTGAATTTTTTAATTATATTCCATTGTACCTAAAATCATTGTTATCAAGTTGAATTGAGAAATTTGACCAAAACAATGTTAATTAAATTAATTTAAATATAATTCTCTAAACACTTCGCGTTAATACAAAATAAAGTAACAATTAATTTATAGATGAAAACATTATAGTTTTAGTGTCTCAAAATGAAGGCCACGTCTTCTCCTTACTGTCTTGAGCGGCAAAGATCAACTGGACCTCACATTTTATTTAGTACGTACTAACTCATTCATAAAATTATAAAAATTGTTATCAATAATAATTTTACTGTAGCATTAATAACAATTATTTAAATTTTCTGAATGAAAATAATTAAAGTTTCATCATATTATAGTAAAGTCAAATTTATAGTTAGAAAAAAATATGTGTCATATCATACATTCATAACCCTCTTACTCACCATATTCACATAATTGTAAATCCGAAAATCATGAGAATGTTAAATTTAAAGTTTAGTAGTATGAAAAAATCAGAACTCATTGTATAGTAAATCAAAAAACGTAGAATATGTTAGTTGTATGTGAAATTTAGTAGCAAACTTATTCATATTTTAAACAGCACCGTGTTTATATAAATATCGCATGACTTGTCAATATTTTAGAAAAAAATGTTAGTACCTCACTATGTTTAATCATAGTAAATATGTTTTGATAAATAAATAATCAAGCTCAGTTGATTATATGATGCATACAAATGACCTGAACACAGGCAACCCAAGACAATGCCCAACAGCTAAGACTGTCCTGCATCTACACAACTCACCAGTCAACATTACATTAGATGATCTACCTATCATCTGTACATCAAACAAACTGAAGAACAACATATTACAGACTCCATTACATTCAAATGAATTATCAAGATGCTAATTACAAACAAGCTTCAACAGCCAAAGCCTTAAAGGCCCAACAGCTAAGACCCATGCTTCAACAGCTAAGACTGCTCTTGATGAACAGCTGACTCCACCTTGCCAGATCTTTGAAGAATGTTTATTCCAATAACTCCAATCATTGGAATAAATCCACATTGAAGCTTGACCAAGACTGCACAGTCCTCTCTTGACAACTTGCATAAGGAAGGAGTAAACAAACCTATCTTCACCAAAGTCAAAGACAAACCATTAACTCCTCTGTACCTTTGTTCCCTAAACGGCTACTCTTGTACCCTTGTCTCCCAACGGCTATATGTCAACCCATATATAAAGGAGCATACTGGCATGTTGTCAAGTTAACCCTTTAACACAACCTTTACAACCTTCACACTATTTTTCAACCCTTCTGCAATCTTGAATATTTGCATAAATCCCCTGCAAATATTGTGCCATTTTGCACCCAGTTACAACCCAATCCAGCCAGCTAACAGCCAAGCTATTTCTCTCTGCAAATATACTTGTGATTTATTTTTCTTTTCTTTTTAGCTTTGAAAGAAGCAACCTTAATTGAAGTGTCAATTAAGTAGAGGGGGTTCAAAGGAACTTGCCTTATCAATTCTTGTAACTCTTATTGAAGAGAATATTATAGTGAATTGGTCTCACTGTTCCAACAGTGGGGGTGGATGTAAGAGAAGGGCTTTACCTCTGAATCACTTTAAAAATACTGTGTACACTCTTGTCCATACATGTACACACACACTACTCTATGTCCTTTCATTTATTTATTTATTTATATTCCTCTGCATATTTCTTTATTTATTATTTCTCAACAGCTAACCTCAAACAGTTAGCTGTCCAAATTTTAATTCATCTATTCATTTAGTTAAACAGAGCCTTTCAATTAGCATTAGAGCTTGGATTCACCATACAGAGTCTAACAACTTGTGAAAGATCCATTCAACCCACCATGTCTCAACCTAGAATAAATAATGAAAAGGACATTCCACACATTGATGATTGTAGATCTTTTGAGATTTACTCCTCAAAAATTAAAACCTATCTAGATGCTAATAGCATATGGAACTGGTATGTCTTGGAAAATGAAGTTGAACCTCCCACTCAAGCTGAAGTCAATGGAAGAGATAGCAAAACTAAATCTCCTGAAAATTGGACTGATGCACAAAGATAACTCATGACTGCAAACCTAAATGTGAAAAATATTTTGCAGAAAAGTGTAAATGACTCCCTAGTACAAGAAATTGCTAAAGTTAAAAGTGCTAAAGCTGTATGGGAACTAATCAATACCAAGTTCACTAAACACACTAGTGTAAGAACTCAGAATCTTTATAACTTATTAAGACAACTGGACAACTTCAAATTCTATCCTGGAGAAAAGGTGAGTGCTGCAAGACCAAGATTTGAAGATCTTGTAAGAGCCATTTCAGATCATGGCAAACAATTTGATCAATCTGACCTATGCTTAAAAATCTACTCAAATCTCCCTCAAGAGTATGAGAAAGTAGCCCTTCCCATTAGAGAAGGTGCTGAATGGAGTAGTATGACCATTAAACAATACTTTGGTAAGCTTGAAGCATATGAACTTGAAAGGATGATCAAAATACAACCAGCACCCACCATATCTCAAACCCTTGCCCTTGTAGCTCAAGAGCAAACCCAGAAGCAATTCTCCCAACAGGACATTGACACCCTTGTAAGCAATGCCCTTCAAAAACTCAACATAACCCCTAAACAAGAATCAAAGCCCATTTCTCAAGAGGACATCCTAAGTCTCATCTCCATGGCTGTCAGAAATGCCATGAAACACCAAAAAATGGTATTTGACAGAAAATACAGTCCTTCACCATCCAACTCAACTCAAGAGATTGCAAGGAAAAACATTGAGTGTTACAACTATGGTAAACCAGATCACTATGCAGCAGATCGTAAAGAATCTAAGAAACCAAGAAAAAACTCAAAAAGAATGACTTACTCTAAAGAAATTATTCATAGCTCTAGGTGCAATTGCTTCAATTGTGTCAAGGCTAAGAATGACAAAAATAAAGAACAAGTCATGCTTGCTGACTCTTCTAGGTTCAGTAATGAAGAATTTGAGTCATCTGACTCAGATAGTGATAAAGAAGAAGCACTACTGTGTTTTGTTGCACAGGAATGTGAGGACTCAGATAATGATGAGGACTTAGAAGCCTTAGCTGCTGCTGAAGAACTTAAAGAGGTACATACACTACAACAAAAACAGCTATTTACAACGTTTTTTTCCACAACGTTGCTTCAAAAACGTTGTAGAAGGCCCCTAGTACAACGTTTTTAAACAGAACGTTGTTGTACTTTGTAAATAACAACATTTAGTGCTATAAACGTTGTAACAGTTATAAAAAGACAACATTTGGTTTTATAAACGTTGTAATAGTTTTAAAAAGACAATGTTTACCATCAAACGTTGCAAGATAGCACAACGTTTACTTTCTAAAACGTTGTAAAACTTGTTTGACAACGTTTAATTAAACTAGAGTGCGGACCCTCTGCCGTCCATTTGTTTTTTTGATATAGTTAAAACTGGAAAAAGAAACAATTAAAAGTGAAAAAAATTTAAAGAGCCGCCAAAAATTTTCACTTCCCGTACTCACTCCCCATTCTCAAAAATCAAAACTTACCCCTTACCCCTTTTCCCCTAAATCTAAAATAGGGAAGTCTCCTCCTCTCTCTCTCTCTATATATATATATCTCTTTAGCCCTAATTTTCCCCCTTTAGTCTAACGCGTGAACCTTCTCTCTCCCTATTCTCGCCTCGCATCTTCACTCTGAGCTTCAAAGGTTATCTCCCTTTCCGTCTCCGTCTCCATCTCCATCTCCATCTCCATCGTCGCCCCCTCATTCGTAAATAGCAGCCCTAACGGGATAGTCGCGGCTCCAGTCTCCTTGGCCGCCTAGTGAAGATAGCAGGGACATAGTTTCAATTGCTAGGTCACTACTCGGAGACCAGGTCACCGCAGTCTCTTTCCCCTTCTGTTCAGCCGGTAAAGACTCATCTCTTTCAATTTAGGGCTAAAATTTCAATTTTTGATTTATAAATTGAGATTTAGGGATTCAGTTTTATTTTAGGTTTAGGTGTTCCATATATTCCTTTTATCTTACTAATTTAATCAGGTTAAGGTTTCTGTACTTGTGCTATGTTGTTTTTATGTACTCTGTATGTGATTTGGTATGCCCATTGTGTTGCATCTTTAACTTGGTTGTTTAGTTAACAAAAGGACTTGTAGTTTATTCTTCTTAATTAAGATTTTTCTTTGATTAGAGAAGGCCTATGTATTAGTGTGTATTGGGTAAGTAATTTTGAAAGGAGAATAACTGATATAGTATATAGAAGAAGGAAAGCTGAGAATAAAGGAAAGGGAGGAAATTAAAGAGCAGCAACAAAGGCTTTGTGGGTGAATTGGGTAAGTAATTCTGAAATTAATTTGTTACAAATTATTGATTAATCAAAATAGAGAAATTTCATGTAGAAGTATTGTTCAGGTTGCTTGGTTGCTTGTTCTGTTATGGTGTGTTAGTATATGTTCTCTTAAGCTTGTCCTTCTATGGAAAGATATGGGTGTTTTATTTATGTATAATTTTGTTAGTTTAAATTTCATAAAGTGAAAGTAACTATGTCTATAAAATGATTGTTAAAAAGTGTACATGAAGAGCTTGAATTCAATGGAGACATTTAGTCTAATGAAAAATATTCCTGCTGGGTTTGTGAAAAGAGAAAGGGCTGGTTTCAGAAAATCGGTTTGTGAAAAATATTGCTGCTCGGTTTATTGCTACTGTTTTGGGTTATTGCTACTATGATATGAGAACTTGATATTACTTGGTTATTATTATGTAATTGCTTTTGGGAGATACAAACCCCTTTTTAACTCCGTTAATGCGATTGCTATATAGCATTGCATTGCCGGTCCCAAACCCGAATAAAGGAGGAGGGGGAAGGGAAAAAAAATACCACTCATGTATTCCCGTTAAAGGTAATGATCCACTCATATATTCCCGTTATAGGTAATGATTCAGTTTGCTTCGATATTGACTTCTCTCTTATTATCCCCTGTCCCCCCCCCCCCCCCTTCCCCTTGGCAGGGTTAATTAACAGCTTCAGTCCAACTCTTAGCTTGTGGAGCCATTACAATGCTAAGGTATACTCCCTCCGTCCCTCTTTTATTTACATTATGGTGACAACATTTTACAAAATATTATATGGTTTTGACATTGCTGGAGCGCTTCCAAGTCCTCTACCTACCATTCCCCGTAACATTTATTTAGAGACGAAGGGAGTAAAATTTTATTGATTTGAACAGAAAGCTGCTACTTTTTAAGTTTCTGTTATGATTTAATAGAATCTGTTATAATTTGTTTCAGTTTTTTTTTTCTCAAACCAAATTTTTTGGAGTGTCAATATCAGATTATCAGATCCTGTTACCTGTGTTACTTGAGTGCTAATTAGATCCTGTTACTTGTGTTTGAGAGTCGTGATCTGTCTTTTTTAAAAAAAATTGATTTTGATAATTGATAGTAATCCCAAATCATGAAATCAATGCTACACTACTTGAAAATTCGGCAATTGCCTTAATTGTTTCAGGCTTTTTCAGCAGTCCCAAGCAAAGAAGGCTTCAGGCCACTGTCTTTTTTTTTGATTGATTTTTAATAGATTTTCGTTTCATTGTTTGAGATTTTGGGATTGCAGCCATTTTGTTTTGGTAATAAAGAACTGAATGTGAAATTTGGTTGAAGCTGTATTATTACTTTCTTTCTTTTAATTCAGTTGGGATTTGAACTCCATCTTGTTTTCTAAAGAAAAATGGGTCCTCCTTGAAGTTTGAAAAGATCAACTGGGTCGGCTACCTCTTACTCTAGGGCGAATGAGGCTCCCTGTCCCGGAGGTTAGAAACTATGAACTATAATCTTGTTATATGTTTGTGTATGGCCAGTGGCCTTGTCGTTGTTGGCGCATTTATTTATGGCCGGTGTCCTTGCTCGTGTGTTATTTATGGCCAGTGGCCTTGTTGTTGTGGTTTTATGGCCTGTGGTCTCGTTGATTTGTTTGTGTATGGCCAGTGGCCTTGTTGTTGTGGTTTTATGGCCTGTGGTCTCGTTGATTTGTTTGTGTATGGCCAGTGGCCTTGTTGTTGTGGTTTTATGGCCTGTATGTCATAATTTGCAGTTGCAATGATAAATGTGATCACCAAGGGTAGTTATGTCTACATGCTACTAAGAGTATTTTATAGTCTTCATGATTTTGAAGAACTAAAACTGACTCTCATTTTGAGACGGAGAGAGTAGTTTATTTAGTGGATTAGACGCGTTCTTTTAACTAACTGATGATGCCCAAACTAAAGAGTCTTGCCTCTTTCTTATACAAAATGTACTATAGCATATCAGGAAGATCTTGAAGTCTCTACAAAAATGGTCAACGTTAAAATTGTAGTGAAGTTGTGTAACCAAAATGTCAGTATTTGCAAGTATAAAATGAAATTTGAAACAAAAACTGGTAAAAAAATCATTTATGGATATATTTTGAGATAAAAAGGTCACTCATTTTGGGATAAGAAAGGTCATTCATTTTGGACAGAGATAGTATTTCTTTATGCAATTGGTTATACTTTCTCATGGCAGATTAATGTTACAGAACCATCAACAATGGCTCTTAAGAGTTTCTCTTGTAATTAAAGAAATTCATATCTTCATTGAAGTGATTGAGTTGAGCAACATGTACTTCATTTTTGATTGATCACCCCTATTGAGTTCTTTCTTAGTCTACCATAGACTGCTGCTGTTATGAAGCAAGAAACTCAGCAATCAAGTATGCCATTGATTTTCCGTGTTTACATGATGAGAACATCAAACATTTTAAAGTTTCTTTTATCTTGAGTTGAGAGCGCTCAAACTTCAGCTCTGTTTGTAGTGTATGGCTAATTGCCTTATAATCTTGATTTCAGCATGGCGAAGATGATTATTGATGATGTTTTGGGACTCAGCTTTGATGATGCACCGAGCAACCTGGTTGCTGCAGCTCTCTTTTACATTTTGACCAGTGAGGTAAGTGCTAAACCATACATTTGTTGACTTATCTGACTACATGTGACTGTCATTAAGCGAAAGATTATGATTTTTTTCTGAACAGTCGCCGATATCTTGTAACCAGTGCAATCATATTTGTAATGTGTCTTAAACTGCTGAAGTAGAATACAGACCCGTATTGTGCCTTAGAGCATCTAATGATCAATGGAAGGATCTTGGATGGAATTCTCGTGTCATATACATGTTTCTGCTGCGAATCAAACAAAATGGTAAATAACTTTTTTGGTTCCTGTATTAATCCTTTCAGTGGCATGCAGTTTGACACATGAATCAATGCATTGTAATTTGCTTTTTTCATGAATAGGTGGTTTGCAAAACGTTTCTTGCATCCAGATGTAGTTGCAGAGTACGAGTATATCTTTCTTTGGGATGAAGACCTTGGGGTTGATAATTTTCATCCAGGGAGGTAAGGCTTGAACTCTTATTTACTTTTATGAAAATTTTAAATGTCTTCTTCAATTTCTCTCACTTTACAGACTTAGATCCCTCAACATAGCTTTTATTTAGACTAGCATCTTTCTTAAGAAGAAAAGGTGTGTGGTTTTGAAGGATGTGTACTGAAAAAGGACATTATTGACCGTTAAAAGTATTATAAAAGGAGGTTTATTATATTAAAATTACTGTTTACATCAATAAGAATGACTTTGTATTCTGAGTAGTTAAAAATGGAATTCTTATCATGACTTTTCTCATTTAGGTATGTATCCATTATTAAAGAGGAACTTGAAATGAATAGAGTATGGTGTTTGTGTATACCCTATATCCACAGGAAGTTGCTGTAACCTTCAGGGAGTCAACAACCAGAAAAAAGATGGGCAGACCAAGGAAGGTCGAGAAAGCTATGATAGAGGAACTTGAACGCTGCACCCACCTTAATACCGCTGATTCTGATAAGGTAGGGGATACTGGCAATAGTTGAAGAGCTGGACTGTTCTAGGCTAGAGTATTTGGTAATAGAATGTCACTTTATTGAAGCAGTATAGATTTATTTGAGTGCTTAATTCCTGTTACTTGATGTAATGGTTTTTTTTTTTTATTATGGGTTGAAGAGCTGGACTGTTCTATGAATTTTGTTGAGCTTGTTTATATTGTTTACACAAAGTAGTTCTGAGAAGTGATGTAAAGACCCATCAAATACCCCATAGGGGATGGGAAGGGAAAGGACAAAACTAGCTGGCAGGATTTTTTTTTTATAAATTAATAATAGCACAACATTTTTTGGAAATGTTGTGAACTCATTACAACGTTAACAAAAAAACGTTGTACGCAATCTGTTACAACGTTTAACAAGAAGTTGTAAGAACAATATTGCAACGTTTTAAAAACATTGTAGAACAACAATTACAACATTTAAACGAAGCTTGTAAAAAGTGATTTTACAACGTTCAAACGTTGTAGAAAAACGTGTAGTGCAACGTTTGTCCAAACGCTGTAAAGTGATGTTACAACGTTTTTCAAACATTGTAGAAAACGTGTATTACAACGTTTATCCAAACGATTTAAAGTGATGTTACAATGTTTCAAACGTTGTAGAAAACGTGTATTACAACGTTTATTAGTGGTTGTAGTAGTCTGGGACCTATTACAACGTCGGCTGTAACAACGTTTAGCCAAATGTTGTAAAACGTCTATTACAATGTTTTTTAAACGTTGTTAATGAGTGTTTTTGTTGTAGTGATAATTTTAACTCTCTTAATATAGAAGGCTTTAAAAATTTAGTTTGCACTCTTTTGATTCAAAAGAAGAAGCAAGACTCTAGATTTGTTGCCCTCATCACTGAAAATCTTGAACAATCCAAAACTATTGAGAAACTCAAATCCTCAAACACCAACCTTGAAACCACAAATAAGGATCTAGAGGACAAATGTCAAAAACTTGAAAATGACATACTTAGCTTAACAGCTAAGACTGACTGTTCTAAGTCCCAAAAGGATAATGAACAAGAAATGAGCACTTTAAAGGAAGAAAACAATGCTTTAAAAAGCAAAATTGATTCCTGGAACAAATCAAGAAATGCTCTATCCTTGTATCACTTTAACCAAAGACATCCTGGGGACAGGTCTGGAATTGGAGCTAAAAATCCTACACTCAAAACCTACACTCCACCAACTGGTAATAGAGCTATTGAGACTATGGTTCTAAAAATCCTCAATACCTTCTCTACCAAGAAACCATCTTACCCTATTCAAACAAAGGAAGATGTGTATAAAAAGGAGAGTGAAGGCACCAAAAAGGGTGAATTAAAAGAGGATTGTCCTACAATTCCTAAGCCTCATGCTTCCACTAGTACTGATGATATTCAATCTCAGAAAAGGAAGCAAGAACAGAAGTCTAGAAAGCTTAGACAAGCCAGACAACCAAGACAGACTGAACAGCCAAGGCAAGCTGGACAGCCAAGGCAAGCTGGACAGCCAAGACAAGCTAGGTAGCAGAGGCACTCTAGGCAACCTAGACAAAATTGGCAATACTCCAATGGAAAGAACCATTCTTATCAGTCCCAAAATTCCTCTCCCAGATCATCATACCACTCACAAAACCCCAGACAGCAATCTCACTTTCATCAACCAAACTACAGAAACCAAAACCAATACAATACTGAACACCTATACAACACCCCTCAACCCTTCACCTTGACACCTACATGATGCAAATCATGTCCTACTATAACACCCTTAACCAGTTCTTCAAGAGAAGATCAGGTGGCAAGGCTAGGGTACCAAAGAAAGTCTAATCCTTTTAACCTTGTAAGATCTCCCTCCCCTTCTCCAAAAAGGCATAGATAAGCATCTCCTCCCTCTCCCTATTTAACCTCCAGTTCAGATCATGTTTTTGCCATTGAAGGCATTCTTCACCTTCATACTTCTCCAACCCATTCACCTGTTGAAACTCATAGGGGGAACTCTCCTAGGTCAGAAAGCCCTGCTAAGTCAAGTGGAAACTCTCCAGTTCATGAGTCCATCCCAACAGCTAAGTCTCAACCTCAATCTGCACCTCTTCCTTCATCAAATCCTCTTGCCCCTCTACCTCCTAGAATCCCAGTTCGCTCCTATGTCAAACCTATTCTCAATCCCAAACTCATTGAGTTTATTAAGGATAAGACAGTCTCAAATTTGTCTGAGGAAGATAGCACATCCCTTTTTTAACAACTATCTAACAAAATTTCTTTAGATGAAGCCCTCAAGGCTTTTGAGTTCATGATATTGAGATAGGCCAGGCTTTCCCAAGGTCAATGTGGCTCATAAATTCCCTGTTCTGTCTCAACAGCTAACCCCCCCGCTAAATCAACTCCTCAATCTCAAATTGATCTAGACACCTCAATGCCTGCCCCTAGCTTTTGGGCCCTTGACTGTGCCATTGACTTCTCAATCACAGCTATTCAAGAAGCCCACAACAAGCTTAATTCAATTCCTATCCTCCCACCACTTCTTAATCCTCACAATATTTCCAACCCTTGGGAAATGACAAAGACCCACATGAGCATTCATGCTAGAAACATTGGGGGGTCAACTCTTCTATGCATATGAAGAGTGGAAGAAATTTAGAATCACTACTTAATACTGCTTCTTCTTTTTTGCTCCAAAACTGCCAATCCCCTCAATCTTTCAAACCTTCCTGAGTCAGAATTAGTCTTCTCTCATCTCATTTCCAAGAATATTCAGGAATGCCTCTATACCCCTTCCTCCCTTATGTATGCTCTTTGCATTCAATATGCTCAATCTGTCTTTTGGACACTTCTATCCAAAAAGAGCTGCATACTTGAGATTATTGTCAAAAATCTCTTTCCCATCTCTACTGTTTATCCTTAACACTTATCTCCCCCTCCTCCTGCATTTCACAAGAAAACCAGATCAAAGCTTGCTAACCTTCCATCAAACTTTGACCCATTCAAATACAGCCCACCATATTACCTCACCTACACTGACTTTAACCAATTCTCAACCTCTCTCATCAAACAACTCAAATTCTCTCTCCTAAGAAAGCTTGATGACATCTATGAATTCATAATTCAAAGAGGTGAAAATCCAATCCCTTCATCTCCTGAACAGCCAACCCAAACAGCTTTCCCTCCTCCTCTTCCTCCCAGCAGTCAACCCATTATTCTAAGACCATCCCAAACATCACTACACTCTTTCTTCCAAGCTCCTCCACCTAGCCACCCTCCCTAATTTATCAAAAAGAGGCCTGCCTCTCTTTACAATGATTATCCAATGAGGGTTACACTCTCTGAAGAGACCATGACCCCTCAACAACTGCAAGCTTGGATTGGCCAAAGACTTCTGAATCATCAACCAGTTCTCACCAAAAATCAGTTGATAGCCAGACAAGACCAGCATTTCCAGTACAACTACATAATGGGTCTTCACTGGAACAATGAATGGTTCTACAGACAGAAAGAACCATTGAGGAAAGCTACTCTACTTCAAGAACTTGAAGCAGTGAAAAGAAGCCAGAATGCCTAAGCTAGGATTAAATAATTTGGTTTGTTTTCTTTGTTTTGAATAGCTGTTCAGAACAATTCTTTCTTTTTAATTATTTCCTTAAGTACATTTTAATGTGTATTAATCTGTTTTGTATGCCAAGTGATTTAATCAAGAAGAATTTCTCTTCATTGGTATTTCTATCCTTTAGCATATATGTTTGCAGGTACATAATCAAAACCATTATTTATTTACCAAAAAGGGGGAAATTGTTAGTACCTCACTATGTTTAATCATAGTAAATATGTTTTGATAAATATATAATCAAGCCCAGTTGATTATATGATGTATAGAAAAGACCTGAACACAGGCAACCCAAGACAATACCCAACAGCTAAGACTGTCCTGCATCTACACAACTCACCAGTCAACATTACATGATCTACCTATCATCTATACATCAAAAAAACTGAAGAACCACCTATTACAAACTCCATTACATTCAAAAGAATTATCAAGATGCTAATTACAAATAAGCTTCAACAGCCAAAGCCTTAAAGGCCCAACAGCTAAGACCCCTGCTTCAACAGCTAAGACTGCTCTTGATGAACAGTTGACTCCACCTTGCCATATCTTTGAAGAATGTTTATTCCAATAACTCCACTCATTGGAATAAATCCACATTGAAGCTTGACCAAGGCTGCACAGTCCTCTCTTAACAACTTGCATAAGGAAGGAGTAAACAAACATGTCTTCACCAAAGTCAAAGACAAACCATTAACTCCTCTGTACCTTTGTTCCCTAAACGGCTACTCTTGTACCCTTGTCTCCCAACGGCTATATGCCAACCCATATATAAAGGAGCATACTGGCATGTTGTCAAGTTAACCCTTTAACACAACCTTTACAACCTTCATACTATTTTTCAACCCTTCTGCAATCTTGAATATTTGCATAAATCCCCTGCAAATATTATGCCATCTTGCACCCAGTTACAACCCAATCCAGCCAGCTAACAGTCAAGCTATTTCTCTCTGTAAACACACGTGTAATTTATTTTTCTTTTCTTTTTAGCTTTGAAAGAAGCAAACTTAATTGAAGTGTCAATTAAGTAGAGGGAGTTCAAAGGAACTTGCCTTATCAGTTCTTGTAACTCTTATTGAAGAGAATATTATAGTGAATTGGTCTCACTGTTCCAACAGTGGGGGTGAATGTAAAAGAAAGGGTTTTGCCTCTGAACCACTTTAAAAATACTGTGTACACTCTTGTCCATACACGTACCCACACACTACACTCTGTCATTTCATTTCTTTATTTATTTATATTCTGCTGCATATTTCTTTATTTATTATTTTTCAACAGCTAACCTCAAACAGTTAGCTGTCCAAGTTTTAATTTATCTGTTCATTTAGTTAAATAGGGCCTTCAAAAAATAATCTAAAATGTATTTTTCTTATTATTATAGGACTAAATAAAAAATTGTAACATATATTATGGGGGCCAGTGAACACAGGTTTAGTGGGGGTAGTTGCGGACTTTGGATTTGTAAACACTGGGTACACTATTTAATTTGTTGGCAAAATTACAAGTATAGAAGAAAAATCAATTACAGAATAAATAACAACATAAATTCTCATTAATCTAAAACAATATAAAACCAGGATAGTGTGGTGAATAGTGTTGGCGCCCAACACGATTTTCACTTAGGCTTCTAAACAAACTCACAAAATCTTGCTCACACAATGAGATGACGATATTTTATTGGTTGCATCGATAGTGGACCCGGCACACTCTAATTAAAAACACCAATAAAATCATTACACTTAGGATTTTGTGAGCAAGATTTTGTGATTTTTTTGTGCCCAAATATTATTCAATAAAGTATGATCATTTAGCATTCCCTTCATTTAAAATGCTAATCTTCCTTGAAAATTTTAATGGACTTCAATAAGAATAATTAATATTGTTACTTGGAAGTGATCGTGCTAACAATAATTCTTAAATACGTGGACAACTTGGACAATGTCAAATTCAACGGCGACATTTCATAAAAGTCCATTTTAAGGTAATTGGTTGAGGAAATTACAATAATGAAGATTAAATTATTCAATTGATAACAATGATATTGACTCAATAATTAATGGAGATTTACCGCATTAAATATAAGTTTTCCATTTTACTAGTTTTGCTAACATGGCAAGATGTAATGGGATGTGTAAATAAATGTTTTATAGTGCAGATTCTTTTAAGTTCCCTATTTAGTCAATTATATTGATGAACTGATGAACTGAGTTGTCAGTTTTGTCGTATTTTATTATTTTTGCTTTGATTGTCATGCTTATCGCGTTGTAGTTTTGCATAAGTTATTTTGTGATTTGCTTATTATTCAGTTGTCTTAATCTCCAAAAGACATAACAAGAGGTTTTTATTCTTTTATTTCTATAACGACAAAACTAATGTTTAAACGGATTGGTTTATATACACAGCCCCTTATTTCCACAGCCCAATTAAATTACCAAAATACCCCTATATATATATTTTTATTTTTATTTTTTCAATTTCACTCTCCTCACGTTCGCTCCCTAACCCGCTCTCTCTCTCTCTCGGTTTGAAACGACGAAAGAGAAACGAACGGTCTCTCTCACGGTCGTCGCTCACCGTCGCCGTCGTCTTTCTCTCTCGCTCGCTCTGTGTTCTTCTATCTCACCTCTCTCTCTCACAGTAAAAAAAAAAAAAAAACTTTCGAAATTGAAATGGTGAAACTTAAAATACCCAAGACCGCCGCCGGGACCGCCGCCGCCACAACCGCCGCCCACATCGCCGCCGGGACTAGCTCGTCTACAGCGCCTGTGAAAAAGGTAAGCAATTTCGAGCCTTATTTTACATTTCTATATTCCCAAAGTATATTTTTTGAAATTGAAATTGGTGTGTCTCGTGTAACACCACTCGAGATGCATCTCGGGTGTGTTTACACGAGACAAGTCTCGTATAAACCCACTCGAGATGCATCTCGAGTGGTGTTACACGAGATGTCATCTCGTGTAAACCCACTCGAGATGCATCTCGAGTGGTGTTACACGAGATGTCATCTCGTGTAAACCCACTCGAGATGCATCTCGAGTGGTGTTACACGAGATGGATCCTTCTGAATATTGTGAATTATCAGTCAGCATTGTGTTCATTTATTTAATCTACTGTAACTGTCGCTAATGTATATTCTCTTATTTGTGTTTTTTGTAGGCACGTGATCCTATGACCGTTTCAGCTAGAAAGAGGAAGGCTGAAGAGCGTTTGGAGAGAGGAGAAAACCGGAGCAAGGCTCGGAATGACGAGGATGCCACAACTGATGATGAGCAGGAGGATAGGGAGGAGGAGGCGGCAGCAGATGATGATGTTCAGGAGGAGGAGGCGGCGGTCGATGGGGATAGTGAGGAGGAGGAGGAGGATAGTGATGATGGGGAGGAGGAGAGTGATAGTGATGATGGGGAGGAGGAGAGTGATAGTGATGATAGGGAGGAGGATGGGGAGGGGCAGGAGGGGGGGGGGCAGGATGATGAGGAGGTGGAGGTGGGGGTGCAGGAGGAGGAGGATGATGAGGATGATGATGTAGTAGAGCCGCCTAGACCTCTGAGACACGGGAGGAGGCGGGGTCAGGATGCGCCACCATCATGGCAGCTTCAGAGGGACCCCGGTGGTGGGCCAGAGGATGTTTCACTGATGTACGGGTTCGGTGACCACCGAGCCAGACAGATTTGGGGTGACTCTACTACTGAGGGATTGGTGACTTTCCATACGAGACTCACGCATCTTGCACAGTAAGCTTAGCATTAATGTGAAATGTTTTAAATATTGAAGTTATTTATACCACACACTCTAAATATTCCATTAATTATCATCCTATGCTTCTTTTCTTGAGTACTGATAATATTTTTTGTTTCGAATGAACAGGTTCAAGCGTGATGAGCAGCCGGTTGCTGATAGAGCCTGGCTGGCCCTCGTAGATGCATCTGGCCTCCAGCATCTGCATGATTCCGTCATTCATAGGCCTAACCATGCCCTCCTAACGGCATTTTTGGAACGGTGGTCTCCTGAGACTAACTCGTTCCACATGCCGTGGGGGGAGATGACGATTACTTTACATGACAGTTTTCATATCCTGGGTATGTTTTTATAACATCGCTTCGATACTCCATTCACAATTATATAACTGTCTACATATATTATATGAACTGTCTACATTCATCTCTTATACTAAAATGTGTTATTGCATCTTCAATTTACAGGTATCAGGATTGATGGTGGAGTTGTTCGCTATACGGATCCAGCGCCTGACGTATCTGGCATCTCTAGACACTTCCAGTTGAGCGGCACTGGTTATTTATTGAGGGATGTCAGGCGTCTATTTACTCAGCGTAGAGGCGGCATGACAGATGCCCATCGTGCGTCCGCGTATATCCTGCACCTATTGGGTTGCACGATGTTCGTGGACAAGAGCGGGGATAAGGTGCCCGCAGCCTACCTGCCCCTGTGCATGGATCTAGCCAGCCTCCCCACTCTTTCCTGGGGATCAGCCACTTTGGCATATATGTACCGAGAGTTGGGGAAGGCGTCCAGATCCGGATGCAAGCAGATGGGCGGTTGTGCGGCTCTCCTAGAGGTACATCTTACTCTATTCACTATCTTTTTACTGTCTACTCCCCCCCTGTTATTAAATGTTGCATTTGAGTAGTATTTAATACTTTTTTACATACATCTCAGGCCTGGATATACGAGTACTTTCCGGGTTTTCGGCGAGTTACTGACCCCCATTGGCAGCAGGGGCAGCCGAGAGCCCGTAGATGGTCTCGTGATGATTCGGCTGGGAGGACGTTCGATCATCTTGCGCAGTATCGCCGCATTCTTGACAGGATGGGGGCTGACAGTGTGAGTTATTCATATTAAAACTATTATACGTTTTTGTGTCGTTCCTTCCGATATTCTGTTGACTTTGCCTAACAATGTCTACTCACAGGTTATTTGGACTCCTTATGGGACCGGGTCGGACGCGATACTGCCTGTTTCATACTACAGGGGTGTTATACGCTTTTGTGACATCACAGAGGCGTATATGCCTGATCGTGTGACTAGGCAGTTCGGTGCCAGCAGAGGATCCCCAGACTGCCCCCCATGGCGACCGAGTTATGCGTTTTGGCAAAGGGTCAGAAGGGGTACCAGAAGCGTTACGGTGACGGAGATCAGGTTTGGCAGGAGTGTGTGGCTTTTGGCATGGCGGAGTTTAGGGCCGATGTCCGTTGGGGGCCACTATTTACTGGAGATCATCCCGTGGCTGTTCCCTTCGTGACTCCAGATTATATGTCTTGGTTTAGGGCTAGGAGTCATGTTCAGATAGCTAATCCGATACACGATCCACCCGGTGACATTCCACCTCCCCCACCTGATGTTCCACCGCAGCCTTCTGTCGCAGGGATTGCGGAGTTGCGAGCTATCATACTTCCATTTTTGTCGGATCCCAGTGCCCCCGAGCACTGGCTAGTTGGTCTTAGACGGGCCGGTGAGATTTTAGGACTTCCACCGCAGCCTTAGGATTTTATTTTATTTTTGCTTTTCATTGTATTGTAATGTAATGGACACATTTTATTCTAGTTTTTATTGACACCTCTACTAGTTTGTTAATATGATGGTATTTTTATTTTAGTTATCGTTTTAAATCCCCCCCGATTGAATAGTTTATTCTAGTGTTTCGTAAACACCCCCCACCCCCACCCTCCCCGAGGACATGATGTGGCATCAGATGGACATTGTGGCTATAGAGCCGTAGCAGCACAGATATACGGAGATGAGGAGAAGTGGGCTGAAGTGCGCACAGAATGTTACAATGAGGTGCTTGCTCGCCAAGACCTTTACGAAAGAGTTCTACCTTGGATATCGGTAAGAGAACTCTTACGTAAGATTGCTTGCTATAGCCGGACGGCGCCCAGTGATTATTGGATGGAGCTCCCAGATCTTGGGCACATCATTGCCACGAGGTATAATGTGGCGTTCATTTCTTACTCGACTAGCGGTGGTATGTTATGCCTTCCAGTGACTGCACCAGTACAACCACCGGTGAACACAGTTGTGGTGGGACAAGTCAATGGAAACCATTTTATAGCGGTATGAAACTTAATTGTCTCATCTATATTAGTTATATTTAGTTGTCTTACTTATATTCATTATATTTCATTGTCTTGTATTTAACTGTTATTACTTTTGCAGCTGCGCATGTTAGGCAATGATTACCCAATACCACCACCACCAAACCTTTATCGGAACCGCTGTGATCCAACCGCAAGCCAACTACTCCTCCCATACCAAGATAGGATAGCAGAGTTCAGTCAACTCTATGAGGAGGATACCGATGCAAGAAGACAAAGAAGATTACATATAGGATAGTATATGTGTAATGGTTTTTGATTTATCCAGTTTGTATGAATGTTTGAATTATATGCTTATCCTTGTTAACACTTTCATTTCGTATACAATTAGGCGATAGTATATGTGTAATGGTCTATTGATGTTTTGTGGAGATGTCCTATTTGAGAATCAAATTTCATTCCAAGTTATGTTTATTGTTGCTTTTGCTGTTGCGCTTGTGGAAAAGCAGGCTCAGATGCCTATGTCGTGTATAATTATACGAGATGAGAGCTTATATCTCGTGTATACATACACGAGATCTCATCTCGTGTGTACTTACACGAGATGTATCTCGTGTATATGTACACGAGATGTAAGCTCTCATCTCGTGTAAGTATACACGAGACGTGCAAGGGCAGCGATGGAATTAAATGGGCTGTGTATTTACCGGGCTGTGTATATAGTTTTTGCCTGTTTAAACTAATAAAATATATTTCTTATAAATATTGTAAATATGATACATCAACTTTTTTATATATTATTATGAAACAGTATTCTCTCTCCTTCCTATAAAAATTTCTTTTTAAGAGGCAACTTTATTTAAAATGAAAATTGTTATTCACATAATTAATAATAGTATATTAATAACAATTTGTCTAAAATTTTATTTGATAATTATTAAATCCTTCCTTAAATTTCAATAAACACGATCCCTAAAATGGTATTATCTTTGTGAGGCGAAAGAACTAGGAGGAGCAATCCCTACAAATCTATAAGACCGTCCAAATTAAGTTTTGATGGTCAATACCAAAAAAAAAAATCATCAAACAAACATTAATGTCAATATAATTATTTTAGTAAATATTAGAAAAATGTTATCGATTAAGTACTATATGATTTATCCATAACATATTTTGAAATTCCACTAGCTAGAATGGTTAGAGATTGATATTAGATTTTTTTTTCAAATAATAGGGTTTGGAATTTTTATCTACCAAAGTACTACCCAAATTCAACTATGTACCAAAATGACACTTTTTTATGAAAGCGTCACTGGCAATCACGTTTTTACCTAGAAAACGGCACTGCCAGTGCCGTTTTCAGTGTTGACCAAAATCCAAAATTTGACTCCTCAGCCGGGTTGGTTTTGGGTGGGTTTAATGGACCTTTTGAACCGGTTTAGGGTTTTTTAAGTGCGCTGACACAAAAAGAAAAAAAACTAAAAAATGAAAAGCGGCATTACAAATGACGTTTTTAGGGTTTCAAAAATTCGAAAAACGTCACTTGTAGTGACGTTTTCAGCTTGAGGTATATTATATATGCGCACTATTTTCAACTCTCTTCTTCTCTCTCAGTTTCCGCATTATTTTCACTCTCTTCTTCTCTCTCATTTCATTCTTATCCAAACCCAAGTGCTGAAAAAAAAATTGCAAATTTTGTGAGGTGAAGATTCAAAGCATTTAAGGTATATTTTAATCTTTCTTATATGTGTTAATTTGTTTAATATAATTAAATTTCGAGTTATTAGATGTTTTTTTGTTATATGCATTGCTAATAAATTAGGATTTTGACAGTCAAATTTATTTGTTTAGGAGTAAATATGAGTGGAGTTCCACTTATTTTCATGTGCTACTGGGGAGGAGATGATGAAAACCCGTTTGAAGGTAGCCATTTTGAACAGGGGCCGAAATGTGCACTTAAAGCAAAAACTCGATGGAGGTACAAAAAATTGATTAAGAAGTTATATAAGAAAATTGGGGTAGATCGAACCAATGTTAAGTTGAAAGTTATTTGTAGATATCCTCATCTGGTCAGCAATGGGTTTGCAAATTACATTCCGTTTCCAGTCGAGAATGATATGGGTATGGAAGTCATGTTTGATGTTTCTGCTCAATTAGGTGGGATGAGTAGCTTGCAGTTGTATGTTGTCATGAATTTTGTTGATAATGTACCTTCTAATGAGTTTGAAACAGGAGAGGAGCCGATACAAAATCAGTATTTTCATGACATGGATAACTTTCAGATGGGTTCTTCAAGTTACTACCCTGAGAGAGATGTTGATGAGTTTGAAACACATGTGGAAGAGGAAGAGGAAATGGAAGTGGGGGAGGAAGAAGAGGTAGAGGAACGTGAAGATGATGATGATATAGATTATGAAGCTCATTTCCTTGAAAATGAAGAGGGTGATTCTGGATATGAAGATTGTGCGAGTCCAACTGATGTTAGCGACAATGAGGGTGATGATGGGGAAGGTGATGATTTGGGAGCACACATGATTACTTTTAATGAGCCGCAGAATCAACTGTATGATAGAGGAGACTATCAATTTTACCGCGATTTCGCCTTTGTGGCACCCCTTGGACACGATCTGCTGGTGGTGGTGGAGCTTCGGCGGCATCCAGTCGTTTCAGCTCATTAGTAGCTGCTAAGGATTCTGTGATGAAACGACGAGTAAGAAGTAGGTGTTCTGAGGCTGGGCCGTTTAGGCCTCCCATAGCTATGGCATTCTCATTGGATTGGTATGCGCGCTGAAGGTTTTGAATCTGTCGAAATCAATTAAAGATGATATAGTTATGACGATAAAATGGTAAAACAAAAAATTGGTAAAAGTGTTGTGTAGTATTTAGCTTACCAAACCCTCGTATCGACTACCATGTGCCGTGTACCCCTCCCCCTCTACATCATTTGGATGCTGGATCAATAACCGGGTAATCTGTCTGTACCATGACATATAGATATGGGTGTAATGTACATCCTCGACACCATACTGCCCAGCAACAACCATATGATTTCGGTTGTTCCACAATCCTATGTACTGTCCGTGGAAGACCACTCAATCAACCTCTGACCGACCTCGCCGATCAAGTGCATGCAGGTACGTACTCGTGTCACATGCCGCAGGTATAGGTTGTAACAGCCCGAACTGCCTCATAACGCGATCTAGAAGGTGCCACTCAACCCTATCAAAACAAATAAGGGGCACCTTCGTTCTCCATATACCCTGTCCCTGCAAGCAATAATCTGGAACTTGGACACCTTCGTATGGCCGCCACACAACCTGACTCTCAGTCAGATACGCTAGTTGATCTCGTATCCATGCAGGTTGTGCCCGGTAATATGTGTAAACGACAAGGGACCTTGCCACCTACATATGGAGCAATTGACATAAAAAGTAGTAAATAAAAAACCTCATAAATAAATAACATATTTTGTGCAGTTAGTGAAGTAATTTTAGAATACCTGCAACCATATGGCAAGAATTGACTATCTTGAAGTATGGCATCTCCCCGTGTCCTTCTTGGTCGTGTACACAACAACCTTTCCCAAGCCCAAAGCTGCAACCAATAAAGATAAAAATAACTGTCACGTACAACAAATATTTTATTCACTACTATAATACAGTATAATTAAATATAATTGACATACCTGTACTAGTGTTAAAAATCCAGCACAGCCTTTCGAATCGGGCTTCGTCGCTACACATAGCTCCCGATACAAAAAGGCTAAAACCGCACTACCCCAACTGTAATTCTTAATCGTGTCCACGTTTCTAAGCAGTGGGAGGTACATCAACTTAACCAAAGAATTGCTTGTATCCGGCATCAGATATGCCAAGCATAACAAAATATACGCCCGAGTATACATGTCAATCAAATCGGGGGAGGCATCCTGGGGAAGCGCTCCGAACAAAGGCAATTGTTCCATAATCCACTTAATCGACAATCTACCACCTTTCAAGTCTTCGGGTTGTGGTTGAATCCCAAGTAACTCTACGCATAACTGAATCCATTCGGGTTTTGTCTTGGTGGTTTCGGAACTTGTCACAGCTACCCCGTCTATAGGAAGGCCACATAACATGCCAACATCCTCCAGGGTGATTGTCATCTCCCCAATTGGCAAATGAAAAGTGTGGGTCTCTTGACGCCATCGCTCAATCAAAGCCTCTATCAAAGGCCAATCATATTTGAAATGGCCTAGGCTATATGCTCCGAAAAACCCCACATCTAACAGTTTTTGTTTTATCCTAATATCCAAATCCTTAGGCAGATCCGGACCACGCCTGCATCTAAGACTCTCAACGTCTTGTTGAGCCCAAATATAATGAGATCGGTGGGATGTCTGTAATGTAAGTACAGACATATCCAATGGCCCGGGATTAACGAAGGGTCTGTGTTCATGTTGGTCCATCTAAAACAAACAACAATACCATAGTTAAATTGCTCTTTAAATTAACAAAAACAAATTTTAACTATATAATTAATCATCGTTTGATGCAACAAAAGAAATGTGCGAATACCGTTATATTTCTAACAGAAACGAGGCTGCTCCGTTAAATTTATAACAGAAACGTGCAAATCCCGTTAAATTTCTGACATTTTCAGTTAAGTTTTTGTCTTAAAGTGGCATTTTTTTCATCTTTCTAACAAATAAACACATCAATTTAACATATATTAACAAATTAAAAAAATGAGGCTGATCCGTTAAATTGATAACAAAAACGTGGCTGCTCCGTTAAATTTATAACAAAAACGTGTGAATCCTGTTAAATTTCTGACATTTCTAGTTAATATTTTGACAGAAAGTGATATTTTTGTGACATTTCTGACAATAAACACAAAGATTTAACATATATTGCCAAATTTAAAGTTAACATACATACACATAAACACAAACTAATTTAAAAAAAAAAAAAAACGTGCAATTCCCATTAAATTTGTAACAGAAACGAGGCTGCTCCGTTAAATTTTTAACAGAAACGCGTGAATCTCATTAAATTTCTAGCAGAAATGAGGCTGCTCCGTTATATTTATAACAAAAACTACGCTGCTCCGTTAAATATAAAAAAAAGTGTGAATCCCGTTAATTTTCTGACATTACTGTTAACTTTTTGACCGAAAGTGGCATTTTTGTGATCTTTCTAACAAATAAACTCAACCTAAGGTTAAATTACTTCAAAATCACAAAAACGTTACTACGAGTAACGACTTCAAAATCACAAAAACTTATAAACACAAACTAATTAAAAAAAGAAAAAAAAAAGTATGAATAATACTAACCTTATGATTTTAAAAACGTTACTACGAGTAACGACTTCACCAAAATTTTCAAAAATTTCCTCTGCTCTTTCTCAGCTCAACAATGGCAGTTTGTTTTATTTTTTTTCTTTTTCTTTTCGTGTGTGCTCTGTGAAGAAGGGAAGGGGTGCTAGGGTTTAAGAAGGGAGGGAAGGGGTGGGTGGGTGGGGAGCCAAACTGACACCACCCGTGACTTTCCAGAAAACGGCATTGCCAGTCACGTTTTCTTCTTTATTTTTTGTCTTTGTCGGCCATGCGCGTACCCTAACCCCAATTACCCTAAACCGGTTCAAAAGGTCCATTAAACCCACCCAAAACCAACCCAAAACCCACCCAAAACCAACCCGGCTGAGGAGTCAAATTTTGGATTTTGGTCAACACTGAAAACGGCACTGGCAGTGCCGTTTTCTAGGTAAAAACGTGATTGCCAGTGACGCTTTCATAAAAAAGTGCCATTTTGGTACATAGTTGAATTTGGGTAGTACTTTGGTAGATAAAAATTCCAAACCCTATTATTTGAAAAAAAAATTATTGATATTAATGTCTTTTTAGGGTTCATATGTTTTTATCATAAAAAAATCAATTGGCGCTATTTTTTAACATAGGTAGTAGATCATTATGTAGTACTTCCTTCGTCCTTAAACGAAAAAATGTATGTATAAATAATACTCCAATAATAAAAAAAAACATTGTCCGAAAATGAATGTTTAATATTCTTAGAAGTTATTAAATTTTCTTAATTACTCCCTCCGTCCCATCTCACTTGAGACTTATTTCCATTTTGGTCTGTCACACTTCACTTGAGACTCCCAAAAATGGTAATTTTTTTATAATTTTATATTCAATCTACCACACCCACTCATTCCCTCTCTTCATTTTCCACCACACAATTCATTCAATCAACCTACTATTTATAAGAGATATATCAAGATCTCTCTTGATATAATTTAAATAAATTCAAATCATATGTAGATATCATATTATTTATCTTCTTAATTTAGTTGATTGTATATCCATACCATACTTTAAATTCATTGTACCTAGACTAGTTTATGTGAAACCCTAGACTCTTATTGTAATTATAAATACCTATCATTTGTGAATAATAAACTTGAGTCATTCAATATCAAACCATTGTTCCCATGTGTGAATGACTTCGTCTAACCCTTCTCATCTTCTATACTATTAACCCCACTCATTCTCTCTCTTCATTTTTTACCACACATTTTCCTTATTTTATTCTTTTTCCTTAGTTATTGTGCCAACCTCAAGGGTCTCAAGTGAGGTGAGACGGATGGAGTATATAATAACTTTTAATTATACTAAAACTTGCGAAACATGTTAACGTTTTTGTATACATTCTTCAAATTGAATTCAAGCCCTTGTTTAGGGACAGGGATTATATCTTTAGGTTAGGTTGTGGTTACAATATATCGAGTGGGAGTAGGAAGCATGACAGTGGCAAATTGGCTATTCAAATGTTGGAAGATAAACATACTCCCTCCTTCCGTCCTGAAAACTTGATCCGATTTTTTTTTTTATTAACATGAATTTTTCTTAAAGAAACTCAAGCAATAAGTTAAGTTGTCTTTAATTATTATAATAATTTTTTTTTTAAAAAAAGAAACAGTCTTTAAACGGAATATGCTAGAGAAAAAACCTAAAGCGATTGAAAACCTAGGGTTTTCTCCGGGCGCCATCTAGGGTTTACTAATATCGGCCGACGCTGATTTGCCAGATCCCTTACAAGGGCCTCCTGCGCCTCTGCAGCCTTTTGTGATGTTGCAATCGTCTTAAGATCTTACACCGCCGTCAACTTCTACAATAAAGTCCTTTGTCAGTCTCTTCAAGACATCGCCAACTTCACCATCAATCCCAATTCCTCTGATTCCCGCTTCATCTCATCATGGTGAGCCGGTTCTCAAGTTCTCAAAGGAAGTAATCTCTACTCTCGCAAAGCAATTCACTATACTTTGGTTGAAATATTTGTTAAAGGTCGTCTTCCAATGGATGATGCCCGTCGATGTTTTTTGAAGTATGGTATTAAGAAATTTTTTACCCTAAGTCACATTGACTCTAAAAATATTTTGATCGCCTTACAGAAGAGGGAGATTTCAATTTGTTATGGGCGAAAGATCTTTGGTTTGTTGGCCGATTTTTCATGCGTGTTACAAGGTGGACTCCTAATTGGCATCCGGATCATGATTCATCACTTTTTCTCGCTTGGGTTAGCCTTCCCTGACTCCCGATTCTTTGTTTAACAAGAGTTGTCTTTTCTCAATTGCCAAGATTTTTGGAGAGTCATTGCCCATTGATCACGCTACAACAATATTGTCTAGACCAAGTCTAGCGAAGGTGTTGCTACAAATAGATTTATTGAAGAAATTACTATCAAGGGTGTTTTTGGAGTGTGGCGATGATGCGGGATTTTATCAATATTTGGAGTCCAACAATATTTCTCTCTATTGCAAACACTGCTACAAGCTCGGGCATGTATTATCTAATTGCAGATTTGTGAAAGGGAAGCACGTTCAAGTCAATGTCAAAAAATACAATGAGGGGAAGGTGGCTAAGGACCCAATTGTAGAAGTTATTGCTCGTGTGAAAAAGTAGGTGCAACCTATGGCAATTAGTGTAGAGAAGAACAATGTTACGTCACCGAAGCAAACATGGAAGATAAAGAATGATGCTAGTAATGATAAAAGTTCAAACCAGGCTTCAAAACCTATTCAAATTGAGGAGGCTATGGATCAGGGAATGGTGTGGAGATTGAAACTCCTTCGAATGTTGGTTCATTAGCTATTGTTCTTTTTCTGCAGGCATCGAAGCCCCCAATGGATAATTTTAGATATCCCGGAAACTAGTCCTGCAACCTTTAGCCGGTCGGAAGTGGTTGATGTTGCTTCTAATGGTATAGTTCTGCTGGATTCAACTGAAAATGAGAAGGAGATATTGACCATTGCTATTTTCGAGAGTCCCTTAGCTAAGATTTTATGTAGAGTTGCGGCTTTAAAGCGAAATCCTAATTCATTTTATTCTTCCCCCGCTGCTGTTACTAGAAGTTATTTAGATTCAAAGCCACAAACTATGTTTTAACTCATGTTCCTATTGGCCCTCAACTACACCCTCTTGAAGCTCGTAAGCCAAACCCCAAATATTTAAATAATGAGTTCTCAAATGTTGGTGCTCGTACTAAGCCTTCTTCATTGATTCATGATATTGAAAAAATGTGGTTTAGAATCTGATGCCTTGTTTCCCCCTATTTTTTCGGAATCCTTTTTGTGATGATTTTGGGGGCATTGTGAGTTGGGTAGATGTGTCACATCGGCCTCCCATAGTTAATGGCAAAAGAGAATGGATTACAAGGAAAAGAGATGGTATGACCTTGAAGAGAGTTATGACTTTGAAGATGGTTGCATCCAAGTTAATCGTAAGTATAAGGCTTACAAAATTGGTTTCAAGGAGGAGGCAAATGGGGTTAATCTATTTTCCTTCTTAACTTCTTTTTGTTTTTATTTTTAGCTTTTTATTATTTCTTGAGGTAAGGCGTCGTTTTGTCTCTCACCATGTACTTTTTCTTTATTGTTTGCATTATTAATAAAATTAGGGGGCTTGGCCCTTTTTACTTAAAAAATAATATTAATTATTTTTATATCATTATAAATATTATTAATAATATTTATTAAATTTTAATTTAAATAACAAAAAATAGTAATCAAAATTTATTCAAACCAACTTTTTAAAACGAATGGAGTATACAGTAAGCTCATTTCACTTGTCAACTTGGTTCCTTTTATACGAGCACATTAAAATAAGTGGCATTTTCAATGAGTATTATACTTGTATTATTAAAAGAGTGGATATAATTCCTTACCTCTGACAAGTACATAAACAACCTTTCTATTGTCGTTTCCAAAAGGTTTCGTAGTTGACTTTTCATATAAGTTCACTCTCAAGTAGTAATTCCTCAAGTTAACGTAGCACAAGTATTATTTATTTTCATATCTTTTATTATTTTCTTATTATTTTTGTTATTATTTTTAGTGGGTCATTTAAAAAGGGTTTTAGAGTAGGATTAGGAGTGATTTTGCTATTTTTGAGTCCTATTATGTTACAATATAGGTTAGGGTTAATTCTAGAACGTTTTGAATTGTTTTTCAAGTTTTATGGGCATTATAAAATAGGCCTAAATTTGTAATCCAAAATTTTGACTTTATTCAATAAAATTTAAGACCGCTTTGCATCTTGTTTGGGTTTAATCCCTTAAGCCTTTGGATTGCAGAAGACTTTTTTCGGAGAATCTTGTTTGGGGAATTTCGATTCCTTGCAGAATAATCTTTCAAGAGGTTATTGTAGTTTAAATCCTTTTACGAGGGTTTGTTCATATCTTTTTTATTCCGCTGCGTTTCTGTTCTACATTAGTTGGTATCAGAAAATGTTCGAACCTTGAGAGATGACAGGTGAAGGAGAAATCACCATGCAAGACCTTTTCAATGCCTTAACCGCCAATTTAAAACACTTGGAAGAGGCTAAAAAACGAGAGGCTACGGCGGCAGCTATTCGTCATTCGGAAATCTTGGCGTTGTTGGGTCGTAACGGTGGTCGTAGTGGTGGAAACCCAAGAAATCGAGGTGCTCGTGTGGAAAATCTCCACCACGTTTGACACGCCCCAAGTCCCGGGATTCCCTAATAGAACCTCGAACCTGGTGCGCGTAACTAACAAGAAACAAGAAACTAACGGAAAACAGGAATAATACCTGTTAAAAACAAAACTGACATGATATATATACTCAAGAGTAGGGAGCTGAGATAGCTCGCACGAGTTCTAGACCAAGAAAATTAAAACCAAAATGGTTACATACAGCGGAAGACATGCCTAGCAAATAAGCTGGCATCAAGGACTGTCTAGGGACAACAAATACTACCCCAATACAAGCCCAGAGTTTAATAACTCATACAAGATCGTCCTTACCAAAATATAAAAGGACACTAACTTCGAACAAGGATATCCTGCTGAGTAAGTTCCCAGCTAAGTCGAGCCTCACTGCGTACTATCCCCTGCTTTCCTGGGGGGGGGGAAACAATTAAACAAATAAAGGGTGAGATAAATCTCAGTAAGCTATTAACATGCAACTATATGTCATGTTATCATGCAATACAAGTAGATACTCAACTAAACATATATCAAGTATCATCAAGTAACAAGTATAGGAGAGGCTAAGCCCACTCAACAAGTAATCAAGCTCAAGAAAGGTTCAGGTAACAAGTAGTCAAGTAGTGCGAGAGGCTAAATCAGCTCACAAGATGCACATAGGCCTATCACGCATTGTACCTGAATCCTTCCTTATTTCTCCCAAGAATACCATTTGTTGTCGATGCTTTTCTAGCTGAGGACAACCAAGAACAGGAACAAGAGACTGCTGTGCAGTATATAAGAAGACCTGGTAACCAGTGTCATCCACAATAACAAGATCCACGTGGTGTTCGGGACGGGAGAACAGTATATAAGAAGACCTGGTATCCAGTGTCATCCACAATAACAAGATCCACGTGGTGTTCGGGACGGGAGTTAGCATTCACTTAGGTCAGGCTTATTGCTCCAACCAAGGAAGCTATGCCCTTACTATGGCCAGTAGTAAGGGGTCGGGCGGAAATACATAGGGACCCGATTGTCACTTAAACCCCAGCTCTCGCGACAAGCGTGAACCTATATATTTTCGAACAAGCAAGGAGAACCAGCTGGACTCACCAAGAATGCACAAGTAGATATTTACTTGAACTACAGCACAGAACTCAGTCCCTTATTAGTGGACTACTCTTTATGCACCATGTAATCATGTATCATGTGCTCACGAGAATATGCACCATGTAATTATGTATCATGTGCTCACGAGAATATAAGTACACGTACTCAATTATTGCGAATACCAATCAAGTTTAACTATGGCACATAAGTGTCCATGTAACACGATCAATCCAAGTAAGAGTCCATTTATAACAGACTTCAGTCAAGTAGTAGGGTATATCACTTGTCACATGCCAAGTTTGCACGTACATATTCATATCACGTTTAACACATTAAAGTGTCTATCCCGATACCCTTACTATTAAGTAGAGCCCAATACCTTAGACTCTAAACACGTAGTAGAATAGGTCACATTGTACCTAGACACAGTCATACTTCACGTATATATATCGTTAATAATCGAATACATTTTCTAACACATATTGTGTTCTGTAATCATTCTTATTAATTTAAATCGTAGTATTCACGATTATATGAATTATCTTCATATTACACTAGTCCCTATTTTCTTTAGGAACCATTTCAAGACAAGATATCTTCTTTATATTTTATATACTTCATTGAGTATATACACGATTAAAAACTAAATCATTTACACTTTAGTGCTTATTTATAGCACTTCCAATATACACGTATCAAGTTCAAGTATGTAGTAGAGTTAATCATTCTCTATCTAGTTCCATAACCCAATTATTTGGTTATTCATGTCATGTATCAATCAATCAAGAAGCCACATTCTATCAAGAAAATATATGCAAGATTTGCATATACACATCACGACTCTTTCAAGTTTGTTACCATACACCTATATTGGTGTCAAGGCACGTACAAGATTTTATAATCTTATATTCAAATCTTAATCCAATTATTTGGATGTTCAAGTCATGTACAAGATTTTATTGTCTTATACTTCAAGTTATTGTCTCAACTTAAGACATTCAAGACATTCAAGACATTCAGGACATTCAAGACATTCAAGACATATACAAGATTTTATCATCTTATATCCAAGTTCTCAATCCATTTCTTTGGATGGTTAAACATGTACAAGAGTTAAACATCTTATACTTCGAGTTCAAGCTAGGTAGATGAATTATACATCTTTCACGTACTATTTTCCAAATCCTTTTCTTAGGACATTCAAGACACATAAAAGAGTCATTACTCTTATATTCAAGTTATCATTTAATTATGATTCAAGTCCACATTTTATTTGTTCATAAAGGGACTATTTTTCAGTACTAATGTGTTCTACAACACTCATCTAGGCCATCTAGGGTAGTACCCTAAACCTAGACCAAGAATACTTTGAGTTAAATTTAAGTAAATGAGCTATACAACTCATACTTACAAGTTCTTAATTCCCTACATAGGATATTCAATCTCAAGTCATTGTTTTAATGCCCCTAAGGTGCACAATCATTGGCTTCAAGACAAGCATAACACATAAGTGCTTGTTCATAGCACTTTCAAGACATATAAAAGAGTTGTTACTCTTATACTTAAGTTCTCATTTGAGTTCTATAAGTGTCCATGTACAAGACTAAGTTCTCATTTTAATTAAATGAGTATTCATGTTCAAGACTCACTTCTGATACCCCTAAGGTATCACAATACTTACTAGGACATCTTATCCTAAGGCTATATGCCTTAACAAGGGTTATTTCCAACTTATACAATCATTAAACAAGTTTTACAATTTTTCAGGACATATGGGCGGCCGCACAAAATGGTGTGGGCGGTCGCCCAAAATCAGGCTTTCCAAGAACAAAATACTTCAGATAGATGGGCGGTCGCCCAGCCCAAAATGGGCGGTCGCCCAAGGCCCAAAAATGCCAAAATCCGAATTCTTTCTCAGGTTAAATAATTTTCCGTCCCAAGCGTAGGAGTATAATTTTTATCAATATATTATCAAACCCAGGAGTATAATAACAAGCCTAAATCACTCATTTCAATTATACTTTCTTATTTTAACAGAGACTTTTATACTTATAAATTCTCCGTCCCAAATGTAGGAGTATAAACCCACTAACACTTTCTAACATTCAAGAGTGCATTTTAACATGCCCAGAACACTTCTATAGGGACACTTTATTAATTTATCCCCGTCCCATAAGTAATAGAATAATCTTCTTTTATTCCCAATTAAATATTTCACCGTCCCCAAAAGTATAAGTACAATTTTATATTATACTACTATACCCATTTAGGGATACTTCCATTCATTTCCCCGTACCACAAATAATGGTACGATTTTTCTAATAATATTTAAATCAAGTTACTATTTTACCGTCTCACGAGTAGGAGTATAAATTCCTAACATATATTTGCAAACCCATTTACTAGGTTCTCTGTACTTATAGTATAGAAATACTCCCTTCGTCCCAATTTTACAAGTACCACAAATTTGCCCAAAACACAATTTTAACAAGAACAAGTAGCGGGAATAACATATATACATGTTATTACAAGTAAGGGGGGTCAATAACTTACCTAGTCAAAATTCATGTTGACCCAAATAAATTTCTGATCGGTCTGGAACGCTCTATTCAACGCCACGAATATTTATCCGGGACCGGAATCACGAACAGAGGGACAATTAAGCTCGAGGAGTCGAGAATAGGAAGAATCCTAAACTTATCTTTTTACCCAGAGAGAGTGTACGAGAAAGTTTGAGAAAATAATCTTTCTCAAAGAAAGCAACTGGAAGATATACTTGCAATTATCCAAGAATTGCAACTAGGCCCCTCAAGTTCTAACTTTGACAAAAAGGCCCCTAAACTTTCAACTTTGACATTTAACCACCTTAATTTTCTAAAGTAATTAAATAATTAACTCAAATAAAATAGCATATAAATATGCTAGTCAAGAATTTAACAAGCACGTTAAATATTAAACAAGAATAAAGATGGGCGTTACATCCTCCCCACCTTAAAGAAAATTCGTCCTCGAATTTTACTGATCCAGATTATAACATATATAATTAGCAAATAGAACTCAAGAACATTACGACTATGCACAGATACTCACAAATATTCTATGCAATTTAGATGTATAAATTATAATATCAAAACACATAAAGTCAAACAGACTCGATTAGTCAATCCACTATATCGGTGGAACTTGACATATCCACTAGAAATAATAAAACTGGTCATATCCTCCAGATCACTGTAATACTGGTCAAATCCACTAGGCAATCTCAGATACTGAAGTCATGGTTATCCATCGTTTCAATATTCAGAACTGACTTTACGTATATCAATCCATCGAGAAAATCCATCGAAAGATGTAGCTCTCAGTGTCAAATAATTAACGATAGAGCTGCCCTCGAAATTCATTAATGAATCTCTAACAAGATCAAGAAATCTCAAGAACACACGTACCTTGGTTGTTTCCACTAATAGGTCAACACAGATACTCAATTCAGACATCCACTACAAGGTAGATATATCCTCTATCAAGAAATTCTCAAGTTGAATCTTCAACTCGTTTAACTCAATCGATGTCAAGAACATTAATCCAGATGTCAGCACTGTATTCGCACTGTCACAACTCAAGATAATCCGAGTTTCTCATCAAGAATGGATACATCCATCTAGTTTGGTGTAGAAACTCCACTGTCAATCACATAGGTTAAATACCCAGTACAATCTCAAGAACCCTTTCTAGACTTTCAATGCAAAATATAAATGATATGCATAAATCTATCATGCTCACATAAATAGTCAAGCATACTAGCAGAGAATTAATTACCATCTATTATGGTAAACAAGATTGGCCTAACACATAGAAAGCCAAGTCATGACACGTATCACATCAATGTCCCCTACCGGTGGCACGACCAAATTAACATAGAACGTATAGGGTGTTATCACCCACACTTCTATCAAGCTCTTATTCATAACAATATCAAGCACGTAGTCTCTTACTAGAGAATACATTTCCACGCAATTCACGAGATAAGGACAAGCATGCATATATAGCACAGAACAATGTCCACAAGACAAGATAGATACGCCTAAGTCTTTGAAGACTCGCGCTCTCGATTCTCAAACCATCTAATCCAATTGGATCAACACTATTAATACCAGTCCTATGCCTGGTATGACAACAAGTAACGAAGCACTCGGCGTCGAAAACACACCCAAGACTAACCCAACCTAGGCCATAGACCCTATCCAGGCTAAGAGCTAAACCATAACTCTGATACCACCCTGACACGCCCCAAGTCCCGGGATTCCCTAATAGAACCTCGAACCTGGTGCGCGTAACTAACAAGAAACAAGAAACTAACGGAAAACAGGAATAATACCTGTTAAAAACAAAACTGACATGATATATATACTCAAGAGTAGGGAGCTGAGATAGCTCGCACGAGTTCTAGACCAAGAAAATTAAAACCAAAATGGTTACATACAGCGGAAGACATGCCTAGCAAATAAGCTGGCATCAAGGACTGTCTAGGGACAACAAATACTACCCCAATACAAGCCCAGAGTTTAATAACTCATACAAGATCGTCCTTACCAAAATATAAAAGGACACTAACTTCGAACAAGGATATCCTGCTGAGTAAGTTCCCAGCTAAGTCGAACCTCACTGCGTACTATCCCCTGCTTTCCTGGGGGGGGGGGGGAACAATTAAACAAATAAAGGGTGAGATAAATCTCAGTAAGCTATTAACATGCAACTATATGTCATGTTATCATGCAATACAAGTAGATACTCAACTAAACATATATCAAGTATCATCAAGTAACAAGTATAGGAGAGGCTAAGCCCACTCAACAAGTAATCAAGCTCAAGAAAGGTTCAGGTAACAAGTAGTCAAGTAGTGCGAGAGGCTAAACCAGCTCACAAGATGCACATAGGCCTATCACGCATTGTACCTGAATCCTTCCTTATTTCTCCCAAGAATACCATTTGTTGTCGATGCTTTTCTAGCTGAGGACAACCAAGAACAGGAACAAGAGACTGCTGTGCAGTATATAAGAAGACCTGGTAACCAGTGTCATCCACAATAACAAGATCCACGTGGTGTTCGGGACGGGAGAACAGTATATAAGAAGACCTGGTATCCAGTGTCATCCACAATAACAAGATCCACGTGGTGTTCGGGACGGGAGTTAGCATTCACTTAGGTCAGGCTTATTGCTCCAACCAAGGAAGCTATGCCCTTACTATGGCCAGTAGTAAGGGGTCGGGCGGAAATACATAGGGACCCGATTGTCACTTAAACCCCAGCTCTCGCGACAAGCGTGAACCTATATATTTTCGAACAAGCAAGGAGAACCAGCTGGACTCACCAAGAATGCACAAGTAGATATTTACTTGAACTACAGCACAGAACTCAGTCCCTTATTAGTGGACTACTCTTTATGCACCATGTAATCATGTATCATGTGCTCACGAGAATATGCACCATGTAATTATGTATCATGTGCTCACGAGAATATAAGTACACGTACTCAATTATTGCGAATACCAATCAAGTTTAACTATGGCACATAAGTGTCCATGTAACACGATCAATCCAAGTAAGAGTCCATTTATAACAGACTTCAGTCAAGTAGTAGGGTATATCACTTGTCACATGCCAAGTTTGCACGTACATATTCATATCACGTTTAACACATTAAAGTGTCTATCCCGATACCCTTACTATTAAGTAGAGCCCAATACCTTAGACTCTAAACACGTAGTAGAATAGGTCACATTGTACCTAGACACAGTCATACTTCACGTATATATATCGTTAATAATCGAATACATTTTCTAACACATATTGTGTTCTGTAATCATTCTTATTAATTTAAATCGTAGTATTCACGATTATATGAATTATCTTCATATTACACTAGTCCCTATTTTCTTTAGGAACCATTTCAAGACAAGATATCTTCTTTATATTTTATATACTTCATTGAGTATATACACGATTAAAAACTAAATCATTTACACTTTAGTGCTTATTTATAGCACTTCCAATATACACGTATCAAGTTCAAGTATGTAGTAGAGTTAATCATTCTCTATCTAGTTCCATAACCCAATTATTTGGTTATTCATGTCATGTATCAATCAATCAAGAAGCCACATTCTATCAAGAAAATATATGCAAGATTTGCATATACACATCACGACTCTTTCAAGTTTGTTACCATACACCTATATTGGTGTCAAGGCACGTACAAGATTTTATAATCTTATATTCAAATCTTAATCCAATTATTTGGATGTTCAAGTCATGTACAAGATTTTATTGTCTTATACTTCAAGTTATTGTCTCAACTTAAGACATTCAAGACATTCAAGACATTCAGGACATTCAAGACATTCAAGACATATACAAGATTTTATCATCTTATATCCAAGTTCTCAATCCATTTCTTTGGATGGTTAAACATGTACAAGAGTTAAACATCTTATACTTCGAGTTCAAGCTAGGTAGATGAATTATACATCTTTCACGTACTATTTTCCAAATCCTTTTCTTAGGACATTCAAGACACATAAAAGAGTCATTACTCTTATATTCAAGTTATCATTTAATTATGATTCAAGTCCACATTTTATTTGTTCATAAAGGGACTATTTTTCAGTACTAATGTGTTCTACAACACTCATCTAGGCCATCTAGGGTAGTATCCTAAACCTAGACCAAGAATACTTTGAGTTAAATTTAAGTAAATGAGCTATACAACTCATACTTACAAGTTCTTAATTCCCTACATAGGATATTCAATCTCAAGTCATTGTTTTAATGCCCCTAAGGTGCACAATCATTGGCTTCAAGACAAGCATAACACATAAGTGCTTGTTCATAGCACTTTCAAGACATATAAAAGAGTTGTTACTCTTATACTTAAGTTCTCATTTGAGTTCTATAAGTGTCCATGTACAAGACTAAGTTCTCATTTTAATTAAATGAGTATTCATGTTCAAGACTCACTTCTGATACCC
Organism: Campanula takesimana; assembly: GCA_026119855.1. Taxonomy (NCBI): domain Eukaryota; kingdom Viridiplantae; phylum Streptophyta; class Magnoliopsida; order Asterales; family Campanulaceae; genus Campanula; species Campanula takesimana. The sequence goes on from JAOWBW010000720.1 coordinate 64,784, forward strand.
CTAAGGTATCACAATACTTACTAGGACATCTTATCCTAAGGCTATATGCCTTAACAAGGGTTATTTCCAACTTATACAATCATTAAACAAGTTTTACAATTTTTCAGGACATATGGGCGGCCGCACAAAATGGTGTGGGCGGTCGCCCAAAATCAGGCTTTCCAAGAACAAAATACTTCAGATAGATGGGCGGTCGCCCAGCCCAAAATGGGCGGTCGCCCAAGGCCCAAAAATGCCAAAATCCGAATTCTTTCTCAGGTTAAATAATTTTCCGTCCCAAGCGTAGGAGTATAATTTTTATCAATATATTATCAAACCCAGGAGTATAATAACAAGCCTAAATCACTCATTTCAATTATACTTTCTTATTTTAACAGAGACTTTTATACTTATAAATTCTCCATCCCAAATGTAGGAGTATAAACCCACTAACACTTTCTAACATTCAAGAGTGCATTTTAACATGCCCAGAACACTTCTATAGGGACACTTTATTAATTTATCCCCGTCCCATAAGTAATAGAATAATCTTCTTTTATTCCCAATTAAATATTTCACCGTCCCCAAAAGTATAAGTACAATTTTATATTATACTACTATACCCATTTAGGGATACTTCCATTCATTTCCCCGTACCACAAATAATGGTACGATTTTTCTAATAATATTTAAATCAAGTTACTATTTTACCGTCTCACGAGTAGGAGTATAAATTCCTAACATATATTTGCAAACCCATTTACTAGGTTCTCTGTACTTATAGTATAGAAATACTCCCTTCGTCCCAATTTTACAAGTACCACAAAATTTGCCCAAAACACAATTTTAACAAGAACAAGTAGCGGGAATAACATATATACATGTTATTACAAGTAAGGGGGGGTCAATAACTTACCTAGTCAAAATTCAAGTTGACCCAAATAAATTTCTGATCAGTCTGGAACGCTCTATTCAACGCCACGAATATTTATCCGGGACCGGAATCACGAACAGAGGGATAATTAAGCTCGAGGAGTCGAGAATAGGAAGAATCCTAAACTCATCTTTTTACCCAGAGAGAGTGTACGAGAAAGTTTGAGAAAATAATCTTTCTCAAAGAAAGCAACTGGAAGATATACTTGCAATTATCCAAGAATTGCAACTAGGCCCCTTAAGTTCTAACTTTGACAAAAAGGCCCCTAAACTTTCAACTTTGACATTTAACCACCTTAATTTTCTAAAGTAATTAAATAATTAACTCAAATAAAATAGCATATAAATATGCTAGTCAAGAATTTAACAAGCACGTTAAATATTAAACAAGAATAAAGATGGGCGTTACAACGTTAATCCGGTTGACGGAGATATTCTTGAAAAACGTGTTGGGGTATCAACCCAAGTCTCACATCGGCAATTGAAAGAAGAATTGCCTAGTATAAGAAAGAGTCCACCCACTTCATTAGTATGAGGCCTTTTGGGAGATGACCCAAAAACAAATCCGTACGGGCTGGGCCCAAAGCGGACAATATCATACTAGTGTGGAGTGCGGGGTGGTCGCGGTCCCAACAACTGGTATCAGAGCCCAGGTTGGTGGATGGGCCCGACGCGAAGTGGACCGCGTGAGAGATGTGTGGGGATGTGTGAGATTCTCCTATTTGCGATCTCGCGAAAAAGACCCTTGTGTCAAAAGTCTTCCCGATAAAGGTGATCGGGCGGCGTGTCCCGCAGATGGTGTTAGCGGCGGTACAAGTTTCGTTGGAGGTACTTGAGTTGAGGGGAGGTTTGTTGGGTGTCAACCCAAGTCCCACATTGGCAATTGAAAAAAGAATTGCTTACTATATAATAGAGTCCACCCGCTTCATTAGTATGAGGCCTTTTGGGAGATGACCAAAAACAAATCTGTGCGGGCTGAGCCCAAAGTGGACAATATCATACTAGTGTGGAGTGGTGGGGGTAGTCGCGGTCCCAACACAACGATCCAAGATGAGGGCGGATATACCGTTCTTACTGGTGAGTTGACAATTGTGCATAAAAGTTTCAAATAAGTAGAGATTAATAATAATTTCTTTTCTGAATATGTAGATGTTACTCCAAAAGAAACAAATTTGGAGCCAATTAATTTTATTCAGGCTTCGGAGGCGGCGGATATTATTTTTGAAGTCAAAGAGAATTTGGTTGTTGATGATAGAAAGGAGTTAGTAATAATATTCTTTCTATGGTTCGAGATCAGCTCCAAAAGAAACAAATTTAGAGCCAAATAATCTTAATATGGCTTTAGAAGAGGAACCCGTTATTTGTGAATTCAAAGATGAATTGCACTACTAGAAACTGCAAGATTACCAACGGAATTGTTCGTTGCTAAACAATGACTTCCGTTGGTAAGTTCTATTTACTGACGGAACTGTTCCGTTGGCATTCCGTCGGTAAATTCTTGTTGGTAATACCAACGGAGTTAGCCGTTGATATTACCAACGGAATCTCCATCGGCAAAAGGAACAATCCGTTGGAAATGGTCCGTTGGTAAAGCTACACGCCGGACGGCTACTGGAGTAAAACGCCGGAAGTTACCAATGGAATGTACCATCGGTAAGATCTGAATGTTACCAACGGAATATTTCGTTGGCAAGAATTAGTATAAATGAAAAAAAATATAATATTTACCAACGGAATGTTCCGTTGGTACAAGTGCCATTTTTTTTTGAAAAAAATCTTGTAATATGGATAATACCACCTCTAAATATGACCTGAAAAGATTCAACAACCATTCAACATTCTTACAAACCTACAAACTCAAAAACAAAAACTACTTAAATGTCATTACAAATCCAATAAAAACAGTTCAACTACTCATTACAAATCCAACAAAAACAAGTTCAATTAGCTCCATGAACCTACTAAAATATCATTGCATATCCAATAAAAACAAGTTCATTTACGACCACGACTTCTCCTACCACTTTGGGAGCTCCTACCACCACGATGACTATCACCACGACCATTCCCATTCAATAAAAACAAGTTCATTTAACTGTTGGAGTGGCCTGGAGTGGGGTACAAATAATCAAGATGCAGTTGAGAAAAAGAGTTAAGAGTGAAGCAATTTCAAGATGTACAAGGGCAGATTCATAAATTTCTACTCAAATAGCTTGGCAATTGGAATATGATGATTAATCATCAAATTTCTAATTTTTCTTATCACCAGTGTAGCACTCAACAAAATAGTGACCTATGTACCTTAGGAAGGAGAAGCGGCGATTGCGATGGCAGTGGTGCAGCGAGAACCGGCGATGGCGATGAAGAGAGGCAACAACGAATTCTTTTTTGGGGCCATTTTTCTTTCGTCGATAGTGAATGAAGAGGAGAAGAGGCGTGAGCCTAACCCTAAAAAAAATAAAACACTAAAAGCTGGGATACGATGCAGCAGCATAAGTTAACTAATGCTACATCATTTACCAACGGAATTTCCGTTCGTACTACCAACGGAAATATAGCGTTGGTAATACCAACGCAATAATATCACTTACCAACGGATTTCATGTTAAAAAATTAAATAAAAATAGGCAGGTGGTCAAATTTAACATCCGTTGGTAAGTCAATTAATTCCGTTGGCATTATCAACGGATATATTCCGTTGGTAAGTTTCCATTGGTATTTATGCCTTTTCTAGTAGTGTTGGGCGATGTTGATGACGATATATGTGGGGTTACTATGGAGGGCGAGATTTCTATTCCAACGATGACACAAGGTCAAGTCCCTTCCAAGCAAGAACTTCCTGCCAATATGTTGACTTCAAAGGTTATGCTCGGACGAGGCGAGAAGTTATTCGCTCGAACAAGAACAAGGTGCGGCCGAACGGGGCTGGTGACTCGACCGAACATGCACTTCCAGACACGGATTCTGTTTCCACGATTTTGCATGGCTGAGGCAGTAAGGGTGCTCCGCCAAACATGCTCCGCCGAACATGTCTAAGATGCAGCCGAATATGGTATGTTGCTCGGCCGAACACATGAACATCAACGAATTTCTACGTTCAATTCCGCGAAAGAATTTGATTTATTCAAACTATCTTTTTAAGTGAGATAGAATTTTTTAGACATAACACTTGGGTGCAGTACAAGCAAGGGCGAAACGGAATAGTGAAGTTCGACACCTATTTACAAAGGGGGCCCGGACTCGGGGACGAGTCTTTTTTTTTTTTTTTAAGGAGAGGAGAATAATGTAGCACAAGTATTATTTATTTTCATATCTTTTATTATTTTCTGTTATTTTCGTCATTATTTTCAATGGGTCATTTAAAGAGGGTTATAGAGTAGGATTAGGAGTGATTTTGCTATTTTTGAGCCCTATTATGTTACCATATAGGTTAGAGTTAATTCTAGAATGTTTTGAATTGTTTTTCAAGTTTTATGGGCACTATAGGCCTAAAGTTGTAATCCGAAAATTAGACTTTTATTCAATAAAATTTAAGATCGCTTTGCATCTTATTTGGCCTTTGGCTTGCAGAAGAGTTTCTTCGGAGATTCTTGTCTAGGGAATTTCGATTCCTTGCAGAATAATCTTTTTAGGAGATTATTGTAGTTCAAATCCTTTTACGAGGGTTTGTTCATATCCTTTTTATTCCGCTGCGTTTTCTGTTCTACGTCAAAGGTTCATAGTTGACTTTTCATAAAATTTCATAAACGTAACAAACATATACGTAAAAGATTAAACACAAATGAGTAGCAAAGTAGAACAATAAACAATTAACTTGATTCAATAATGAAGAACAATAAAATGACCCTCAACAACAAGACCATCACTAGAACTATATGTCATCGCCGTAGCAATTCCTCGTGCCAATCGAAAAACACCCGATCCCCCAACAATAGACATTTTACGGTACTTCTCAGTTACCGGATTCCGGCCAAGAAGACTGAGGGTACTCCCTTTGTACTTCCCTCCGGTGAAAACGAAATTCAAGTTCATCATAAAACTTACCTCACTCAAATCAGAGGAGCCAATCATCCCTTGTGCACGACCTAAGATCTTCGAATTAAGGTCGGGCCCCACCGTTAGCACGTTGTCCAACAATATGGTTCGGCCAAATTGTGAGGGTGATGTAGTAAAGGTGATGTTGGATTGAGCAATGGTGTAAGAATTTGGATCTTTGCTACCATCTTTGTCGTGGAAGAAGAAGTGAAGTTTGGTCACCTTCTCTTTCTTGTTGATTAAGTTTTTGAACCATTTGTCAACAGCTTTAGGCCCTTGAGCTAGGCCATGGATCATTGGCATGGTTATCACCATGAAGAAAATTGCTAAAAGTATGCTTAATTGTGCCATCTCTCTCTCTCTCTTTCTCCATTCCTAGAGGAATGTAGAAGATTATGTATAGGGTCTTAATTAAGAACTATAAGCTGTAACGAGAGTTTGATGTAGCGAGGTGTTTTCATTGGGGCCAATTTATTCTATTTCTTTCTCAAACATGGTATTTATTTTAGTACGGATTAAAAAATGTGACACTTATAATAATGAAACGGAGTGAGTAATTCAGAGTGTTGATGCTAAAGTGAAGTGTTATCATCCGCGCCAATTTGCTATATCGAAACAACAAAATGTCAGCTGTCACAAGTTCATGGTGAGAAGAAGGATGATAATATAGTATATGATCAATTAGCATCCCTTTAATTTTAAAATGTTAATATTCGTTGAAAATTTGCATTAAGTTTGAGTGAATTATTAATATTCTTAGTAGGATATGATCGTGCTAATAATAATCCTTAAACTACGTTAACAACCTGAGCATTGTCGTATAGTAGAAGTTCAACGACGACCTTTCGTAAAAGTCCACTCTCAATTTATTACTCCCTCTGTTCCTAACTGGGTGTTTAAATTTCATTTTAATACACCTGAAAATATCAAATTTTTGTATAATTTGGTGGCAAATATTCATATATAATCTTGTAATTCTCTTTGCAAACATTTAGTTTTGCAAGTATAAAGAGACCGGTGAATTTTTTTTCGAAAAGAAACATTTTGAGACAAAGTTATGTTAAAAGAAAAACACTCATTTTGGGATAAATTTTTGCTGAAAATAATGGACATTCATTTAGGGACCGAGTGAGTAATAGAAATGAGGAAACTACAATTAGCAAGATTAATCTTCAATAATGGATAGCAATGGCTTGTTAGGGAATGATCCGATTATAAATGATACTCCCTCTATCCTGAAAATTCTGAAATTTACTCCCTCCTTTTTCATTGTTATTGAATGAATTTCAAGTAATAATTGGCCGATCGACTAGAATTATTCAAAGTACTTTTCACGTTTTTTTTAATTTTTTTATATATAAAGCAACGTACTTGTTAACGACAAAAATGATTGAAATGTCAAACGGAACTGATTGAAATGTCAAACGGAACTAGCAATTTAGGATGGAAGTATAATTTATTTTGTTTGCCAAACAAATACATATGATATTTTCTTTTACATATAAGGTTTGCTAATTTTTGAAAAATAAAAAAAAATATCAAGAAAACTCAATGTTCATCAATTAAATATTAACTTTAGAAAATTAGTTTGTCTTTTCTTTTATGAAATTAACTCTATACTCCCTCCTTCCCAACACAAATGACACTTTTGGTCAACTTGATTGCACTTTAACAAATAATTTGAAGAAAAAATAATGATCTAAATAAGAATTTAAAAATTGTTATTGTATCACGATTGATAATATTTTCAATAACAATTTTAGATTTTAATTAAGATAATTATTTTTTTATTTAAACTATTGATCAAAGTGTACTCAAGTTTACCAAAGGGGCTTGGACTCTAGGGCCCCTAAGCCCAGATTCAAACCCAAATAAGGAAAATTCAGATGAAAAATTCCTCATACACCCTCACTAGCAAAAAGATGCAATAAGACTAAAATGCCCTCATATCTCCTCCCACCCCTCACTAACAAAAAGATGCAAGAAGACTAAAATGCCCTCATATCTCATCTCATCCTTACTTTTTTGGTCAAATCCTAGTCAGCTCTTATAACTTACACATAATAATATATAAGAGTCAAAAAAATTATTTTTTTCATTTTTTTAGGAAAAAAAATTATTGTTTTGGTCAAACTAGGCCAAACTCTTATAACTAACACATAATTAACATATAAGAGTAAAAAAAAATTACTTTTTTATTTTTTTAGAAAAAAATATTAATAATATTTGGTCAAACATGGTCAAACTGCAGTCAAACTCTTATAACTAACACATAAGAGTCGAAAATTTCAGTTTTTCCATTTTTTACAAAAATAATAATAAACGTTTTGGTCAAACTTGGTCAAACAGCAGTCAAACTCTTATAACTAACACATAATTATCATATAAGAGTTAAAAAAATTATTTTTTTTCATTTTTTACAAAAAAATTATAAATTTTTTTAGTCAAATTTGGTCAAACTTGGTCAAATGATAGTCAAACTCTTATAACTAACACATAAGAGTAAAAAAAATATCACTTTTTCCATTTTTACCAAAAAAAAATAAATTTTTTGGTCAAAGTTGGTCAAACTGCAGTCAAACTCTTATTACTTACACATAATTATCATATAAGAGTTAAAAAAAAAAAAATACTTTTTTTCATTTTTTTACAAAAAAACTATATATTTTTTTGGTCAAATTTGGTCAAACTCGGTCAAACAGCAGTCAAACTCTTTTAACTGACACATAATTAACATATAAGAGTAAAAAAAATATTGTTTTTTTCATTTTTTTAGAAAAAAATATTAATAATATTTGGTCAAACATGGTCAAACTTGGTCAAACAGTAGTCAAACTCTTATAACTAACACATAAGAGTCAAAAATTTCACTTTTTCCATTTTTTTACAAAACTAATAATAAATGTTTTGGTCAAACTTGGTCAAACAGCAGTCAAACTCTTATAACTAAGACATAATTATCATAAGAGTTACAAAAATTATTTTTTTTTCATTTTTTACAAAAAAATAATAAATTTTTTAATCAAATTTGGTCAAACGACAGTCAAACTCTTATAACTAACACATAAGAGTAAAAAAAAACACTTTTTCCATTTTTTACAAAAAAAAAAACAATTTTTTTTTTGTCAAACTTAGTCAAACAGCAGTCAAACTCTTATAATTGACTCTTATAAGAGTCAAAAAGTCTTATAAACATTAATAAGACTTTTTTCTCAAACAAAACTGAAAAGTCTCATGAACATGGTCTGAACCTGATCATAAGACTAAAGTCTTATAAAACCCATTTTGATACAAATGAACATGTTTTAATGAGATTGAAAAGTCTTATGAACAGTTTCAATAATACTTTTAGTCTTATGAACACAAGTTTCAAATGAACATGTTTTAATGAGACTGAAAATAGCTCTTATAATACATATTATTAGTCATAAGAGCAAAGTCTTATAAACAGATTCAATAAGACTTTAATCTTATGAACAGTTTAAAATAAGACTTTAGTGTAGAGTCTAATAAACAATTTTTTTTGGTCAAACAGCAGTCAAACTCTTATAACTGACTCTTATAAGAGTCAAAAAGTCTTATAAACATTAATAAGACTTTTTGCTCGAACAAAACTGAAAAGTCTCATGAACATGGTCTTATAAACCTATTTTGATACAAATGAACATGTGCTAAACTGTTTATGGGTGCACTACAAAATGGTGCAGGTCATTAAGAGGAAAAGAAAGAAGAAACTGGGAGCTCATAAATGCATGTGATGAGATATACATATACCTCTACTAATTAATATCAGGTAATGAGTTTCATGAAAGAGACAGAGACAACTTAACCCCTTAAAGTTCGTGTGGTGTTTCTTTCCACGCACATTATCAAGAACCAATTATATTCAGCTGAAGACGGTAAGGTTTATCAAGAACCAATTGTGTTCAGTTGAAGAGAATCAAGTTTTGGTTGGAAGGGCGTACTGATATTTAAAAAGTGTAAACATTAATTGTAGATGGTTAAGAACACCAAAGATTTCATTGTTAAATTGTTAAATTGGGTGCTTTACCAGTTTCAACATGTTAATACATATGGTCATGATCCTTCAATCCCCGGTTCTCGTTTGCTCTTCATTCGTGTCGACTAAAACTACTCCCTCCGTCCCAAAAGCGTCCAGACATTTTCAAATTTGCTCTTGAACAAGAGTAAATTTAAACATTTTTTGTGGATTCATTTTGGGAGGGGGAAGAAATAATCTGGCTTGGAATTACAGAACACCTTTTTTTTCAATGTAGTTTTAAGATGTAATGCGCAAAGTAAGACTATCTTTTTCCCAACTGTGCCCTATGTGGTTACCCATTCTCCCTCCCTCTCGACCACTTTTATGCATATATCTTTGATTTACCACAAGTGTATGCTCCCCCTCTTTCACTGTAGTCAAGCTAGGTCTCTTTTTCGTGATATAAACCAGAGAAAAAATCATCAACTGCATGAACAGGTGTCGATTTTACTCAATTGGGCAGAAATCATAATACCTTTTGCAGCATAAAGAGAAAGCCATGTCTAGCAGAAGAGCGAGAGCTTCAAGCAACAAAGGTGACGATCTCATTGACCTCGTTTTGAAATTGCAATCACTGCAGAATCGGAGGAAGGTGTAAGTCGCCGGATCTAGAGAGATCAAAGAAATTGATGGCGTCGGAGAAGCAGAGTTGATGGATTTTTAAACCGGAGACGCCGAGTTGATGGATTTTTGAACCGGAGATCAACGAAATAGAGAGAGGCGTGACATATCTGGTCCGGATCTGACGGCGCCGGCGATGATGGTGAAGCAGAGTTGCAGCAAGATCGGCATCATCGGAGATCGAGGACGGTGAGTTCTTCGCCGGCGTATCAACATCAGAGCAGCAACTACAATTGCGTGATGACGGATCTAATCATTCCAGCCAGATCTGGGCGAATCGGAACAATAAAGTCGCCGGAGTGAACTCGCCGCCATCGCCTTCGCCGTCAGAGCTGATGGATTTTTGAACCGGAGACGCCGGGGACGGAGAAGGAGGTCGGACGTGGTGGTGGACCGGAGAAGATGAGAGCACCGGCTTCAGAAAAGTGAGTGTGTGCGTGTTTTTCGAGAGAGAGAAAGTGAGGTGTGTGTTTTAGAGAGAGAGCTTGTGTGTGAGATCTGGTGCCATAGTGACGGGAGGGAGGAGAGGGGAGGGTTTTGTTGGAGTTAGGGGTAGTTTGGGTAATGTAGGTGTTATGTTTGACCAGTCAAAGGAGCTAAATGAAGCTAGGGGTGTGGATGGAATTTTGATCTCGGGTGAAGCCCTTATCTGGCATTTCATCTGGGCTAAGGTTTATGGGTAATAAAATCTCGGCCCAGGGGCCCTAGGGGAAAAATTCCGTTTACCAAAAGTGTCATGTTTACTGGTACAGAGGGAGTACATGAGAAAAACAAATATTCTCGGTCCCTAATATAAGTTCATTGTTTTCAAAAAAAACTTTTATCCAATTTTTAGTTTGAAATTATGTTGGGTAAATTTTGCACCCGGTACTTAGAGATCCTAGTCCGCCACTGATAGATATTATGCACCATTAAAATTAGGAAAAAAAATATGAAAGAGTTAATTTACATTTGACTTTTTTGTTTTTTTTTTTGCCTAAGTTTTAATAATGAACAGGTCCCCTAAAATGTTTAGACCGGCTATTCTATATATTATCAGCGTGAAATAGAATGAATAGTACATGACCTACATTTTATATATAATATCATGAATAATAGTTTCAGTAAAATGAAGTTACATACAGTTTATTTGAATACAATCAGCCACCCTAATTTTTGCTTACAATCATTTTCATCTATCGCACTCGACATTAACAGCCACCCTAATTTTTGCTTCATTCTATAGCCATGCATACTCCTTCCGTCCCACACCAATTGACACACAAAAAAAAAAAAAAATTAGTATGGGAATTAAGGAAAGTGTTAATGTTGTGAGTATGCAAAGTGAGTACGAGAGAGAAAGTGTAAGTATTGTGAGTATAAAAGTAACAATTGATTACTCGTAAGTTTTATATCACTCAAACAAAGGTACATTATCCAAATAAAATCCAACCAATCAACAATCTCACATGATATCAGAAAAAAGAAGTTTCATTTTACGAAACAATTGATTACTCGTAAGTATTATATCACTCAAACAAAGTTACAAATCACAATCATTAATTATAATTAACAAGAAATAATCAATAATGAAGAACAATAACATGGTACTCAACAACAGCATCAAACGAAGTACTGTTAACACTAAACGTCTTCGCCGTAGCAATTCCACGCGCCAATCGAAAAACACCAGACCCACCAACAATCACCATCTCACGATACTTTCTCGTCACCGGATTCCACCCCTGAAGACTCAATGTACTACCATTATACTTACCATTTGTAAACACCAAATTCATGTTCATGAGTGCACTTATCTCACTCAAACTCGCGCTAGCGTAAAACCCCTGTGCACGGCCCACAATCTCCGAGTTTGGATCGGGTCCCACAGTTAGGGCATCGTCGACCATCACGGTCAATCCGAACAATGAAGGGGAGGTAGATGTAATATTGGATTGTGCTATGGGATATGCGGTACGGTTTTTGCCACTAAATTGATCATGGAAGTAGTAGTGAAATTTGGTGACCTTTTCCTTTTTGTTGCTGAGATTTTCGAACCAGTTTTCGACCGATTTTGGGTCTTGAGACAGGTGAGCATGGATCATTGGCATGGCTATTAGCATTGCGAAAATAGCGAAAATCATGCTTGAATTTTCCATCTGGATCGGTTTCTCAATGTCAAACTTTGATCGTAAAGTCTATTTATAGTGAAAGTTTAGGGTGGAAATGCTCAACTTGTTGGGACCGCGACCACCCCCACCACTCCACATTAGTATGATATTGTCCGCTTTGGGTCCAGCCCGCACGGATTTGTTATTGGGTCATCTCCCAAAAGGCCTCATACAAATGGAGTGAGTGGACTCTTTCTTATACTAGGCAATTCTTCTTTCAATTGCCGATGTGGGACTTGGGTTGATACCCCAACAAACCTCTCCTCAAACCAAGGACCACCTCCAGCGAAGTTTTACTTGTACCGCCGCTATTCACCACATGCGGGACACGCCGCCCGATCACCAATATCGAGAAGACTTTCGACACAAGGCACACACTGTGCTCCACTCGCGAGGTCACACCACAGGAAATCCCACATATCTCACACACGCGGTCCACATCGCGTCGGGCCCATCCACCAACCTGGGCTCTGATACCAGTTGTTGGGACCGCGACCACCCTCACCACTCCACATTAGTATGATATTGTCTGCTTTGGGCCCAGCCCGCACGGATTTGTTTTTGGGTCATCTCCCAAAAGGCCTCATACTAATAGAGTGGGTGAACACTTTTTATATACTAGGCAATTCTTCTTTCAATTGCCGATGTGGGACTTGGGTTGATACCCCAACAATCCTCCCCTCAAACCAAGGACCATCTCCAGCGAATTTTTACTTGTACCGCCGCTATCCACCACCCGCGGGACACGCCGCCTGATTACCTTTATCAGGAAGACTTGGATGGGCCCGACGCGATGTGGACCGCGTGTGTGAGATATGTGGGATTTCCTGTGGTGTGACCTCGCGAGTGGAGCACAGTGTGTGCCTTGTGTCGAAAGTCTTCTCGATATTGGTGATCGGGCGGCGTGTCCCGCATGTGGTGAATAGCGGCGGTACAAGTAAAACTTCGCTGGAGGTGGTCCTTGGTTTGAGGGGATGTTTGTTGGGGTATCAACCCAAGTCCCACATCGGCAATTGAAAGAAGAATTGCCTAGTATAAGAAAGAATCCACCCGCTCCATTAGTATGACGCCTTTTGGGAGATGACCCAATAACAAATCCGTGCGGGTTGGGACCGCGACCACTCCCACCACTCCATATTAGTATGATATTGACCGCGACCACCCCCACCACTCCACATTAGTATGCTATTGTCCGCTTTGGGCCCAGCCCGCACGGATTTGTTATTAGGTCATCTCTCAAAAGGCCTCATACTAATGGAGTGGGTGGACTCTTTATTATACTATGCAATTTTTCTTTCAATTGTCGATGTGGGACTTGGGTTGATACCCCAACACAATTTAGATCGTGGAAAGTAGTCGTGAAACATGTAAGAGTAAAAAATTAATGTTGCAAGTTGGCGCATCCAAGGGAGTCCAGGCGAAGCTTTTGGTATATGTTTAGTTCATTTTTTTATTTTATTTTTGACGATGTCCACGTCAAAAGGAGGCGGGGAGAAGGATCGAGCACTATCGCTCACCGATGTTTTGTTCATTTTTTGCTAGTATTGTTCATTTTTTGCTAGTATTGTTTTTGGTTTTTGTACTTTTATACTCCTACTCCTTTCCTTCTAAAACAATACTCCCTCTGTCCCACCCGCCTTAGGATTCTTTTTGTCAAGCAATTTATACTTTGACCAACAATTTGAACAAAAATAATTATCTTAATGAAAATCTAAAAAATAGTTATTTAGTTTATTATTAATCGTGATACAATAACAAGTTTTAAATTTTTATTAGCATTATTATATTTCTTCAAATATTTGGTCAAAGTATAAAGTGTTTGACCAAGAATCCTAAGTCGGATGGGACGGAGAGAGTATTTATTTTTTCCGATACCAAGGTATTTTTTAAGAAATGAATTATTACTAATTTAATTATCCGAATATGCCAAAAATGTTATTAGTATTTATGATGATGTATTTATAAAAAGTATTAAATTTTTATATGTTAATTAAATTAATTTAAATATAATTCTCTAAACACTTCGCGTTAATACAAAATAAAGTAACAATTAATTTATAGATGAAAACATTATAGTTTTAGTATGTTTTGTTTTCTGCTCCACGCGTGAAGGGGTATCTCAAAATGTCTTGAGCGGCAAAGATCAACTGGACCTCACATTTTATTTAGTACGTACTAACTCATTCATAAAATTATAAAAATTGTTATCAATAATAATTTTACTGTAGCATTAATAACAATTATTTAAATTTTCTGAATGAAAATAATTAAAGTTTCATCATATTATAGTAAAGTCAAATTTATAGTTAGAAAAAAATATGTGTCATATCATACATTCATAACCCTCTTACTCACCATATTCAAATAATTGTAAATTCGAAAATCATGACAATGTTAAATTTAAAGTTTAGTAGTATGAAAAAAAAAAATCAGAACTCATTGTATAGTAAATCAAAAAACGTAGAATCTGTTAGTTGTATGTGAAATTTAGTAGCAAACTTATTCATATTTTAAAGAGCACCGTGTTTATATAAATATCGCATGACTTGTCAATATTTTAGAAAAAAGAAGCTAAAATGTATTTTTCTTATTATTATAGGACTAAATAAAAAAAAATTGCAACATATATTATGGGGGCCAGTGAACACAGGTTTAGTGAGGGTAGTGGCGGACTTTGGATTTGTAAACACTGGGTACACTATTTAATTTGTTGGCAGAATTACAAGTATAGAAGAGAAATCAATTACAGAATAAATCACAACATAAATTTTCATTAATCTATAACAATATAAAACCAGGACAGTGTGGTGAATAGTGTTGGCGCCCAACACGATTTTCACTTAGGCTTCTAAACAAACTCACAAAATCTTGCTCACACAGTGAGATGACGATATTTTATTGGTTGCATCGATAGTGGACACGGTTCACTCTAATTAAAACACCAATAAAATCATTACACCTAAGATTTTGTGAGCAAGATTTTATGACTTTTTTGTGCCCAAAGTATTATTCAATAAAGTATGATCATTTAGCATTCCCTTCATTGAAAATGCTAATCTTCCTTGAAAATTTTAGTTGGCTTCAATAAGAATAATTAATATTGTTACTTGGAAGTGATCGTGCTAACAATAATTCTTAAATACGTGGACAACTTGGACAATGTCAAATTCAACGGCGACATTTCATAAAAGTCCATTTTAAGGTAATTGGTTGAGGAAATTACAATAATGAAGATTAAATTATTCAATTTATAACAATGATATTGACTCAATAATTAATGGAGATTTACCGCATTAAAATATAAGTTTTCCATTTAACTAGTTTTGCTAACATGGCAAGATGTAATGGGATGTGTAAATAAATGTTTTATAGTGCAGATTCTTTTAAGTTCCCTACTTAGGGCCTGTTTGGTAAAGCTGAAAATTAAGCTCTGAAAATGTAGAGCTGAAAAAGTAGAGCTGAAATCATTAAGTTGCTGAATTTTGTAAGACTTCAGTTTGTTTGGTACTGACAAACTAAATACATCTGAATTTAATCAAAATTGTAGACAAACACTCAAAAATTAGTCTCATCTCTTTCATTTGATTATTCTTTTTTGTTTATCCTCCAAAAAAAATAGTCATATTTTTAAAATAAATAATTATAATTGAAAAATATTATTTGTCAAATTATCTTTTATTTAGACCGACAATGATAATATTTGAACAATCTTTTATTGGTACTTTCATTTGTCCCGCATTAATAAAGTTCATCTTCACTGTTTTGATCAATTTTATTAAACTTTGACAAAAAAATTTATAAAATTTAATTATGTTACTCAAGTAAAATATTATCAAAATTTAAAATATAATATTAATTAATTTTATCATATTTAATCTGTAGAATAAATAAAATATTACACCAAAAGAAAGTAACATTAAATAAACAAAAATGTTGATGAGTGGGTTTGAACCCATTCCCTTTTTCTATCTTACCTCCTCTTACCTTGTTAAGACTTGCCATACTAGCTTAAAATTAATAGCTTATTTTAAGACAATCTTAACAATTTAAGTGATTAAAATTTCCCTTACCAAACAAGCTCAATTTGAGTAAGTCTCCTGTAAAACGCGTTTTACACTAGGCTTAGTGTAAAACGTGTTTTATTAATAACGGCAAGTAGGGTTTAAGAGACGCTGTGGCATAAGTGTAAATATTTGAAACTTATGAAATATCAGGAGGCATATTTTAAAACTGCAGGAGGCATATTATGAAACTGAAGGAGGCATATTTTTGAAACTCCACATCAGGCACTTTGTAAAACCATAACAGGCATTTTTTTCAAACAGGCACTTCTAAATTTTAAAGCATGCATTTTTATAAGTGCCTGTTGAGTTTTTTTTTTACTAAAAATCTCAAGAGGCATATTTTGAAACTGGAGGAGACATGTTTTAAAACTGGAGTTTGAAACTGGAGCAAGCATGTTTTAAAACTGGAGGAGGCATATTTTTATACTGCAGGAGGCACATTTTTAAACTAGAGCAGGCATTTTTTTCTTTAAAAAAGACAATGTTAAAAGTTCAAAAAAATCTCAGGAGGCATGTTTTGAAACTGCAGGAGGCACATTTTTTAACTAGAGCAGGCACTTATTTTTTCTCAAAAAAGACACTGTTAAAAGTTCAAAAAAAGTGTCTCCTCTAGAGTTAAAACATGCCTGCTCTAAAAAAGTGTATCCTCTAGAGTTAAAATATGTCTGCTGTGAAGTATTGAAAAATGCCTCCTCTTGTTTTAAAATGTGCCTGCTGAGATTTTCATGAGTTCCACTTATTTACAAAATTGCCACCGTGACTTTTAATCCCTCTTAAGCCGTTATTTGAAAACACGTTTTACACACAGTTAGTGTAAAACACGTTTTTTACATGATTTTGTGTTTTTTAATCTCTTAAAGTGTTCCAAATTAAGAGCTTAATTGGGTTACCAAACAGGCCCTTAGTCAATTATATTGATGAACTGAGTTGTCAGTTTTGTCGTATTTTATTATTTTTGCTTTGATTGTCATACTTATCGCGTTGTAGTTTTGCATAAGTTATTTTGTGATTTGCTTATTTTTCAGTTGTCTTAATCTACAAAAGACATAACAAGAGATTTTTATTCTTTTATTTTTATAACGACAAAACTAATGTTTAAACTAATAAAATATATTTCTTATAAATATTGTATATGATACATCAACTTTGTTACATATTATTATGAAACAGTATTCTCTTTCCGTCCTATAAAAATTTCTTTTTAAGAGGAAACTTTATTTAAAATGAAAATTGTTATTCACAGTATTAATAATAGTATATTAATAACAATTTGTCTAAAATTTTATTTGATAATTGTTAAATCCTTCCTTAAATTTCAATAAACATGATCCCTAAAAAATGGTATTATCTTTGTGAGGCGAAAGAACTAGGAGGAGAAATCCCTACAAATCTATAAGACCGTCCAAATTAAGTTTTGATGGTCAATACAAAAAAAAAATCATCAAACAAACATTAGTGTCAATATAATTATTTTAGTAAATATTAGAAAAACGTTATCGATTAAGTACTATATGATTTATCCATAACATATTTTGAAATTCCACTAGCTAGAATGGTTAGAGATTGATATTAATGTCTTTTTAGGGTTCATATGTTTTGATCATAAAAAAATCAATTGGCGCTATTTTTTTAACATAGGTAGATCATTATGTAGTACTTCCTTCGTCCTTAAACGAAAAAATGTATGTATAAGTAATAATAATAAAAAAAACTTCGTCCAAAAATGAATGTTTATTATTCTTAGAAGTTATTAAATTTTCTCAATTATATAATAACTTTTAATTATACTAAAACTTGCGAAACATGTTAACGTTTTTGTATACATTCTTCAAATTGAATTCAGACCCTTGTTTAGGGATGGAGGGATTATATCTTTAGGTTAGGTTGTGGTTACAACATATCGAGTGGTAGTAGGAAGCATGACAGTGTGGTAAATTGGCTATTCAAATGTTGGAAGATAAACATACTCCCTCCTTCCGTCCTGAAAACTTGATCCGATTTTTTTTTTGTTAACATGAATTTTTCTTAAAGAAACTCAAGCAATAAGTTAAGTTGTCTTTAATTATTATAATATTTTTTTTAAAAAAAGAAACAGTCTTTAAACGGAATATGCTAGAGAAAAAACCTAAAGCGATTGAAAACCTAGGGTTTTGTCCGGCCGCCTTCTAGGGTTTACTAATATCGGCCGAGGGTGATTTGCCAGATCCCTTACAAGGGCCTCATGCGCCTTTACAAGGGCCTCCTACGCCTCTGCAGCCTTTTCTGATGTTGCAATCGTCTTAAGATCTTACACCGCCGTCGCCTTCTACAATAAAGTCCTTTGTCGGTCTCTTCAAGACATCGCCAACTTCACCATCAATCCCAATACCTCTGATTCCCGCTTCATCTCATCATGGTGAGCCGGCTCTCAAGTTCTCAAAGGAAGTAATCTCTACTCTCGCAAAGCAATTCACTATACTTTGGTTGAAATATTTGTTAAAGGTCGTCTTCCAATGGATGATGCCCGTCGATGTTTTTTGAAGTATGGTATTAAGACAATTTTTACCCTAAGTCACATTGACTCTAAAAATATTTTGATCGCCTTACAGAAGAGGGAGATTTCAATCGGTTATGGGCGAAAGATCTTTGGTTAATTTGTTGGCCGATTTTTCATGCGTGTTACAAGGTGGACTCCTAATTGGCATCTGGATCATGATTCATCACTTTTTATCGCTTGGGTTAGCCTTCCCTGACTCCCGATTCTTTGTTTAACAAGAGTTGTCTTTTCTCTATTGCCAAGATTTTTGGAGAGTCATTGCCCATTGATCACGCTACAACAACATTGTCTAGACCAAGTCTAGCGAAGGTGTTGCTATAAATAGATTTATTGAAGAAATTACTATTAAGGGTGTTTTTAGAGTGTGGAGATGAGGGGAAGGTGGCTAAGGACCCAATTGTAGAAGTTATTGCTTGTGTGAAAAAGTAGGTGCAACCTATGGCAATTAGTGTAGAGAAGAACAATGTTACGTCACCGAAGCAAACATGGAAGATAAAGAATGATGCTAGTAATGATGAAAGTTCAAACCAGGCTTCAAAACCTATCCAAATTGAGGAGGCTATGGATCAGGGAATGGTGTGGAGGTTGAAACTCCTTCGAATGTTGTTCATTAGCTATTGTTCCTTTTCTGCAGGCATCGAAGCCCCCAATGGATAATTTTAGATATCCCGGAAACTAGTACCTGCAACCTTTAGCCGGTCGGAAGAGGTTGATGCTGCTTCTAATGGTATAGTTCTGCTGGACTCAACTGAAAATGAGAAGGAGATATTGACCATTGCTATTTTCGAGAGTCCCTTAGCTAAGATTTTATGTAGAGTTGCAGCTTTAAAGCGAAATCCTAATTCATTTTATTCTTCCCCCGCTGCTGTTAATAGAAGTTATTTAGCTTCAAAGCCACAAACTATGTTTTAACTCATGTTCCTACTGGCCCTCAACTACACCCTCTTGAAGCTCGTAAGCCAAACCCCAAATATTTAAATAATGAGTTCTCAAATGTTGGTGCTCGTACTAAGCCTTCTTCATTGATTCATGATATTGAAAAATGTGGAATCTGATGCCTTGTTTCCCCCTATTTTTTGGGAATCCTTTTGTGATGATTTTGGGGGCATTGTGAGTTGGGTAGCTGTGTCACATCGGCCTCCCATTGTTAATGGCAAAAGAGAATGGATTACAAGGAAAAGAGATGGTATGACCTTGAAGAGAGTTATGACTTTGAAGATGGTTGCATCCAAGTTAAAGTTGGTTTCAAGAAGGAGACAAATGGGGTTAATCTATTTTCCTTATTTCCTTCTTTTTGTTTTTATTTTTAGCTTTTTATTATTTCTTGAGGTAAGCCGTCGTTTTGTCTCTCACCATGTACTTTTTCTTTATTGTTTGCATTATTAATAAAATTAGGGGGCTTGGCCCTTTTTACTTAAAAAATAATATTAATTATTTTAATATCATTATAAATATTATTAATAATAATTATTAAATTTTAATTTAAATAATAAAAAATAGTAATCAAAATTTATTCAAACTAACTTTTTAAAACGAATGTAGTATACAGTAAGCTCATTTCACTTGTCAACGTGATTCCTTTTATACGAGCACATTAAAATAAATGGCATTTGCAATGAGTATTATACTTGTATTATTAAATGAGTGGATATAATTCCTTACCTCTGACAAGTACATAAACAACCTTTCTATTGTCGTTTCCAAAAGGTTCATAGTTGACTTTTCATATAAGAGTAGTAATTCCTCAGTGTTAATGTAGCACAAGTATTATTTATTTTCATAGTTGAATTTTCATATAAGTTCACTCTCAAGTAGTAATTCCTCAAGGTTAATGTAGCACAAGTATTATTTATTTGGCAAAACTGCATCAAAAATCACTCAACTATGACCAGTTTGGGTATTTGGTCACTAAACTAATTTCCTTTTGAAACAACACATCCAACTTATTTATTTTTGCATCCATAGTCACTATCACTAACCCCGTTAGTTTTTTCCCGTTAAATCATCATGTGCAATGCATGTGACAATATTTTAAAGGGTAGTTTAGGTAGTTCGCTTTAAATTAGACTATAAAGGTTAAACTTGTTTTGAATAAGCCCCTGACCTATTGCTTTTAACCACTTTAGCTATTGACGTTAAAAAAAATATCAGTTAAGTCATTATTTCATTTATAACGTTTATTTAGTTTGTTAACTTTATCAAAACCCACCGACCATCCCACCATCACCACCATCTCACCACCACTGCCTTTCAACCGCCATCAACAACCACCAGCGCATTGCAAAACCACCACCATGGCATTCAAAAATTAGATAAAAACTCACAAATCAACATCTCATCTAAATCGAATTTAGAGTAGATCCATGACTTCAAATCAACAAACCCAAAATCGAGAATGACTCATCAGGAGACGGATCAGACCCATCGAATTCATCATATTCTCTACCCCTTTCTCTGGCAGATTTGAAAAAAAAAACATCGAATTTCAACTCGAAATCAGGCAGATTTGAAATCCCTGGGTTCTAACCCAGATCCACTTTTGAAACATGCCGATTTTGAAATCAAAATCGAAACTGAAGGAAAGTGGGCTGTGATGGCCCTCCGCCGCTCTACACCGCCGATAGAATGAGAACTCCGCCGGTGAATCATCACTTTCAACACGATGAAAAAAAGGGGCCAGCCGCCGGACATAATAATATCCTTGTTCAAATATATAAGAAGACCTATCACTACAGCCTGCCCTCTTCCCCTGGATCAAACAACTCAATCAATTTCAGCAATTCCAAGTGACCACAAGTCCTTATGCTTGTCATTAGTTGAAAACCTCATCAAACGCGGCCTAATTCAATCGGCACAGCAAGTTATACACCGGATTATATCTCAGTCTCCATCCATTCCTGACGCTATCTCGGCTGTTGATTTCGCCGTCATGCGAGGTATGGAAATCAATTCTTCTACTTACGGTAGTCTTATTACGAAATTAGTTGATTTTGGTGAAGCCCAACGTAGGAGGAGAGAGAGGGGGCTGCCGGAGACGGGAAAAAAGGGGGAAGGCAGAGGAGAGATGGGGGAGGCGGTGTATGAAGAAGGGAGAGGAGGGTATTAGGGTTTTCATTTTTTATTTTTTTAGTTCAAGCCCAGTACTTTACTAAATTAAAAAATAAACCCTATAGTTTGTTCTTTTACTATTTAGACTGTATTACCTAAAATGCCCTTAAGAAAAAGTCATGTGCATTGGCACATGACTATTTAACAAAAAAAATGTAACGGTGTTAGTAATAGTGACTATGGATGCAAAAATAAATAAGTTGGATGTGTTGTTTCAAAAGGAAATTAGTTTAGTGACCAAATACCCAAACTGGTCATAGTTGAGTGATTTTTGATGCAGTTTTGCCTATTTATTTTCTTATCTTTTATTATTTTCTTGTTATTTTTGTTATTATTTTTAATGGGTCATTTAAAAAATGTTTTTGAATAATCTTTTAGGAGATTATTGTAGTTCAAATCCTTTTACGAGGGTTTGTTCATATCATTTTTATTCCGCTGCGTTTTCTGTTCTACATCAGTTGGTATCAGAAAATGTTCGATCCTTGAGAGATGACAAGTGAAGGCATGCGAGACCTTTTCAATGCCTTAACCGCCAATTTAAAACAGTTGGAAGAGGCTCAAAATCGAGAGGCTACGGCGGCAGCTATTGGTCATTCGGAAATCTTGGCGTTGTTGGGTCGTAACGGTGGTCGTGGTGGTGGAAACCCCAAAAATCGAGGTGCTTGTGGGGAAAATCTCCACCACGTTAATACGGTTGACGGGGATATTCTTGACCAACGATCCAAGATGAGGGCGGATATACCGTTCTTTACTGGTCAGTTGACAATTGTGCATAAAAGTTTCAAACAAGCAGAGGTTAATAATAATTTCTAATCTAAAGATGTAGATATTGCTCCAAAAGAAATTTTTTTGGAGCCAATTAATTTTATTCAAGCTTCAGAGGCGACGGATATTATTTTTGAAGTCAAAGAGAATTTGGTTGTTGATGATAGAAAGGAGGTTAGTAATAATATTCATTCTCTGGTTGGAGATCAGCTCCAAAAGAAACAAATTTAGAGCCAAATAATCTTGATATGGCTTTAGAAGAGGAACCCGTTATTTGTGAATTCAAAGATGAATTGGGCGATGTTGATGACGATATATGTGGGGTTACTATGGAGGGCGAGACTTCTATTCCAACGATGATACAAGGTCAAGTCCCTTCCGAGCAAGAACTTCCAGCCAATATGTTGACTTCAAAGGTTATGCTCGGACGAGGCGAGAAGGTTATTCGCCCGAACAAGAACAAGGTGCGGTCGAATGGGGCTGGTGACTCGACCGAACATGCACTTCCAGACACGGCTTCCGTTTCCACGATTTTGCATGTCCGAGTAAGGGTGCTCCGCCGAACATGTCTAAGATTCAGCCGAATATGGTCTGTTGCTCGGCCGAACACATGAACATCAACGAATTTCTACATTCAATTCCGCGAAAGAATTTGATTTATTCAAACTATCTTTTTAAGTGGGACAGAATTTTTCAGACAGAACACATGGGTGCAGTACAAACAAGGGCGAAACGGAATAGTGAAGTTCGACACCTATTTACAAAGGGGGTCCGGACTCGGGGACGAGACTTTTTTTTTTAAGGAGAGGAGAATAATGTAGCACAAGTATTATTTATTTTCATATATTTTATTATTTTCTGTTATTTTCGTCATTATTTTTAATGGGTGATTTAAAGAGGGTTTTAGAGTAGGATTATGATTGATTTTGCTATTTTTGAGTCATATTATGTTACCATATAGGTTAGGGTTAATTCTAGAAGGTTTTGAATTGTTTTTCAACTTTTATGGGCACTATAGGCCTAAAGTTGTAATCCGAAAATTAGACTTTTATTAAATAAAATTTAAGATCGCTTTGCATCTTATTTGAGTTTAATCCCTTAGAGAAAATTACCACCTAATCCCTCATCCTAACTGAAATTACCACCTAATCCAAGGTCATATTTTCATTTACCATCTAGTCCAAGCTAATATTTATATTTACCACCTAGTCCATTAAAATTATTAAATCCCGAAACTACCCTACTATAAATAAAACCCTACCCCCCCTCCTCCCTTGCAATCAGTCACACGCACGCCCCTTCTCTCTCTAACCCGGCGACCTTTCTCCCACTACTTTCTCCGGCGACCCTCCGATCCCATCCTCCGGCGACCCTTCGATCCCATCCTCCGGCGATCCCTCCGCTCCCCGTCCTCCGGCGAGTTACCCCTTCACCGGCCACCCCTTCCCTTAGCTAGCACACCGGCGACCATCCTTCATCTACTACAAACTCCCCCGTCCCCGTTTCCACCTCATTAAACCCTCTCTATAATTTCTCCGGTGACGGCGCCTCTGAGTGTTGATACTCCTTCTCCAGATCCAGCGACCGCCGGCGAATCAGATCCGACCCCCTTTATCTTCTCCGGCGTTACTCCTTCCCTGACAACATTGACCGGCGTTTTTAGCCTTTGATTGTCGTAGATCTGGCATTTCAAGCCTCTGTCCGTCGTAGATCCGCCGTTGACTCTGTCTTCGAACTCCGGCTACAACTCCGACAACGTTGTCCTACTTCGTGACCCAAGTCAACAGATCTACCTCATTCCATCGTCGTCTCCAGTGCCGGTATCACCTCCGAAATCCTATCACCCTCTAGTCATTAACAGATGAATTTCGAATGGAGTGTATGCTAAAATCAAATCGAATCTGACTGAGATGGTAAACATTATTTACTCACTTAATATTGTATGGGGTTTCAGAGCCTGAAGACACCGTGGCGTGGAGATCATTTTTGAGAATAAATTCTTCCATGTATCTGTTTACATATCACATCCTTCAAGCAATCACTTCCTTGGCTATCTAACTGTATCTTGATATTTGCTGTTGACTTGTACTCCCTCCGTCCCAAAATTATCTTCATACTTTTTTCGACGTTGCAACAAAGGAACTTTGAGCAATGATTTTAAGTTGATTTAATTATCCTAATGAAAACTTAAAACTTGTTTATTGATAGTATTGTTGATGTTGTGTCAATAACATGTTTTGGATTTTCATTAGTACAATTGAGTCAACCTAAAATTATTGTTCAAAAACCGTTCGTAGTAACGGCGAAAAAAGTAGGAAGATCATTTTGGGACGGAGGATAATTTTTGTAGCTCTAGTATGAGCTAACTTGTTAATGTAAACCAAAGAGCTCCAATAATTGCTAATAAACTATGGAAACTTTGGAGGACAACCTGAGCCTCGACTGTTTTTCAATCAGCTTGGTTTGTTATCATCTTTTGCACTTTTTTTTTTCCCAGTCCGAAATGTCCATGTGTCATCCGAATAACTGTGAACTTACTAATTAGTTGTGAATATTGTTTTCTAGTAGTTTAGTTGTTCTTGGAACAATTAGTTGTGAGCTTGTTCTTGGAATAAATGTGAACTTGTTCTTGAAAAAAATAGTGAACTTGCTCTTGGAACAAGTGTGAATTTGTTCTTGGAACAAGTGCGAACTTGTTCTTGGAACAATTGCGAACTTACAATTGTGAACTTACATTTGTGAACTTACAACAGTGAACTTGTTCGAACAAGTGCGAACTTGTTCTTGGAACAAGTGCGAACTTACAATTGGAACAAGTGCGAACTTGTTATTGAAACAACTGCGAACTTACAATTGCGAACTTACATTTGCGAACTTACAATTGCGAACTTACATTTTTGAACTTACAATTTGTAAACTTACAACTGTGAACTTGTTCGAAGAATTGTGAACATGTTTTTGGAACAAGTACGAACTTGTTATTGGAACAATTGCGAACTTACAATTGCGAAACTTACATTTGCAAAGTTACAATTGTAAACTTACAACTGTGAACTTACTGATTAGTTCACAGTTGTTTGGTCGCCGGATTCGATCGTGTTTTTAGTAGTTTTGTTGACAACTGTGAACTTACTGATTAGTTCACAGTTGTTTGGTCGCCGGAGTTGTTTAGATGACAACTGAGAACTTACTGATAAGTTCTCAGTTATTTGATCACCGGAGATGGTCGACGGAGGTGGTCGCCGGATTATGGCACCAAAAAAATACTCGCCGAAGGTGGTCGCCGAAAAATGGTTGACGGAGGTGGTTGTCAAAAAATAGTCGCCGGAAAAGGTGAACGGAGGTGGTCGCCGGAAAATGGTCGCCGGAGGTGGTCACCGGAAAATTGTGGCCGGGGGTGGTCGCCGGAATATGGTCGCCGAAATATGGTGGCCGGAAAATTGTGGCCGGAGGTAGTTGCCGGAAATAGTTGCCGGAAAACGGTCGCCGGAAAATGGTGGCCGGAGGTGGTGGCTGGAAAAAGGTTGCCGGAGGTGGTCGCCGGAAAATGGTTGCCGGAGGTGGCCGTCGGAAAATGGTGGCCGGAGGTGGCCGTCGGGAAACGGTGGCCGGAGGTGGGCGCCGGAAAACGGTGGTCGGAAAATGGTGGCCGGAAAATGGTTGCCGGAGGTGGTCGCCGGAAAATGGTCGCCGGAGGTGGCCGTCGGAAAATGGTCGCTGGAGGTGGTCGTCGGGAAACAGTGGCCGGAGGTGGCCGCCGGAAAACGTTGGTCGGAAAATGGTGGCCGGAGGTGGCCGCCGGAAAATGGTGGCCGCCGGAAAATGGTCATCGGAAAATATTGCCGGAAAAGTAGCCGGAAAAAGGTTGCCGGAGGTGGTGGTCGGCCGGAGGTGGTGGCCGGTCGGTCAAAGTTGTTGACCGGTGAGAAGGTGAAAGGTTGAGGAGGGAGGGGTAATCATGTAATTTCCAGTCATTTAGTAAGGGCATTCATGCCCTTTTAATATCCCTTGGACTAGGTGGTAATATTGAAAATACCTTGGACTAGGTGGTAGTTTAGATTCTAATGAGGGACTAAATGGGAGTTGCCCCAATCCCTTAAGCCTTTGGCTTGCAGAAGAGTTTCTTCGGAGATTCTTGTTTGGGTAATTTCGATTCCTTGCAGAATAATCTTTTAGGAGATTATTGTAGTTCAAATCCTTTTACGAGGGTTTGTTCATATCCTTTTTATTCCGCTGCGTTTTCTGTTCTACGTCAAAGGTTCATAGTTGACTTTTCATAAAAGTTCATAAACGTAACAAACATATACGTAAAAGATTAAACACAAATGACTAGCAGAGTAGAACAATAAACGATTAACTTGATTCAATAATGAAGAACAATAAAATGACCCTCAACAACAAGACCATCACTAGAACTATATGTCATCGCCGTAGAAGATTATGTATAGGGTATTAATTAAGAAACTATAAGCTGTAACGAGATTTCGATGTAGCGAGGTGTTTTCATTGGGGCCAATTTATTCCATTTCTTTCTCAAACGCGGTATTTATTTTAGTACAGATTAAAAAATGTGACACTTATAATAATGAACGGAGTGAGTAATTCAAAGTGTTGATGCTAAAGCGAGGTGTTATCATCCGCGCCAATTTTCTATATCGAAACAACGAAATGTCAACGAAATGTCAGCTGTCACAAGTGTCAAGGATTAGAGAAAGAGATAGTCGGAGCCAATCATACATGGATAGAGAATTAATTAATATGAGAGACTCAAATAATATTGTATGAATGACTCAAGTATTATTGATACTAGCAATACATATATATAGGGTTACAATGAGTATTCTAGAGTCCTAATCTAATTAGGAATACTAATACAATAAGGAAACTAATATTCTAGAATAATCTAACTTGGTGTACAAGATACAATCTCTATGTTTGGTAATTACAATATGTGCCAGGAATATAGGCTTTTGAGACGGTGTAGGGCTGTTGGCTTTTACGTCGCAAGACGGGTTCGGGCTTTTACGTCGCGAGACGAGGTGGAGGCTTTTACGTCGCGAGACGGGTGGAGGCTTTTGAGACGGGGTAGGAATGTTGGCTTTTACGTCGCAAGACGGGTTCGGGCTTTTACGTCGCGAGACGGGGTAAGGGCTGTTACGTCGCAAGACGAGGGTAAGGGCATTTACGTCGCAAGACGGGGTAAGAGCTTTTACGTCGCAAGACGAGGTTGGGCTTTTACGTCGCGAGACGGGTTCGGGCTTTTACGTCGCTAGATGGGTGGAGACATTAACGTCGCGAGACGGGTGGAGGCATTAACGTCGCGAGACGGGGTAAGGGGTTAGGTGAGCAGGGGTTTGGTTCAGCCGGGGCAGGTTGGTGGTTAATTTCTACAAGGGGTGGGGCGGCACTGAGTTGAGGACGGTGGGCAGGCTTGGAGTTTAGAATGATCGGGTATGCAAGAAAAAAAAATTGGGTTTTGTGGGCGTAGCTTGGGAAAAAAAAATGATAAACATAGTGAGGGTTTTTATGAATTCAGAGAAGGGGTTTGTGAGTTGTTTGGGTAAAGGAGGAAAATAAAGAGGTGGAAGGCCTTCTTTTGGTTTGGTAAGAAGAGGAAGAAAGCAACCTGAGAAGAAAAGAAAAAATAGGTCACGGCAAGGAAAATAAAGGAGTTTTTTTTTTTTTTTTTTCTTGCTGCTGCAGGAAAAAAAATATAAAGGAGGAAGGACTGGCCATTCAGAGGAATTTGAGGTGGTGGAATAGGGTACTGCCGTGGTGGTGTTTGTATGGTGGTTGGCGGAAGCTTTTGTGGTGGAGATAGGGTGGGGCGGCTCATAGGGTTTGGTGGAGAAGCCCGATCATGGATCATAGCTCTGATACCATGTCAAGGATTAGAGAAAAAGATAGTCGGAGCCAGTCATATATGGAGAGAGAATTAATTAATATGAGAGACTCAAATAATATTGTATGAATGACTCAAGTATTATTGATACTAGCAATACATATATATAGGGTTACAATGAGTATTCTAGAGTCCTAATCTAATTAGGAATACTAATACAATAATGAAATTAATATTCTAGAATAATCTAACTTGGTGTACAAAATACAATCTCTATGTTTGGTAATTACAATATGTGCTAGGAATATATAATATTCCTTAATAACAAGTTCATGGTGAGAAGGATGATAATTGATGTAGCAAGTTGGCGCATTCCAAGGATGGAAGACAATATAGTATATGATCAATTAGCATCCCTTTAATTTTAAAATGTTAACATTCGTTGAAAATTTAGATTAAGTTTGAGTGAATTATTAATATTCTTAGTAGGATGTGATCGTGCTAATAATAATCCTTAAACTACGTTAACAACCTGAGCATTGTCATATAGTCGAAGTTCAACGACGACCTTTCGTAAAAGTCCACTCTCAATTTATTACTCCCTACGTTCCTAATTGGGTGTTTAAATTTCATTTTAATAGATACCTGAAAAGCTCAACTTTTTGTATAATTTGGTGGCAAATATTCATATATAATCATGTAATCCTCTTTGCAAACATTTAGTTTTGCAAGTATAAAAAGACCGGTGAATTTTTTTTCGAAAAGAAACATTTAGAGATAAAGTTATGTTATAAAAAAAAAAAAAAAAAACAATCTCTTTGGGACAAAAGTTTTCTAAAAATGGACATTCATTTAGGGGCATAGTACACCATTTCTGTAGCCACCCTAATTTTTGCTTCATTCTATAGCCATGTATACTCCTTCCGTCCCAGACCAATTGACAGGAAAAAAAAAATAGTATGGGAAGTAAGGAAATTGTTAGTGTTGTGAGTATGAAAAGTGAATACGAGAAAGTGTAAGTATTGTGAATATAAAAGTAAGTAGGAGAGAGAATGTGTGGGAAGAATGGTAAAGACACTTTACTATTTTTAGTAATGAGTGCCCTTTGAATGAGACGTCCAAAAAAGAAATTTGTGCTTATTGGTCCGAGACAGATGTAGTATATTCTAAAGTTCTTCTAGAAGTCGCTAGGCGAGTAACTTTGTTTAAACCTGGCTAATCATTCAAAAAATTAGCATTAATTACAAGCCCATTAAAGGACGTTCTACAGCTATACATTATCCAAATAAAATCCAACCAATCAACAATCTCACATAATATCAGAAAAAAGAAGTTTCATTTTACGAAACAATTGATTACTCGTAAGTTTTATATCACTCAAACAAATTGCCCTTAGGCTACATCACATGGCCATGAAGGCTACAACTAGGCCTATAAATAGGCTAACACAAATTTCCCTAACGGGATTCAAACTCGTGACCTCCATATAGGAAGCTAACACTGGACTCAAACAAAGTTACAAATCACAATCATTAATTATAATTAACAAGAAATAATCAATAATGAAGAACAATAACATGGTACTCAACAACAGCATCAAGCGAATTAATACTAAACGTCTTCGCCGTAGCAATTCCACGCGCCAATCGAAAAACACCAGACCCACCAACAATCGCCATCTCACGATACTTTCTCGTCGCCGGATTCCACCCATGAAGACTCAATGTACTACCATTATATTTACCATTTGTAAACACCAAATTCATGTTCATGAGTAAACTTATCTCACTCAAACCCGCGCCAGCATAGAGCCCTTGAGCACGGCCCACAATCTCCGAGTTTGGATCGGGTCCCACAGTTAGGGCATCGTCGACCATCACGGTCATTCCGAAAAATGAAGGGGAGGTAGATGTAATATTGGCTTGTGCTATGGGAAATGCGGTAGGGTTTTTTCCACTAAATTGATCATGGAAGTAGTAGTGAAATTTGGTGACCTTTTCCTTTTTGTTGCTGAGATTTTCGAACCAGTTTTCGACCGATTTTGGGTCTTGAGACAGGTGAGCATGGATCATTGGCATGGCTATTAGCATTGCGAAAATCGCAAAAATCATGCTTGAATTTGCCATCTTTTTTCTGTTTCTCAATGTCAAACTTTGATCGTGAAGTTTATTTATAGTGAAAATACAGGGTGGAAGGTATGTTTTCTTTTCTTTTTCTGCTTTTATACACTCCCTCCACTCTCAAAATAATTTTTCTACTTTTATTTTATTGATATGAAAGTGCTATTAACAATAATTTTAAGTTAAGTAATCATCTTAATAAATATCTGAAATTGCTATTCATACTCCATCTGTTTCAAAATACATGTCGTTTTAAACTTCTTCACATATTAAGAAATGCCATTAATACATATAAAAAAGACTTTTGTACCCCTAGAAGTATTCAATTACCCAAGTAATTAAATGTTTAAACAAGAGACAGCTCGCAATTAATGAATGAGGGTATAATTGGTATACATGAGAAAAGATGTCTTGAAAATAGTAAAACGTCAAATATTTTGAAACAAAATTTAACTCTTAACACGTCATGTATTTTGAAACGGAAGGAGTAGTATTTATAGTGGTGTATTCACAACAAAATTTGAATTTTAAATTAATTTAAATATATTACCCAAATATTTTCGTTTTAACAAAAGAATGTGAAAAAATTAACACTCCTTCCGTTCCAAAATGATCTTACTATTCAAACTTTTTAAGTATATGAACAATTACTTCACGAGTCATGTTGTGTTTATTGACATTTAAACCCATATTATAAAAATGAGAAGATTTTTTTAAGAGAATGAAAAATGACAAATAAAAAAATTATTTTAAGATGGAGGCACTATCACGGAACGGAATGAGTGTAATTAGATTTCGTTTTCTGCTGTGCAGTGCAGGGTATCTCACGATGACGGCCACATCTTTTCCTTAATGTCCTGAGTGGCCAAGTTAAAAAAAAGTTGAGTATTGGTACTCACCTATTACAATAATCTAAACATTTATCAAAATAGTACACCTGTGTGCGTTAAATGCACGGCCAAAACACTTTATCAAATTATAAAATAAAAATTAAAAGAGTTACTATGACTATAAAGGTTAATATGAATTTTATTTCCAAAATAAAAGAAATTCATCGAAAATATATAAATGAATTAATAATAAATTTACTAATTTTTGAAAATTTTCTTGTAGACAACATTTGTGGTTTAATCCACAATGTTTTCTCCCATCACAAACTAATATCTTCATACTAGCACGAGTAGTTACATCATACATAGCAACTTACAACTTAACATGACTAAAAATAAGTCTTTTTAGAAATAGACCAATATGAGTGAGTGCTTGATCTTGACTTTTGTTGATTGTCATTGGGTATAATACAACCTAACATAAACGGGGTGGATAAAATCAAAACTTAATATATGTAACTGTGTCAACAAAAAACTATTAAAAAACATTCAGGACGGGTGAAAGAGAGATACTGGAGACCAGCAACAAGAGCACGGTAGGTAGTGGAGTCGACAACAGGAGTGTTGGTAGATTTAGTGAGGGGTGGAGAGACGGCCATGGGGTTGGAAGAGGCTTGGAGTCATGCATGTTATGACGAGTGAGTAGATCGTGAATGTATTTGGTTTGAGAGAGGAGAAGGCCATCACGGTTGGGAGAGACTTCAACACCCAAAAAATAGGACAACGGGCCAAGGTCTTTGAGGGAAAAACGGTTGGATAGACTGGTGAAGAAGGATGTGAGAGTGGAGTCAGAGGGGCCTGTGACAATGATGTCATCGACATAGACAAGAAGGTAAAGTGGGGATGGAGTTTTGATAATGAACAGAGAAGGATAGGCTAGGGAGGGGTGAAAGCCATAGGAGAGAAGGTAGGATTTAAGTTCATTGAACCATACACGGGGTGCTTGTTTAAAGCCATAAATGGCTTTGGAGAGATGGTAGACAAAGGAGGGGTTGGTGGAATAAACAAAACCGGGGGGTTGAGTCATAAAGACAGTTTCAGAAAGAGTACCTTTAAGGAAGGCATTGTTAACTTCAAGCTAACGAAGAGACCACTGGTGGGTGGTGGAAAGAGACAGAAGGAGACAAACAGTAGCTGGTTTAACAGCCGGGCTGAAGGTATCATAGTAGTCAATGCCGGGTTGTTGATGAAATCCTTTAGCAACAAGACGGGCTTTGTATTTGTGAATGGTATTGTCGGGGTTGTACTTGATACGGAAACCCCACTTGCACCAACGATATTGTGAGCAGCGGAAGGAGGAACTGATGACTAGGTTTGGTTGTAGGTGAGGGTGTGATATTCGGCAAGCGTGGCATCACACAAATGAGGGATGGAGAGGGCTTGTTTCGTGGTTGTAGGAAGACTGGTAGGAGAGGAGGGAGAGGTGGGCATATTAAGGGTTGGGTTTGATAATGCCATGGGATAACCTGGTAGTGATTGTACAGGTAGAGGGAAGAGGGTTGGTAGGGTGTGTTGTGAAAGTAAGCAGGGAATTGGGTATGAACTGGGCGGATTAGGAGGGAGGTTCGTCCGAGGTAGAGGTGGTCCGGTCGGGTAGGGTAGATGGTTCGATCGGATCAGGAGAGTAGGTGCGGTCGGGTGAGGCAGCAGGTGCGGTCGGGGATGGGGAAGGGTCCGATCGGGGGAGTGGTGGGGTCCGACCGGGTCGCCAAGAGGTGGGGAGGGCGGTGCTAGAAGGGTGTCAGATAAGATGGGAGATGGTTTAGGGTGGGGTAGGGGGTGTTAGACAGCAATCTAGTCACAGGAAGATAGGGAGGTGGGATGGGGTGGGGTGATGTGGAGGGTGGAGTAAGGGTAGGATGATTCAACGAACTTGACATGGCGAGAAGTGTATACTTGGTGAGTATGGGGATCTAGACAGTAATAGGCACTTTGGGAGGGTTAGTAGCCCACAAAAATACAGGGGATAGATTTGGGCGCCAGTTTATGTGGGGTATAAGGACGGAGCCAGGGGTAGCACAAGCAGCCGAAGCTGCGGAATTTAGAGTAGTTGGGAAGTTGTTTGAATCGTTGGTGTGTATGCCCTAGGAACGTTATTTGAATGATTAATGTTGTCATTTTCTTTACGCTTTAATAAAGATATTGAATATTTGATTATTATATCTTTTGCATGTTTATTACAATAATCTCTGTCCCTAGTAATTATGATTAATTAATAGTATAAGTTTAATAGATAGTTATATGATGATTATGTGTATCAATACAATTAGACTTATGGGTATTTGTTGGAGAATAAATACTGGACTGACCCCTATGAGATTTATGTCATGGTCAAAATATCATAATGAAATATCATATAGTTATATCTCTTGAATCTTTAGACCTGAGGTTATTACGGTCGTCCACATGATGAACATTACGTTTGACATATTCAAACAACCGGATAGCTATAAAGATTATGATTGGCATTATCGGAATCATGTAGGGAAAGGTGATAAAACAAGAAGAGATTTGTTCCTCGTCAAGAGAGATGTCAAGTTTTGGCCACTCAATGAATGGTATTGATAAAATGCTTGGCTATGCTCAAATGAATTGATTGGATCAATGTCATTTGTATTGTCAATACATTCAGGATCGGGAAAGCATTAAAAAAAGTAAGTTGACCATTGACTATAGCTTACGTTCAATAGACATCGTGTAGCAAAGAGATTGTGCTATGTTCTATTTAGGAAACTTTGGATTTCAAAGTTATACTAATTGGGTAGTCATAATGGCTTGCTAGAGTCCACTTATGACTTACGGGTTCTGAATGGTTCGGACTCGTTGCCAACTTAGTATAATCTTATTGGGTCACACACACAGAGCGGATAATTAAACGAAGCAAAAAACGAGGCAGTACGGACTAGGAGCCGTACGGCTCCTAGAGAGCCATACGGCTATTGTTGACGAGGGAATAAGTGGCCGCGTGGCCAGTCCTTCTAATTGGCTGGAATTTGTTGACGAGGATTGCTAGTGGGCGCGCGAGATGGGGGGCTGAGATCGTGCCACGTCTCTCGGACAGACAGGCCGCGCGGCTAGTCCCTTCGCTGGACAGACCCTACAAACATCCGCCGGCTGTTGCTTTCTTCACTTTTCTTATTCTTCTTCTTTGTCGAGTTTAGAGAGAAAAGAGAGATTTTTGAGATATTGTTGCTATTGTCGTGATGGATTTTCAATATCTTTTTGGCGCGGAGCAACCTTATGAGCAATGTGAAGGTGCGGGACAGCAATTCAAACAAGGTGGAGGTGCGGGGCCACCTCAACAAGAGGAGCAGCATCAACAGAGGGCGAGGATGGCTTCTAGAAATTTCCATCCCGATGAGTGGCATTTTACGATGGGACAACACTTTGATTTATACGTGGGCCCTGACAAACATTGGTCTGGCGGGAGACTGATGGAGACGAAGGAGGTAACGATCTCGATTTTTATTGCTTTTTTGGGTAATTTATGTCTTTTATTTCATACTTGTTGTATTATTTTAAGACTTCCTTAAATTAAATTAATCGCTTGTGATTATTTAATTTTCTGAGATTGTTGATTATTTTGGGGACGGCGAATGTACGCGCAAGTAGATAAAGCATGCATGTACACTTTAATTATAGCCCATAATTTATATTTCCAGTTGGGTAACGTACCTTTGCTGTGTTTACCTGCAGAGGATGAAATCTCGGAGGTCCACGAAGGCAGTGGCAAAGATATGGCAGAGATTGCCGCCGACTGGTGCGGTGAAGGAGAGGATCAGGGCTCTGGGCTTTGGCCCGTTTTTTGATGCGGTGCATGCGGTGGAGGGGACCTAAAAGGTCATAGGTTTGGTTGAGATTATGAGAGAGTACTGGTGGGACACTACCCACACATTCCATTTCAGCTGGGGAGAGGTGACCATTACTCCCATTGACTTTGCTGCTATCACTGGGCTCATGTTCACAGATGTAGAGCTTCCTTTTGATGAGTCTCTGTATGCGGACCCACACCGTCAGGTTGAGTTGATTGGGATGCCGCTTGGCAAGGGTGTGAAGGGGAATGGTTTTGAGGCAGGTCGCCTGAAGACCTTAGTGGATGAGGTTATCCGAGATTTTGTTGAGGGCATCAGCGACACTGATTGTCTGGCGCGAGCCATCTTATGGTACAGCTTATCACAGACCTTGTTCCCGAGTGCAAGGACATTCTGTCTGTTTTCTCTGTTGGATGCTCTGGCTGATCTGGAGCAGGCGAATCGAGTTTCCTGGGGCGGAGCTGGGCTAGCAGAGATGTACCAGTCCCTAGATGTCATCTTATCATTCCATATCCATCTTTTGTTAGAACTGTTTGGACTGAAATGCTGCTTTTCCACAGGTGTGGGTCTATGAGCTGTTCCACATTGCTCCCTTTGGCGTGCAGGGGGTTAAGGAGGTACCAGTCATGAGGTTCTGGGCAAAGAGGAACCGGATGGAAGGCCGCGGCAAGGCCAGGAAGACTCTCGATTTGGGGATTTTTACTTCGGGGTTGAGTGGTCTGTTGCATGAGGACTTTCAATTCTTCCCTTAGTCAGATCTAGTGTTGTCAGGGGTTGGTCTTGCCCAGGAGTTTACTACTTCCCGCTGCTTCTTGGTGGGGCTGACTGGGGATGCCATGTACCTTGGCGAGAGAGTCTGCAGGCAGCATAGCAAACAGCTTGCGGTGTGGGCCCCGCTTGAGCCACCGAGGATCATGCTATATCCGGCTAGGCTGAGGACCAGCGGTGACTACCGAGTAAGGACTCCAGCCCATTTGTACCAGAGTGAGGCTGACTATGAATGGTTTGTGGAGCATGTGCTGGTGAGTCCGCAGGTGTTGGCGAGGAGGCAGGCTGGTGCCTATCCGGCTAGCTCGAGTAGAGGGACTAGATATGGTATAGATATGTTGCGGTTCCCTGGTAGCATTCGGATGCAACGGGGCGGTACTGAGGTGGACTTTGACCTGACTCTGACTGAGGCTGACGAGGTTACTGGGGCCCAACTTCCTCCGCTTGGAGCCACGGTATGATACCTTTTGACTTTGATTTCTGTCTTTCACACACGCACTTTAGACTTGTATCTTGACTGTGCTTATTGGTCCCATGTGACTCGGGAGGCTTGTATCCGCTCTGTCCGTAGAGGCAATATCTTTGAGCAGTTATTCAGGAGCTTGGCCGCTGCTTGTACCTGCCGTCAGGAGGATGTGGTGGTGCCGCCGCGCAGAGAGAGAACACCTACAGAGGCTGCTTCCACGTCCCATGTCCGCCGGAGGTCTGTCAGAGGTAGAGGCTCGGGAGCCGGTGGATCCCACTATGTACAGCAGCGGGGCCATGGTGATGATGATGATAGTGATGATGATAATGATGAGGTTGGTATTGAGGATTCTGACTCGGACTAGATGTAGTCCTTATTACTGCACTTGTTAGCGAGTGAGAGAGAGGGAAACAAACAGATATATTTATGTACAATATTTTTATTTGTTTTTTGTATATATTTAATTAGTATTTTATTTACACGTCTTTACATTTTGTACAATGCATGAGCCCTAGGGGTAAGATGGGGATTATACACACTATCAGGTAGTTCCATCCTCTCTATCGGACCACTTTTGTGACTTGTGACCTTTGAAATGTCTGAGATGGGCCATTCCGGTGTTTGATGGGGATGGACTTGCAAATCTACCAGGACTGGCTTATTTGGACGCGTGGCCAACCATGGGGAAAGACTGGCCGCGTGGCTAATCCCTGGTCTGACACGATTTTCGTCAGATTTCTCCTTTTACGATCAGGACTTGAACTCCCTATCTTATTTAACAGCAGTCTGCGTGAACAGGCGAGGCAGACAACAGTTTTTCTTTCTTTTGCTCTAGATTTTGATTCCTCCATGCTTTTCTGATGGATAGACACCCTATGATTTCTGCAGAGAAGCAGCGCTACTTTGTGAAGAGCTTAATATCTGGGTTAGGAAGCTTTCCAAGACTACTCGCGCGTCCTTTGACAGGAGATTCGGGATCAAGTGCCTCTGGTCCCTATTTAGAGCTAAGTCTAATGAGAATATGATTCGTGCTGCTGCCAAGTTCTGGGACACTGAGAATCATGTCTTTAACTTCTCCTATAATGAAATCACCCCAACGAATGAAGATTTTACGGCTCTTTGTGGTGTGAGAGTGACGGATAGGGTAGCCATGCCACAGTACCAAGTGCCTTCAGAACTTCGGGTTTCCCAATTGATAAGAATTTCTGTTGAAGAGGCTAGGGACTTGTTCTTGGACGATGATGTTGATATCTGTGGGCTTCCCATTAGATTCATCAATAGCACGATGGAATCTGACACGGCTCTGGACTGTCTAGCACTTTGTCTGTTTGCCTCGACATTATTTCCATCTTATGTATGAGTGGCTACGATGGGTTGTCTTGACATGGTGGACCAGGCCCGAGCCAATCGCAGTATTATCCCTTGTCTGCATGGGGAGACTTTGTATGGCATTGGAGAGTTGGCCTCGAGAGCTCTCAAGATGACCAGAGGGAGTACCTGACTACTAACCTTGTGGTTGCAGGAGAGATTACGAGTATTAGAGGAACCTGTCGAGCCAGTATCACCTTGGGTTTGTCAGAGTAGGCGAGTGAGACAGTCATTTACAGGGATGAATCAGCCTGCATGGGTGACATATCTAGCGCAGATGGGCACGGTTCAGATCAAGTGGATAGTATCTCATTGGGGAGTTATCAGAGCACGATGGACTCAGAGCGATCTTTGCATGATTCGGGTTCCTGCCTTTAATAAGACCACTTATTACTATGCAGTGCGGGTATGTCGTCAGTACGGGATGCCTCAGATCATACCTTTTTCATGGGATGAGACTTGCAGTAGGGTTAATGCCCGGATACTTACTATGAACACCGGGGTTGCAGTGCTTTTGGAGCGGTGTTTGTCTTATGCTCTCATGCCCAGCACTCTCTGAATACAGCGACCTCGCGACATACTTCTATCTCGAGAATACTTGGACTGGTACCAGACGACTATGGGAGACATTAGACAGACTCTGAGACGACTGAGATGCAGGGTGGTGATTCCTTATATCTCGAGTAGACGCTTAAGGGAGGAGGAGACTCTACAACGTGAGGTACAGGCCGAGTTGGTTCAGCTAGCACCTACCGAGAGAAAAAGAAGGAGAGAAGGCCCAAGGGGGTGACTCAGTTGAGGAAGGCTTAATTTGAGGATCCTACTAGACAGGCTAGATGCGGACGAAGAGACAAGAAACCGAAGAAGGAAGAGGAGGAGTGACTCCGAGTATCCAACCACAGCCGTTGCAGAAACATAGTTTAGGTTTTAGTTTATTTAAATTTCACAGCAGGTTATTTATTCGTAGGTTCTTTCGAGCTTAGACTCATCAAATAAATGTTAACGTGTACTGACTTGTGGAAATAGAGATTTTGCTTTAGTTATAAACAGATTGTTTGCTTTATTGAATTTACTGAAACCAGATTTGGATATTTATTCATTTTTGAGACCGCACCTTTGAAGGTTGCCTACGTTCCCCTTTTACAAGTAGGGCTAAGGGGTTCAGGTCACCGTAGTTCATTTCTGATTGTAGAAAGGGAAGATAGAAGGGGGGAAGTAAAGAGAGTAATTTTTTTTTACAAGGGGGACAACTGTTGTAGAAGACCGTTGATGGAGAGTACCGCTGATGGAGAGTACCATTTGTGGAGAAGGAACTTTGTGGTCAGTTGTAGTAGTGGCGGAGATTGCAAACCTTGACTGGGAGGAGGCCACTGTTGTCCGTGTATACCCAATCTTCATTCTGCTTGGTTAAGGGAACCATCTCGATGAGTAGTTGGACCTCTTCTTTCGACTCTTAACAGTCGTCCGTACTATGCCCTTCATTTTGTTGGTAAGAACACATTATGTTTGGTTCAGAAACCTGTAGTGTCGGAGTAAGACCAAATTCCTACATCGGCTGTAGTTTACCGATTCTCTTCAGTTCTTTGAACATGAGGCTCAACGGTAGATCCGATCTTGTGCAGTGTCGGAAAAGGATGGGGGCTCCATCCTGTGACTCGAGCCTCCCATGCATCAGTCGTGCCAATTCACATTTCTGATTCCAAACTTCTTCTGAGCAATTCTGTAATTCTTTAAGGACCGGGTCTCCTGCCATTATGAGGCGACTAACGTAGTGTAGCAGACCTATGAGCTTGGTCCTTTCATTCTCTTGACGAGGGGATAACATCGTTATTAACTTTCTGATCTTCTCCAGGTCGGCCTTGAATTTCTGTCCCAATCTGTACCCTAGAGCTTTTGTCTGAATAGTACCAAATCTGCATTTCGACGGATCCAGGAGAATTTTCTGACCTCTCAGAATGTTGAAGACTTTCCATAGATCCTCGATGTGTCGGCCGTAGGGTCTCTTGGAGTGTATTACTAAATCATCTATGTAGATGTCTGTATCTGTTGGCGATCTTGTAGGCATGTGGTAAGAGATACCCATGCCCTTCCATTCTAGGAATCTTTTGGCATGACAATAAGTTCCCCATGGGGTGTGAAAGAGTAATTTCTCATCTGTCTGTACTGCGGCGGGTACTCGGTTTTTACAGGGGAAACCTTCGAGGAACGACAGAACATATCTATCTTTGGTGGCTTCTAACAGTGCGCTTAAGTCAAACGGCGGGAATCTATGTTGGGGCTCAATTCGTTGAGACTCGTGATGTCTAAGTGAACCGTCACCTTCTTTTTGTTCTTATTTGCGGAGATGATGTTGAGTAACCACGTTGGCCAATATGCAAACTTGATGAAGTCTCTCTGTAGAAGTTTTTCTATTTCCATCGCCATGCGAGGAGACCATTCGGACTTAGCTGGCGGCAGTGCTTCCTTCAATGACTAGTGTTATCATTAGCTCCCGATCTCTGTCTGGCATGTCGTCACAGGACCATGCAAATATGTCTTCATATTCTCTGAGCAGCTTGATCAATGTTTCTCGTTCTTCGCCATGAAAGAAGCTCCCAATCTGAGTCCACTTCGCTTGTCTTGTCTTCCCAGATTCACACATGTTAACACCTCATCAGCAGGTTGGGCTTGATTTTCCCTTTGATTGATAACCCGCTTTGAGATTTCTCAGATGTATTTGTCATATAGTTTGTTTGTGTCTGCATCTTTTAATGAATCGTTATTAAGTATTTGTGTATCATTAAGTTGATTAGTTAATTTATCATTTATAAGAGCGGCTATAGCGGGATACTTGGAAAGGTTGAGATTTTCATTAAAAGCATGGGGGAAAATAGTGTTTGCGATTACATCGTAATCTTTTGACTTGAGATCACTAGACTTAGATGGAGACACGGACTCATAAGTGAGAAAGGCAGGCCTAGACGACCTAAGGGAAATTGACTCTCTAGGGGATATGCTGACAAGCCCTAGATTCTCGATAGCAGTAGTCACAGGTTCGCATTCAATAACAGCCACGATGTCATCTTCTAAGCTCATGTGTTGGAACAAATCTTGGCCGTCCCATGCTTCTGTTTCCTTGGTTTCACCGACTAATGGTTCATCGAGCGACACGAATTCTGTATCATAAGTCAGGTCTTTGTTCACCTTGATGTAGTACTCATTCTGTATAGTGGTAACTTTGCCATTAGTCTTTCGAGGTTCCATGTACCTTAGCTCTAGATTGGCCCGATGAAACTCGACATCTCTGAAGATTTCAAAGCCCTTTTGTAGTCAAACCATGGCTCTGAGAACTTGAAGTTTGAGTACTCTGCACCTTCTTTGAGATAGTAACTGTTGAAGGAGAGGTGGTAAGGCTTCATGTCTGACTTCTTGTAAGGGAGTTGTTTCTTCTTGAGTACCTCTATCTGCTTCTGCTCTGCTTCGTCAGTGGGAGTCAGTACGTACCCTAGCCCAAATAGGCCTCTGTGGTCTGCCTCTTCAGTCAATTGCGTGGGTCCTTGTAATTTCTTACCTCGCCCCAGCCCCGGTATGAAGCCCATGTTTCGAAGTATCTTGTAGACGGTTTGTACTTTGTCGGAGGTTCTGGTGAGATCGTTGTCACATAACTGGGCTTGTGACACTATCTTGAACCCGCTGAAGAGTCGGCGATCCTCCTCATGTTGAATCTGTAACACAGGTATTCCTTTCGTGTCAGTGCCTTGAGCCGTTACTAAGTCGCTGTAGATAACTATCACTTCGTTTCCTGATTGGAACTTAACACACTGATGTAAGGAGGATGGAACAGCATTGAACTTATGGAGCCAGGGGCGCCCTAGTAGGATGGTGAAAGAGGATGGTATGTCAATCACTTGAAAATCCGTAGAAAGAATTTGTGTCCCCACGGAGATGGGCAGAGTAACAGTTCCCAACACTGATCTGCATGTGGAGTCATAAGCTTTGATTGTCTATTTGGAGGGCCTTAGAGTAGTTGCATCTACACCCACTACGTCCATCATCCGTGACAACAGTACATTGATGGCGGATCCGTTGTCAACAAAGGCTCGAGGGATTTTCTTTCCACTGATTTCGACTGTGATGTGCAGAGGTTCATTATGATCAATGCTAAATGGAGGTTCATCAAGCTCTGAAAAAGTGATAATGTTCCCGAAGTGAATGTTGCGATCATTTGTGTGACATTCTCAGGAGTTGTGTCTGATGGGACCATGGTAGTGGCCAAGTTCTTCTCAAGCATTTGACGGTGGGCTAG
This sequence comes from Campanula takesimana, assembly GCA_026119855.1. Classification (NCBI taxonomy): domain Eukaryota; kingdom Viridiplantae; phylum Streptophyta; class Magnoliopsida; order Asterales; family Campanulaceae; genus Campanula; species Campanula takesimana. The sequence continues at coordinate 106,568 of JAOWBW010000720.1, forward strand.
AGATGAGGTGAGTAAAGACCAGAGAGATGTGAGCTTGGGTTTGTTTAAGCTGTGTGAGGATGGGATCCTGTTTCTCAGGGTCTGATGGTTCTGACTCCTTATTGAAGACCTTCTTTGTACCCTTGGGGTCTGACTGATAGATCTTTTCGGACCTTGTGAGTAGGTTGATTTCTGCTCGCATGTCGTATGGAGACTGTGGTATTTTTGTGGATTCTGCGAAGATTTCGGCTATAAATAAGGGTGGAGATTTAAGCGGACCGGGGTCGCAATCTCCTAAAAGAGAAGCTTCTAAAGATAGTTCATCTAATGACAACATATAACAAGAAGAATTACTATCATTAAAGAATTTTGAAGTACAACCTATCTCATCATCATTACAAAACTCAGAGTCTGCCACAATAGGTTCGGCCAGATCACCAATGTTTGTTGCTATACTATCTTCGTCTAAAGAAAATCTAGGATTTTCGAGTGAGCCCTCATGGATGAGCTTTATTATGTCCTTCTTTAAAGCGAATCATTCCTTTGTTCTATGACCGGTGGCTTGGTGATAATGGCAATACTTCCATATATTACTACCAATGTGTGTGGAGTATCCCTTGAGTTGTCTGAGGTGTCCTTTGTTTACAAGGTCACGGAGAAACTTCTTCATGGAGATTTTTAGTCGCTCAATTCAATCCTCAAGTTCTAGCATGGTGATTTGATCAGTCTCTACCACATTAACATCCATGGCAATGATCTTTCTTGGATCCGCAATGACATTGTCCTTGATGAGCTTTTGTACGACTTACTTGATGGTGAAGCACTCATGTTGGTGTGTCCGGACACTCTATGGTAATAGAAAAACTTGGACATGTCACAACCATGCTTGGGCCATTTTAATCCGCGTTCCAATGGAGTTATCACCCAAATCTTGACTAGTCCTCCGAATAGAGCGTTCATGTCTAGCCCCAGTTTGGCGAAAGCATCAACCATTTCGAGGATACCAATGTCACCTCCGATGACCTCGACCATGTTGATGCCACCATTGTTAGGGAGTGGGTTTGCTACGGTGTTTGGACCTTTAGGATTTTCAATCTTCCCGTTGGCTATGAGCTTCTGGATGACCCGTTTGAATTGTATGCAGTCGTCGGTAGTGTGGCCAATGTACTTGTGGTACTTGTAGAACTTGTTTGCATCAAGATTAACCTTTTTGTTCAACGGTTCATAATTCTCAAGCGGCTTGATCAATCCCTTCTTCATCAAAACCTCGAACACTCGGCTAGTAGGCATGCCGAAGTCATCGAAATGATCTTCTTTTCGGGGAAAGTTTCTAATAACTGCTTGAACATCAAAGGCGAAGGTGTCTTGGACCATGCTCACTTGACCGACAACCACTTTAGTTTTAGGAGTGGTACTTGTCGGAGCTTTATAGCGGAAAGAAGTATTTCCATTTTTAGGAATTTCTTTAGTAACACCAGTAATACCGGCTTCGTGTCTGACCCCAGCATCGACCATTTCTCGCAGATCGGGAAAGTAGCCGTTACCGATTGCCACCCTAAGCTCGGGAAACAAGCACTTGTATAAGATTTACTTACTTGCTTTCTTCCCCTTGTACTTTATCTCTTGTACATATCTGCTTCCCTTGTACTTTAGTGCGTTAATATCTTAACTGTCTTCTATTGTACTTCCCTACTGTTAGTACCCGATCTAAAGATTTAGGACTTCCTAGTCCTTTAGATATCTCTAAGGACCTTTTAGGAAATTATAACCTGACAGGGACCTATCCGACAGATTCCCAGACTCCCTGATAGACGAAATTAGTTATAGATCGAATTCCATCAGGATAATGACCCAATCCCGAGAACAAACTGATAAGGATTCAAGAAGATCTTGATAAGCACGAAATCCGAGATTTCGCCACCGTACGGATCCCTCCCTCCCGTACGGCTAGCATTGGACCGTACGGCCAATCTTCCTTTTATGAGAATAATAGTCGGGGGTCAAATTACAATAAAAGAAGAATATTAATGTGATCACTCCTATTGCCCGACGAATCGATCTTTCTATCATGATCAATGTGTGTGTGTGTGTGTGTTAGTGTTTAAGACCGGATCCGAAGATTGCCTATATTCTTCTCATCATGAGAAGCTCAGGTTGGTGTAGTTCATTGATGAATTAGAATGGGGAGAGATGAAGCGGGATCATGCATATAGAGAGGGAAGATTAGAGTTAGAAGTAGTTCCTAGATCGTATTAGGGTTTGATGAAACCCTAGGATCATCATTGGCTATGGCATGTGCACATAAAAAGGGATTACAATCTAGATCTAGCATATGATGTATGATAATTCGTAAATCTAGCATTATAACAAGAACATCATGAATACATATGAATGAACACATAAACATGAAGATCGCTACCCTAGTTATAGCATTATGTAAGTAATATGTGACCTAGATCTAGTGCGGGATTCGTGGAAACCCTAGATCATCATCGGTCAAGAACACGAACGATGAACAAAACCCTAGATCTAACAATATATGAATGAATATAATAGATCTAAACAGTTAAGTAGTAAGAACGCGTTACCAAACCGATTAAAGAGGCTTCGAAGGTTGAATCTTCACTTCTTTGGTTGAATGGCGGTGTTGGATCTCTTTGATGATCAAAGCAAGATCAAAGAGAGGGTGAGAGAGAGGCTGGGAAGAGCTTCTGTTAGCTTTTTCCTATGGGTTTTGTTGTGTCCTCTATAGGCTGAGAGGAGGGGCCCTATTTATAGGAAAAATTTGAGAAAAGGAAGACTGGCTGCACGGCCCAATGCTAGCCGTACGGGAGGGAAGGAGCCGTACGGTGGCGAAATCTCGGATTTCGTGCTTATCAAGATCTCTTTGAATCCTTATCAGTTTGCTCTCGGGATTGGGTCATTATCCTGATGGAATTCGATCTATAACTGTTTTCTTCTATCAGGGAGTCTGGGAATCTGTCGGATAGGTCCCTATCAAGTTATAATTGCCTAAAAGGTCCTTAGAGATATCTAAAGTTCTATAAAGCCCTAAATCTTCAGATCGGGTACTAACAGTAGCCCCTCGGTGACGTTTCTTGCAAGGCATGGAGGGTCGTCGATTAAGAAAGGAACCGATCTGAGAGATGAGTTCCAAATCGCGGGAGAGAAGTGAGCGGTGACCAGGTTGGTCGAATGGCTGAACCTAAGTCAGGCTACCTACGTATCCAAAGGGAATCAAGCCAATCGTAGTTCGAGAACTGAGGAAGAAAAAAATGAGACATCGTCTTTCGCTGGGGATAGACAAACATTCGTCAAGAAATAAAGTCACGTGGACCCTACTGAGGAAAAAGGAAAAAAGATACGAGACATCAGCCTACTGCTGGGGATAACAATCCTACGGGCACTATCCTCTATGAAGACCGAACATTCGTTAGAACAAATGAGACGTCAGCCTACTGCTGGGGATAACGATCCTACGGACACTATCCTGTATGAAGACCGAACATTTGTAAACAATAAAGTCGTTGTAAATGGACTCTATTGGGGAAAGGGGGTGAGGCCATACGCACGGTACAACGAGAAGTTTTTTAAGAATCGAGAACAGAATTAGGGATGGATTCTAACTTCCTATAGAGCGCGCGTAATCGAATAATTTCTCGACAAACTACAGTACTTAGGTATAGTCCTCAGGAACGCAAAATTCGGTAACTGGTAACGCCGATTTTATAGAGCTCGCACGAGTTATGCCTAATTTATGGATGCATCCTACCTCCAATTATAAATTGATTTGGTCATTAATAAAGGATTTTACGACGGTTTCCTTGATCCGCCTTAGGGTTTATGGATATTTCTGACCTTCAATTTATAATCATTAGGGATTAAGGACATTTTCGACCTTTAATTATAGATTGATTTTAAGGATTAGGGTTTATGGAGGTTTCCGACCTTTAATTTATAATCATTAGGGATTAAGGACATTTTCGACCATTAATTATAGATTGATTTTAAGGATTAGGGTTTATGGAGGTTTCCGACCTTCAATTTATAATCATTAGGGATTAAGGACATTTCCGACCTTTAATTATAGATTGATTTTAAGGATTAGGGTTTATGGAGGTTTCCGACCTTCAATTTATAATCATTAGGGATTACGGACATTTCTGACCATTAATTATAGATTGATTTTAAGGATTAGGGTTTATGGAGGTTTCCGACCTTCAATTTATAATTATTAGGGATTAAGGACATTTCCGACCTTTAATTATAGATTGATTTGGTAATTTACGAGGTCTTCCGGACCAAATTGGAATTTGCTTTGCTAAGATACCCTTTTGTTTAGGTTTTAAGCATTGAGTATTGTTGTTAGAGGAGTTTTAGATGTGATTTCCCAACGTGTGGGAGTTTAAGCATTTTACTTTGATTGTAAAGATTTATTGTGAATTACCCAAGGTATGGGGTTGATTGAACTATCACTGATTTGATTGTAGATTACCCAAATTTGGGGGTTAAGCATGTTGACGTTAGAGGATTTGAATGTAAATTACTTCGAATGAGAAGGTTTGATTACAATTTACCCAAAGTTACGGGGTTTGGATGTTAATTACTTTGAACGAGAAGGTTTAATTGTTAATTACTTCGAACGAGAAGGTTTGATTGTAAATTACCCAGGGTATGGGGCTTGGATTTGGATGATGTTAAGTTGAGGTACTTTGTTTCCAAATTACCCAAGATATGGGGTTTTGGTTGTAACTTACTTCGAATGAGAAGGTTTGATTGCAATTTACCCAAAGTTATGGGGTTTGGTTGATTAATTTTGTACTTAGGGTTTAATGACCTTTAATTGGGGTTTCCATGAAACTTGTAGATTTCGACCCAAGTTGATTGATTTATTTGTAGTATGTATAATGTATTGATTTTAGTGGTTTTGTTAAAAAAACGCAATTTTTGTGTTAAGTAATTTTTGGGTCCGAAAATGTTGTAATTTTTGACCGATTTTTGACTTGGTTGACTTTGTTAAAAGTGCTTTTTGTGTTTTTTGATTTTTGTTAGAGTATGGGGATGTAATGTACATTAGTGTTTCGTTGAGAAAGCTTATTTTGGATGAATTTATTTTTTTTGTCCGTTAATTATTGAAATGCTTCGGACTTGTTCGGAGTTGACTTGTTTTGGATTTGTTTTGAGTTGACTTGTCTTGTCCTAGGTAGACTAGAGTTTTGATTGTGAGATATTTATAGTATTCGTTGGGAATTTGGGGGATTCTCCTAGAGTAAAAATGCAGCAATTCATATATGAGCATGCATCATAAAATAAATTGCTAGATTGATTGCATACCTTTGTTGTGTATACCTGTCTATGTTTGTGGGTTATATTGCCTCCTTTGAAGTCGAGGGGCTCGTGTAGCGTTGTTCATAGTTTGTGGGAGAGGAGATGCCAGAGACTGTTCAGAGCAGGGTGCGGGCCACCGACTTGGGAGCATTCTTCGAGAGCTTGTCGGGTTGTGGTCCACAGGTTGTTTAGCGTGGAGTGATGATATCCTCCTTGCCGTTGGGAGTGCATATAGATTTCGGAGGTTGATCGGATTCGATTGTGCCGATATCAGGAGCGGGTACAACGTACGTCTAGGTGGCCTCAAGAGGCGGTATGAGGCGACATTGGTGGATCCCGAAGCCGGAGGCGATGATGTAGAGGTGACTGCCCAAGCATTTTCTTTGTATGGGTTATCACAGACCATTTTTGCTAATACCTACACGACGGCGATGATTCCACTATTTGGATGTCTGGTGGACTTGGATGTAGGAGCTACAGGCTTGGCAAAGTTGTACCATTCCCTAGATCGGAGTTGTAGGTCGCAATTATGCTTGAGGTGACGGGCCAGCGGAGGTTGTTGATTGGATATGGCAGAGATGCCCTTTACTTGAGTGAGAGGGTATGTCCCTAGTGTGGGGCAGGAAGTGTCTTCTTAGTCTGGTGAATCCTCCGTGGTCCATGACTGATTTAACGTCTCTGTATGGCCGGGTTAGGTTGACCAAGGTCCATGATGCTAGACAGTTCATTGTAGAGGGAGCCTCGTATGATGACTTCGTTCGGACATGCCATGGGGTTCATGCGCTGTGATAGAGGAGAAACTGCGGAAATGAGGCAGAGGCGTGTTGAGTCGGTGGCACTGGGCCCAACAGGTTCTTCCTTTGACAAGGTTTTTTGGAGTCCCTCTGTATGATCATGTAGACGGTGATGATAACCCTCAGTGGGTGCAGTATGAGGACGGTGAGATAGCTTCAGAGTTCCAGATCCCGGTGGGTCATGTCAGTGTATGCTATTTACCCTTTCTTTTATTCATTCCACTTTTATCTTTAGTCATCCTCTCATTTGGACTTGTTTTGACATGCTTGTGATGCCTTTTGTTTAGGTGACCCCTCGTACTTATGAGACTATGACATGCCGTGAGGACAGCCTACATGAGGTGATTCAGAGGCTACACCGAAGATTGGCAAAGAGTCTTCGCAAGGTGGCAGAATGCGGTGGTTCTCCTCCTTCCAATAATGATGATGGTTCTCCGGGCGGACATCCTCGGAAGAGGACTCGAGGAGATGCTAGTGGATCGGCTTCTTAGTTTCTGCATTTTGTTAGTGTAGAGCGCAGACAGTAGTATAGCATATATTTATGGATGACTGTATAAACATTTATATTATGATATGTACAGTAGCATGTAGCACGTAGAGTAGCAAGTAGCATGTAGATAGCATGTGAATAGCATGTAAACAGTCTAGGAGCGTATTATACAGGCCAGGGGTACCCTAGTTGGGTTCAACAACTGCTACCTAAAGGAGATTTAGGGCTTTAGACCTATGGGAGATGGGACGCAGGATCCAAGAGTGACCTAAGCTGTAGGGTAGATGGTGTAGGACCGAGTCAGTTAGGACATCACGGAGATGAGACATAAGACATTTTGTAAATTCAGTGGAGACCGAGCGTGCAGGTTTATAAACAACGTGTCGTGATAGAAAACACTTTGAAAATGTAATGACTATATAAAGATGCCTTATAATTAATTACAGTCTAATTAATCCAAGTATTTTTCCTTCGCTAGGTTTGCTGATTAGGGTAGCCTTTCGGGTAAGTGAGATTTCATCGGGTCGCCGGTGATCAAGCAGTTGACTTAACTTGGTTTGGTAAAGCCCCAGTTTGAATGGGGGTACTTGAGAAAGGTGAACCATGTCGAACTTCGTGGAGAGTGATCTTCTTGGAACATCGGCAGTCAGTCCGGTTGCATTAGGTCAGCCCCAGTTTGGTGAGGGCATAAGGTGGGGGACTTCTACTTCCTTTTAGACGCACCCTTTTTTTCTCTAGACCGCCCTTGCGGGTTTTCAATCTAGGTGGGTATATTCTTTTAGCTTCTTTTTTTTATTTATTTATTTCAGTCGACTCAAAAATAAAGAAAAAGACATAATTGTACAGACGACTTGCAGGAGCCTTTTTGTTATGGTGAGAGGAGAGAGAGAGAGAGAACGAGAGAAGGATTTCTCTTATTTAGACCTTACAGGAAGTATGTGTATAAAAGGAAGGAAGCCCCTGCTTGACAGAAAGTAAGTGTTTAGCTCTTTCCTAGATTGTAGAACAGAAGACTTGTCGAGACATTTGAAAATTGTTTTATTCAGAATTGTCTTTTGATTGCTCGAGAAAGGACCTTGTTGGTCCCAAAGACACAACAAGGGTATGAGAAAGAAGGCTAGAGGGGGGGTGAATAGCCTACTTAAAATTTCAACCCTTTTTCAAAATTCAACCAAGTGCTTACAATCTTGAGTTTTGCGGTCAAGTAATAAACCACGCGGTCAAGGTGTAATATGCATAGCGGAAGTTTTCGATAGAAATAAGGTTTGGTTGTTTTGATAAAAATCTCTAAGTGGATTCTTTCTCACGGTCAAGTTGTTCCGGTCGAGAGAGATGCGGTCAAGTGATTTGCGGTTAGAGATTTGCGGTCATATGGTTGAGAGATTGAAAGTTGTTGTCTTAGAAGTTTTGGCAAAAGATAAGTTAGTCAGATTTTAACTAAGGCAATGTGGAGAACAAACAAACACAATTCACAACGGTTCTTAAATCTGAAAGATCGAACACTAAACGACAAACAAGATTAATATGAACAATAAAGAACAAGATGAACAATACTTGAAAGTAAATTTGCAGAAAGTAAAATGACACAAGTATTTGGAAAGGTTCGATCTGTTAAAAGATCTACGTCCTTTACCAAGATGGTCAGTCTTGGATTTTGAATGTGTTGGTATTGGTGCCCTAGGCACGTTTGTTAAACGTTGTATGAGTTATCATTTATTCATAATGATAAAGAGACAATAAGGTTATTATTATGGCTCGTGTTTGCTTAAAATAATCTCCGCCCCTAGAGCTTGTTAAGCACTAGTATAAAGGCTAAATGATCATGGGATGATCATGTTAGATTTATGGGTACTTGTTTGGAACAAGGTACTGGACATGACCCGCGGTATGAGATTTATGTCATGGTCGACGTCATATATAAATCTCATATTAGTTATGTCATTTGAATCCTTAGACATGAAGTTATTATAGTCTTACACTTGATGAAGATTATGTTTGACATATTCAAACGCTGCCTTAACACGGTAGTTATAAAGGGTATGATTGGCATAATCGGATTCACGTAGGGAAGAATAATAAGCTAAATGGATTTGTCCCTCTTCGGAGAGATGTCAAGCTTGGGCCCCTCGTAGGAATGATGTTGATGAAATGTTTGGCCAAACTCAAATGGATTGATTAGATCAATGTCATTTGGATTATCAACATATTCGGAATCGAGAAAGTATTGAACAAAAACAAGTTGACTTGTTGACCATGACTTGTGTTCAAAGACATCGAGGACAAAGGGATTATGACATATTCTAAAGGAATGCGAACTTGTATCTAGTTATACTATTTGGGTAGGTATGACGGTTTGCTAGAACCTAATCATATCTTATGGTTTCATGTTTGAGCCCATTGCCAACTTAGTATAATCCTAGAGGGTCACACACAATAGAATGAATCTTAAATAAAAGGGCTATAATGGAATTTAGGGTTGAAGGATCTCAAAGGAATTTTGGAAAAGTTTTGGGCCTCCTGGTCAACCAAGCGGGCGCTTGGGTTGAACCAGGCGGGCGCCTGAATAAGCTGAAAAGGCCTTGACCTTCTGCCCAAACAAGCGGGCGCCTGGGTAGGACCAGGCGGGCGCCCGGTATGCCGGTTTGAAATTTCCTAATTCGATTAGGAATGGTTTTTGGCACAAGATTCCTATTTGGAATAGGTCTTAATTGTGTATAAAAACCCCAATTCGGCCAGACCATATGAAGTGTGCTTTTTGTGAGTCTCAAAGAGTTTGAGAGAGATTTTATTTTGTTCTAAGATATCATTGATTGAGGAACAAAATAATTCACAAATAAATTCCATATAGTTCTTTATTAAATTGTGAAAGCGTTTTTTACAATTATTGGTCTAGCAACCAAGATCAAAGAAGCTCCTTTGATATTCGTTCGAAGTGTGGATACCGCTAGAGGGTGAAAATCATCATCTTCAAGGTTCGTGTTCAAGCTTTGTGATCGTGATCAAGTCTTCAAGTTTCTCCACCAAAGACCAAGGTTGAAAAATCAAAGGCATCAAGTGTGGATACCGCTAGAGGGTGAAAATCATATGAACGGATCCATGGCTTTGGGTTTCTTAAAATTTTAAATGCTTAATTCCGCTGCGCATGTTACTCCGAAACCCAACAGAATGGAGGAATATATTGATTCTTGAGTGTACAGATTACAGAGATGAAGCTTTGAATCAACACCTACTTTCTATGAAGAATAAATACTAGTCTTAGACCAGTGTATCCCTTTTGATTCAATATATGTGATTGATCAATTGGGGTGAGTGTGTGTGTAAGAATCAGAAGCTCTTTAAAATCTGAATGATTGTAGAGCCTAATGAATCTTATGCTTTACAAGGTTTGAGATGACTTGAATGTTGCTGGAGATCTTTGAAGGTTTGAAGGTGAGCACTTGAAGATTCAAAGGATTCTGGAAATCTTGAGTTATGATCTTCAATCACCAAGTATTTCAACAGCAATTTCTCTCTTTGAATCTCAGCAATGTTCAATGAAGAACTTAAGGGCTATTTATAGCCTTGAATGAGAAAATAGCTGTTGGAATTACTTGGGCTCCAAGTTGAAGGATAATGAGCTGTTGAATTCTGATTGGAACTCAATCTGAGTTTGTCCTTTTTGCAGAGAAGATGTGGTCCCACTTGGATGAATTCAAATTTGAATTACTTAGGGTCCAAGTTCTGCAACGTTCTAAACTAACCATAGTTTGACTAAGGTTAAGTTTAAAAAAACTTGGGTTTCTTGGACAACTTCTTTACTTGCGGTCAAGGACTCACGGTCGAGCGATTCACGGTCAGGTGGTCTTCCACGGTCAGGTGATCTACCACGGTCAAGTGAATTCACGGTCAAGGTTTTGACCACTAAAATTCTAGACTTAGAAAATTTTAAGCCTATCAATCTAAAGCCTATACTATCAAAATGGACTATTCTAAAAATGAAGTTTAACACTTCTTACAATATATCCTAAAGTCCACAAAAGATAAAATTAGGTCATGGGATCAATCAAATCTCGGTAATATGAGTGTTTTATAAAATAGCATACCCAACAATCTCCCCCTATTTGATTGAGACCATTACCTACTATAACAAAGGCTAATTCATTGTACTTAGTAAAAACATGTTTTTGAGAATAAACATTTTATTAATATCATGTCCCAAGTCAATGCACACTCTAAGCCAGTGTCATAGATTTCTATCATCCTAAAAAGATAAAATAAAATTCTAATCCTAGCAAGATAGAAATATAAGGTTTGAATGCAATTTTTGAGAGAAAAAGCAATAAGAATGCAAATGCATCAAACAAGTATTCAAAGGCACTACACATAAATATCCATTCACGTATAGGGAGTGCATAACCAAAAGAGGAACCAAAAGTCTTACAGACCATAATAAGACAAACATAAAATGAAAATTGTTTTGGGATATTACAACTCATTAGCAAAGTTTCAAATGACCACACACACGGTCATATTAAATGGTGCGGTTAACCAAAGTATGGATCTCCTTCAAAGTAGCAAAGTTTCTTTGAGAGGCCAACTACAGGAATGATGATGGGGTCCTTGAGGTCATTGACTTCGAGGAAGTCTGAGTTGTTCACGATTGGAAATTCAAAGCTGTCTTCACCTTCATCTTCATCTGTAGCAATCCTGTTTCCATGCCCGGTCGCTTGATTTTGAGAGGAGGAACCTTGAGATCCAGCAATGCTATCCACTGTCAATTGAAGGGTTGATATCTTGTTGATCACTTCCTGCACATTGGTGTTAGAAATTTCATAAACCCTATCAATCTTGGAAGTTTGGCCTTCTAGCCTTTGAGTATGGACTTGCATAGCTTGTCTCATAGGTTCTATCTTTGGCACGAACTTATCAGCGACCGAGAGCAACCCTACGGAAATACAGGCATTGATTTCTGCCTTAAGAGAAGTCTTCACTTTATCCATCTTCTCAAATAAGAAATTCTTGTTGCTTGGCATCACCTTTGATATTTCCTTGCCAGCTTCATCAACAATCTTGACCACAGAACGGTAAATGGTATTAGATTGTGACTTGAGCTCTTCTTTGAGGTCAGCACGAGAGAGAGAGATGGTTGAGGTGGATGCAGTCGTCGGATTCACGGTAGCTAAACTTTCGAGAATAGCCTTTGTTATATTTTGACTCTCCCCTTTAATGGTCTCAATAATGGAGGCCTTGAGCAGATCAACCTCATTCTGCAACTTAACCTGGTTTGCAGCAAGTTTGGCAACCTCACCTTGAGTATCCAAATTGATTTGAGTCAAGAACTCAATGGCGGTCATAAGGTGAGCCATTGGATCGACCGAGCTATCAGAAGCAGTCGTGGCCTGAGTAGTTCTAGGAGGAGAGGGAGCATGAGTCTTAACCAACGCATCATCATCATGATCACTGGGTACACGGTCACCATCTTGACCGTGACCCTAAAACGCAACATCAGTGGACTTGTCCTTTTCAAAGGTTGCTTCAATAGGAGGGACTTGATCATTTTCATCACTAAAATCAGGACTTTCTACATCAACAGTCTTTTCAACATTTTCAGCAACATCAGTTTCAACACCTTATTTTCTAGATTCATCACTAGATTCTACCAACTCCACATCATCTGGTTCATCTACTAATTCAAGAGTATACTTTGCTCGATGTCTTTGCGATTGAGTAGGTGGGACATCAGCATCCTCATCACGATCATTTTGCATGGGTGAACCGGATGGAGTGAATACTGGAGAGGCTGTTGAAGGAGGAGGTCGAGATACCTTAGATTTCTTTGCAGTTTGGATGGGACTTAGAGAAAGATCCCTTTTCTTGGATTTCTCCCCCTGAGACAAAGCGGGAAGTGCAGAAGACTTTGATTTGAGAGGAGCGGTTGGAGAGGTTATAGTAGGCTTTGAAACAAAAGACTTTGAAGGTAGTGCGGTTGATTTGGTTTTGGATGGAACAGAAGGAAGGATTTTGGAAGGGGTTTATTGGTTGAAGGTTCTTTACTGACAACTCCAGTCAATGGTTTGGTTTTGGGAGGAGCGGTCGATGCACTAGCAATCCCTTTGCCTTTGACTATCCTTCTAGTTTTAAGTTCTTCCTTAGCTTCTTCAATCTCTTTATCATCATCATGAGAAGATGACGATCTTCCAGGAGCATCGATCCCTAAGGCTATTCTGGCAGCCTTGGTGTAGTTTGGAGGGATGTATTTTTCTCTCTTGTGTACAGGTTCACGATTCCGGTATTCTTGATATTGATCATCACCAAACCGGTTGCGGTAGGTAGATCTCATGGTCTTGATGTCAAAGACCTTGGATAGATAGATAGGCACCTTGGCATCTTTATCCTTGTTGATTTCCCTTTGAAGTTCAGGAATGAATATGAACAGGAGGGAAAGAAATCTGGAGTTTTTCTTGTACTTGGTAGGTGCTTGATCATATAGCTGCTTCTTGTAATCGTTGATGTGGTCTAACAACAGTCCATACAGAATCTTGGGCCAGTTCACCTTTCTGCCCAGGTAGATTGCAGTTGAGAGCTTCCATTGAGTAGAATTGAAGTTGCCATGGTTGCCACTTTTACACAGAAGACCGTGGCCAACCAGATGACCAATATAGTACATTACCTCAGGAAATGTCTTGCGGTAGGGATTGCAAACATCAGTAGATCCAATTAGTCTTGTTTCCAGTCCATCATACTCATCATCAGATAGGGAGATAGGAGCCTCATTGTCAATGTCAAGACCAAGGGTGGAGGCAATATCAGTGTAGTCAATTTCTATCTTATGACCATACACTTCAGCAGCAATCCAGTTAAGAGAGTTGTTATGTTCATCTCTCCCTTTGACTTCTTTAGCGGTAGAATAGAATTTTCCAACTGTGGCAAGGTAATGATCGGATTGGTTCATGGTAAAGTAATGGAGAATGTCAGATTTCTTCATCATTTTGATCAAGTGTCTCCCAATAGCATCTTTTTGAAGATCTTCGTAATCTATAACGCACCCAGGAATGAATGATTGTTCTTCCTAAAAAAAAATGAGAAGTTAGCAACACTGGTGCGGTCGCCCATTGTGCGATCGAAGGACCAAGATAGTGCGGTCGACAGGCACACGGTAGACAGAGACGACGGTAGACAAGAAAATACTTAGAAATATTCAATGAAATTTCTAAAAACATACACAAACACCAAAACACTATGTGTAGCCAAAAATGAGAATCAAAAAGTGACTATATCAAGAACATGAAGAATATCATAAGAACACCAAGAACACTATTCATGGCGAAAACCCAGAAAATGATTCAGAGCATGAAAATCCATAAAAATTACATACACATGAGCATAAAAACCGATTAAGAAACATTATAGCATCAATTTCACTGTAAGGAACATATCAATCTCAGAATTCGAAAGGGCAAAAAAAATCAAAAGTATGAACTAAAAGCTTTGAAAAAAATTCATGGCATAAAAAGATTTAACAACTAGAATATGAATCTAAACATAATATTGAGCTCGAAATCTTGAAAATAACAAGAATAACTAGTAAAACAACGAGAATTTAACCTAGAAACAGATAGAATCGAACATGAATACCAAGGGTTTTAAATCCGCCAAAACTGAGAAACGAAAATTGAAAAATGATGAGTTTTGGGTCAAGAAATCAGACCATTGTGTCTTCAGAGGGTAGTTCTTGTGATTTCTTGGATGATTTTGTTGGTTGTGTTGATTTTGGTGCCATTTATAGAAGAAAAGATTAAGAAAAGAGAGAGAGGAACTGGGTTTTGTAGAGAGAAGTAGAGAGAGACAGAGTATAGAGAGGGAAAGTGGAGAGGTTTGTGTAAGAGAAGTGGGAGGTTAACTCTGCAAAAAACTCAGGGATTTGACCAGTAATGTCCTTTCACCATAAATGCATGGATAGTGATGGCGGACATAAATAAGGGAATAAAATTAATTGCAAATGATTTGAATTAAATAAAAAATGAGGGAAAAGAGGAAATTACAAAATTACCCCTTTGGATGACTAGGATGATCCTACAAATTTAAAGTTAGAAACACTTACCTGGTCACCTAGCTTTTTGCGGTCAGGTGCTTGACCGTGACCTTATGCAGTCAAGAGGATACCTTAGCTAAGAAAAGCTTCTATAAAGCAGCGAACCATTGTCATCATTTTCCTATGCAGTAGGCTTCTTTAAAGCCTTGAAAAAATTTCCTATTCATGCGGTTGATACTTCATGCGGTCAACAAGGTGCGGTCGGTACACTTGATAGATCTTGAGGCTTCGACCGTGGTTACTTGACCGGTGAGATGTCATCGACCGTTGAGACCTGCTTGGTTTTGGACTTGGATAAAAACACAAGACATTAGCACAATCAAGATATATGGACAAGTAATTAAAGTTCTAGCATACCCATTTCTCCTCTAAGATACCTAAATCTCTTCGAATCAAGAGCCTTAGTGAGAATATCTGCAATTTGATTGTCAGTACTCACATACTCTAGATGGATATTACCTTTTTCCACATGATCCTTGAGAAAGTGGTACTTGATATCAGTGTGTTTGGTTTTTGAATTCATGACAGGATTGTTGGAGACATCAATGGTAGATGTATTGTCACAATAGATTGGATAATTTTCTTCATTGATTCCGTAGTCAACCAATTATTGCTTCATCCAGAGCACTTGGCAGCAGCAGCTTCCAGCAGCTATATATTCAGCTTCTGTGGTAGATACAGAGACTAAGGCTTGTTTCTTGCTTGCCCATGAAACGAGTCGATTTCTAAGGAAATGACAAGTTCCATTTGTGCTTTTCCTGTCTATTGTACATGCTGCATAATCTGCATCTGAGTAACCTATAAGATCAAAATTTGAATCTTTGGAGTACCAAAGTCCAAGGTTAATAGTCCCAGATAGATATCAAATAATACGTTTAACAGCGATAAGGTGTGCTTCTCTAGGATCCGCTTGATAACGAGCACAAACATAAACACTAAACATGATATCTGGCCTACTAGCAGTTAAGTAAAGAAGAGAACCAATCATACCTCGGTATAAGGTTTGATCAACCTTCTTACCTTTCAAGTCTTTATCTAACTTGTTACCAGCATCCATAGGAGTGTCATATGCCTTTGCATTTTCAAGTCCAAATTTCTTGATAAGGTCTTTTGTATATTTTGCTTGGTTGAGGAAGATGCCTTCAGCACATTGTTTAATTTGAAGCCTAAGGAAGAATGTTAATTCTCCCATCATGCTCATCTCAAATTTTCTTTTCATTAGCTTCTCAAAACTCTTACACAACAATTCATTAGTAGAACCAAAAATAATATCATCTACATATATTTAAACTAATAAAGTATGATCATGATATTTAGCAATGAATAGAGTTGTGTCGATCTTACCACGCTTGAAGCCTTTATCTAAGAGAAATTTAGATAGAGTATCATACCATGCACGTGGAGCTTGTTTGAGTCCATACAAAGCTTTACGGAGTTTGTAGACATGATTTGGAAATTTGGGGTCTTCAAATCCAGGCAGTTGAGCAACAAAGACTGTTTCTTGAAGTTCACCGTTGAGGAATGCACTCTTCACATCCATTTGATATAACTTGAATCTTTTGAAAGAGGCATAAGTTAAAAATATCCTTATAGCATCGAGTCTTGCAACGGGGGAAAAAGTTTCATCATAGTCAATGCCTTCTTCTTGTCTGTATCCTTGTGCAACCAACCTAGCTTTGTTCCTTGTGATGCTTCCATTCTCATCCATCTTGTTTCGGAACACCCACTTTGTACCAATCACTCCTTGATCTTGTGGCCTTGGAACTAAGGTCCAAACTTTGCATCTTTCAAATTGGTTGAGCTCTTCTTGCATAGCAACAACCCAACTTGAGTCTTGGAGTGCTTCATTAACTTTCTTGGGTTAAACTTGAGATATGAATGCAGTAAGTGCATCATAGTTCGATCTTCTTGTTCGAACACCAGAATGTAGGTCACCAATGATATTCTGAATTGGGTGATCTCTGACCTCACGAACTTCTTGAGGTATATCAGGTTGAGTTGATGAAGGTTTAAAATCTTCTAGGGGTACGTCATTTATGCCATCCCAATCATAAGTAATTTGAGGGATAGTTCTTCCACATTGATGGGTGTTTCAACTTCAACTCCATTTGAGGTAGCAGCAGATGTGATAGCTTCTGGTGCTTCATAAGAGGTAGATAGAGGTGCAGTTGAGGTAGATGAATTTCTTTGAGTTGATTGATTTTGTGGTTGATTTGTACCTGTCTCATTAAGCTCAAAAAAATCATCAGCAATATTTGGAGCCATATGTGGCTCAAGGAGAGAATGTTCATCAAAAGTAACATGGACAGATTCAACTATCTTAAGAGTGGTTTTGTTAAATACACGAAAAGCTTTTGAGTGTTTATCATACCCAATAAATATACCTTCATCGGCCTTAGGAGCAAATTTACCTCGATGTTCTTTACCATTATAGAGTATGAAGCATTTGCATCCAAATATCTTGAAGTATGCTATGTTGGGGGTTCTTCCTCTCCAAAGTTCATAAGGAGTTTTATTGTAGGTCTTATTGATGAGGGATCTATTTTGAGTGAAGCATGCTGTATTGACGGCTTCAGACCAAAAGTATTGTGGTAGCTTTGCTTCAGCAATCATAGTCTTTCCAGCCTCTATCAATGTTCTGTTCTTCCTTTCCACAACACCATTTTGTTGAGGAACTCCAGCAGCAGAGAAGTTGTGGTCAATACCATGGTCATCACAGTACTGAGCTACACCGTTGTTCTTGAATTCTGTACCGTTGTCGGATCGAACACTAACGATGTCATCTTCCTTTTGTGTTTGGAGCTGTCTAAAGAGTGCGGTCAAAATTTCATAGCAATCATTCTTTGAGATCATCATTTCAACCCATGTATATCTTGAGTAGTCATCTACCACTACTAAGGTATATCTATTTCCACCAATACTTGCGGTAGTAATAGGTCCAAACAAGTCCATATGTAGTAGCTGCAAACATCTTGAAGTTGAAGGTGTCGTCTTGCTGGAGAAAGACGATTTTGGTTGTTTTCCTAGTTGACATGATGTGCACTTCTCATCGTGGTGATCAGCTACTTTGGGTAGACCACGAACTAAATTTTCTCTACCGATCTTGGAGAGATACTTGAAGTTTAAGTGACTTAGTCTTTTGTGCCACAGCCAACTATTTTCGCTAACATTCTTTGCTACAAAACAGAGATTAGAAGAAATGCAAGATGAAGTAAAATCAACAATATAAACATTTTTCTTACGAATCCATTTAAGCAAGGTGACGCCGGATGTGTCATCTTTGATGAGACAGAAATTTAAAGTCAAGTGGCATTGCAATCATTTATCGCAGAACTGAGATATTGAGTGTAAATTGTGTTGTAGACCAATAACTAGAGAGACTTCTTGGATGGTGATTTTTCCTTTTCGGATTACTCCATATCCTACAGTCTTTCCTTTGTTATTATCTCTGAAGGTTACTGATGGCCCTTTTTCTTCACGAACATTTTCCAATAAATTGATATATTCGGTCATGTGCCTTGAGCAGCAATTATCGAGATACCATAAGCTTGATTTATCCTTGGAATGTCCAGCCATTAAGCAGAAGACCTATAAAATAAACATTTAAGAACAAGGTCCCCTTTTTATTCTTTTGGGTCCGAAGGGTTAGCAACTTTTGACAACCCACACTTGCCTCACAGAAGGAGGGTTACTCTTTCTGGGATTGGGTGTGAATCTCAAAAGACATTCAGCAGCCTTGTGACCATAACCATCACACACAGAACAATGGTGGAAGCCACCCAACTGAGGGTTAACAAACTTCATTGAGGTCTTGAGCATAACATTGTTAACTGGTATAGAAGATCTCTCTTGAACAAAGTTCAATTTCTTGAACTTGACCACATGACCCTTGTTTGCGGTTGACATGCCGCGGAAGACGACTCGACCGGGTCTTAAGGTTGATGCACGGTCGTGTCCAGGTACCTTACCAAAGTATTCCTCTGCGGTAGAATCTTCCATGACTTTTTCTTTCAACTTTGAATCCTTGCCAGTTTGATACTTAGGGTAGACATAGTGGAACTCTAGTTTCTTCTTTGGTTCTTGTCTTTTACCCTTAGATTCTTGATGTTTAGCCTTTGACCCTTTCAAAGTTTGCTTGGTAAATTTCTCATCTCTTTCACAACAAGATGCACATTTAAAGGTGTCACTAGTTTGGAATCCCAAGCCTTCCTTATCACCACTAGACTTTTGGGATTCTAAGATTTGTTCTATAGTGACACGAGAATTGGTCCACTCATTAGTGATCCTTTTCAGGTCGTTTATCTCAGCAACCAATTCTTCGTTTTTAACCTTAAATATGGCATTTTGTTCTTCTAAGAAACGGTTTCGTTCAGTAAGAAGAGTCATGCTCTTGATCTGCTCCTTAAGGAGGGTGAGTTCAGATCTTAGTAGAGATTTTTTCGTCTTAAGCTGGGAAATTTTATCAGTTAAAAGTGCTAAAGCTTCCTTCATACCAGAAAATTTACTAATTACCTGTTCAGCTTTTGCAAACATCTTTTCTTGTTCATCAGGGGAAATGTCAAACTTGACTTGAGGAGTGGTAAACAGAACTTCCTTCACTTTGGGGTTTAGTAGAGCCTTCTTTGCTGCACTCACATCACATCTTGAAAATAGAAGATCGCCATTCTTTTTAACTGGGGTTAGAAATCCCTTTTCAGCAAGTTCATCGGTCGTATAGCTTATCCGTTTAGGTTTTTCATTTGGTGAGCGACGATTTTCGTTATCATCCTCATCATCAAAATGAACGACCAAACAAATGTGACCTTCTTCAGAATCCTCATCGCTTTCATCAGAATCTGACTCTATCCCGGTAGCTAACTCTTTTGTGGTAGAGTCCTCTTCAGCAACCATCCCCTTTTGCTTTGAGTATCTTGGAGTGAAGTTGCTTTTCTTCTTCATATACTCATACTTGGGAATTGGGCATTCTGATGTGAAATGACCGGGTTTCCTGCAATTAAAACAAACGAGATCCTCTTTCTTCTTTGAGAAGTTGGAGTACTCTTTCTTACTTGTTGAGCTGCTCCTTGAGAACCTTGCTGGAGCTTTGCTGGATGATCTGGGCCTTGATGATTTTCTGAACTTTTGAAATCTTTTCACGAACATAGCAAAGTCATCATCGTCCAATTCTAATAAATCAGATGTGGAGATTTTTTGATCTTCTTCCTCGATCACTTCTTCCTTTTGAGCGACCAACAATAAACTCTTAGTTTTTCCTTCCATTTCTTCAATGTTATGGAGCTTGATATCAAAAACCTTTAGGTTGGCATAGAGGCTTCTGAGAGACATATCATCTAGTAGCTTGGTGTCTTCAAGAGTGTTTCCTTTGTGAAGATATTGAGAACCAAGAGCGGCAAAAAAATTAACATTGATTTCTTTCTTGGTAAGCTTCTTTCCAAGTACGGTGTAAGTACTCACGATCTCATAATAACGATCATAAGTGGCTCTGAGTGATTCACCGGGGATCTTAGCAAAGTTGTTGAATCTTCTTTGAATTGCAAACTTTTTGCTTTCCTTGCAAGCTTGATCTCCTTCGATGTAATCTTCAATTGCATCCTAAAGTTCTTTTACAGTAGCACATTCCATGATTTGTCGATGCTGTGATGTACTTAAAGTACTTAGGAGTATGCTCTTTGCTTTCACATCCATTCCAACCAGTCTTTTCTCTTCATCGGTCCATTCAGCTTTTGGTTTCTTGATTGATGGTGTGTCTGCATTGGTTTTTGGATTCAGATTAGCTTTCATTGGGAAGTATGGTCCAATGATAACACAATCACCAAGTTGCTCATCCATGGAGTAGAACTGAGTTAGAATGTTGTGCTTCCATACGTCAAAGTTATCTTCGTCGAACGCTGGAAGGTGAGTGAAGTTAACCGTTGCCATAGTTTTCTGACTTGCCATTTTGAATCGGCACCCAAGCTGTTAAGCTTGAAAAACAGAAGTTTTATAAAGGTGGATGCTCTGATACCACTTGTTGGTCCCAAAGACACAACAAGGGTATGAGAAAGGAGGCTAGAGGGGGGTGAATAGCCTACATAAAATTTCAACCCTTTTTCAAAATTCAACCAAGTGCTTACACTCTTGAGTTTTGCAGTCAAGTAATAAACCACGCGGTCAAGGTGTAATATGCACAGCGTAAGTTTTCGATAGAAATAAGGTATGGTTGTTTTGATAAAAATCTCTAAGTGGATTCTTTCTCACGGTCAAGTTGTTCCGGTCGAGAGAGATGCGGTCAAGTGATTTGCGGTCAGAGATTTGCGGTCAGATGGTTGAGAGATTGAAAGTTGTTGTCTTAGAAGTTTTGGCAAAAGATAAGTTAGTCAGATTTTAGCTAAGGCAATGTGGAGAACAAACAAACACAATTCACAACGGTTCTTAAATCTGAAAGATCGAACACCAAACGACAAACAAGATTAATATGAACAATAAAGAACAAGATGAACAATACTTGAAAGTAAATTTGCAGAAAGTAAAATGACACAAGTATTTGGAAAGGTTCGATCTGTTAAAAGATCTACGTCCTTTACCAAGATGGTCAGTCTTGGATTTTGAATGGAGGAATATATTGATTCTTGAGTGTACAGATTACAGAGATGAAGCTTTGAATCAACACCTACTTTCTATAAAGAATAAATCCTAGACTTAGACCAGTGTATCCCTTTTGATTGAATATATGTGATTGATCAATTGGGGTGAGTGTGTGTGTAAGAATCAGAAGCTCTTTAAAATCTAAATGATTGTAGAGCCTAATGAATCTTATGTGTTACAAGGCTTGAGATGACTTGAATGTTGCTGGAGATCTTTGAAGGTTTGAAGGTGAGCACTTGAAGATTCAAAGGATTCTGGAAATCTTGAGTTATGATCTTCAATCACCAAGTATTTCATCAGCAATTTCTCTCTTTGAATCTCAGCAATGTTCAATGAAGAACTTAAGGGCTATTTATAGCCTTGAATGAGAAAATAACTGTTGGAATTACTTGGGCTCCAAGTTGAAGGACAATGAGCTGTTGAATTCTGATTGGAACTCAATCTGAGTTTGTCCTTTTTGCAGAGAAGAGGTGGTCCCACTTGGATGAATTCAAATTTGAATTACTTGGGGTCCAAGTTCTGCAACGTTCTAAACTAACCATAATTTGACTAAGGTTAAGTTTAAACAAACTTGGGTTTCTTGGACAACTTCTTTACTTGCGGTCAAGGACTCACGGTCGAGCGATTCATAGTCAGGTGGTCTTCCACGGTCAGGTGATCTACCACGGTCAAGTGAATTCACGGTCAAGGTCTTGACCACTTAAATTCCAGACTTAGAAAATTTTAAGCCTATTAATCTAAAGCCTATACTATCAAAGGGACTATTCTAAAAATAAAGTTTAACACTTCTTACAATATATCCTAAAGTCCACAAAAGATAAAATTAGGTCATGGGATCAATTAAATCTAGGTAATAGGAGTGTTTTATAAAATAGCATACCCAACAGACCTCGTTGATTAATTACGTATCTTATGATTATGCTTTATACAAGTAGTCTTGAAATAATAAACGCCTTGATTAATCGAGAAGAAGAATAGAAATTGTAGTGTATGGGGATGAGAGAAAAGAATGAAAGTTGTCTCGAGGTGGGTTGTATATATTTCGTGGACCGGACCAGGAGGTTGCCTATGTTCCTCTCGGTGTAAGAGGCTCAGGTCCGTGTAGTTCGAGAATGATCCGGTTGATGATAATACCGGGTTTGAGTGGTGGTCTGCTCCATTGGTGCTTTGGACTGTCGTCTGTAGTTGCTGCTTCGGACTGCTGCCGTCGAGTTGAGTTGAACTCCTTTGAAAAGGAAGAAAAAGAGAAAATAAGAAGTGAAAAGAAAGTGGGACTTTTACTTTTCTATGATGATAGCCCCTTCTATTTTTCTTTGCTTTAATTTTTTTTTTTTTTGCATACCCTTTTTTTCCCTAGGCCGCCCTTGCGGGTTTTCGACCTAGCGGGCTTCTTTTTTGTGCTTTTGCTCTAATTTTTGCCTAAGCCGCCCGTTGTGGGTTTAGACCTAGCGAGCCTCTTTTTTTTTAATACATTTACATATTAAAATGTGGGGCAAGATGAGCCCCTAGTTCACTTTCGCCTTTAGAAGTCGTGGAGGGGGTTTGAATAGCCCCTTGAATTTTGTTGACATTTCGTGGATGACAGACAGCCCCAGTGCATCGTCATAGGAACGAACAGCTTCTATGATTGTGCGGACGCTTCTTCGATGGTGAGCAATTCTGCAGTCGTCGTCTTCTTCATGGGAAGGTGAAAGTGTATATTGGGAATATTTAGAGGGTGCACACAGTGGGTATACACGAGGGGAATATATGGAGGGTTCACACAGTGGGTGTACACGAGGGGAATATATGGAGGGTGTACATGGTGGGTGTACACGAGGGGAATATATGGAGGGTGCACACGGTGGGTGTACACAAGGAGTATGTATGGAGGGTGCACACAGTGGGTATACATAAGGAGTATGTATGGAGGGTGCACACAGTGGGTGTACATAAGGGGTATGTTTAGAGAAGGTATATAGAAACAAGAAAAGGATTCGATTGATCAAAGCGTTTGTTATTTTGAGATCACTTGTTTGTTAAATTGTGTATGATGGTTTGTGGGTCCATTTACCTTTTAATGAGTCTTTATTAATGAATATATCTGCGATTAATT
The DNA here is from genome assembly GCA_026119855.1 of Campanula takesimana. NCBI lineage: Eukaryota > Viridiplantae > Streptophyta > Magnoliopsida > Asterales > Campanulaceae > Campanula > Campanula takesimana. The sequence continues at coordinate 129,949 of JAOWBW010000720.1, forward strand.
CGTCATATAAAGATATAGCAATCAATTGTCAATTAAGATTAATACAATTTTCAGGGAGTTGATGTATATGCAAGATTATGTCTCAAGTCTAGAGGGAAAAGAAATAAAGACACTTTTATTGCGACTAAAGACTCTAATTAACTAGTCCAAGGTGGACTTTAACAATCTAACTAATGTCCAAAGTGGACCTTTGCTAGTAAAATAAAAGACTAATGCCCAAAGTGGACTTTGACTAAAAGACTCTCTAGAACCTACGAAGACTGAAAGACTTTATATATATATATATATATATATATATATATATATATATATATATTTAGAATGAGGTAGCCCCGGTGTAACTTCTCCTTCTATGCCCATTTGTTCCCTTGGCGGGTGATGGCTCCGCTATTGATGAGGCTTTAGATCTTTCTCTTCAGATGGAGGCAATTCTCGGTGTCATGTCCAACGTATTGGTGATACTTGCAGTATTTGGAGGGATCCAAGTCTTGTCTTACATTGATTGGTTTGAAGTTGAGGAGAGGAAATAACTTGCCGGCTTGAACTAGACTTATGAAGCATTTGTCTAGTGGCATACCCAAATCATCGTGCTTGTGATCGTCATTCTTGTCACAAACTATCTTGGAGAGTGGTTTGGGTCCCGGAATTCCTTGCTGATGAGTAGTCATAGAAGGAATCTCAACGGGGAGAGTCTTTGGTGGTGGCCCATACATTTGAGGAGCGTACGGGTGTGGAAACTGAGCAGGAGGGGGAGTGCAGTTGAGGTGCTTGTAGATGCTATGAATATCAGACCGGAGACATTCTTCGGTGTCCTTTAGAGCTTTGTACACCACCTTTTGGAAGCGGTCCGTTCGTTTAAGGAGAACAGTCTCAAAGAAGGCTTCTTGCTTATCGAGAAGAGTTCGGGAGAGGGTTGACTGCTTTCTGAAGATAGTCTCATAGTAGGCCGCTTGCTGGTTAAGGATAGTCTCGTAGAGGGCCGCTTGCTTGTTGAGAGCGGTGTTAAGATGGACCGTTTGCTCGTTGAGAATGGCGGTGAAGTGGGCTGCTTGCTCATTGAGAACGATGTTGGGGTGGAGAATTGTCTCAACATCTTGGGTGGTAGCTTCGGTTGTGACTGTGTTGATCCCTTCGACTGACATGATGCAGGATTCTGTAATTGTTGGTGGAGAAGTTAAGTCTTTGAATTAAATTAGACTCTTAATTAATGACAAGGCATCATTTATAAAATCATTTTTTATGAAAAGACTCGATCTCCGTATTTTTTGAAATGTTCTTTGAATGAAAAGACCAAAAGTTTGACCGGGCCGGCAGCTGCCTACGTTCCCCTTACTATGCAGGGGAGGTCGCACACAATGAGAGGCTCAGGTCACCGTAGTTCGGGTTAAGTAAAACAAGTGAGAGAGTGACCGTAAGAGGTCAGTGATTTTGAAAACCATAAGTATTAGAAGATGACTGTAGAGGTCTAAAAGTAAGGGGAGATGACTCGGTCCTTGGTTAGGTATAGGTGGAGGGACCCTAGGTAAGGTGGCTTTTTTACTTGAAGTCGGGTAAGGTTTGACATGGGCAGGCCAAGAGGTAGGTCATCTAAGGTTGGCTAGCTTGACCAAAGGTGGGGTCAAGATGAAGGATTGACCTAGATGGGTCAAAATGGCGGTTTGACCTAGATGGGTCGAGGTAGAGGTTTGACTTAGACGGTTCAAGGTGATGGGTTGACCTAGATGTGTCGAGAGGTAGGTCGGTTGACCAAAGTTGGCCAAAGTTTGACCTAGACGGGATAGCATTGAGTAATTTGACCTAGGAAGGTCAGAGGTTAACTAGGGTTGACTTAGATGGGTCAAGGTTAGAGTTGATCTAGGGTAGACTAGGTTTACGTAGACGGGTTGACCTAGACGGGTCGAAGGTCGACTAGAGTTGATCTAGGATAGACTAGGTTGACCTAGATGGGTTGACCTAGATGGGTCGAAGGTCGACTAGAGTTGATCTAGGGTAGACTAGGTTGACCTAGATGGGTTGACCTAGACGGGTCTAAGGTTTGACTAAAGTTGATCTAGGGTAGACTAGGTTGACCTAGACGGGTCGAAGGTCGACAAGAGTTTCTCTAGGGTACACTAGGTTGACCTAGACGAGTTGACCTAGGCGGGTCTAAGGTTTGACTCGAGTTGATCTAGGGTAGACTAGGTTGACCTAGACAGGTCGAAGGTCGACTAGAGTTGATCTAGGGTAGACTAGGTTGACCTAGACGAGTTGACCTAAACGGGTCTAAGGTTTGACTAGAGTTGATCTAGGGTAGACACATGCAACATGATGAATGATTTTAGTTAAGATTAGGATTACTTGTTTTGATAAGTGTTCTTAACTCGATCAAAGTGCATGGTTTAGAAATGAACAAGGATTAACCTCAACTGCTCACAAGTGAATACGGCGAGTTTGATAGCCCGGGTGCAACGAAGATAGAGGCGACAGGATCACCAAAATCTGTGCACTCAGCGGAGTATCCAGTAGGGTGTACAGCGTGACATGGACTAGTGGTGGTGTGCTATTTGATTACGTATTTTTAGGAATGATATGCAATACACGAGAGAAGTCTACTAGCATAACAATTCATAGTTATAGTATCTAAGCATGAATCAAACACAATCAGAGCAGATATTAGAACATTTAAAGCATGCTATAAACATATAAACCTACAGGAAATCGTTAGAACCAGATTTGCAAAAAAGGGGAGCCGTACGGCTTGACAGCCGGCGTACGGCGGAAAGGGAGGCATACGGTGCTTAATTACATAAACGCCAGAAATTGCAGAAGTGCAGTTTTTTAAAAGAAAAAGAGTTCGCGGGGTAGTTAGAACACACACAAAATCATGAAATAATGAAAGTTAGACCCTTTTAAGTTTTAGAAAAGGTTTTCAAAAACAAGTCCCCAGCAGAGTCGCCACTGTGAATACCCCTTTCCGAATGTGGGTGACATACGGGAAGTCTTTTCTTTATTTATCTTTATTTTATCTTATCTATGGGATTAGGATATTCAAATTGGCATTTAACTTTATTAAGAGTCGCCACGTTGTTTTTATCGAGCTAAAACATTGAGAAAAGCTAATAGAGAGGGTTCGGGGGGTCAAGTTACGACAAGAGAAGAATATCAAGTTATCACTCCTATCGCCCTAATAAATCAGACTTTCTATCATGATGAATGTGTTAGTAGTGTGTTAGTGATTGAGACCGGATCCGAAGATTGCCTGCGTTCCTCTTGTATGAGAAGCTCAGTTCGACGTAGTTCGCACATAATCGGAATAGAGAGAAGAATAGGGATCATGCATAATGAAGGGGGATGAGAAAGAAACATGCAAGATGATCACATCCTAGAACAATGATTATACCATTGATAAGATCAATGTGTAGTCATCACCTTCATCATGGGAGAGTTACTGATCATGGGAATAATTACCTAAAGTTTAGGGTTTATAAGTAGTTCCTAGATCTCATTGATCATCATCGGCTATGCATATGAATAGGGATTAAAACATTAGATCTAGCATGTTACGCATGATAAGCCGCAGATCTAGAATAATAATAAGATCATGAATATATATGAAATAACACATAAACATGAAGAACATGTTATGAATCATATGAATATATGTGTATAAACATAATGAAACTAGCATAAATCAGATCTAAACTAAGAAAACATGTAGAATTCTCACCAATCTTGACAACAACGTAGTCGAATCTTGAACGTTGATTCGCCGGACCTTCGGAATTGCTAGAAAGGCTTAGAGAGAGAGTTTTGTCTACAGTTTAGACTGTGGAACTCGGGGGAGAGAATTGTGTATCGAAATAATGAACTGAGGTCACCTATTTATAGGAAATCTTGACCTGGAGGAAGTGGCCGCCCGGCAGGCAAATGTGGCCGCCCAGCCAATCCCGTAGATTGGCTCGGTTCCCAAGGCTCTGATCAATCTGGACTCTGGAGAACTCCTAGATAACATCTATCTTCTATCCCTCATCCGATCAGTCGAGAATATCTTTTTATCTAGGCTTTTCGAGAATTTCGGATAAGTCCTGCGCAGCTTGTAAATACCTGGGAGGTCCCTGTGAGTTCTAGAATGCTTAATAACTCATTTTCAGGTTGGGTACTAACAGGAGGCGATTAATGAGATAAACCGCAGTGGTCGTAAAGGCATAAGGCCAAAGAGTTAGTGGTAGTTTGGCATGAGAGAGAAGTGAGAGACCAGTTTTGACAATGTGGTGATGTCGACGTTCAGCATACCCATTATGTTCCAGAGTATGTGGAGGAGTGGTGAGATGAGTGACACCGTCTTTGAGTAGTGAGGGTTTGAGTTTGAGATATTCACCACCATTATCAGAATAAAGTTGAATAATGGGACGGCGGAAGTATTTTTCAACAAGTGCTTTAAAGCGAAGAAAGTTGGTGTAGGTGTCAATTTTTTTATTTTTTTTGAGTGGATAGAGCCATATGTATTTGGTGTAGTGATTAACAAAAATGACATAATATTTAAAGTTGTCAAGCGAACGAACTGGTGAGGTCCATACATCATAGAAAATAAGTTCTAATGGAGCTTTTGACACAAGAGAAGAGATAGAAAAGGGATGTTTATAGCTTTTATTAATATTGCAAGAATTACATGGAGAAAAACGGGAAGGAATCAATAAATAAAAAATACTACCTAATAAACTAAGGATAGAGGGGGAGGGGTGTCCTAATCTATGATGCCATAACTACAAGGAAACGGTGCTGAGTGAGCTTGAATTGACGGAGGATGCCACAGGTAGACTCCATGCTCAAGTTTTCCATGGAGAAGGATGCGGTTTGTCTGGATTTCCTTAAGAACAAAGGTAGAATGTGAGAATTCAATGGTGGCATGATTATCTTTGCAAAGTTGTGAGATAGGTAGAATATTTCATGTGATGAGTGGGACATGTAAAACAATATTAAAAATAAAGTGGAGGAGTGATTGGAGTGAGCGAAAGAACCTATGTTGGAGATGGGGAGAGAGGAACCATCGCCAATGATGACATCATCGCTGCCATTGTAGGGGTGGTGAAGAGCAAGGTTGGAGAGATCATTAGTGATGTGGTGGGTTTCACCGCTGTCAAGGAGCCAAAGTTTGGGTGGGGAGGGTGGTGGTGTTGGGTTTTGCACAATCATGCGTAGCGGAATAAAACTCAAAATCCTAGATCCGTTCAAGATGATTAAATTAATACGGGGTTGAATTTAGAATACTAACTGTGATGGAACTTTATAATTTTCGGATCTTGAAACTTCGTTCTTCAAGATTTGATCTTCTCCAAGCTTTTGTTCAAATCTTGATCCGCAGGAACACGAACTAGAAGATGATTAAGCAATCACCCTCTATTGATATCCACACACGAACGAATATCAAGAACTCCTTCTTGATCCGGATTGCTAGATCCAAAGTAGGCTATATGAATTTAGGGTTCTTGATCTTTGATTCTCAATCTTAGATCAAGAATATTGTTTCTCCAAACAACTAGGTTTTATATGTTTAATGGTTGTTGAAAATATGCTTTTATAGTCCCTAGTCCTTAAACCTTAAGGACCTAGGAAACCAAAATCCCGTCACCCAATTAAACTGGGAATTTTTGGCCCAGTCACCTTTGGCACGGTCGTGCCCACAAAGTGGCACAGACGTGCCAATTGGTGCGCACCAGCGTTCCCCCGCTGATGATTATTGGCACGGTCGTGCCATTTGGCACGGTCGTGCTCACAATCTGGCACGGTCGTGCCCGACCAAATTTCTGTCTTTTTGCCTTTTTAACAATTCGTTCTATTATGTGTGACCCCATAGGATTATATCAAGTCGGCAATGAGTCCAAACACATTTGTTTCTCATAATTCATGAGCGGACCCTAGCAGGCCATCATGATTACCAAATTGATACAACTTTGTCAAAGTTTGCTTATCCTTTATAGAACATATCACAATCCTTTTGTCCACGATGTCATTAAGCGTAAGCCATGGTCAATGGTAAACTTACAATGCACAATCCTTTTCTCGATTCCAAATAGTTTATAATACAAATGGCATTGATCATATCAATCCATTTGAGCACGGCCATTCATTTCATCTATTCATCAAGGGGCCCAAGCTTGACATCTCTCACGAAGAGGGACAAATTACATCTTAACTTATTACACTTCCCTACATAACTTCGATCATGCCAATCATATCCTTTATAATTACTTGGTTAAGGGTAACGTTTGAATATGTCAAACATGATCTCCACTATGTGGAAGATCGTAATAATCTCAGGTCTAAGGATTCTAATGATATAACTATTCAGAGGTTTAATTAAGACATTTTGACCATGACATAAAGATCATAGCTGGGTCATGTCCAGTATATGTTCACCAACACATACCCATAAGTTTAACTTGTATCTCAAACACATAATCATCATATGATTATCGAATCAAACTTATACTAGTTCTTCATAAGTATTAGGGATGGATATTATTAGAACAAAACATGCAACAATAAATGATAATCCAAAACATCTCTTTATATAAATGAAAAGTGATAACAAACATTGTCAAACAATGCGCCAAATAACATGCCTAAGGCATATACACCAATAATCTCCAACTTGCACTAGGCCTAATCACTAATGTATCTAATACCTATGGACCTAACATGACCATCATGTTTAGCTTGAGGAAGTCCCTTTATTAGCGGATCAGCTATGTTATCATCCGTTGGTACTCTGTATATCTTTACGTCCTCCCTCTCTAGGATTTCTCGAATGAGGTGAAAACGCCTAAGTATGTGTTTGGATCTTTGATGTGCTCTTGGTTCCTTTGCTTGAGAAATAGCACCATTATTTTCGCAATAAAGGTCTATTGGATTAGCAATGCTAGGAACCACCTCTAATTCAGTTATGAATTTCTGGATCCAAACAGCCTCTTTAGCAGCATCTGATGCAGCTAAATACTCAGTTTTCGTTGTAGAATCAGCTATTGTACTTTGCTTAGAACTCTTCCATCTTATAGCACCACCGTTTAGCATAAACAAAAAACAAGATTGCGATCAATAGTCATCCTTGTCAGTTTGGAAGCTTGCATCTGTGTAACCCCTTACAACAAGATCATCTTCCAAACCTCCATAAATCAAGAACGAGTCTTTAGTCCTTCTCAAGTACTTAAGAATCATCTTGACTGCTATCTAGTGACTCTAACCAGGATCTTACTGGTATCTGCTCGTCATGCTCAAAGCATAAGAGACATCCGGTCTAGTACATATCATGGCATACATAATGTATCCAATTGTCGAAGCATATGGGATTCCATTCATGCGTTCTCGCTCATCAGTTGTCTTAGGACACTGAGTCTTTCTTAAGATTTTACCATATAACACTGGTAGGTTACCACTTTTAGAGTTCTCCATACAGTATCTTTTAAGAACCTTGTCAATGTATGTACTTTGACTTAAACCAATCAGTCTTTTAGATCTATCACGATAGATCTTAATTCCAAGGATGTATGCGGCTTCACCCATATCATTCATTGAAAAGAATTTTCCTAACCAAGTCTTTACAGACTGAAGTGCAGGAACATCGTTTCCAATGATCAATATGTCATCGACATATAGCACTATAAATAATACTACGCTCCAACTAATTTTCTTGTATACACAAGGTTCATCTTCGTTCTTGATGAAGCCAAACTCTTTGACCGATTCATCAAATCGAAGATTCCAACCCCATGAGGCTTGCTTCAATCCATAGATGGATTTCTACAACTTGCATACCTTATTAGAATTTTCTAGATTTACAAAACCTTTAGGTTGTGTCATATACACATCCTCAAGTAAGTTCCCGTTAAGGAACGCTGTTTTGACATCCATTTTCCATATCTTATAGTCATAATATGCGGCTATGGCAATTAAAATTCTTATAGACTTGATCATTGCCACGGGTGAAAAAGTTTCATCATAGTCAATACTATGAATCTACCTATAACCTTTCTCTACAAGCGTAGCTTTATAAGTATGCACCTTTCCATCCATGTTAGTTTTCTTTTTGAAAACCTATTTGCATCATATGGTTTTTACACCTTCGGGTGCATCTATCAAGTTCCAAACTTGATTATCATATATAGATTGGATTTCGGACTCCATAGCTCCAAGCCATTTACCCAAGTCAGGAGAAGACATCTCTTCTAGATAGGAAGTAGGTTCATCAATCTCAATGATTTCTACTTCATTACTATCCGTCACGAGAAATCCATATCTCTCGTGTTCGGATCGTAACCTACTAGATCTGCGATGATCTTGTGTATCTTGAACGTGTTCCACAACTCCTTGTGAAACTTGTTCAGATTCCACCATCGGTTCAATATTACTTTTGGGTTCTCAAACCTTTTCGAGATTAATTTTACTCCCACTGATTCCTTTGGAGAGAAAATCTTTCTCTAGAAAGTTACCATGTCGAGCAACAAACACTTTGTTGTCAGTGCGGTTGTAAAACTAATATCCTTTAGTTTCTTTAGGATAACCAACGAAAAAACATTTATCAGATTTTGGTGCAAGTTTGTCAGAGATGAGTCTCTTGACATAAGCCTCACAACCCCAAATTCTCATGAAATACAAACTAGGTTTTCTTCCATTCAACATTTCATATGGAGTCTTTGGAACCGATTTAGTTGAAACGTTATTTAGTGTGAACGCAGCGGTTTCTAATGCATAACCCCAAATGGATAATGGAAGATCAACTTGACTCATCATATATCAGACCATATCCAATAAATTCCGATTTCTCCTCTCAGACACACCATTCCATTGTGGTGTTCCGGGTGGAGTTAATTGTGAAACGCTTCCATAATTTTAAGATGATCGTCAAATTCTTGGCATAAATATTCACCACCACGATCGGATCTAAGTGCTTTAATAGCTTTGCCAAGTTGATTTTGTACTTCATTTTGAAATATTCTAAATATCTCAAAGGCTTTACTTTTGTTCTTCATTAAGTAGACATAGCCATATCAACTAAGATCATCAGTGAATGTTATGAAGTATTGAAATCCTCCCCTAGCACTGCTACTTAAAGGTCCGCATACATCGGTGTGTATTAAGCCCAATAAGTCACATGCCCTTTCACTACTCTTAGTAAAAGGTGTCTTAGTCATTTTTCCATGTAAACATGGCTCACAAGTCTCATATGATTCAAAATTATTTGAGCCTAAAAGTCCGTCCACATGGAGTTAAGAGATACGCTTCTCATTAATATGACCAAGATGGCAATGCCACAAATAAGTGATTACATCATTAGGTTTAGATTTCTTATTTATGTTATAGACATTATCATTATTTCTATTCTCAACATCAAGGATATAAAGGCCATTAAATGAATATGCAATACAATAAAACATAGCATTTAAATAAATAGAAAATCTCTTATTCTCAATAAGAAACTTAAAACCTTCATTATCCAAACAAGAAATTGAAATAATATTTCTACTCAAATCTGGAACGTAATAACAATTGTTCAAAACAAGAATTAAACCACTAGCTAAAATGACACCATTGGTTCCTACGGCTAATGCAGCAACTCTTGCTTAATTCCCCACGTGTAGGTCTACTTCGCCATCTTTGAGTAGCCTTCTATTCCTTAACGCCTGCACATTTAAACAAATGTGAGATCCACATCCGGTATCTAATACCCAGGAACTAGAAGTAGAAAGGAGTATATCTATAATATAGATACCTGAAGTAGAGGCAATCGCATTGCCCATATTCTTCTTCTTTTCTTCCATGTAAGCCTTGCAATTGCGTTTCTAATGACCAATCTCATTGCAGTGGAAACAGATTGCATCTTTTGGGAGTTTGGTTTAGCCACCACAGCATTGGCAACATTTGCCTTGCTTATTTTGGGTTTGACAACTTTTGCCTTCCCTTTTCCTTTGACCTTAGAGCCTTTTCCTTCTTTTAAAACCACGAGCACATAAGAGGCTTCCTTAATGATTTTTCTTTTCTGCTGTCTTTAGCATCCCATGCAACTCAGACAGAGACTTAGTCATACCATGCATATTATAGTTCATGATGAACTGATTATAGCTTTTAGGTAATGAGTTCAAAATCAAGTCAGTCGCCAACTCAACATGGATGGGATAGACAAGCCTCTCTAGATGCTCAAAATGGGCCTTCATCTTCAGAACTTGAGGACCCACCAATTGTCCTTCACTCATCTTGCATGAGGTCATAGCAGCCATGGTATCGAACCTTTCTTTCCTTGCTTTCTCTTGAAACATATCTTTCAATTTAGTACCTATGTCATAGGCATCCAAGTGTTCAAGAGTCTTCTGAAGCTCAGAAAACATGGCAGCAAGCATAAGACAACCGACCTCACGAGAATCACTTTTTGTTTCTTGTGAGCATCCTTGTCTGCCCTAGGGGCATTGGCAGCAGGTTCCTCAGGAACGAGTTCATCAAGAATTTACTGCTTATCTTCATGCTTTAGAAAAATTCTAAGGCTTCGGATCCAATCCATGAAGTTAGCACCATTCTCTTGAAGCTTTTCCTTCTCAAGGATAGATCGCAATGATAGGTTGTGAGTGTTTTGAGCCATTATCTACAATTTATGCAAACATATATTAATATGTATTAGTACCAATTTCATAAAGAGATTAGTTATTGTATTTCATAAATACTCCCACTAAATTATACTCCCTCCGTCCCGCTCGAAATAGGATTTTGGTAAACTTGACTTTACTTTGACCAAGTCTCTTGAAGAAATATAATAATCCAAATAAAAATTTAAAAATTGTTATTGTATAAAAATTAATAATACTCTCAATTACAATTTTTAAATTTGTATTAGGATAATTATTTCTTATTTAAAATACTTGGTAAAACTATAAAAAAAAAAAAAAAAAAAAAAACTACCAAAATCCTATTTCGGGCGGGACAGAGGGTGTATAATCTTCAAATACTTTAATGTATAATATAATTTACATGGGCTAAGATCCATATTTCACTTATTTAAAATACTTGATAAAACTATAAAAAAAAAAAAAAAAAAAAAAAAAAAAACTGCTCAAGGTAGATAACGTTTATCAATCATATCACTGTTTCCTCATATTGCTTTTACAAAATAGAATTAATGCACTTCGCTAGGGCGTAGCCTACATAAAAAACTATTTATGTAATTACAAGTGTTTTAATCATGGTTTGGCACATGATTTAAGTTTTAACAAGAAGGTTCAGCACATATAGCATGGTAATACATTTATACGCACATAATATAAACATGTAAATCATCGGTTAATAATTTAATTAATCATATTAATTAAAATATGATTTCATGTGATTGATTTATGGGGATAAATTCTTAAACACGTAATTGAGAGCACGATTGTACGGTTGAAACTAAGCCAAAAGGCATCCACAATCACGTACCAAATTTAGAAACTAGAAGAAACAACTATGTAAGGTCGAAACTAAGCCAAAAAGCATCCACAATCCCTTACATAAAGTAACTCGATTTTAAATTATTTTGTCTAAACAATTTATGACTTTGTCCTAGAGATTTATTTTCAGGAAACACGGTTTCTAAAACCAGCCATCTGACAAATAAATTCAATCATAAGTAATTTTGAAATCGACATTTAATTTCAGGAAACACGGTTTTCAAAACCAGCCATCTGACAATTAAATTCAACTAAAAATTTACCATTGTGTTTCAATTTTAAACCCTAAAATTGCTTTCTTGATTCAACTAGGATTTGGTGTTCATGATGGTCAAATCACCGTATTCATCAAAACCTTGAATAAACAATTTATTCTTGAATCTAGGATCATCAACAAATTAATCCAATTAACTTTTGATGATCACAAGGAACATAATAAGCAAATTATTATTGCAATCTTAGATCCCACATAACGTATTTAAACGGTGCGATTTTATGATCTTCATATATCTCATATACATGCTTATAATACAACTCACATAAACATCATGAATCTAAATTCAAATAGCATGCTAACACATATAATCCAATTATATTATCAACATGTTATTATTAAAATAATCATGATGAACGGGGCTCTGATACCACTGTTGGGTTTTGCACAATCAAGCGCAGCGGAATAAAGCCTAAAAGCCTAGATCCGTTCAAGATGATTAAATTAATATGTGGTTGAATTTAGAATACTAACCATGATGGAGCTTTAAAATTTTCGGATCTTGAAACTTCGTTCTTCAAGATTTGATCTTCTCCGAGCTTGTCTTCAAGTCCTGATCTGTAGGAACACGAACTAGAAGATGATTAAGCAATCACCCTCTATAGATATCCACACGCGAACGAATATCAAGAACTCCTTTTTTATCCGGATTGCTAGATCCAAAGTAGGCTATATGAATTTAGGGTTCTTGATATTTGATTCTCAATCTTAGATCAAGAATAGTGTTTCTCTAAACAACTAGGTTTCATATGTTTAATGGCTGGTGAAAAGATGCTTTTATAGTCCCTAGTCCTTAACCCTTAAGGACCTAGGAAACCTAAATCCCGTCACCCAATTAAACTGGGAATTTTCGGCCCATTTGTGGGCACGGCCGTGCCCACAAAGGGGCACGGCCGTGCTAATTGGTGTGCTTGGTGTGCACCAGGGTTCCCCGGCTAATGATTATTGGTCCGTGCCCACAAAGGGGCACGGCCGTGCCCACAAAGTGGCACAGCCGTGCTAATTGGTGTGCTTGGTGTGCACCAGCGTTCCCCGGCTGATGATTAGGCCGTGCCACAAAGTGGCACGACCGTGCTAATTGGTGTGCTTGGTGTGCACCAGCGTTCCCCGGCTGATGATTATTGGTCCGTGCCCACAAAGGGGCACGGCCGTGCCCACAAAGGGGCACGGCCGTGCCCACAAAGGGGCACGGCCGTGCCCACAAAGGGGCACGGCCGTGCTAATTGGTGTGCACCAGCGTTCCCCGGCTCGTGCTAATTGGTGTGCTTGGTGTGCACCAGCGTTCCCCGGCTGATGATTATTGGTCCGTGCCCACAAAGGGGCACGGCCGTGCTAATTGGTGTGCTTGGTGTGCACCAGCGTTCCCCGGCTCGTGCTAATTGGTGTGCTTGGTGTGCACCAGCGTTCCCCGGCTGAGACCCACAAAGTGGCACGGTCGTGCCCACAAAGTGGCACGGTCGTGCTTGGTGTGCACCAGCGTTCCCCGGCTGATGATTATTGGTACGGTCGTGCTTGTTAACTGGCAAGGTCGTGCCATTTGGCACAGTCGTGCTCACAATCTGGCACGATCGTGCCAGACCAAAATTCTGCCTTTTTAACAATTCGTTCTATTGTGTGTGACCCCATAGGATTATATCAAGTCGGCAATGATTCCAAACACATTTGTTCTCATAAATCATGAGCGGACTATAGCAGGCCATCATGATTACCCAATTGATACAACTTTGTCAAAGTTCGCTTATCCTTTATAGAACATATCACAATCTTTTTATCCACGATGTCATTGAGCGTAAGCCATGGTCAATGGTCAACTTACAATGCCCAATGCTTTTCTCGATTCCAAATAGTTGATAATACAAATGACATTGATCATATCAATCTATTTGAGCACGGCCATGCATTTCATCAATACTATTCATCGAGAGGCCCAAGCTTGACATCTCTCACGAAGAGGAACAAATTACACTTCCCAACATAGCTTCGATCATGCCAATCATATCCTTTATAATTACTTGGTTAAGAGTAACGTTTGAATATGTCAAACATGATCTCCACTATGTGGAAGATCGTAATAATCGCAGGTCTAAGAATTCTAATGATATAACTATTCAGAGGTTTAATTATGACATTTTTACTATAACATAAACCTCATAGTTGGGTCATGTCCAGTATATGCTCACCATCACATACCTATAAGTTTAACTTGTATCCCATACACATAATCATCATATGATTATCGAATCAAACTTATACTAGTTCTTCATAAGTACTAAGGACGGAGATTATTATAACAAAACATGCAATAATAAATGATAATCCAAAATATCTCTTTATATAAATGAAAAGTGATAACAAACATTGTCAAACAACGCGCCAAATAACATGCCTAGGGCATATACACCAATAATCTCCCACTTGCACTAGGCCCAATCACTAATGTATCTAATACCTATGGACCTAACATGACCATCATGTTTAGGTTGAGGAAGTCCTTTTGTTAGCGGATCAGCTATGTATTTCATCAATACTATTCAACGAGGGGCCCAAGTTTGACATCTCTCACGAAGAGGGACAAATTCCATCTTAACTTATTACACTTTCCTACATAACTTCGATCATGCCCAATCATATCCTTTATAATTACTTGGTTAAGAGTAACGTTTGAATATGTCAAATATGATCTCCACTATGTGGAAGATCGTAATAATCTCAAGTCTAAGGATTCTAATGATATAACAATTCATAGGTTTAATTATGACATTTTGACTATAACATAAACCTCATAGTTGGTTCATGTCCAGTATATGTTCACCAACACATACCCATAAGTTTAACTTGTATCCCATACACATAATCATCATATAATTATCGAATCAAACTTATACTAGTTCTTCATAAGTACTAAGGACGGAGATTATTATAACAAAACATGCAACAAAAAATAATAATCCAAAAAATCTCTTTATATAAATGAAAAGTGATAATAAACATTGTAAAACAACGCGCCAAATAACATTCCTAGGGCATATACACCAACAGGTGGGCCGGTGGTGGAGTGAGCCTGGGGTTGGAAGGGAGGGGTTGGCGGGGAGAGGGAGTGAGGAGAGAGAAGGTGACTGAGGGGTAGGCTTTTTGGAATTTGTGACACTAAGAGATGACGTGACCAATAATACGACGGTTTTGACACTTACCTTTGAATTGACCAGGAAAAGTGTCAGAGGGTGAACCAATGGGTGGAGTGGATTTGGGAGTGGAACGATTGTAGGTGGGGCGAGTGTGGACGGTCATGGTGGTGGTGGGGAAAGGTTTGGGCGAGGTGTATTGTTTTAGGGTGAGTTCGTGGTGGATTAGTTTTTTATGGAGGTCTTCAAAGGTGATGGGGGTGTCACGAGCATGGATAGAGTATATCACAGGATTGTAGGTATCGTAGTCTAGGCCTTTGAGGATCTTGGCAATGATGTCCTCAGGATCCATTGGTTTACCGAGGATTGCGAGTTTGTCAGTGTAGGATTTGATGGCATGGATGTAGTCTGAGATAGAGACATTATTTTTGGTGAGGTTCTCAAGGCCAAAATGAATAGATGTGATTTGAGAGGCCCATTTGAGATATGTGAGAGGGGTGAGGGTGCGACAGTGGGAGAAATTAACGAGAAAGAGAGGTTGATCGGGTTAGGCGGTGTTGGTGATGGTGGTGGTGGCGGCTGCCATTAGGGTTGTGGGTGGGGTGTGCCAAAAAATTGAAGAATGAGGGGAGGTTGGATCTTTTTCAGCTCTATAAAGGGATGGCAACGGGTCAGGTTCGGATCGGATCAGGCCAGATCCGAATCCGATCCGAACACCAGAAACCCGATCCCGAAACCCGATCCGATCCGAACACCCCCAATCCGAACTCCGATCCGATCTGAGCCCCTATGAATTTTTTTTAAAAAAAAAACAACTCACTCCCCGTTTTGATTTTTCTGGTACCGATCCTTAACACAACCGAATCTCAGAAGAGATGCAAAACCTTAACCCAAGTGTCTACAGAAATAATGCTCCTAATTATAGTTTAAATTATCGACCAAACATTAGAAATTTCAATGAAAAATCAAAAAAATCGATCAAAGAAAAATCAAGGAAAATCCGAGAGATTAGACGGCGACGGAGAAGGAAGAGGTAGTATGGAAGTAACTTACCTCAGTAGAGTTGGACGGCGTTGAGAAGACGAGCCGAAATAGGAGTTGAACGGCATCATGGCCTCACCTGCGACGTCAAATAGAGAGAGAAAAAAAGAGAGCGGCGCAGATAAACTAGTTGGGCGTTGGAATGAAGACTTCCTAAACCCTAGATTTGTTATTATATACCCAGGGTGATGATGTATATTGCAAGAAATCGAGGGGGCAGTAAGAAAATAGTAAGTTTAATGAGTTCGGATCGGATCGGGGTGTAACCGAAACCGATCCGAACCCGATTGGATTTTAAAATTTGCAAACCAAACCCAAAAATTACGGATCGAATTGCCTTCGGATCGGGTTCGGTTAAATTGCCATCCCTAGCTCTATACCATATGAAAATATACAAGCTTAATGATTTTATTCACAATACTTCAAATATATAGTACAAGAGGTAGAGACCTAACTATGATTAGTTTCCTAATCTAAATACAATTGGGATCTTTACAATATTATCAACATATAGAATACTATAGGAAGAGTAGGAGACAAGCAACCCTAGGGAACCGATCGGGTAGAGTGAACTTGGGTTGACCCGGTTATATCCTTAATAATAATATCATATGCTTGTGATTTGTTATTGGTAAGAAATCGAAGTATTGAATTAGAGCAAATCTTATCATTGCTTAAATTAAAAACTTGTGAAACAAACAGACTTATGCAAGATAGAAATTGAAAGACTCTCTGACAATGGTTTACCAATCGAGATGCAACTGCGATTTTCTATGAATTAGATACTTTGGAATAATATCTAAAACAAAATATAAATCCTATATAAAATATAAAATGCTATGTCCGTCTCATTTTAAACTTCAAATAAAAGTCAAAACTGTCAAATTGACACACTTTCACCAGCATTTGAAGAAAATTTGATTACCGAAAAAAATAAAAAATAAATAAATTATTTAATGTTGACCCATATATATATATATATATATATATATATATTTATTTACATTTCGCCCATATAACAATAAATAAAATAATACATAGTACAATTTTGAATAAAATAGTTCATGTAAATGAACCATTAATTAAATAAAATATGGAGTAACAAACACATAAAACAAAGTTCAAAGTCCATCTATTAATTCTGAACCAAGTGGGTCGTTATAATAATTGCTACCATATACTCTATAAACATAAGCTACACAGCCGCTCTATATGTTCTCTCTTAAAAACATCACCGCTGCTGTTTCTTTAAAACAATATCGTCGTTCTATTTGTCTCTCTTTTTGATTGATCTCTACCTGAAACCCTATTTCGGCTAAATTAAACGACGATCAATTTCCTCTCTCTCTCGTTATCTCATTATTCAATTCAAGCTTTGATGATTTCCAAAAACAAATTTATTAGAATGGATCGACCTTTTTCTAAAATCAATAAACATGGTACAATTTCTATGCATAGCATTTAATTGTTCATAATCATCATCATTTATTTGTAATAATCACATTAATAGAAAACGTAGTTCTATGCATTTTAATTACCTCGGTCAACAAACCTGGTACAGTTTCAATGTTATTTAATGATCCATAAATGAGTTGTTTTCTTTTTCCAAATAGTTATCAAATAAATACATTTCCATTTCATTTCAGTGTTTGACCTCACAATTAATTGCATTATATCAGCCGTTTTTTGGAAGCTGCTATTTATTAAGTTCAATAAATATGTTTCCAGATATAGCCCTTCAAAAATGAGCGGGAAAACATATTGTGTTAAGGGCACTTGTGGCCTTCAAAAATGAGCGGGAAAACATCATTGTACTCCCTCCGGTCCAAAATAACTGTCTCTTTTTGCATTTGCACAACTCTTAAGAAATGCAATTATTATCATGGTTTGATGACAAAAGTTCCAACTTTACCCCTATTAAGTGTGCAACTTTCTTACATTAATGTTTCACAAAAAAGAAAACAAGTTTCAATGCAAGGCTAAAAGAGACATTTAGCTCAAAAGTGACAATTATTTTGGACCAAAATTTTGGTCCAAAAGTGACAGTTATTTTGGACCGGAGGGAGTAATATTTTTAATAAAGATATAGCAATTTGTGCGGTCCCGTGAACACAGGTTTGGAGGAGAATATGTGAAGTTAGCTTTTGGCAATGTGATTTGCAGGAGAGGAAGATATGTTTGATATTCTAAGGCCCCATTAGTTTTGAACAATTTTGTGATTCAATTAAAGTTGCTTTAAATCTGAGCCGTTAATATAGTTGGATGGTTCAATTTTGTGATATTCTAACTGCCTATAACAAACTCTAACAGAGTAACTAACTAAACAAATTTATAAAGCAGTCCTTTATCTTTGAACAAAATACTAATGAGTCCTTGTCAATCCTTTTCTTCTTCATACTTGTCCATAATATCCCCCCCCCCTCAAGCTTGTAGTACTGAATTTTTTTATTTTTTTTTTTCAAATTTAATTCATAGTTGAACTCAATACATAATCATCAGCAGAAGCGCCTAGGAGACAAATCCTAGGGAGAGAAAGCCTTCCCTCTAACTTCTGAGGGGATCGAACCCATGACCTCCAGGTTGGAAGCCAAGAGCTCTAGTCATCAGGCCAAATCCCCATGCTAGTACTGAATATATTGAGTACACTAAGCTTGGACATCAAATAAGCTAACGAATGTGAAGGTAAAGCCTTGGTAAGCAGGTAGTAAGAATATGAGCTGTAGAAATAAGGCCAGAAGTAATTTTCTCTCTGATGATATGGCAATGAATTTCAATGTGTTTAGACCTTTCATGAAAAACAGGATTTGAGGAAATATTAATGATAGGCTAAATCGTACACCTACAAATTAAACCTGGACTATATTCTAAAAATATGTAGCTAGGGAACGTCCATAATCGATACACGAAGAACGGTTACTTGTTTACATAATTGTCACTGGACAAGATTGGGGGGAAATTTATAATTATTAAATCCTAAAAACAAAAATTAAACTAATTATAAGCAAAAACAATAATTGAGAAATACTTCAGATTTGATTCCGTCCCCACCTAATTATTCAATTATCATCGATACATGTTTTCACTTTCACCCTATTCACTTGATCACGAGATCTATTCCAATCTGTGTTTCTTCTTTCAGATTAGTTACTAGCAGTGGCACACTCACTAAAAACCCTAATCAATAATTAAATCTAATTGGCACAGTCTAAATCTTAATATTAATTTCAAGATTTAAGTAACTAAGATCAAGAACGCTTTCTATAATTATTTCATATAGATAATCGTCTAATTTTACCCATTTCACAATTTACCATGACACATGCATAAATCATAAAGATGCTACTAGTGAATTTCCTACACTGGCACAGTCATAGAAAATTCTAGCACAAATCAATTGACAATGATAAACAGGTTGATTAAGTCTATAAACCCTAGCAACAGATCTAAAATAATCACAAGTAAAATTATGAACAGGGATAAAATTATGAAAAGAAAAATACTTCAAATTAAATAAAAAAAAGGGTTCAAATTCAAACCAAAGCTTGGATTTAGTTCCTCATCCAAAACTTTGAAATCTACATGAATAAAGAATAAAAACATAGATCTAAATTATTGTAAGAAGTTGTCTCCCTAAAACAATGAATGAAAACTAGTTTTTATATCCTAGGAAAAGTCCTCATTGAATAAGGATATAAAATAAAAAGAAAATATCAAAAACTGCTCAAAATCGGTCCAAATCTTCCCTTTCTGCGTTTGGGATGCGTCTGGGCACGAGTCGTGCTCCAGAGCACTAGTCGTGCTAGCATATTCCATTCGTGAGCACTAGTCTTTCACTCGTGCAGATCATCCTTGGAAAAATTCATCAAAACTAATCTAAAATACATCCAAAACATTATTTAAGCTCATAGAAACATAGGAATTAATAGTATAAAATTTGTCTCATCAATTAATAGCAGACTTATTGTCATAGTACAGAGTGACAAATGTAGATAAAGAAATGCCAAAATCTTTTAGCAATGCCACAAGCCAGACAACCTCACAAGAAGCATTTGCCATACTCCTGTACTGTACTCTGCTTCACATGAAGATCTGGATATTGTGGTTTGCTTCTTACCTTTGCAAGAGACTAAAGAAGATCCAAGTAACATACAAAAGCTAGAAAGGGAATTTCTAGTCACTGTACAAGCAGCTCAATCTGCATCACAATAGACTTTCAACATAAGAGAACTCTTGGAAGAGTAGAAAAGGCCTTGACCAATAGTACCTTTCATATATGTCACTACTTTGAGAGTTGCATTTATATGAGGTTCTCTAAGTTTAGCAAAGAACTGACTTAATATGTGGACAACATAGCTCAGATTAGGTCTAGTGATTGTAAGATATACCAACCTACCCACCAGTCTTCTGTATTGATTGGGATTTGGAAGGAGATCACCATGATCAAGATGAAGATTATGATGTTGTTGAATAGGTATCTTGGAAGACTTGGATACCATATATCCTATATTAGAGACAATATCAATGGTGTATTTCCTTTGATGGATGCATATCCTGTTGGAAATTTAGGGTTTATTGATAATCCTGGATATATGATTGAATCGTGAGTAATTCACTTTCCGAACAAAATATCTCGACCCTATATGCCTGGGTTACACGAAATTTTTGTATGGGATAATACAATCAAACGATCTGAATCTAGGCAAAGAAATCAGATCAAAACTCAGAGTAATTGTGTGTATTTTTCGTAAGTAAAACTGAGATTAATAATCTGTTTATAAACAGATTTTCGGAAAGGGCAGAACTGGTATCAGTCATGACTGTTAGCCCAACAATCATAATTGTTAACTGATTGTGTCTCTTGGTTTTGGCGGGTTTTGGTGGGAAAACTGGCGGGAGATTATTTGGAACACCAAATATACTGTCTAGGTTTTGGGGCGCTGCCCCGAGCCCCGCGAGGGGCGGCTCCCCCTCGACCCCCGCCCGCTCTGTTGGGAGCGGGACCCCAACAAGGGACGTTGCCCCTTGACCCCGCAAGGGGCGCTGCCCCTTGACCCCTGCTTCTTTATTGTGGTCGAAAACATATTAACTCAAACGAGTGTGTACTCCACACTTTCCCTTACTCGTATCCGAGCCGAATATGAAATCGCATTGGTCTCTAGTAAATCACAATTACATAAAATCGTTGATGACACTAAAATCACCAACATATCCCCTCACTTGATCTTGCAATCTCAATGCCAAAAAAAAAATTGAGAGGACCAAGATCTTTGATATTGAAATTCGTGTGAAGATGGGCTTTGACTTCACTAATGAGTGTAGAACTTGAGCCAGCTATTAAAATATCATAATCCACGTAGATGAGTATCGCAAGAAACTAAATATATTTATCAAGGGTAAATAGTGTGTGATGAGTAACGTAAGAAACTGATTATCTTTACTAAAGGTAAATAGTGTGATCATTTTGAGATTCCACAAAGCCAAAAGAGAAGGGCTTTGGTTAGTTTGTTGTATCATTGTCTTGGTGCCTGTTTGAGCACAGAGAGAGATTTCAGAAGCTTGCACAAAATTGGCTTAGAAGATTGAGTAAGGTGAGAAGGTAAAGTATAACAGGCTCTAATACCATGTTACAAACACAATAATCTCCATTTGTGTGTGAGAGAGAGAACAGTCGAGAGAGAAAATGTATATGAGAAAGTATTCGTGTATTCAACTTCTGTATTATACAAGGACAATACATTCTTATTTATACAAGAGATCGTCTCTTCCTCTTGGTCAATTAATCTAACTGCCTATAACAAACTCTAACAGAGTAACTAACTAAACAAACTTATTTACAAAGCAGTTCTTGATCTTTGAACAAAATACTAATGAGTCCTTGTCAGTCCTTTTCTTCTTCAGACTTGTCCATAATATTGGTCTAAACTTTAATTTAATAGTTTAATAGGACATTTTTTCAAAAGTCTTTCAGCCAAACATTTATTGTTTATAAGAATCCTATAGTTTTTTATTTCTCTAAGTTTCAGCCGTTTCTCTGAGACACGTCTATCAGACACTCTGATACTCATGTATAGAGTAAAATAAACAAGTGGTAGTTGTGTCTTGGAGTAAAAAAAAAAAAATCTCTGATAGTTGTGTCTCGAACGGCTTGAGCAATAAATTCAACTTATGGACTTTTCTAAAATAAAAAAAATAAAAAAAACAAATTTAATATGACAAATATAACACATTTTATATAAAGATATACTTTTTATTAGAGCAAGTCTTATAAGAAGTTTATTTTTTTAACGATAGGTTTATATTTTAGTTTTCTAAAACATTCGGTTCACTCTTTTGAAAAAATAAAAGTTTGTCAGTTAAAACTCTCGGTCCATTTCTTAGTTTGATTTAGTACGGAGATTAAAATAAAGTAAATGTTGTGATTATGAAAATTAAAGTAGAAGAGAGAAAGTGAGTAGAGAGTTTTTGTTGTAAGAATCACAAGTGGGTCCTATTGTCCAATTAATTTAGGTAATAAGTAAAGTAAGAATCTTAAATTAGAATATACCAAAAAGGAAAGTAAAAACCTTAAAGCAGATCAGAAGGAGTAACAAATTGATAATTTTAACTGATAGATGGATGGATGGATGGATGGATGGATGGATGTCATTTTAATGCATAAACTTTGTTCAACTAAACCAAAATTTTGAAGAAACATGAATCTATCTAACTATACCATATTCTACATCCTTTTCATAATAATAAGTACCAATTCATTTGTCCTACCTTTATTAATAAAATCATGGATGTCATTTTAAAGCCGAAACTTTGTTCAACTAAACCAAAATTTTGAAGAAACATGAATCTATCTAACTATACCATATTCTACATCCTTTTCATAATAATAAGTACCAATTCATTTGTCCTACCTTTATTAATAAAATCATGGATGTCATTTAAAGCCGAAACTTTGTTCAACTAAACCAAAATTTTAAAGAAACATGTGTTGGAACAATTTTAATCCCTGAATGTCACACTCACTTTAGAATAGGATTGAGGAAGAGATGAAGCGGAAGCGATAAAATATATATCTGTTGAATCCATGGATGATGTAGGGAGAAATAAGATGAAGAAGAAGAAGTAGGGAATGAAGATCTTCTAAGTAATAGTGACTTCTTAATCTCTCAAGTACTTCAATAATGTGAAGAGAATTTAGGAGAGATAACAAGAATGAATAGTTGTTTCTAGGCTTGATGGAAGGGCCTTTAAATAGGAAACATTGTGTCGCTTCACCTAGGGACTACACTCTTTCAAGAAGCTTAGTGATATTATATTACCCTTTTGCCCATCACAATTAGGTAATTATATATCCAGGAATTCTACACATTTTATTATCAACTATACTTTATAAATTAACATTATAATCATAATTTTATAAATGGAAGTCTAAATGACTTGTGTTGCAAGCCATGTCCTTACAATCTCCCACTTGGGTTGCAAAACAAAGTCCTTCCTTTAAATCATGAATATAACACAAATGACAACCCTAATGTGCGCACTTTATTGTCATTTATAACAATCTCGTCCATTAGCCATACAATTATAGGACTAAAGGGGCAGTCGTTGTAATTGATTCGCAACTAAACCCACAATAATCACGTATACAAATCTAACTAAATGACATAGATCAAAAGTATAGATGTGTAGCATAGAATCATAATGAATATATACATATTCTTCCAACTAGTCCAACTTAACCAAATGAGATCAAAACTTTAAATAATAGAACAATTAATGAAAGAACAACACAAACTCCCACTATACTAAATGTTATCAAAAGTTGTTACACCCATATGAGCAACATGCTCGTGAAACACTGAAGATGATAACTCTTTCATAAATGGATCCTCTAAATAGAGTTTGTTTCTATAAGTTGTATCCATTTCGTTCATGTTGTACTCTTTTCTTTATAACAAGATAATTAATGTCTAAATCCATAAACTCTTGTTAGAGTACAGAACTGCTACCTGATAGTCATTTCTTAATTGGCCTTTCGACACTTGTTTTGACAAATTACAGTCCGTTAAAACATATGCAGCCATATATTTAACTAATGTCGGAATACCTAATGATCTCAAGATGATCCGACTTCAAAACATAGGCATGTAGTTCTTTAGTGTTTTGTAAATACTTCTATCATTCTTTCGGCTGCTACTTAATGTTCTTTCCGGATTGCTTTGGTATTGACCAAGCATCCCAACATTAAATGTAAGATATACATATACATTAAGCTTCCTACTGCTGATGTAAAGAGGGAATTTTCCATATACTTGGATTCAAAATTTACTTTTAGGGCACTGTTTGAGACTAAGAATGTCTCCTTTAAAATTAGGGGTGTCATGTGGTTTACATTTTTGCATGCTAAACCTTTTGTAATACCTTTCCATATGGCCTTTTGTGATAATCCTAAAACATCTCGTGAGTGATCACGGTGAATTTGGATTCTTAATACAAAGATGCCTTACCAAGATATTTCATTTCAAATAAGAAATTTCTTAGTTTCTTTAATAAGGTTCATATCATTACTAGCAAGCAAAATCATCATCCATATATAAGACCAAAATTATAAATTTACTCTCACTGAACTTATGGTAACCAAATAAAATTAACTTGATTAAGTACCATTGATGAGAAACTTGCTTGAGTCCACAAATGGATTTCTTTAAATTCACAAACTAATTGCTTAGTTTGATCCAAATCAACCATATATTCCTCAATGTCTCCATTAAGGAAAGTTGTCTTTATATCCATTTGATAAACTTCAAGATCATAATATGCTATATGTGCCATAATGATCTAAAAGTGTTTTTAGAAGATACCGGAAAAGTGCTTTCTTTATAATTAATGTCTTCCTTTTGAGTCAAATCATTAACAATTAGATGGGCTTTATATCTTTTCATATTACCTTGTGAATCCTTTTGGTCATAAAGATTAATTTAATCCCAATAGGTTTCACATCTTTAGGTAATGGGACAAGATCCCAAACGTTCTTATCCTTATAGATTTTAACCCTTCATTTATGACATTAATTTACTATATGAGAATTAGAACTATTAATTGTTTCATGAAAAATGAGAGACTCATCTCCCACTAAACCTAAGTGTCTTTTATTCTCGGCAATATACACTTCATAATTATCCGGATTTGCACTTTCTTCTTACTCTATTGGATCTTCCAAAGGGCACCGGTTCTATCTTATTTTGAGGTTGTTGAATTTCCTTCTTATGATCAACATTTCCATGTTGTTCAATATTTATAGGGAAATCATATTTATTTTGAATTGTATGTTCTTTTTGAATGTCAAGTTCAAAACTTGATATCCAATTGGAACTATGGGAAGTGGTATATAAATGGATTCCATACAAATGAATTCCTCTTCCTTTTCAAATTCAAAATATTACTCCAAATTCTCCCACTAAATTCAACATCCTTAAAAGAACCTAGCATTTCTCGTTTTTCAAAACGTTCTAACTTTCGGGTTGTAAAATTTATATATCCCCTAGTTCTCTCGGCTTACCCCATGAATAACTACTAATAATCTTACGTCTAACTTGCCCTTAGTAGACTTATAAAGTCTATCCTTATGCTAGACAACCCCATAAATGAATATGATTTAAGGACGAATAAGGAACGCGTTCTTAAATCATTAAGGGTTTATATTAGTAGCCTTAGAGGGAGCTTTAATGAGAATAAAGGTTGCGGCTTTAACGTATCGCCCATAATGAGTGAGGTAAGAGAAGTATAAAACATACTTATTACCATATCCTTAAGGATTTCAATATGTCTCTATTACAATATTCATGCTAGGCGTACCCGGCTCAATGTAGAGAGAGATAATCCCACACTCTTTCAAAATAGCGAGTAAAAAGGACCTAGACGTTGTTCCTTTTAACAATCATTCCAAAGATGTATACACCATCATGAATGACCCTAATGTTCTTAATAGTCTTCAAAGTTGATTTCCAACTTTGTCTTTATAAGACTTTTACAACGTCCAAACTCAATATTTTATGAAGCAAATAAATGTATTCAAACTAAGAGTTAGTCATTTTGAACATAATAACTATTGTTGACCTTTTCCATGAAGGAATAATTAATGGCCTACAAATATCCGAATGCATTAGTTCATTGAGACACTTGATGCTCTCGAGAATACTATAATGTTTGTAAATTTACTTTAAGGCATTTAATGCAAAAGTATTTTCCAAATTATCAAGTTTGTTTAAGATTTTCCTTTAACATAAGCTTATCAATTTTCCTCTTGGAAATATGACCCAAATGCTTATGCTTTAATAAAATATAAACTTTACTTGATAACTTTTGCTTTCTAGTTTTGGTTTCATTATTTAAGGGACACATTTATTGTTCGAATAATGTCAAGTAAATAAAGAACACTTGACAAGTACTAGTACCAATAACCTTGGAATTTAAAATAAAAATCACATTTATAAAAGATGAACAAAATAACCTTTTTTTTGTTCAATAGTGATAAATATCAAATTCCGTCTAAATGACGGTACAACAAATGTATTATTTATACAAATAACACTAAGCACTTTAACAATAACCAAAATTCCCGATGCCTTTCACTTCTACCGGATCCCGGCTTCCATATAGATGAATCCTTCATATTCTTCAGGACTTCGGTATTTCAGGCAATCCTACATAGACATTCATTATGTGAGTTGTTGTAACATAATTCAACCACTATGTATATGTAGGAAATGAAACCAAATTAGCCTTTATCACAAATAATTCCAAATGACATACCTTTCTTAGCACGCCAAGCGTGATACTTAGGGCAGTCGTACTTCATGTGAGTGAGGTCCTTGCAAAAGAAGCATTCCTCTTTATGATCATGAGATGATCCCTTAAGCTTCTTTTTACTTGCAACCGCAATGTCCTTCCCTTTTCTCTTTGTCCCATGAGAAGAGGTAGATGCCAAACATCCCTCAATCATATCAAGGAATGTTTTAGCATCAACGTCCTTGGAGACACCGTCCAAAATGGTCTCCGGGACAACTATATTCATGATCATTAGGCTCACGCGGTTGGAGCGTTCCCACTTCTCATTATTTAAGCAATCTTCTTGAGTGCTTATATCAGAAAGAGGAAGAGGAAACGGTTCCCTTAATGCGTGATCTATGTCCATATAGCCTAAGATCATCATCAATTTATTTTTCCAAGTTTTAAAATTAGTCCCGTTAAGCATCGGTAAAGTACTCATAGCAGTAATCACGGATGAAGCAATAAGTAAATCTGTTGGGTTTTGAGAACAAAAAAGAATGAAAACAAAAACATGAATAAGAAACTACAAAATGAAAAATGATTAATTATATCAACGAAATCCATCAATAAGACAATCAACATGACATCAAAACTAATCTTTGGATTGCGAGTTGACTCATAAATGATTGCCTTAGGTAACAAGAAATTTGAACTTATATTTTAATAAATACTTAATCTTCCTTTGGGCCGACATAAGTACCTAAGAAAATATCCTAATGTTCATTTTATTTGTTACCACATGAATGCCTAAGTTTAGTCAAATGTCAAGATCTTCTTTGAAAAATTCAAGTCATTCACATATTAACTTAAACATCCAACACTTTACAATTTAAGGGTTTAAATAACGTAAATCACTTAGGCGACAATATTATTTAAACAATGAATAAAATTGTCAAAGCATATAATTAATCATAACTTTTTAGGTTTGAAATAATGTAGGTTTTGTTCCAAGGGAAAAACAAAATAGTGAAAAACATACAAAAGTCCAAAACCTGTGAACAGTAACTGCTCGGCCGAGTCTTATGAAGTGCTCGGCCGAGCACCTTAATCAGAATGTTTTGGTCAATTTGTCACATTATGCTCAGCCGCTCTAAACAAAACGCTCGACCGAGCTGCTCGGCCGAGTCATATGATGTGCTCGGCTGAGCACCTTAATCAGAAACAAATGCCTTATTTGACATACATTGCTCGACCGTGCAAAACCAAATGCTCGGCCGCGCAAGTCTTGGTCCGACCGGGCATAACCAAAGACCCGACCGGGTATTCAAGAGAACCGGACCGAACTCGACCAAAGGTCCGACCGGTTTATGCCATTTTTGGCGCCTGTTCATGTGCTCGGCCGAGCAAATCCAAAGACTCGGCCGAGCAGTTCGCGCCTTTTCATATGCTCGGCCGAGCAAAACAAATGACTCGGCCGAGCACCCCATTTTCTGCACTTTCTGAATTTGTTTAATTTATTCCCAAAAGGCCATGAATTGCAAGTAGATCCACATGGTATGCACTTAAAACATAAAACCATGTTATTTAGGGATAATATTGCCTTAAAATTAATGGAATCAAGTGAGTAGATCCACATGGTATGCACGAAAACATAAAACCATGTTATGAAGTGATAGTCACACTTGAACCATTTAGTTTTAATGAACAAAACTTTCAAACCTTTTCTGAATTTTAGATGATGATTATCAGTGCTCTATGAACGAATTAGAGTCTCTAATCAACATCAAAACTTAATGATTCAACAGGGAAAATGAATCAAAATTGAAAGTATACACTTTCCAAAAAAAAAGAACTCAAACTTAAACTAAAGATGAGCGGGGCTCTGATACCAATTGTTGGAACAATTTTAATCCCTGAATGCCACACTCACTTTAGAATAGGATTGAGGAAGAGATGAAGCGGAAGCGATAAAATATATACCTGTTGAATCCATGGATGATGTAGGGAGAAATAAGATGAAGAAGAAGAAGTAGGGAATGAAGATCTTCTAAGTAATAGTGACTTCTTAATCTCTCAAGTACTTCAATAATGTGAAGAGAATTTAGGAGAGATAACAAGAATGAATAGTTGTTTCTAGGCTTGATGGAAGGGCCTTTAAATAGGAAACATTGTGTCACTTCACCTAGGGACTACACCATTTCAAGAAGCTTAGTGATATTATATTACCCTTTTGCCCATCACAATTAGGTAATTATATATCCAGGAATTCTACACATTTTATTATCAACTATACTTTATAAATTAACATTATAATCATAATTTTATAAATGGAAGTCTAAATGATTTGTGTTGCAAGCCATGTCCTTACAACATAATCAAAACATATACTCCATCCTTTTCATAATAATAAGTACCAATTCACTTGTCCTATGCTTTAGGTATTTAAGTATATGACCATTCAAAAAAAAAAAGTATTTAAGTATATGTGTAATATTTTCATTGATGAAATTGCATTACAACTATATTTTTTTTGTTTAGAAGTACATTGCTTAATTGAAAAGTGGAATAAATGGATTACTTCTATAGGACGGATGATATAAAAAATGTAATTCTCGGTATCATTACAAGAAGAAAACACTACTCCTTCCGTCTCATATTGAATGTCTAAAATTTTCAAATTTACTTTTAATTAAAAATAAATTTAAACATGTTTTGGACATTCTGTTTAAAAACAGAGGAAGTATAATTTATGAGGCAACTAAAAGTACAAAGAATAAAAATAAAAATTGTGACTATACTTTTTTTTTGAATTATAAAATGTGACTACTTAAATGTAAGTAGCAAGGGTAACATTATATCCTACTATGGCATCACCCGTAGTTGGATCAAACCAATAGGTTTGGGCTATCGCATATCCACGGGCCAATCTAAAAAGCCCAGTTCCACCAACAATTGTCATCTCCCGGACCGGATGCAAAACCGAGTTTAGGCCCAATATACTAAACGAGCTTCCATTGAATATCCCTTCATTGAACCCATAATTCAACACCATGATCAAGCCCAATTCATTTTGGCCAGCCGATCCATACATCCCTCTAGCCCGGCCCAATAACTTCGACGTCGATTCCGGCCCTTCGGTCAACGGGTCGTCGACCATCATCAGGTTCCCGAACAGGGTTAGCGTAGAAGTGTTGCTCTGGGAAGCATCTGCAATCTTTACGGCTGACGGATTTCTTCCGCTGAGGATGTCGTGGAAGTAGAATTGGAGGGTGGTCACGACCTCTGATCCCGAGTTGACTCGCTTGGCCCAGCCCATGTCGACGAGACCGTTGTCGCTTGGGCTTTGAGCCCAAGTTGTTGATATCATCAAAGTGAAGAGGATAGAAGCTAACCCTAATGTGGACATTGTGTATGTGTGTGTGTGTGTTTTGTGGAGGTTTAATGAATGGAATTGTTATGAGGGGAGGAGGGGAGTTATATAGGAGGATTTGTGAAGAGAGTCAAAAGCAGATTAGCTACAATTGGACTCAAAAATAAGCGAATTAGTTAAAGGTCTAAACGGGCCCACTATATAAAAGTAAAAGTAACAACTACCCTAACTAATGTCTGCTAAGCTTAGCAGGTAGAAGTGATGTACGGATCAATATATTAATATTAAGCCTAAATATCTTTGTGCACGGTAGTTAATTTAATGGTGAAAATATTGAGAAAAACTTGTTTTATACTCGATTTAGTGTAAAACTTGTTTTCATCTTTTAATGTAAAACAGAATCTCTTAATGTACAAAAAAATTACACATCTCTTATTTTAAAACATGTTTTTCATAAAACTGACTCGAGGATGAAAATTGAAAACATATCATTCAAACAAAGCCGAATCGTCCCGTACCATACTCACCCTACCTTACCTTATACTTGCATTAGTATATTTTAATGGCCAGGTCAGGCTTACACGAAATAATTTAAACTTATTAATGATTTAATTCAAAATAGATGAGTAGGTGTGTGTAGAACATACTATAACAAAGCTTACTAAATTTTCAGTTTATTTAAAACTCTTTCTGTTTCAAAATAATTATTTTATTTATTTTTATTTTTTTGTTTATTTAAGAAAATTAAACTCATTTTGAAAAGTAAGGTTATAAAATTACCGAACTTTTAAATATGACTTTAATATATTTAAAAAGTCAAAATGAGACAATCAATTCAAAATAAAAGGCTTATTAGTATGTGTGTTAGTTTGAAAAGAAAAAAAAAAAAATCAGTAATTGGCTAAACCTATAAGAGAGTCATTGGTGGTTGGTTACCAAAACCTCTTGCATGGGGTCTCGTGGTTTGACTAATAAGCAAGATAATATTTGGTTCTTCTTGTCTTCACCAGAACAATTAAATTTCTTTTTCCACTTAATACAACTAAAGCATATTTTCTTACTTTGAATTCAATTTTTTTTTTGTTTGAAATATAATTTAGAAAATTATTCAAGTATCAGTCACTTTCCATATTTATTGCATGAATATCACACACATCTAGAAGTAAATAATTTAGCATGGATGGAGTAATTTTTACACAAACATTAAATAAATTAAGTGATAACGCATGAATATGATATAATACCACCATTATCACCTTATAAATATTGAAATAGTAGCTCTGATTGATCATATAAATATTTCCTACGTCAACTAGATTTTTTCCTTTTGATTATGTTTAATTCTATATTAAATTATAATTAGTTATTTAGAAAAATATACCTGCAAAAATCAATATTTTGATGTGGGTGGAGGATATAATTGCCCATTCATAAAGAAAGTGAGTGAAAAGTAGATGTGCAAATGATGGGCTTTTTGTAATATATGATCTTTATGAGGACAAGAATGTCCAAAACACTATTCATCATTTGTCATTTAAAGAATAAAGCAACTAAAAACCTTAAACTAGGACATACCAAAAAGGAAAGTAAGAATCTTAAACTGGGACGGATGGGGTATATTTTTTTTTTCATTTTAAATGAAATACATACATTTGAGATAGAAGGACTATTATTTATAATACAATAAACTAAAAAAATCACTTTTTCTCTTCTGTTTTGGACGGAGAAAATAGTAATAGAAGAGTTTGTGGTGAACTTTTAATCGTCATAATTACCTAGTAATTTCTTATGACCCACATATAGCCAAGTTTGACGAGTGTATAGAAAGTTGAAACGGCAGGAAGCATATGTAATATTGACACGTGATATAAAATATTTCGTGGTTTTTTCTTTTTGACAATAGAAGATAGGAAATTGAATCAGACTTTTTTTACGAAAGGAAAATGTCTATGTCGTATGAACTAAAATTCTTTTACACGTCAGTAAATAAAAATATGTTGTAGGCCGGGCAAGACGTGCTGCAGCATTTTCTTAAACAATGAGGTTTAATTACATATTGTATTTTTATAAATAATCATATCAAAATTAATTGAATAATATATGAGTCCGTCGAACTACCTTACATCATATCTCATACTCCTTCCGTTTCAAAACTATGTGCACAAATTGTCATTTTGGGTGTTACATTGATAAGTCACACTTTCTTAAAATGGCAAAGAATCTTTACTATTCATCTCACACTCACAACACCAATCAACCTAATATTCTCTAGCTACCCCACTTTCTCTCTCCTACTCCACTTTTCACACTCACAATAACTACTCACTATTATGCATCCCTTGATTCACGTGCAAAACTCATTTTGTGCACATAGTTATGGGACGGAGGGAGTACATATCATGCATCGGATGTTTTATTAGTACTCCCTCCGTCCTAGTTTAAGGATCTTAGTTTTTTTTTTTTTTTGTCGTCTGAAAAAACTTTGAGCAATAATTACATGCTAATCTAATTATTTTAGTGAAAATCTAAATTTTTTTGTATTGATAGTATATATAATGGTGTACCAATAACAAGTTTTAGATTTTCATTTGGATAATTAGTTTAACCTTTAATTATTGCTCAAAAATTCTTCAGACAAACAACAAAAAAATTAAGAACTTTAAACTGGGACTGGGACGGGGACGGAGTAGTATGATTTATTCTGCTTGGCGTGACCCATGCGATGGAGAATATTAACAGAAGTTAATAAATTAATATTGGCAGTATATATGATGTGTCCAATGGGTTGAAATGTGATTTGAAAAAAAAAAAAAAAATAGGTTGAAACTTTTCAATAGGTCGAGTCATATACATTCTAGAACAAATTTGATTCATATAGTCTTATTTCTTTTTCATTAGTGTTGGTATGAAATTAAGAATTCTCTAGGTGGGAGTCTGCTTCTAGTAGTAGTTGATCTTTGTTGTAACTCCATTTATAATTTAATAAAATTGTCTTATTTCGGGAAAAAAAATTGTCACCCACAATAAATATTATTCCTATATCTTTTTCA
Organism: Campanula takesimana; assembly: GCA_026119855.1. Lineage (NCBI taxonomy): Eukaryota > Viridiplantae > Streptophyta > Magnoliopsida > Asterales > Campanulaceae > Campanula > Campanula takesimana. The sequence goes on from JAOWBW010000720.1 coordinate 163,017, forward strand.
TTAATATGGATATGGACATTTACATTTACAGTGCCGACCTTAAACTTTACGCCAAAAATATGAATAAAAGTCACGATATAAAAGTTGGTCTAAGACCTCAAATTCACCGGACCAGCCCTCATATCACCTTTGAAAGAGTTGGTTTTGGGGGAAATTAGTTCCTCCATAAGTTATAAAAAGTTTACTTTTTAACCCTCAATTTTAAACCCTAAACCCCAAACCCTAAACCTTAACCCCTATAAAAACAGGACTTTTTATAAATTTTGGGGGAAACTAGTTTCCCCTTTCCCCCAAAATTTTCTCCTTTTGAAATACTCCCTCCGTTTCATAATACATGATGTTTTAGGAGCAATTTTTTGTTCCAAAATATTTGACGTTTTACCATTACCAAGAAAGAATTACTCTTGTTTACCTATTATACCCTTATTCATTAATTATGAACTATTTCTTGTATAAGCATTTAAATGCCTAGGTAATTGGATACTTTTAGGGGCACATATGTCTTTTTAATATGTATTAATTGCATTTCTTAATACTCCCTCCGTTCCTGGTAAGTTGCAACATGGAAGGGGAAGCACAAAAATTAAGAAATGAGAATAATGAGTGGTTGGGAGGAAGAGAGAGAATGAGTGGAGAATAATGAGTGGTTGGGAGGAAGAGAGAGAATGAGTGGTTGGGAGGAAAAGAGAGAATGAGTGGAGGATTATAAAAGTAATAGAGAGTTTCCTTATTTGGCATTGTTGCAATTTAAATGAAATGCCCAAAATGGAAAATTGTTGCAACTTACCAAGAACGGAGGGAGTATGTGTGAAGAAGTCTAAAACGACATGTATTATGAAACAGGGGGAGTACATGATTTCTCATAAATATTTGACAAACTCAATAAGAGCGCCCACAGTGGTGCCCAAATGCTAGGTCTTCAACTGAGGTGGCATCCAAGCCAGCCCACAATGATGACCAAAAAGAGGGCTTTGCATGACCAATTGACCAAAGGGAGGGTTTTGCATGACCAGCTTTTATTTTGGTCTGGGATATGCCCCTGTGGGCTTTAAAAATTGGAGGCTAGTTCTCCACTTGCTTTGAGAGCCACATGCCTAAAACAAACATGAATCTTGAGAGAGTGTGGCACACTCTCCATCATATGCTTGGAACTAATGAAATGGACATGGACAAAAGCTGGAAATGTTGAAAAGTAACAAATGGAGAATATGTCCGTTGGACATTTTAGACAAAACCAATAAAACTTTGCCAAGTGTCCATTTCATCATCAATTTTGTTCAAAAAATATAACCATTTTAAATTAAAAAAAAAAAAAAATAGTGCAACGGCCATATATTTTTTTATCTATAAATAGACATTAAATTTGTGTAATGTTTGCTTAAATTTTACATATAGAAATGAGTAGGATAGAGAAAATGTAGTGACCTAAGGCCTCTTGGCCCAATGGTATCCGGGTGTGTGCGTAAGGCTTTCACTTAGGTGGAGGTCTCAGGTTTGACTCCTCCCAAGAGCAAAGTGGAGAACATTTATCCTGCCCCATAGGGGACAAGTTGTATCCCTGGTTTATACTGTAATAGACTAGCTGTTTCGAGTAGACTAGGTAGTTTCATGTTCTGTAATAGATCCATAGGGTCTGTAATAGATAGGGAAGTAGATCTGTTATAGACTCAGTAGGGTTTGTAACACGATGGCAATTTCCTTAATTGAAACCAACTTTCAAAAAAAAAAAAAGAGAAAATGTAGTGGGGTATAGTAAAAAGTATGAGAGAGAAACTAATGACCTAGGTCACTATTGGGGATAAAATAGTGTGAAGCTATGGTTATTGATGACCGATGACGTGGAGCTGGTGTGGAGGAGAGAAGGGAAGCATGACCAGGTCACCACTGCCACTGCGGATGCTCTAAGGTCAATAAAACATAGGAATGCCTTGCTCCTTTTCATTCAACACATTTAAGTAAAAAGTACACAAATCACAAACCACATGAAAACTCATATCAATAATGAATGACCATAACATCGTATTCAACAACAGCATTGCCCGTCTTAATATCAAAAAAATACGTAGTTAAGTTAGCGATTCCACGTGCTAATCGAAAATATCCAGAGCCGCCAATAATAGAAAGTTCCCGATGCTTCTGAAGCACATGATTTAACCCCAAAACAACTAGAGTACTACCATTGTACTTCCCATTTGTGAAGACCAAGTTCATCGACATGGTTAGGCCAAGCACTTCCTTGTCAACCGCCGCGTAAATGCCTTGTGCCCGGCCCAATATTTGAGAAATGGGCTGAGGCCCAAGGGTTAACGGGTCGTCCATCACCATCACTAGCCCAAAAAAACTAGTGCTGGAACTCTTGGGTTAGGCCAATAAAGCAGTAGTTGAGGGCCCATCATGGAGGTAAAAATGAAGGTTGGTTACCTTTTGTTTTGCCATGCCCACATTCTTAAACCATTCTTCTGCTTCTTTGAGGCCTTCACCATTGCCTCCAAGTATGGATACAGGTAAAACTATAGACACAAGCAATAGTACTATAAAGATCTCATTCATCTCTCTCTCTCTCTCTCTCTCTCACACACACACACACACTGAGAGCTTAAGAATGTGGATGAACAACTAATTGGGACTCCTAATCTGTGAAGATAACATTGCCATCAATTTATAAATATTTAATGCGGTTGGGGGTAAAATAGTCCAACTAATACATTTTTTTGTTTCCTTGGAAATTGGGTTTGAGTTATTAACATTACTTTTTCCGGTTCCAGTCCAAAATAGCTTTCGTTTTTAGACTTTTCATAAAGGGAAATAATAAAGTTACAAAAGATGGTTACAAAATGTGGCTTACAAAATGAGGTGTCATAATTGCATTGGTGTTTTTTATTAAAGTGTGTAGGGTCCACTATTGATATAGCCAATGAAATATCGCCACCACATCTTGTATCATTCATTTTGTAAGCCTAGCATTGCCCTTTCATAAAAAAAAATTATTTTGCTACACATACAATAAATTAATTAATAAAGTGTAACAAATACAAATGTAAAGACAAAAAAAAAAAAGGAATCTACTGTTTTTACTCAAAACCAAATGAGTAGGTTTTGTGGTAAACTAATTTTTCAATAAGTTATAAAAACTCAACTTTTTAATATTAGTATTACCCTTAAACCCTAAATCATAAACCCTAAACCTTAAACCTGTTGTGGTATAGACCCTCCAAACACAAACAGATCGCAAGAATATAATACGGAAGCCCAACAAGCAAGAACGATAAAAGAAGCAAAAACAGTAACGAGAACACAAAGAATTAATTACCCAGTTCGTCAATATTTTTTACTACGTCTGGGAGCACTACCAATCTAGGATCTTGCACTATATAATATGTTAATATAGAGTTACAATGAGTTTTGGGGCAGAACCCTGCTTATATAGTCAACCTAGAATAAGACCTAAACTTAGACACAAAAGGAATCCCGAAAAGACCCGAAAAACATCAATTTTTCCCGTCCAGGGGGGGGTCCGGACGGACGCTATCCTTGACCCGCCCGGACCCGACTTACGTCGGAAATCCTACTTTGCTAAAGGTCCCTTGTTCCGACCGGGTGAAACATTTGGTCCGCCCAGACCTGTCACTTTCATATTTTTCTTCTTTTCTTCTTTTTGGCCTCCTATCAGATCTCTACTTCTAACAATCTCCCACCTAAAGATCAACCGCATATACAAGCCCTGTATCCGTCTTCAACTCATCTTTAGTGCCTTCCTAGTGCTCACCTCGATCATGGTAGTGCCTTCCTCCTTCTATATTCTCCAAGCCCCGTTGAAGCTATACATAACTTCAACTCATAAAGGTTCACAACCTTGGTCAGCAAGTCAGCCGGGTTCTCCGATCCTTGAATCTTCTCTAGCCTTAAGATCTTCCTCTCCGAGATATTTCTGATGTAGTGAAACCTCAGCTCGATGTGCTTCGTTCTAGAATGAAACGCTGGATTCCTTACTAGATGTGTTGCACTCTGACTGTCACTGTAGAGAGCATTACCACTTCGCGTCTTCCCAAATTCACCCAATAAGTTCTGCAACCATACCATATCTTTGCTTGCCTTTGTCACTGCCACATATTCTGCCTCCGCAGTAGACTGAGCCACGATCTTCTGCAATTTAGAAGCCGAGGAGATTGTTGTACCACCCAATGTAAACACATAACCTGTAATACTTCTCCTCTTATTAAGATCACTTGATGCCAAATCCGCATCGACATAACCTGCTAACACAACATCCTGGCTTGAGAAAGCCTTACCAGCGGTACCCTTTAAGTAACAAGGGATCCATTTAACCGCTTTCCAATGTTGCTTCCCTGGATTGCCCATGTACCGGATGACTACTCCCACCACATGTGCAATGTTCGGCCTTGTACATACTATTGCATAAATTAGACTCCCCACCGCTGAAGCATATGGATTATTACACATCTTGTCATGCTCCTCCTTGTCCTTAAGGGAGTCCTTTTCGGGTAGCTTAAAGTGCATAGCCAACCGTGTACCGGTTGGATTTGCCTCTTCAATGCAAAATCTAGCCAAAACCTTCTCTACATATTCTGCTTGTGAAAGAACCAACTTATCTGACTCCCTATCCCGATCAATCCGCATGCCCAAGATTTTCCTGGCCTCTCCCAAATCTTTCATCTCGAACCTCTCTGTCATCCTCATATAACATCAAGATTATATACACGTTATCATTGTTCTTAAAGTACCAACAATGATCCGCCTCACATCTAACAAAATTAATGTCATGCATGAATCCATCAAACTTCCTATACCACTGCCTAGGAGCTTGTTTAAGGCCATACAAGTTCTTAGTCAATCTGCAAACCAGTTCCTCATTACCCTAAGACAAGTATCCCTCTGGTTGTACCATGTAAATTTCTTCCTTCAAATCCCCATGAAGAAAGGCCGTCTTTACATCCATCTGTTCTACAACAAATTATCTGCCACTACTAGCCCCATAACCATTCTGATAGTAGTCATCTTCACAACAGGAGTGAATACCTCAGTATAGTCAATACCATATTTTTGTTGAAACCCTTTTACAACCAACCTTGCCTTGTAACGCTTACTGCCGTTTCCTTCCTCCTTGATCTTGTAAACCCACTTGTTATGCAATGCCTTCTTCCCGTTAGGTAGTTAAATCAACTCCCGTTTTTTATTAGCCTTTAATGAGTTCATCTCATCATCCATCACAGCTTTCCACTTATCACCAAGTGCACTACGAACAGCCTCCGTATAACATTCCGGTTCTCCACTATCTGTTAACAACAAATAGTAATTTGAATGAGAATACCAATCAGGTGATCCACGCAATCTGTTGGATCTGCGCAGCGGAATATCCAGTCCTGGAGTATGTGGTTCATCTTCAGTGACCCCCTGATCTTGGTCATCATGAACTGTCTTGCTCCAACCCAAGTTTGGAATATCCACCTCAACAATATCTGGTTCTGAACTAATCCCATCAGATTCCCCCTTTCTGTCGTTGAACAATTTCTGGTTCTGCACACAATTTAGATACAGTTTATACAAGATCTGCTCATAATCCGCCGGTAAAAACCTCTCCGAAATTAACTGCTTCATACACCTCCAAGTTTTAACTGGCCCCTTTCCTTGCTGTCGTCTCTATCCTGCTAGTTTATCCCACCAAACCGCAGCAGTACTCTTCAATCGGATCACCACCATCTTTACCTGTTTATTCGCAGGTACCTCCATAACATCGAAAAAGCGATCAACATCATTCTGCCAATCTAGGAAATCTTCAATCCCCATGGTTCCATAGAACAAAGGAATCTCATCCTTAATTCTATAATCATGGCGGTTTCGATTATTACCTTGATCTGGTTCCTCAACACCAATAACCTCTTCTTCAGAACTGGACTCTTCATCATCCGATTCTCTGCCCGTTGAGGACGTCAAACTAGATTTTGAACTTGATCGATCCTGTCTCTCTCACCCCTACGGTTCTGATTGACATTCTGACCCTGTTGAGTGGTTTCCAACGCAGCGATCTACGTTATTAATGCAGCGATAGCGTTGGTGATAGAGGTGGTCATACCCTCGATATCACCTTTCGTTGCTCTTTGATCCCCCATAACGAATCAATGATGCAAAAGACAGGATATGGCCTGCTCTGATGCCAACTGACGCAGCACGAAAGCGATAGATATTCGCGATTAGCGCACTAATCACAAGAATTCACAAGCGATGAATCCTTAAACACAATAAACTTGGAATCTACCAAGAAAGAGAGATAAATCTCCAAGAACAAAAGTTCAATTGATAATAAAAGTTCTTCCCCTAGAATAATGAAAGAAAAGTATTTATACTCCTAACAAATAAAAACCCTAATTAACAAATAACAAAACCTAAATCCCGAAATTGCCCTAAAGTCATACGCAGAAAACCAATAAAACGCAAAAAATAAAATCATGGCGACATTCCAAGCGGGCGCCTGGTCACACCCAGGCGGGCGCTCGCGTTGATCAGAAACCCTCCGCCGGAAACAATACCAAGTAAGCGGGCACTCGGGAGGCTTCAAGCGGGCGCCTGGAATGCTACTCGTCGGGTCTCCTCCTACATCAAATCCAGTCTTGACTTGTTACTCTTCCCTACTTGATTCCGATCATGCCAATCACACCCCTTATGATTATCCGGTTAAAGACAACGTTAGAGTGAGTCAAACATGATGTTCACCAAGTGAAAGACTATAACAATCTCATGTCTAAGGATATCAATGATATTAACTATTTGAGATTTAATTATGACAATTGATCATGACATAAATCTCAAAGCTGGTCATGTCCAGTATACATTTCACAACATATACCTATAAGATTTATTTGTAACTCATACACATAATCATCTCATGATTATCAAGTAACCCTTATACTAGTTCCAATAAGAGCAAACTAGGATGGATTATTATGAATAAACATGTTACATTAATAATCAAACATCTCTTTATATAATGAAATAAATAATAACATAATCATCGTTCAAAATAACGTACCTAAGGCATACACACCAAAAGGTAATTATCGGTAGCCTCCATATGTTTTAGAAACATATTCTTGAGTATTGATTGAGAATCAAAAGCTCAAGAACACCAATTAATTCATATCGTCTTTTGATAGAAAGAGTTTCTATGGGATCTAGCAGTCCAGATCTAGAATTGTTCTAGATATTTGTTCGTGTGTGGATACACATAGAGGGTGCTTGCTTTAGCATCTCAAGTTCGTATTCCTGAGATCGTGATTCGAAGAACGTGGAGAAGATCAAATCATAAAGCTTGAAGACTTGAAGATTTGAAGATCCGGAAATTTTAAACGCACAACAACGGTAAGTATTCTAAATTCATTTTTTTATTAATTTAATCATCATGAATGGATCCATGGGCTCTAGGGTTTTTTTTTGTTTGTTTTTCTGTTGCTGTTTCCGCTGCGCATGGACCCTCAAAACCCAACAGTGGTATCAGAGCCCCGTTCATGTATGGTTATTTTAATATTATCATGTTAAATATATGATTTGATTATATGATCTGGCATGATGTGAATTTAGAATAAGGGATTTATGTGAATTGTTTGATGAAACAATTATATATTCCTTCCGTCCCACTAGAAGTGAGACTTCTTTCCTTTTTGGTCCGTCCCACATCAAGTGAGACTACCCAAAATGAAAATGTTTTAATATACTTATATTCATCATTCCCCACCATTTAACCCCACTCATTCTCTCTCTTCATTTTCCACTCATTTTATTTAACCAACACTACTATTTACCCCACTCATTCTCTCTCTTAATTTTCTACCACATATATATCATTTTATCTTAAATATTGTGCTCACTCCTCTAGTCTCACTTCTAGTGGGACGGAGGGAGTATATGATATAGTATGATTATGAATAAGATGCATGATTAATATGATTAATCTATTTATCGCATCATCAATCTCTTTAATATGATGATTGAATTGATGATTCTTGATCTTGAAGAACAAATTTTTTGTTCTTAGGGTTTGATGTTTATGATAATTTGATTATCATAAATAGTTGAATCCTTAAAGGATCAAGATTTTATAAATTGCGTTCGTGCAGTTCGCGTGCAATACACGTTTTCGTGCAGAATTTTCGTACAGAATTTTCGTGCAGAATACGTGCACCGCACGTGCAGTCCAGAATTTTGTGCAGAATTTTCATACAGTTCACGTGCAATGCACATGCAATGCATGAATTCGTGCAGGTCGTGTGCAGTGCATATTTCTGAATTCGTGTTTTTCAGACTTTGAGATGCATTGTAGAATACGTATAGTTCATAGAATTTGATTCTATGAAGTAATGTATTATTAATAGAGTTAGACTCTATGAAAGAAATCATTATTCAGTATGTATTATACTTAGAGTAGGACTCTATGAAAATCTAAAATTCATAATTATATTCACATAGTATCCATTTATTAATTAATTAGACTAATTATACATTTGTTATGCGCGTTGCTATATGAAAGAACATTCTTAAAAATTTAATTCATGTGTCAATCCATTATTAAAACACTTGTTAGTACACCGGGTAGTTTTATGTGGGCTCCGCCAAAGTGAGGTGCATTAATTCTATCAGTGTATGAGCAAGATGAGTGAATGAGAGTTTCCTATACGTTTAACGTGGTTTGACTTAATTAGGCTATCATAAGGGTTATGGGCCTAAGGCACGAGATGAGATTAAAACATGTTTGACAAGATGTCTAACTACCTCATAAATGATCTAAGAGTCACATATGATGTGATTGATAAAAGTTATCTACCTAATTAATTTAATTTTGAGCGGTATAGCCAAAGCGGACTTGAAATTAAATTAAAGTTGGATCTTAGCCCACATAAATTATATTATACAATTGTTGTATATGAAGGTCATATAATTTAGTGGGGGTATTTATGAAATACAAATATTTATCTCTTAAATGATTGGTATGAAATATAGGTGTAAATTTATTTGCATATTTGTGTAGAATGTTATATTAAACTTTAATTATGTTTGTTACTGTTATATGTTCTTTAAAAGGACAAAGTTAAAAGAGAATGAACTTAATTTCTTTGATTGGATCATGAGATTAAGAATTGTTTTAAAGCAAGAACAGAAATTATACATTCTTAATAATCCTAAGTAACCTAAATTGTAATATTAATTTGATTAATATGTTCCGTAGGATCATAAAAAAATTAATTTGATTAACTTGTTAATGATCTTAGATTCATGAATAAATTGTTTATTCTTGGTTTTGATGATTATGATGATTTGATCACCGTGAACACCAAATCTTAATTTAATCAAGGAAAACAATTTTAAGGTAAATTTTGGAAATTTAAAATCTACTTTTCGTGGTGCACAGCCGAGCGGGTCATAAGACTCGGCCGAGCAAATGATGTTCAGAATTTGAATCTGGGATTGAATCTAGTTTCAGATGGCTGGTTTTTTAAACCGTGTTTCCTGAAAAGTAATGTCAATTCAGGATTTATAAAACTGAAATTAGAATCTTGAATTGTTCTGGATTGCTGAAATCAGTTAAAAGTATGAGACAAAGAATTTAGAAACGGACTACAGATTCATACAGAAATGTGAATGCCTTGTGGCTTAGTTTCGGTCGTATGGACTGTTCTCTAGTTTCTGAATGATGTACGGAAATGTGGTTGTGTTATGGCTTAGTTCGGCCGTACAATTTGTGCTCTCGTTATCTGAACTATCATGCAGAAAGATAATGATCTAAGTCGAAAATTTGATTTTTGACTTTATGAATTTCTAAAAAGAAAAAGATTAAAGATAAAGGCAAGACAAATGTTGTCAAACATAAAGGAAATAATTGTGGCTAAAATTATAAGTCTAAATAATGCAATTTGGTAACATAGAAATTAGATTGACCATTTAAAATTACAATCAAAATTATGGATGATCAAAGAAAGTAAATGGTAGTGAGACTACCACTTCGGATATTTATGTTATAAAATTAATCTTTCTACCTTTAATTATTTGGTATTGGATACCGGATATGGATCCCACATTTGTATAAATGTGCAACAATTAATAAATAGAAATACTACTTATGAAAAGTAAAGTTAATCTACGAATGGTAATGATGCAAGAGTTGCAACATTGTTCGTAGAACACTTATGAAGTGACTTTACTCATTAAGTAGAAAATATTATTTTGTTATAAGATAATGAAGGATATTTATTTTTTATTGAGAATAAGAAAAGTGCTTTATTTATTATGATTTGCTTTATCATACTGTTAAATCATATAAATAAATCTTATATCCGAAATCTTGAAGAACAAAATAATAAATAAGGCTATAACATAAATAATTAAATTCTTAAGGCATTATTATTTTGATCAAATAAATGAGAAACGCATATCTAAAATTCCATGGGACGGAGTTTTGAAGTCGTACGATTTTGAATTATATGATATATGCAAATCTTATTTACTTGGACCAAGACATCTTTTACTAGGAGTGGTATTGGGTATGCCCACTTATATCTCAGTTTTTAATGTATAGATTTGATTGATCCATCACCTAAGTTTTATTTCATGGAATTTAGACCCATATGTAAGAAGTATTTATACTTAATTTTTTATAGTCCAGTTTGTTTAGAATTAGGCTTAGAGATAGGGCTAATATATCAAGATTTGAGAAAATCATGAGAATGAACCTTTACGCCTACGCGCCTATGAGCGCGCGCGCAGTGGTATGCGCCTTGAAATGTTCTATGCGCCTAGAAATGTTCTATGCGCCTCAGTGCTTTATATCAACACTTAGAAGATTTTCTGAAGTTATGAAGACTTGAACAAATTCAAACTACGCCCAAGATCCAACGGTAGAAAAATAACATGTATGCACCCAGATATGAGGACATATGTCCACAACGGTCATATTGATGTTATGTGTCTAACGACTATAAAAGGACACGTGCTCATATCAATGAGCTCCAGCACATCTGCCCTTAACCTTATCCACAAAGGACTCCCAACAGCTAGTTTTGAGAGCTCACCTATAAATACCCCATAACTTCAACCATTTGAAATTGCTAAGTTGCTCTAAATTTTCGCTCTCAAGTATTTATTGAAGATTTGAGATTGCTCATTGAATTCCCAGATTCCTCAAGAACACCTTCATATCCTTAGCCCAAACCCTCAAGCAAAACACATTAGATTTCTTGTGCTCTAAATCAAACAGATCTAAAGAGCTTTGAATCTAAGAACACACACGCACCTCTTTAAGTTTGATCATTTAGATCTTTATTAAAGAGATACACTGGTTTAGTCTAGGATTTGATCTTTCATAGATATTGATCTTTGAGTTAGTTTGTGCTCAAAAGTTGTAACTTGTAAACCTACTCATATTATAAGATCTCCATTAGAAATCCAAGACTAACCATCTTGATAAAGGACGTATATCATTTCCCGATCGAACCTCTCCAAATAGCGCGTATTTATTTCTTATCATTTACTTTCAAGTTTATCTCTTATCTCACTATTTGCTTGTTTATTCATTGTAGATTTAATGGATTGAATATTGTTGTGTTTGTTTCTCATTTGCCTTAGTTCCATCTTACACTCACTTTGAGCCAAAATCTCTATAGTGTGTGTGCGCCCCCTTTAACTTATTTGCGCCTACTTTAATATCTTAAATTCTGATGTGCATTTCACTCACTCTCTTAGGTGCATTTCATTACGCTTATTTGATTAAGTGCGCATTTGCAATTGAGTTTACAAGGGTTCGAAAAGATTTTCAAAACAACTATTCACGCCCCCCCCCCCCTCTAGCTATTTTTCATACTCTTGTTGCTCTTTGGGACCAACAAGTGGTAAAAGGGCTAGTAACTTATTAGACCTAATACATGTTGATGTATATGGTGAATTAAGTGGCAATGCTAAAAGAGGATTTTGGTACTACTTGGTAAAACTATTCAAAGATTTCGTTTTGATCAAGATGATGAATACTTGAACCAAGAATTTGACAATCATCTTTAATATTGTGAAACTGTTTCACAATTAACTCCACCAAGAACACCATTTTGGAATGATGTGTCTACATGGAGGAATGTAACCTTATTGGATATGGTTCATTAGATGATAAATTCGAATTGATCTACCATTATTTATATTGGGGTTATACACTGGAAACCGCTATAATCACACTAATTTGAGTTACATCAAAATAGGTTCAAAGGTACCATATGTGATATGGAATGAAAGAAAACTTGTTTTGTCTTTCATGAAGATTTAAGATGGTGAAGCTTTTTCGAAAAGACTTGTCTATGACAAGCTCACACTTAAATCTAATAAATGTATTTTCATAGGATATCCTGAGGAAACCTAAGGATATTATTTTACTTCTAAGAAACAAATTGTTTGTTGCTTATGATGGTACTTTTCTAGATAAATTTTTTATCTCTAAAAGGACCAGTGGGAGTGAAATATATTTCGAATGGTTCGAGACCTAGAAAATAACATTGAACCTAAGATGGAAGTTGAACAAAATTTTGTTGGATCAAATCTTGTAAATATTGATAGGAAAACGATTACAATATAATTGAAATTACAATTACAAATTGAAATAATGAAAACATGAAAAGAACGATAAAACCGTATTTAGTCACTTGTATCCGAGTCGTGTAAAACAACACTCTCCTTAAGACTAATTCATCCTCTCTATGAGTGCTTGAGGTTTAACGGGTGTTAGTCTCCCAGGATAAAACGGATTGACCGGATGCAACTCCGCACTTGAGCCTTCTGGCGAAATGAACTATGCTTGGACAAAATCACCAATCCAATTATTCAAGGAGGCCAAAGGAAGAAGATGAGCAAATTGCAAGAAGGATAGTATAAAAATTGATGGAAAAATTATTTTTGTGTGTGTTTTCTTTTTCTCTTTTTTCTCTTACAAAAAAGACTTGTGGGTGCTTCTTTTATAGCTCAAAACCCCCCTAAGGATTAATTCACCAATTAATGGCTAAAATATGTTTAGCCCCCCTAAGTATCCACCCATTCCCACTTTACACCCTCGCGCGGATTTTGCCCCAAAGTGGCACCTTAAGTATCCCCCCGTCCCACTTTTGCACCCTACCACCTAACAAAGTTAGAATTTTAACGAAAATTGATCATGTGCATGGCATGTGAGGGTCATTTTGGTCATCTACTTTGAAAAGAGAAAGGCATGGCTGTCAATGTATAGTTAATCATCCTTTACCCAACTCTACTAGTCAACACCCACTGCCACCACCAGTCAACACCACCACACCACCACCATCAGTCAACAACCACAATCACCACAAAGTTGCCCAAAACTCTGACAACTCCCTCCGATTCTGGCCTCAACCAACAACATAAAGATCAAAATACAAAATCAAAAACCAGAAGATCTAAATATTAAGCTTCCATTATTACAAAAATCCCAGATCTAGGAGACTCAGTGAAGATCTGAAATGTGAAAATGGGTGGGGAGGGTCAGGTTGGGGAGGGGAGAGAGGAGGGGCCAATTGAGAGGGAATAGGAACTGAGAAGCAAGGGGAGGGGAGAATTGGGGAAGAAGGGGGCGAACATGAGAGTGAAGAAGGGGCGGCCATGGGGTGGTGAAACAGGGCAGACATAGGGAGGCGAAGGAGGGGCTGAGAGAGGGCGTGCGAAGGAGCTGAAAGGGGGGAGGGCTGGTGTGGTTTTTCGGGTGGGGGGAGAGGGAGGAGCACTAACGAAAATTGGTGTAAGGTGGGATGGTCTGGGTAATGGCCAGAGAAGGGTTAAGAAGGACTGGGGAAGATGAAGATGATGATATAGGGTGGTGAATCTGGAAAGCTGAAGATTTTTTTTTATCTTTTTTTTTTTTTTTTTTGGTTTAGTTAGGATATTTTACCTTCTTAAGTGTACAAGCTTAATATAATATAAATGTTTTTAGTAAGTGAAATTAGTAGAATCAATTTTTTTTTTGCTATAAAATAAATTTATTACTTGAGATAAATACTAGTATTTTGTTTTGATACTAATAATATTATATATTTAAGTTAAAATAAGAAAAGTTTAATTTAATGAGAATGATAAATTAAATAATACTAATTTAAAAGTTAATATGAGAATGACCAAAATGACCCTCACATGCTATGCACATGATCATTTTCTGTTAAAATTCTAACTCCGTTAGGTGGTAGGGTGCAAAAGTGGGACGGGGGATACTTAAGGTGCTACTTTGGGACAAAATCCGCGCGAGGGTGCAAAGTGGGAATGGGTGGATACTTAGAGGGGATAAACATATTTTGGCCCCAATTAATCCATATATTGATGATCAAGTTAATTTCAACAATTAACATTGTCATCAATAGTTTGCAAGTTACATTTGAAAGTCAATAATGGACATTAAGCTTGGAAGTAATTCTTGGAAATTAATCTTGAATTAAAAGAATTATAATTCAATAAAAGTGGCAAAAACTATCAACTAGTTTTTCCATTCTTTTCACATGTGAGTAGACGTGACCAAAAAAAACCGGCAACCGGCTAACCGCCGGTTGATAACCGGTCAAAACCGGGAAACCGGTTAACCGGAAACCGGCTCAACCGTCAACCGTAATTCCCCGGTTCGGTTTCGGTTAGGCCTTTCTCAAAACCGGTAAACCGCCGGTTATAACCGGATAACCGCCAACCGGATAACCGGCGGTTAAACCGGTTATAAAACCGGAGGTTAACCGCCTAACGGCTACTTTTCAAAAATTTGCACCGGGCCCCCCCCATTTCCCCATGTCTGACTGACCACCACTGTCCAAAAACGGCTAGTTTTCCAACTAGCCGTTAGTTCAGTTAACTTTCGGCCTTAAATGAAAAAAAAAAAAAAAAAAAACCAAAAATTGCTTACATATAAATACCCCCTCCCTCCTACCATTTTAGTTCCACATCTTCTCTATACTCTTTCTCTCTCTACTAATTCTCACACTCTCTCATATTTCCAGTTAGATTGCATAATTCCAGTCAGTTTTTTAACGCTTTCCAGTTAGTTTTTTAACGAAATCACTTTTTTAATTTATTTAGAAAATTCCAGTCACTTTGTTAACCATTTCCAGTCAGTTTCAAATCATTTTCCAGTTAGTTTTCAGAATTCCAGTCAGTTTTTGAGAGTTTCAGTCAGTTTTTTGACAGTTTCAGTCAGTTTTTTAACAAAATCTGTGTTTTTCATCATTTTCAGTCAGTTTTTTAGCGAGTTTCAGTCAGTTTCTAAACAGTTTCAGTTAGTTTGTTAACAAAATGGCCTCATCTCGAAGGAGCGGCAAGGAACATGTTGGTTCTTCCTCACTTAACCCGGAAATTGAGTCACATTTTGAGGAAAGTGAGCAAAATGTTGAAGAAAATGTTCCTCAAAGTGGTAGGGCCGGGGCCGGCCGAGCTCGAGGCGTGGGAAGAGGTGGTCGGGGGCAACGTCAAGCACGAGAATCCAAATCCGACACTTTCACGATCCATTTCCGAAAAGTACAAATTGACCCCAACGACTTTGTACATTTTCGAGCGTGTTGCAACTATTGCACCAAATCTTACCCGTTCGCAAAAGGTAATGGGCATGGAACATTGAACCATCACTTGAGATCAACACATCCTGAAAAACTTGGGATTGATAGTGATCAAGCTCAATTACAATTTGCTCAACCTAACACCCAAGGTACGTCTTCGGTCTTATTTAAGTTTAATAATGTCGTTTATAGGAAAGAATTGTGCAAATTTGTGTGTGTTAAAGGGCTTGCTTTTAACTTTGCGGATGATGACTTTTATGAACGGTTTATTAGACTTTCTTTAAATCCGGCCGCCTCCAAAGTACCACGTACGACTCTCGTACGCGATATTAAAAAAGTGGTTTTGGAATATAAACATTTTTTAATTGATGTTTTATCAAAATTAGATCAAAGAGTTTCAATTTGTGCCGATGGTTGGAGTGATCATTGGCAAAGAAATAGTTATTTGGGTGTTACATGCCATTGGATCGATAATTCGTGGACTTTACAAAAAAGACTACTTGCATATGATAGTTTTGAACCACCTCATTCCGCGGAAAATATTTGTAGAAAGTTGCACGCCATTTTGGCAAAATATGGTCTTTTGCAAAAAATATTTTCTATTTCATTCGACAATGCTAGTGCTAATACCGCTAGTATACCGGAATTGATGCTCATTTGTCAACCGTCACTTGGGGGTAAGTATTTTCATATTAGATGTTTATGTCATATCATAAATTTATGTGTTAAAGATGGTTTGGATGCTTTAGATCAATATGTTAAACCCATTAGAGAGGCTCTTTATTTTATTGCAAAAAAAAATAAAATTACAAGAAAATGGATAAAATATTTACTAAATAAGGGTCTTCCCGAAAAATATTTTTCTATGGATGTTCCGACTAGGTGGAATTCTACCTACAAAATGTTAATTGATGGTTTTGAGTATAAAGAGCATATCATGGATTTTTTTATTAGTATGGGCTATGAAATTCCTTTATTTGCGTATCAATGGAACGCTTGCACTAATTTATGTCAATTATTAAAGATTTTCAATACCGCTACTTTGGCTTTGTCGGGAGTTTATTATCCAACTTCCGTTTTGGTACTTGATCAATGTATTGCAATAGTTCTAAGTTTTAAAAATTTGCAAAATTGCACCATTTTAAACGAAAGCATTGCTTCCATGAGGCAAAAGTGGGTCAAATATTTTGATAACATTCCGTCTCTATTTTTGCTTGCAAAGATGTTGGATCCCCGTATTAAATTGAAAGATCTAGTCCGCATAATAACGTTTTATTATGCAAATTTATACCCCAATGGGGACGGATTACACGAAAACCCGGCGATTATTGTTGAAAATACAAAAAAAGATTTGGTGACTCTTTATAATGAGTATAATGCAATTCATGGAAATGTTTCTCAATATGGCTCAAGTCCTAATGAAGAAGATATTGATACACAATATGATGTGAATAACGATCCATATAGTTTTGTTAATGATATTTATTTTTCAAAACGTCCTAGAACGTCTCCTTCTTCTTCTTCTACCTCTAGCATTCCGTACGAGTTGGAAGCATATTTCTCTACTAGACATGAAGTTGTACAAAACACTTCAAATCCAATTTCTTTTGATATTTTGAGGTGGTGGTCACAAAGGCAAGAAACTTATCCCATACTCTCTTTAATTGCAAAAGAAGTCTTAGCTTCTCCCGCTTCAACCGTGGCCGTCGAATCGGCATTTAGTGTGGGAGGAAATGTTTTGGATGCAAGACGTTCCCAACTAACTTGTGAAAATTTGGAAAATCAACTCTTGCTTGGTGATTGGGTTAGAGCGGAAAAGAGGGAGCAAGATATGCCTTATGAAGAGGATTTAGTAAATGTAGATCCACAATATCAATACGACTTGGAAGATTCTACGGGAAGTTCGGAAGGGGACGGAATGTAGATAGTTTTTATTTTAATTTTTAGAATAGGTTTATTTTTATTTCATTGTAATAGTTTAGTTGAGGTAATAAGGCTCCATTTTTTCCTCCCTTAATTATAAAAGGGCAAGGATTGGTTGTCCCCCTCTTTGTAATTTTAATTTTAATTAATAAAATTTAAGGGTACCGTCCCTTTTTTACTTAAAAAATTTGTGTTATACATTATAGTTATACACTTATACATTTTAAGTTTTTAACTTAAAAACAAAAAAAACAAAAGAAAACTGTTTAATATATGTATGACTCATACATATACTCCCGTTTTTTTTTTTTTTATAAAAACTGTTTAAAAAAAAAAAAAAAGTTAAAAAATCTGTTAATAAAACTGTTAAAAAAATCTGTTAAGAAAACTGTTTAAAAAAACAGTTAAATTTTTTTTTTTACTTGAAAAAAAAAAACTTTACTTGAAAAAAAAAACCCTTTAAAAAAATGAAGTGTTTTTTTATTTTATCTTTTTTTTTTAACAAAAAACTGTTAATAAAACTGTTTTGAAAAAAAAAAAAAAAAAAAAAAAGGTAACCGGTTTAACCGGTTTAACCGCATTAACCGGTTAACCGGTTAACCGTAACCGGACATAACGGTTAGACGGTTAGGTTACGGTTAGCATTTAACGAAAAACATAACCGGCGGTTATAACCGTCAACCGCCGGTTATAACCGGATGGACACGTCTACATGTGAGACAAACTCACATTTTCAACTTCCATCCATTTATTTGAGCTATAATATTATTATTATTCAATCTTCAAATTGAACAAATAAATATATCATTTTCATATTCTCACGGAGTAGAATATGAACCCACAATAATCTTTGTCCAACGACAAACGATTCTTGCATGGAAATATACACAATTTTCTTCACACACAACACACTTTTCCAACAATCCCCCACATGAAGGAAATTGAGGACGAGATTGGTGATAGAGTCTGGCAGACAAAAACTTGCATACGAAGGTGTGGGGATGTTGCCCATTAAACCTCCACTCGTACTAGCATATTTACTCTACTCGCAAGTCGACAGACGCGATGTCCTTGAATCAATATGATTTTTGTGTAGCCGATCATATACTAGACACAAGTAATATCCTAACATATTTCATTTCTCATAGCTATATTCGTTCATGGCCCTGAACATAATGCTTGGTTCTGCGAGAGGGTCTAAGAATTGAGCCTCACACAATTCTCCTCGAAGCGGCCCCAGTTCTCTCTCACATAGGTGATTTCTTAAAGGTAACCCGTATTACCCCGCTCGACTTTCTCGACGCGTAAGAGTCATTAAAATCCATAGGCTTATCCTTGACCCTTCGGGATGTCACTAATAGGAATGGACTTGGGGTTTGACCTCCACAGTGACGCACGAGTCTTTTAACAGTTAGGTGGTCTCTTTTGAATCTAGTTCTTGGGATCTCCACTCATTTAGATTGGGTTTTCCGCTGTGATCAACTCTAATAGGCTTATGTCTCATTCCCATTCATAATTTACAACTAACTCTTGTTTTTAACCCTTTGGTTAACGGATCCGTTTTTAATTTGACTTCACATAGTGAAATTAGTTGAGAGTAGTTTCTTAATGGTGTTACGTCTTTGACATATAAGTCAAGACCTACCATTATACATAGTGCTTTGTATTCAATCAATCACCGATTGACTTCTAGCAATACAACCAATTGCTAGAACAAGCTTTATCCCTTGGAATATCTTCTATAAATTGGCGTAGCCTCTCGGCTTTCTCACCATATTTATCTAGAGCTATAAACTTAGATTCCGCTATGAATCTATTTATAACTTATTTGTTTAGAAGATTTCCATGATATAGTCGCTTCCGCTAATAAGAATACGAATCCACTCACCGACCTTGAGTCTTTGATTTCGTATATCCAAGTAGCATCACTACATCCTTAAATTACCGACATATGTATAGTACAGTGTAACCCATAATCTCAATTGTATCTCAAGTACCTTAGTACTTTTATAATATATTTAGGATTACTAGTGTACCAACTCACTAGACTTCCATTAATTCTCGAGTGTTCAACTTGAGAAATAACGTCACCTCTATTCTTCAATAGATTTTGACTCATGCCTATTGGGTTTTAGCCATTGCTAAATCATCTTTGTTAAATTCTCAAGAATTATCCACACAATGTGACTAGCTTAAAGCAAGTGCATTCAATTTCTTAGAAATTTTCACTTCAAGGATTGCATCCGCTAAACCCATATCCCGTGACCTTTTCAAAATTTCCAAGAACTATATCATAATTTGCTTAATGCAAATTCATTAGTTCTTCTTGAAATTTTAAATCCAAAAGTCTTGGAAGCTAAACTTCTTTCAAGTTCAACATACCTTCGATAGATTTAATCAACATCATGACATAACCACTCATGTCATATTTGATTAATCCACTTTCTTTCATGAAAAATCAAGTATTTTTATGTCATTATCTTTGTGCTTGTTTTATATCATCTAGTGATTTTACTAACTTGCACACCTTATTCTAGGTTTTACTTTGATCTATTTCACTCAAAGTGTCATTTGTTCATTTTCATGAACTTGACATCAATACTTGATTTTCCAAAAAAAAAAAACGTGGTTTTATATATATTCAATATCATTGAATCATATATAACAACAACTATGTAAACTCATTATTTACATGCTCCACCATCTTGTACCAAAATATCGATTTTGTTAATGTTAGACTTTCTACTTTTCGAACTACCTGTAATAACCGGCCTTTTTGGCCCATTATTATTATTTTCTTTCTTTTCTTTTAAATGCTTTGTGATCGGGCTCATTAATAAAGTAATGAGTTGGGCTAGTAAAGAGGGGGCCAATCTAGTCAAACTTAGGAAACCTTTTTGGAATAGGAAAAGGAAAACCCTAAGTATTTAAACTCTCTTTAAACTCTCTCCCTACCAATTTGTGTCAAACAAAAACCCTAAAGAAAAGATAGAGAGGAGGCGGAGAGAGAGAGAGACCCGAGAGAGAGAGAAGAAGAAGGAGAAAGAAGAAGAAAGAGAGAAGGAAGAAGAAGATCCAATCCTTTTTCCCCTTCGAAGGTAATTCCCTCATCTCTAAACTTTAATTCTTGGGATGGGTATCACCTAGGAATTTAGAATAGAACTTAGAACCCTAACCCTAAATTGATAAAACTAGGGTTTAAGGTTACCTCTTTGAAAACCTCTTTAATGGAGAAAGTTGGAAATAAAATAAACGTGCATGCATACACCACCATGGCGGCGGCGGCTGGCGGTTGTTGACTGTCGGAGTGTGTGTGTGTGTCCGTGTGTGTGTGTTTGTGCGTGTGTGTGCAGTGCGTGAGTCGTGCGTGTGTGCAGTGTGTGTGTCGTGTGTTTGTGCAGTGTGTGTGTGTTTGTGTGTGTGTGTGCAGTGTGTGTGTGTATGCCGTGAAAAGGTGTGACACCCTGAAAAGGTGTTTGGAACTTGGAATTGACGGAATGGAATTAGGACCACAAATCTTTGAATAGTTAACTGCATTCGTTATATGCAGTTAGTATTTTAAATAATGTCCGATCTTTGAAATTATCAATTGAGTCCGTTCTTTCGGTCACTTCTCCTTAGCTATCAGAGAAGTCCGTACGAACTTTCTGAGCATTGTTCGCTCACCCTTTCTCTAAATATCTTTTTCAGGTAACGACTTAAAGAAGTAGACGGATCGCTAGATGGAGCTGTCTGTGTCAGTTATATTAAGACTTTATGGTTTATTTTGTTTAGCTAGTGGTTGTACTGGCTTGAAGACTTAGCATTTAATTTCGCTTCCGCATTTATGGTTGAATTGATGGTTGAGACTAGCCGTTGGGCTATTTAGGTTGGATTTTGTAAGACAACTGTTGGTATTTCCATGATTTATGGATTTGTTTACTTTATGAAAATCTGGGTCGTTACAGTTGGTATCAGAGCTAAGGTTTTAGAACTTAAGGGATAGGAAACTCTGATATTAAATAGGCTTGATTGAGCATTCTAGGAATACTAGGATTGCTTGAAGTGGGACTTTCTATTTTAGGAAACCTTCTATTTTAGGAAACTTTCTATTTCGGGAAACTTTCTAAATTGGGAACCTTTTATTTTGGGAAAGAATCTGAAATCAATTTAGGAGTCCAAAGAAATACTTAGGAGTGAACCTTAAGTATTACATTGATGCATTTTGTTGGTGTTTAAAAGATGTTTTGGTAATCATTCGTATCTTTAAGATTATGGTCACTAATTGTGGTAATGTCAAGGTTGTAGGTCATGAACGGAGTTGAGAAGAACTTGAAGATGAACTCGCTAGGAAAGAACGTGATCAAAGTGGTTAAGAGGTACTCTCTTCGGATAAGGAAGTTGAATAAGACTCTGAAGAAGGAACAAGCTAAGGGAAGGATTACTTTGAACAAGTGGCTGCTTGCAGAAGGAGCACTAAGAGACACTAGCAAGGAATTAAAGGAAAGAAAGGAAGAACTAATGGGATTTAGAGA
This sequence comes from Campanula takesimana, assembly GCA_026119855.1. NCBI lineage: Eukaryota > Viridiplantae > Streptophyta > Magnoliopsida > Asterales > Campanulaceae > Campanula > Campanula takesimana. The sequence continues at coordinate 185,026 of JAOWBW010000720.1, forward strand.
GTGGGCTGATATATTATGTGATGATGTGCGAAGCTACTACTTTGCATTGAAGGAGGTAGACCCACAAATGGCAACAACTTTAATGGAAGAGAGTAGAAAGAGGGCAGGAAAGCTAATTGGGAAACATGTGGTAATCAAGGAAGAAGCTGAGGAAATGGAGGTTAACATGGAGGGCAATGAAGCTGCCCCAATGCTTGTTAAGGATAATGAAGAGATAGTGGAGGTGCCAGTTCGTAGGCCTAGAGGAAGGCCCAGTGGTTCGAAGAAGGCACCCAAGGTCCCTAGTGGAAGACCTAGGGGAAGGCCAAGGAAAAATGCAAACCTTTGAATAAAGAGTAGAAGTTGGATATTCTTTTATTTCTTTCATAGTATTAGTAAGTAGTTATAGTTAGAAGTTTAGTTGGAATTTTTCTTTCTTAACTATTGGATTTTGGAAGTTTCATTTAATAAAAGTATTGAAGTTATTCATTAGTAATTGACCTTTGTTATCCGTTATGTCTAATTATGGAATGTGATCTAGTAGAACAAGAAGTGTAGGTCGAGAAAAGACCTTAATTAGAAAGTATGGCTCATGAAAACGGCCAAGTGGAAATAGTTTTGGTCTAGTGGAATGACTGAAACAAAACTGTGAATGACTTCATAGTAGTAGTTAACTGTAAAAGTAATTGGCATGATTTGATGGCCAATTTTGTATGGTAATAGGTCTAGTGAATTGACCTCTAATGAATGAATATAGCCTAGTAAATGGCTAGAACTAGAATTAATATGGAAACTTTATCTTTTGGGGACGGCCCTATGTATGATAGTGTTTAGACGTAGTAGCCATGCATGTGTAATGTAAATAATGCGTTCTCCCCTACGATTTTAACCTAAGAATAATCTTATTCAGATGGCTGGAAGAGGATCCGGAAGAAACGCTAACCTAAGAATGAGAAACCAGAAGACTGGGTGAAAGACATGGAGAAAGTTTTCGAAACTCTGGATTGTACTCCAGAAAGGAAGGTGGTGTTCGCCACATTCATGCTTAAGGGACAAGCCCTGAAATGGTGGGAAGGAGAGAAGAGAGCTGCTACGGCTCGTGGTGATGCTGCGCTTACTTGGGATGGATTCAAGCGCATTTTCTATGCAAAGTATTATTCAATGAGTGTTCGAAACGCTAAGGTGGCAGAATTCATGACTCTAACCCAAGGAAGGATGATCGTGGATGAGTATTGCGAGAAGTTCACAGAATTGCTAGAGTTTGCTCCGGCGTTCTTCGATAATGATGAGCAAAAGGCCCGGAAGTTCGAACTTGGTCTGAGTGACCGAATCCGCTACAGAATTACCCCACTGTTGTTGCCAACGTATGATCAAGTGTTGGACTGAGCTAAGATCGTGGAAACTGAAGCGGACAATTATCGGAACAAAAAGGATGAAAAGAAGAAGACGACTGAAAGGGAACCTACCAAAGGAAGCTAGAATAAGAATGGGGATAACAAGCGCAAGACGAGTGATGATCGTGAGAAAGATGGTACGGCTAACAAGTACCCTAATAAAGGTCAAGGAAGCCGTAGAGATGGAAAAAGAGAAGATGCCAAAGGGCAAGGCTCAGATGTGAAATGCCAAGTATGTGACGGGAGGCATAAGACTGAGGGGTGCTGGTAGAAGGAGAAGAAATGCTACAATTGTGACAAGATGGGACATCCCCATTGGAAGTGCCCGGAACCAAGGAGGGACAACAAGGCCAATTGAGCAAAGGACGACAATAAAAAGGAAAAGGTGGAGGTAATGGACGTGTCTTCACTATGACAGCTAAGGATGCACGCGCCACTAATGATCTCGTGACAGGTACGATACGACTCTACTCTCATAATGTTCGTGCATTGATTGACTCTGGTGCTACTCATTCTGTGATAAGCACTCATGTAACGACCCCAAAACCCGTTCCTATTTATTTTATATTTTTGAGAATTTTAATTTGAACTTATGTGTGCATTTTATGTGTAGCATCACATTTTATGATTTGCTTATATTATTTGCTTAATTGTGTTATTTATTTTGTTAGTAGTAATAATGGTTAAAGGAGTTAAATGATTAAGTTGAAACCTTAGGGTCCTTAGTGAAAATATAAGTTTAGGGGTTTATTTGTTCAACTTGAAAGTTGAGGGACTAAAGTGTAAATTGGGTAAAGATTTTTATAAAAATAAGTTTATCTTCTCCTTCTCTCTCTCTGTACGCAGAAGAAGCAAACCTTTTCTTTCTTTTTTCATTCTCTCTGTGAAACGAAGGGAGTAAGTATATTTCCTATTTTAATTTATATCTTTTTATTTATTACTCCGTTTTAGAAACTAATTATATAAAAATGATCAGGGCGTTGAATAGGTCATTTCTACCCGATCAGAAAATATTTCATTTATACTTTCTCCGGAAATAGGTAAGTTACTAATTTCCCTTAAATAGTAAAATGATCATATATTTGCTATGTGTGATATGTGGTGAAATTATTGTGAAAATAATTTATTTGTGATACTTGTAAAATTGGGACGAAGGGAGTATTCGTATGATAAATATGAAATGAATGGCCTTGCTCCTGGGAAGAAACTTGAAAAAAGTATTGAAAAATTATACTCATATTCGTGAGACGGTAAAATAGTAACTTGATTTAAATATTATTAGAAAAATTGTATCATTATTTGTGGTACGGGGAAATGAATGGAAGTATCCCTAAACGGGTATAATAGTATATTATAAAATTGTACTTATACGTGTGAGACGGTGAAATGAAAGAAGTGCAATTTTGGTACATTTGGAGGTTTGGGCGGTTGCACACTTTTTGTGGGAGATCGCACACTCTTTCTGGAGCAATTTGGCCTTAATTGAGTGTCTTGGGCGGCATCACACTATTTTTGGGCTATCGCACACTTTTCCCAGAAAATGGTTCAACCTTCCGGAGGCCATAACTTCTTCATACGGACTCCGATTTAGTCGTGTAAACTATCGTTTCGAAGCTCTTCTTGTGTACTACGTGATGAGGTGGTTTATTCAGTTGGGTTATAAATATTATATTACGGAAATCCAGTAGGTGTTTAATAACAAAAAGAGTATTAATGGTCCGTTGTTGTAGAGTTGGTCCTTTGTGATCGAGTTTGGAATAATGTAACCGTTTAGGTTCATTTTAAGTGTGGTACATCTTTATGATGCTTTCGTAGTATTTCTTACTTTGGAATCCCTTGTGTGAGAAATGGGTTCGACATACTTGGTTGTTGAGGATCGTGTTCAAGTGTGTGCAAGATTGTTGTTTGACTTAATGTCATTAATAAAGGATTGTGTTGTGACCTAATGTCAATGTTGTGAACTCTTTTATAAGTAACGTGGTTTGCATCTTTTGATGTGTTTGGCTTGGTTCCTTATTTTAGAATCATTGCCCCGGTTGTTGTTGTTTTAGCAAGTATTTATTACTGTGCTCTTTGTTGAAAGTCCAGCTGGTTTTGTGTGTTATCGAGTGGAGGTGGAAAGAATTATAGTGGCACACTAGCCAAGTTCACTATAAGGCTTTTCCACTGGATCTATTTCCCCAGGTTTGGGTGTTATCGAGTGGAGGTGGAAAGCATTAAGGCTTTTCCACTGGACCTATTTCCCCAGTCCAGATTGGCCTTGGATGGGATGAACTCGCTCCCTCGCGTGAGCATTTAGGGGTATGACTTCGTGTCATTTTTTCCCGCTATTGTTGTTGTTGTGATTGTTTGGTTCCGGAACCGGCTTCAGCCATTGTGCTGCTTTGTTGATACCTCTCAGATGGTTATGTTTGATTCGAGAACTTTGGTTATTATGGTTATGATTTGGTTTTCGGGATCCCGGCTTCAGGTATTTATGCTGCTCAGATGGTTTTCTTTGATGGGTTCTCAGATGGTATTCTCATCGGTTATGGTTATTGGGTAAACCTTGGCTTGGTATCCACCGGAGTGTGGGCTATGTGTTAATTGTGGTATATGAGTTAATGTTATCTCTCATGTTATGTGCTATATGCTATATGCTATATGATTACTGTTGATATAGTTTCTTTATGATTATCATATCAGCATGTAACGTAGTTGCATTTTAGTAGCTTACTGAGATTTATTCTCACCCTTATTTGTTTACTGTTTTAGATAAAGGCGGGTCCAGGGGATAGGACACTTGGCACGGGAGGACGTTGGTTTGGTAAGAGTTGGGACTTGTTTTGTTGAAGGTTACATTATGTAAATGTAAACCCTTTGGGTAGAGTACCCGTACTTCTTGGTCACACCTATTTTGGTTAATGTGGTGTATGTACATTTGTTTAAAAGTTTGTAAGCCTTCGGGCTAAGTACTTTCGTTGTGAAAGTGTTCGTAAAAGTTTGTTTCAAGTTAAGTGAAGTCTTTGAACTTCAAGTGTGTTTTTGTTCCACTTTCTAAAAGTATATTTCGAAAAATTTTCTAAAGGGTTTTATAACGTCTTCCAATTGTGTCCCGAGCGTGGGGCCAAGTAGGACCACGGGTCTGGGGCGCGACAACTCATCTAGCAAATAAAATGAAATTGGTCCCTGAAGTGCTAGAGCATTCGTTAGTAGTAGATACGTTGACTAAAGACTCGATTTCTATTGCTTCAGTATATAAGAGATGCCCTTTAGAATTGAACGGTAGGAAATTCGAAGTCGACCTTATCAGTTTGAAGATGGATGAGTTTGACGTGATCCTAGAGATGGATTGGTTAGCAGCCTATCATGCTCATATAGATTGCTTTAGAAAGGAGGTTAAGTTCAAGCTACCTTCTGGAGAAGAGTGTTGCTTTAAAGGTACGAGACCTAAGGCTCCATCTAACATCATTTCAGTCATGAAGGCGCGTAGGATGTTAAGAAAGGGATGTGGAGGATTTCTGGCGTATGTGAGTACCACTGATGCCAGGGAGGTAACCATAGAGTCGCTCTCAGTGATCAAGGACTTCAAGGATGTATTTCCAGAAGACTTGCCTGGGGTACCACCTGAAAGAGAAGTTGAGTTTTCCATCGATTTGGTACCAGAAACTACACCAATATCGAGGGCACCGTATAGAATGGCTCCCCTAGAACTGAAGGAATTGAAGGAACAACTACAAGAATTACTGGACAAAGGATTGATTCGACCAAGTGTTTCGCCATGGGGCGCACCGGTTCTATTCGTAAAGAAAAAGGATGGGACGATGAGGTTGTGCATCGACTATAGGGAATTGAATCGTGTGACGGTGAGGAACCAGTATCCGTTACCAAGGATCGATGACTTGTTCGATCAGCTTCGTGGAGCATGTTACTTCTCCAAGATAGATTTGAGATCTGGTTATCACCAGCTAAGGGTGAAGAAGGAAGATGTAGCAAACACAGCTTTTAGAACTAGATACGGTCATTATGAATTTGTAGTGATGCCGTTCGGATTAACTAACGCACCGGCAGCATTTATGGAACTAATGAACAGAATATTTCAAGAGTTCTTAGATACATGTGTGATCGTATTCATCGATGATATTTTGTTGTACTCAAAGACTAAGGAGGAACATGAGGAACATTTGAGGTTAGTGTTACAAATCCTACGGGAACAAAAGTTGTATGCCAAATTTAAGAAATGTGAATTTTGGTTGGAGGAAGTGGCATTCCTAGGGCATGTAGTGTCGAAAAATGGGATTGTTGTGGATCCAACAAAAATAGAGGCTATTGTAAAGTGGGAGAGACCAACTACAGTAAGTGAGATAAGGAGTTTCTTGGGACTAGCAGGTTATTATAGGAGATTCGTGGAAGGATTCTCTAAGTTTTCCTTACCACTAACCAAGTTGACGCAGAAAGGAGCCAAGTTCGTTTGGTCTGATGAATGTGATACAAGTTTCGAGGAATTAAAACGACGTTTGGTATCTGCACCAGTTCTTGCACTACCATCAGGCACCGAAGGATTCATGGTTTATAGCGATGCTTCACTTAAAGGATTAGGTTGCGTATTAATGCAAAATGATAAGGTGATAGCTTATGCATCCAGGCAGTGGAAAAACCATGAGAAGAATTACCCTACACATGACTTAGAATTAGCAGTCGTGGTATTTGCCCTGAAGATTTGGAGACATTACTTGTATGGGGTTACATGTCAGATTTCACGGATCATAAGAGCCTTAAGTATATCTTTACGCAGAAAGAACTCAACATGAGACAGAGGAGATGGTTAGAATTGCTGAAGGACTATGATTGTACGATCTTATATCACCCTGGTAAGGCCAATAGGGTAGCGGACGCGTTGAGTAGAAAGAATAGTGGGACGTTAGCAACACTGATTTCTAAAGAGAAGAGTATCTGGGATCGCATGAAGATTACTAACCTGGAGGTTGAAGTTAAAGGGTATTTGGCACAAATGAGCGTTCAGCCAACGCTTATGGATAGGATTAAAGAAGCTCAAGGAAGAGACGAAGAATTAAGGAAGGTACTGGAAAGTATAGCTAATGGGAAGGCGAAGGAATTTCGTGTAGGAGAAGATGGAATCCTGAGGTATCAGTCTAGAGTATGTGTACCTGATAATGAGAATATCAAGAGGGAAATTTTGAAAGAAGCTCATTGTTCGAGATTTTCTGTACACCCTGGGAACACGAAGATGTATAGGAATCTAAGGGAATCATTCTGGTGGAACAATATGAAGGGAGAAGTAGCTGAGTTTGTTTCAAGATATTTAGTATGCCAGCAAGTGAAAAGTGAACACCAGAGACCGGCAGGATTGCTTCAGCCACTGCCTATTCCCGAATGGAAGTGGGAGCATATCGCGATGGATTTAGTAGTGGGTTTGCCATGAACGCTGAAAGGGTATAACGCAATATGGGTGATAGTTGACCGACTCACCAAATCTGCTCATTTCCTGGTAATAAAGGTAAGCGATTCGTTGGAAAAGTTGGCAAAACTCTACAGTCTCGATTGTGTCCGACAGAGACGCTAGGTTTACATCAAAATTCTGGAAGAGTCTGCAAGGAGCGTTGGGTACCGAGTTGACAATGAGTACAGCCTTCCATCCGCAGACCGATGGGCAATCAGAAAGAACTATTCAAACGCTGGAGGATATGTTGAGAGCTACGTCATTGGATTGGCAAGGAACTTAGGATGAACACTTGCCGTTAGTAGAATTCGCTTATAATAATAGTTTTCATGCTAGCATTGGTATGGCACCGTACGAAGCGTTGTATGGGAGGAGGTGTAGATCACCGACGTGTTGGCACGAAGTTGGTGAGAGAAAGATAACCGGACCAGAACTTGTGCAAGTGACTGCCGACAAGGTTCTACAAATTAGAAAATGGTTATTAACCGCGCAAAGAAGATAGAAATCGTATGCTAATCATCGAAGACGCGATTTAGAGTTCCAACTGGGCGACCATGTCTTTTTGAAGATTTCGCCAACCAAGGGAGTGATGAGATTCGAAATCCGTGGGAAGCTGAGTCCGAGATATGTGGGACCATTTGAAATCTTAGAACGAGTTGGGACCGTGGCATACAAGTTAGCTTTACCTCCTGTTTTAGCAGGAGTTCACAACGTGTTTCATGTATCTATGCTGAGGAAGTATATTCCTGACCCAAGCCATGCAATTGAGTACAAGCAACTGAGGATGCGTGCCGACCTGAGATATGACGAAGCACCGGTAAAGATAGTAGATCGCAAGGATCAAACCCTGAGGAAGAGGGTGATTCCTTACGTAAAAGTTCAATGGAGCAATCACTCGGAAAGGGAAGCGACGTGGGAGCCCGAGAGTGAGATACGAGAAGCATACCCCGAGTTATTCGCTGCTTAAGGTACGTTTAGTTTGGAGGACCAAACCCTTTTAAGGAGGGAACAATGTAATAACCGGCCTTTTTGGCCCATTATTATTATTATTATTTTCTTTCTTTTCTTTTAAATGCTTTGTGATCGGGCTCATTAATAAAGTAATGAGTTGGGCTAGTAAAGAGGGGCCCAATCTAGTCAAACTTAGGAAACCTTTTTGGAATAGGAAAAAGAAAACCCTAAGTATTTAAACTCTCTTTAAACTCTCTCCCTACCAATTTGTGTCAAACAAAAACCCTAAAGAAAAGATAGAGAGGAGGCGGAGAGAGAGAGAGACCCGAGAGAGAGAGAAGAAGGAGAAAGAAGGAGAAAGAGAGAAGGAAGAAGAAGATCCAATCTTTTTTTCCCTTCGAAGGTAATTCCCTCATCTCTAAACTTTAATTCTTGGGATGGGTATCACCTAGGAATTTAGAATCGAACTTAGAACCCTAACCCTAAATTGATAAAACTAGGGTTTAAGGTTACCTCTTTGAAAACCTCTTTAATGGAGAAAGTTGGAAATAAAATAAACGTGCATGCATACACCACCATGGCGGCGGCGGCTGGCGGTTGTTGACTGTCGGAGTGTGTGTGTGTGTGTCCGTGTGTGTGTGTTTGTGCATGTGTGTGCAGTGCGTGAGTCGTGCGTGTGTGCAGTGTGTGTGTCGTGTGTTTGTGCAGTGTCTGTGTTTGTGTGTGTGTGCAGTGTGTGTGTGTGTGTGTGTGTGTGTGATGTATGTGTCACAAATTAGGGTTGTAAATTAGGGTTTTGTGCGTGTGTGTTGTTCTAGGTGTTTTAGTGTGTGAAAGTCAACTAGAATAGTAAAAGTCAACTGGAATAGTAAAAGTCAACTGGGATAGTAAAAGTCAACGCTGTGAATAGTGTTTTCATGAAATTAAGTCAACTTACGACACTTGGATTGAAAGTAGACTTTTACGTAAAACCTAAGGGTATGTTGGGAAAGTTATGAAGGGTAATGTAAACTCTAAACTAAAGAAAGACCTTAAAAAGGAGTTTAAGAAATAAACTCATAAGGTTAAAGATAGAAAATGGAATTGGGGACGGGGTTAAATATTGCTCTTGCCCTAAAAGTAGTATCTTTGCGTGATTGTAGATTCTACGCAAGGACCCGCTAGAAGTCAACGCTAGCAAGGTAAGGGATTACGTTCCTAAGTATCTTGAATTCTTTATTCATTGAAACTCTATAATTCTTTCATGAATGCTATATGGTCCATAGCGCTTGAACTCTACGTTGATGAACGTCTTTTGTATATCTTACCTATGACGTGTTTTGGTCGTAGGGAATCTTAGAACATTTGAATTTGCATGTGCTCTCGTTTAGGGAACACTATTTTGGAAAGTATGCTATATCTAATTGCAACAGGTGTAGCTGTATAGTCCCTGAAAAGGACTAACTAGTCCCTGAAAAGGACTAATGTGGAAACGGTCATAGGAAACGGACTAATGGAAATAATTCTAGTTAACTACGTGTAACTTAGACTTTGTGGAACTCTAGATTATCATGATAACTCCAAATAAGGGAGCACCCTGAAAAGGTGTAAGGTCTCTTATTCACTTAACACCCTGAAAAGGTGTTTGGAACTTGGAATTGACGGAATGGAATTAGGACCACAAATATTTGAATAGTTAACTGCATTCGTTACATGCAGTTAGTATTTTAAATAATGTCCGATCTTTGAAATTATCAATTGAGTTCGTTTTTTCGGTCACTTCTCCTTAGCTATCAGAGAAGTCCGTATGAACTTACTGAGCATTGTTCGCTCACCCTTTCTCTAATAATCTTTTTCAGGTAACGACTTAAAGAAGTAGACGGATCGCTAGATGGAGCTGTCCGTGTCAGTTATATTAAGACTTTATGGTTTATTTTGTTTAGCTAGTGGTTGTACTGGCTTAAAGACTTAGCATTTAATTTCGCTTCCGAATTTATGGTTGAATTGATGGTTGAGACTAGCCGTTGGGCTATTTAGGTTGGATTTTGTAAGACAACTGTTGGTATTTCCATGATTTATGGATTTGTTTACTTTATGAAAATCTGGGTCGTTACACTACCCCCACATTCACAAGTGTACGTAGGCCTACGTTTCCATACTTCATACAGAATTTACATTGTTTCTTGGGGTAACCTATTCAATAGGTATTTATTTTCCATAGTAGACTTACCCCCGCTTTTTTGGGTTAGTCCTAAAATATAGCAAAAATGCTATCATTATTTTCATCAACACCATTTTATAGTGGTTTACAAAGTGGATAATTTGTGTACAAGCACATATTATACACACACTATACTCATTAGTGTTTTATCCTTATTATCTCATTTTAAAGTTGTTTTTCAACCTCTCCATTAAATGAGACAAAACTTATTAATAATAACAATAACATTGTTATTATTACTATGTGTTTGAACAATCCATACATATCATAATATATCACTATGATTATCATATGATGATGTAGTTCAACACACATTTTACATCTTGTTTGAATTCCTTTTTGAATGAAAAAAGTGATCCAACTAAAGAGACATATTCTCATTATTGATCACCAACTCAACCCATCGGTTGATACAATTTCCATTTTCTTCATTTAAAATTCATGATGACATCTACCTTTGTCTCTCAAGACACAAGGAATATGTTTAACTATTTCAAACAAGTTTGGCTTTTCATACAAGTTTGACCTTTCAAATAAGTTTGACTTTTGACTAGGTTTGACAAACTTTGTCTTTGTCTTAAGCATTTCAATATGGTCCACCACATTTGCTTTCATCACAAGAAGTGTTACACAACTTCTTATATGAAGCTCTATTCTCTTTTCCAACACAAAGATGAATAGCAAGCATCTCAACATTCATTTCAATTCATTAATGTTTGAGTTGCTTCTTGAATCTTTCCAAGTGAAAAGTAATTTTTCAATTATTTTCATAACTTGAAAATTTCACTTATCATCATCCATTCGACATGGATTTTATGAAAGACTATTTCAATTCTTTCATTGACTTTTTACGCTTTATGGAGTTTACTATTTTAAAATCAAGAAACGGCCTACAATGAATTTCATTGCACCAACATTCTCGATTTTATTTTTATAGTCCAAAGACTCCAACAATTCTTTTGTCTTTTTCCTGGGTACTATATACATCATATAACGAATTCGACCATCCGTTAAGTATATAGTTTCGATAAAAGAAATTCACATGCTTTAACCACACTCACGGCTTAAACATCCGTCTCATTTCCACCAACTTTATAGGATATTCCTTAAGAAACCTCACTAAGTTCAAGGTGGTTAATCAGAACATCTTTTGTTGCAATCACTTAAAGTCGAGGCCAATAAAATTTCTAACTTCTCACGATGGTGACCAAAATACTTGGAACACCCATATTTCATTAGAAATTATCTCCACACAAAGAGCATTTTCCAAAATATTGGCTTTAATTTTCAACAATTAAGTCCAAACTATACATTTGTTGTTACGAATTTAATTCTCTAACTTAATTAGAGAATTCAATCCAAGAATAACCTGCTAATTCAATAGGAGAATTAACACAATTTATTTCTTGTAACAACTCATAATTATCACCTCTTATTTCCTTGATGAAATAATAAATTGAGGTTAATTATTTCAAAGTTTAGAAGTTTCATCTTAGAGTACCTCCAAATTAGAGAAACTTACATTCTCATTCACAAAATGCACTTTCTTTAGAAGCCATCCTTCTAAATATTTTGTGTCATTTGTCAACATCAACAACAATAGGATTTAACAACTTCCTTCAAGAAGTCCTATTTTATCTCCATGACATTAGTCACTCATACACAAATAGGTTTTAACAACTTCTTCCAAGAAGCCCTATAGTTTTAGTCTTTGTGACTTCACAACAATAGAATTCAACAACTTCTTTCAAGAAGATCTATTGTTTTTATCTTTGTATCTTTTGTCACTATTAGCAATAATAAGTTTTAACAACTTCTTTTCAAGAAGCCTTATTATGTTAATCTTTGTGAACTCCGTACCATGGACAATAATAGGTTTTAACAACTTCTCAAAAGATGCCCTATTATTTTTGTCAATGCAACGTTAAAGACTTAATCTTCCAACGTTCTTAGTTCCAATGAACTCTCCAATCTCTTCACTATGATTCATACGAAATGAACCAAAAGAGACATATCACATGATGTATTTCCACTAGAAGAGGCATAGCCTTAACTAGTAAATACAACCATTGAAACATAGTTGATGTCACGAAGCATCAATCTTTTCATCTTTGTCAATCTCATTAAACAAGTGAAAAGAAACTGTTTTTACTTCACGAAACTGCTCTGTTCCGAAATTTTTATCTCCATTTTCACATAATAGATTTCAATCTCCACCGTTCAGAATCTTCTCATTTGAGTCATGAACATGAAAAAAATATTTCAGCCCAATCCAACGGTTAACGAAGCGGAAAATACTGTTTTACTACAGATGGTCAAGAAAAATCTGTGCAGAATTTTTCTTGCTTTCTTTCCCATTGTTCCTCATCGTCTTTCATCCTTTCTGCCTTAGCCACCACGCCACAAGATCCATGTAATCTGCAATCCTTTCTCAACAAGGGAATTAGTCTTAATATCGTTGGATTAAATCTTGTAAATATTGAAAGGAAAACGATTACAAGATAATTGAAATTACAATTACAAATTGAAATAATGAAAACATGAAAAGAAACGATAAAACCGTATTTAGTCACTTATATCCGAGTCGTGTAAAACAACACTCTCCTTAAGACTAATTCATCCCCCTTTCTATTAATGCTTGAAGTTTAACGTGCGTTAGTCTCCCAGGATAAAACGGATTGAGAGGATGCAACTCCGCACTTGAGCCTTCCAGCGAAATGAACTATGCTTTGACAAAATCACCAATCTAATTATTCAAGGAGGCCAAAGGAAGAAGATGAGCAAATTCCAAGAGGGATAGTAGAAGAATTGATGGAAAAAATTATTTTTGTGTGTGTTTTCTTTTTCTCTTTTTTATCTTACAAAAAAGACTTGTTGGTGTTTCTTTTATAGCTCAAAACCCCATAATGATTAATTCACCAATTAATCCTTATATTGATGATCAAGTTAATTTCAACAATTAACATTGTCATCAATAGTTTGCAAGTTACATTTGCAAGTCAATAATGGACATTAAGCTTGGAAGTAATTCTTGGGAATTAATCATGAATTAAAAGAATTATAATTCAATAAAGGTGGCAAAAACTATCAACTAGTGTTTCAATTCTTTTCACATGTGAGACAAACTCACATTTCCAACTTCCATCCATTTATTTGAGCTATAATATTATTATTATTATTCAATCTTCAAATTGAACAAATAAATATATCATTTTCATATTCTCACGGAGTAGAATATGAACCCACAATAATCTTTGTCCAACGACAAACGATTCTTGCATGAAAATATACACAATTTCCTTCACACACAACACACTTTTCCAACAACTTTCACAAGGAGTTGTGAAAATTCGTTCAAGTTACTCAAGTTACTTGCATATATGATAGGATACAATCTATAAAAAGAAATATTGGATTTCTCGTAATAGAAAGTATTGAGGTAAAATTCATTGAGAATGACATATTTACCACATATCAAAATGCAATGTCCGCTCCATATTTAGAATAATGACTTGGAGTCATAGAATCTAAAAGGCAATCCATGTATAATAATCAAGTTTGGAACTTGATCATTCTAACCTAAGGTGTAAAAACCAAATGATGGAATTGAGTTTTCTTGGAGAAAACTAACATTGATGGCAAAGTACATACTCTTTAAGCAAGACAAAATGTGAAAAGTTGACTCATATTTCGAATATGATAAAACATTCTCACTCGTAGTCATGCTTTAAGATATTAGAATTCTCATTGTCATATCTTCATATTTGGAATATGAAATTTGACAAATGGATGTCAAAACAGCGTTCCTTAATGGGAACTCAATTAAGGATGTATTGGATACAACCTAAAGGTTTTGTTAATCCAGAAAATTCTAATAAATTATGTAAGTTGTGGAAATCCATTTGATGGATTGAAGCAAGCTTCTTGGAGTTGAAATATTCATTTTGATAATGCATTCAAAGCGTTTAAAATTCATCAAATATGAGATTTGTGTTTGCTAAGAAATTAGTGGGAGTACAGTCTTATTCCTAGTCTTATATATGTGGTTGACATATAGTTCATTTGAAATAGTTTCTTAATGAAAGACTTCAGAAGAAGCCGCTTACATCCTTGAAATTAATATTTATTGATATAGATCTAAGAAGTTGATTGGTTTGTGTCAAGTACTTATAAAGACAAAGTACTGAATTGTTCAGTATGCATTGAGCGGTTGTAAATGGGTTTGTTGATATTGGGTTAGTGGGGTTAAACTGTTAAAGGGTGTTTTCCTTTATTTTGCATCAGTTAAGGGTGCGTTAATTAAGTGAGTTTGGGGGGTAATTTGTAAGGACCACATAATAGAATAATATTAACATTTTAGAAAATGAGACTTACCCATGGACACCAAAAAAAAATGGGTAAACGGCCAATTTATGCAACGTAGTGTCCGATTTATATCAATTAATGCAACGTAGTAGCGAATTCTTACATTGTGAAACGTACTTGAAGTAGTTGTATCAAATAATGCAAAATTCGAACAATTTGACAAACGTACTTGAAGTACGTTGTATCAATTAATGCAACGTAGTAGAGGCTAAAAAGTTATTACGTTGCATTATTTGATACACAATAAGCAAGTACGTTGTCTATTTTCAAAAGTAAGCACTACGTTGCATTAATTGACTTTTAACACCCGATACATTGCATATTTTAGTGATTTTCCCAAAAAAAAAAAAAAAAAATATGTGCAAAGTATTAAACAAAAGTTCCGTACCTGCTGCCACACCTCACATGCATCTCTTAAACACAGGCACCCGTACTTACACACATTGAAGATGTGGGATGTGGGTTAATGATGATTGATACGACATGAAACAGGTGCCGGGGATCAACCCTCATGATTGTCGTAAAAGCTTTGTAGCATGTAATCAATCTGTCTCAAAATACTGTATTATTTTGTGATTTTATTTTTGTTTTAAAATATTTATCGTTTTTACTATTTTAAAAGTTTATTGTTGTTATATTTCACAAGCATTTAATTGCCTAAGTAATTGGATTACTTTAAGAGCATATGAGACTTTTTCACATTCATTAATTGTATTTATTAAAAGTTGTGCACATGCTCAAAACGACAACTATTTTGAGACGGAGGGAGTACCTTACGAGAAAACAAAAAAAATTGGTAGTACATGTAAAAAAATTAATTTACTACTCCCTCCATTGCAGACTAAAATTTTGAGTTTGAATTTATACGAAAATTAATAAAAAGTAAATTTGTGAGTATGAAAAGTAAAATAAAAGAGAAATATGAGTTGTATGTTTTTGTTGTGAGAATGACAATCAGCTCTCATTGTACTTTTTATGTAATAAAGTAACAAAAAACATTACGACCATAAAATAAAATGGAACATTAGTATGAGACAGAACGAAAGGAGTTCAATATATAAACACTTATAGTAAACTTAATATAATATATAAATTTTAAATATTAGTACAAATTTTACCTTTTACTATATTTTGTATTAGAAATTTTTTTGTACTCTTTCCATTTCAAAAAGTTTGTCTCATTTGATTTTTAATTATCAACACAAATGAAGTTGACTAAACATTGATGTCGATTAAATCATCTTAGTGAAATTTTAAAAATTGTAATTGATAAATTATTAAGTGATTTATCAATAACCATTTTTAAAATTTTATTGAAATTTTAAAATTTACACTAATAATGTATGATTAAAATTAACATAAATTGACTATAAAATATTGAATGAAACAAATTTTTAAAACAAAAAGAGTAGTATTTCATAGTAATCCTTTTATATTTACTACTCCCTCTGTCCCTAAATGAGTGTCCAAATTTCATTTTAAGGGACACTGAAAATCTCAACTTTTTGAACAATTTGGTAACAACAATTCATATATAATCTTATAATCTCCTTTCCAAACCTTTAGTTTTGCACGTATAAAGAAACCGGTGAAAAAAATTTCGAAAAAAAACGTTTAGGGAGAAAGTTATGTTCAAAAAAGACACTCATTTAGGGACAAAGATTTCTTGAAAATAGACACTCATTTAGGGAAAGAGGGAGTAGTAATTTTTTAGGCGTGGTAGGCTGAAGCTTATCTATGTGATATTTGTATGTATTGTTGTGTCAATGCTTGAGATGCTTGGTTGAGAATTTATTGTCGACCGAAATGAATTACCGTGTCATATCTTCAACGCCAAACTTTTTCTATGTGTGCATTTTCTAAAGGCCATTGTTGTGCCGTGTCCAAGTTCTACTTGGAAAATCATTTGCGCATCACATGTCATTGTTTGTAAGGGCGTTCAATGGAAAGTTGATTCAAGATTGGGCTTCATTGAACAAGATGAGTTAGGCTTTTTCTATTTGATGGACAAATTGCGGATGATTGCAAATATTTGTAAAAATCTTCAACTTTGGGATGAGCCTCCAACAGCTGAAACATATTTTTTCTACAGTATTGAACATGTATTGGAATTTTCTTTAAAAACTAAAATATTTTTTTATAAAGCGTGTTGGCAGTATTATAAATAGCTAAAATTTATTAACGCATTAGCACTAATAATCTGTTACTATCACTCTTTAACATTATCAGCTTCTCAAAATTTGATCGAACGGCCTAAGTTGATCCTAATAACTCACTCTCATGAAAACAGTCAGACAGTTAACTCCTTCAAGTAACCTCCTCACCTTTGTTAACTTACGGTGTATCTTTTCTCCCCTCACTACTCGACTTAAAAGTTAATGTGATTTTGAGTTATGAAAAAGAGGAAATTGAGTTGAGGTTAAGGGGTTTTATGTGAGAAGGCAAAATTAAATGGGATTCTTTCTTCCTTTTCATACTGTCACCATGCCAGTGGCACGGGTAAGAATACTAGTCACTAACATTCAATAATACAACTCCCTCTATCCCTAATAAATGTCTATATTGACGAAATTTTTGTCTCAAAATAAATATTTTTCTAGAAATAATTTTGTTTCTAATTGTTTTTTTTTCCTAAATTTTTTCAGTAGTCTCTCTATACTTGCAAAACTAAATGTTTGAAAAGAAGATTATATGATTATATAATTTTTTGTCAGTAAATTGTATGAAGTGTTGAGATTTTCAAATATCACTTAAAATAAAATTTGGACATTTATTTAGGGAGCTAGTCTCGCGTGCGGCGGCCGCACGCCGTGCGGCGGCGCCGAGCCGAGCCATGCCCTATTTTTTTTTTTTTTTTTTTTTATTATTTTTTTTTTGCCGATTTTTTTTTTTTTTTTTTTTTTTGCCCCCACAACCTTTTTTCCTCCCACCAAAAGTAACACTTCTTATAACGAAATGTAACACTTTTGTTTTTCAAATGTAACACTTTTTTTTTCAAAAATGTACCACAATTTTGATCCAATAGATTAAAGATAACATAAAAATTAACGACTAAATTAATGTAACACTTTTTATAAAGGAATGTAACATTATTTTTTCAAATGTAACACCTTTTTTTTTCAAATGTAACACTTTTTTCCCCCCAACATTAACATAGGATTGACAACTAAACTAATGTTACATTTTATAAAAAATGAATGTAACATTTTTTTTTCTCAATTGTAACATTTTACATTCCTAAATGTAACATTATATATGAAATGTAACAATTTTTTATTGAGAAAGTAACAATTGAAATGCAAACCTATTTTTTTTAAAAAAAAAACTGCTGTTACATTTAACAGTAGAAAAAGTGTTACTTTTTGAAGATGAAAGTGTTACTTTTATCAGAACAGAGTGTTACATTTGAGCTGACAAGCAGATCAATTTTTTTGTGTCTTAAAAAGTATGTTTTTTTAAAAAAAAAATAAAAAATCAAACCATATCATGACCTATGTAGTTTTATTTGTCTCGTCGAGACGAACACAACGGTATTTTTAAATATTTTTTTTGACTTATAAATCTCAAGATATAGCACTTTAAAGATTTTTTTTTTTTTTTTTTTAGAGACGACACGTGGCAGCGCGCGGTTGGGCGAACCAGATGTGGCTCACAGCGCGCCACGTGTCGCCTGGGGAGTGGAGGAGAGGCGGATAGCGGGTCGGGTGGGTCGGGCCGGTCGGGTTGACCCGCCGCACGGCGTGCACCAGCCGCACCTAAGAATTTGTCTTATTTAGGGACAGTGAGAATATTATTATCACTCAGATCACTATCACTTTTGCTCAGTCACTATAATATAAATTGACTAAATTATCATTTGACATTTGATGAGCCAATAATGAAACATTTAATTGTATAACAAATTTACAGACACTAATTACGAAACAACACATTATTCAAAAGAAACCAAACCTATTCCGTAGGAGTTCGGCAGATATGTTAGAAATAAACATAGACACTCTTCATAAATTGAATCTAGAAAAGTCAACATGCATAAGCTTACAAATCAAAACTTACTATTCACTTGAAGGAAGGGCTTTTTCTGATTTAGAATATTTAATGTGAAATTGGTTATTCCTCTTTATCAAAATTTAAAATGAATGTCTATTTTACATTTTGTTTCATTAAATATCCAAAATAAAACATGAATGTAACATTTACAAACCAATTCTGGTGATCATTTCTCCGAAATCCCAAAAAATTGAGTATACCAATTACCAACAAGAAAAAAAGGTAGAAAAGAACACAATCTACATGTATGGAAATAGAGAGATAAAGGAAGGGTGAGTTGAAGACGATCGAAGACGAGGGTTTTGTTGGAATTTAATATCGTCGATCGGCCCCAGTTAATATCAGCGGTCACAAGGAGGACGCCATCAGAGGAGTATAGAGAGAGATAATGGGTGCGGCAGGGAAAAAAATTATGCATAAAGGGAGGGTTAGTGTATTAGGGTTGGTGAGAGGGTAATTTCGAGTATATATTAAGTATTGAGGGCTTTTGAGCAATAAAATTTTAACTTGTAGACTTTTGGGAAATAAAAAAAAATCTAAGGTTCTTATTACAAATTACGTTTTGTTTTTGTGCCTTTGGATTGCGAAGATAAATTTAAAAGGTAATTTGGGCTACATCTTCTATTTGTATAGGTGGCATGTTTTTTAAAAGAAAAATAAGTCCAAGTCAACTATTACTCATTGTTTAGTTATCTTTATATTATAATAGAGCTCAAAAATAACTTCCAATTGACTTGAGACAAAGGAGGGCTGTGATTGATCCATAACCGCCTTCATCCTACAGCTGCTATTAAAAGATTTATTTTGAATTTTATCTCAATCCTTAGATTGTTTCTCCACTTCTCCGATCCTACGGCTGATATTAGGCGGTTTCCAAAGTTCTTCTTCCTCTTTTTGTTTTGCAATGGACAATCTGATTTACTCGGGTTGCAATAACAGAGGGATGTATGTTTGATGGCAGACTCAATTCAGTGTGTGTATAGGAAAATGGTTTTAAGGAAGACATATTTCATATTTTCATATTGTATGTACCGTCACCTAGATGTACTGTTACCGTGCCACCGGCACGGGCACGACGACTAGTTATTGATAAACTAGATCAGTAAAATGTGTAGTGATAATAACTCCTCAATTTTATAAAGTCACTGAAAACTACAATATTATTTAATTTTGTTTCAGGTCTGCTCTAATACCACACATAATGATTCACATGAGCGGCCCAAACCGCCTTTCTCTTGATGAATAACTACAAATAATTACCATCAATTAAAGAACATTCTATGTTTTACAAAATTCAGTAATGAAATATGTATAAATTTTGCTATAAACATTTCTTTAGTTATTTTTTTGTTTTTTTTTCTGTTTGAAACAAAATTATTATAGTTTTTCAAAGATATGAAAAATGTAAACTATATTATTATACAAGTGAAACGGTCATACAATCTAATTGCACCAATTCGTAATCTCTTTTTTAGCATTAGTTCTATCTCGAATGGTTTGAATGCACCATAATTATTGAAGCAATGACAAGATTACCAAAAAAAAAAAAAAAAAATTAAAAAAAAAAAAAAGACTCACAATGTTTATGTTACAAAATTATATCAAATATTATTTTATAACCAAAACTTTGATACACTCTTTTTTCTAACTTTAGTTTGAATCTAATTACTGTTGCAATGTGTCTAGATGCTTGCAACAGCCCCACATCTCTCAGAAATGAAAAGTATCAAAAAAGCTTTTTCACAGTTCACCATACATATTAAAAATTACTCTCTCGTCCCAAAATGATGTTCACATTTGACTATTCAAACTTTTTAAGGATATGAATATTTGCTTCACTAGCCATGTTGTGTTTATGAACATTTAAGCCTAAATTCTAGAAATAAGAAGAACTTTTTAGGACAATAAAAAATGATAAATGAGAAGATCATTTTGGGACGGAGGGAGTATATTAATAATAATAATAATAATAGTAAAAAACATAATCTATGTGATGTAAATGCTTGACCCCACGTCCCTATTATCATGTACTCCGTACTTCTGTGTATAAATGCTTGACCCCACGTCCCCACCTAAGCCTAAGCGCATTAGGTTTTCCATACGGGCATTGTCCTTTAATGCATCTACCAATAATTATAATTACTCCATCTCGTCCAATCTGAAAAGTACTACTCCATCGATCCGTTCCGGTTTAAAAATTTTACTCCCTCCAGTCCCTGGGGTAAGAGTCTCACCCCTCATTTGCACGCTTATTAATAAATAATGGATGTGATGTAAATGTTGTGAGTGTAAAAGTAAAGTATGAGAGAGAATGAGTGGGAGAGAATAGTGAATTGATTGGTGTTGTGAGTATAAAAGTAAAATAAGAGAGAAAATGAGTGGGGTGAATAGTAAAGATTATTTGCTATTTTAGGAATGAGACTCTTACTCTGGGACGGACCAACAAGGAAAATATGATTCTTACTCTGGGACGGAGGGAGTAGTTTAATTTTATACGCTTATTAAGGAAGCAAGATACTTCCTCCGTTCTATCTCATTTGAGACTTATTACTATTTTGGTCTGTCCCACCTCACTTGATACTCCCCAAAAAGATAATCTTTTTATAATTTTATATTCAATCTTCTCCACCCACTCATTCTCTCTTTTCATTTTCCACCACACAATTCAATCAACCAACCTACTATTAATCTCACTCATTCTCTCTTTTTATTTTCTACCACACATTTTTTTTTTATTTTATTCTTTTTCCTTAGTTAGTGTGCCCAACTCATAGGTCTCAAGTGAGGTGGGACGGAGGGAGTATATTTGAGTCAAAAATAGTAGTATGTGAAGGATATAATTGTCAATTTATAAAGCAAGTGGGTGAAAAGTAAATGTGTAAGTGACAGGGATGGCAACGGGTCAGGTTTGAGTAGGATCAGGACCGATCCGAACCCGATCTGAATCATAAAAGTGCTTTACCGAAACCGATCCGATCCGAATGCCTAAGAACCGCGCTCCGATCCGTGCCCCGATCCGATCTGATCGGCTCCCCCATCCCTGTGCCCCGATCCGTTATCCGAACTGAAGAGACCAACAATTTTGAAGCTCCGTTCAGCAGTTCTTTGTGGGGATTCTGCAGCAAGTTCAACCACCTCATTTCAATTACCCCCAAAAAATAAAAAATCGACAAACAAGTAATTATTTAAAGCACAAGTTCAATAAGAATCGAATTTATAATCTGAAATTTCAAATTTAGGGTTCAAGATTGAATTTGTAAACTGAAATTGAAGCCCTAGATTTGAAATCAGGTTAAAGCGGAGAGATAAGAGTTAATTAAAGCGGAAAGATAAGAGTTAATGCAATTTATCTTGGGAAGGACTAAGGAGCAGGCGACGGAGGGTGATGGCAACGGCG
The DNA here is from genome assembly GCA_026119855.1 of Campanula takesimana. Taxonomy (NCBI): domain Eukaryota; kingdom Viridiplantae; phylum Streptophyta; class Magnoliopsida; order Asterales; family Campanulaceae; genus Campanula; species Campanula takesimana. Next base: position 206,802 of record JAOWBW010000720.1, read on the forward strand.
AGTCGGCGACGAGGATGGTTCTCCTGGAACGGCGAGGGATATTCGACAACCAGGAGAGAGAGAACGACTAAAGGGGCGGCGAGCTGCGACGACGAGCGGCAATGGCGAGGAGCGGCAACTGGGAGAACAGAGCAGACTATACGATTGACCGACAGAGAGAAATAGAGAATAGCGGCGTATGCCTTCTTCAACCCTAATTTGAGTATATATAGGTAGGGTTTAAATGTAAATGTTAGAAAGTATGAGGGTAAATAATAAAAAAAAAGAATAGCACACATTAGACGTGGCCATTGTAAACCGGAAACCGGCTAACCGCCGGTTTGTAACCGGTCAAAACCGGCCAACCGGTTAACCGGTGACCGGCTCAACCGTGAACCGTTGGTTAGCCGGTCCGGTTAAGGTTAGGATTTTCCAAAACCGGTAAACCGCCGGTTCAATCGGCCATATAAACCGGCGGTTTAACCGCCTAACGGCTATTTTATCAGCTTTTACACTTGGGCCCCCCACACTTCCCCAGGTCTGACACTATCAAAAAACGGCTAGTTTTCAAACTAGCCGTTAGTTCACTTAACTGGGCGGCCAAAAATGAAAAAAAAATTTGTCAAGCATTGCAAAGATATAAATACCCCCTCCCTCCTAGCATTTTAGTTCCACACCTTCTCTCTACTCTTTCTCTCTCTACTAATTCCAAAGTCTCTCACAATATCTCATATTTCCAGTTAGTTTGCAGAATTTTAGTCAGTTTTCTAACAATTTCCAGTTAGTTTTCTAACGAAATAACTTTTGTAATTTATTTCGAAAATTCCAGTCAGTTTTTTTAACCATTTCCAGTCAGTTTCAAAACATTTTCCAGTTAGTTTTTCAAATTCCAGTCATTTTTTGACTGTTTCAGTTAGTTTTTTTGACAGTTTCAGTTAGTTTTTTTTTTTTTAACAAAATCTGTGTTTTTCATCAGTTTCAGTCAGTTTTTAGTCATTTCCAGTCAGTTTTACTTTCACAACATTTTTCAGTTAGTTTTTTCGAATTCCAGTCAGTTTTTTTTTATAGTTTCAGTTAGTTTTTTGGCGGTTTCAGTTAGTTTTTTGACAAAATCTGTGTTTTTCATCATTTTCAGTCATTTTTTAGCGATTTTCAGTCAGTTTTGAAACAGTTTCAGTTAGTTTTTTAACAAATGGCCTCATCTCGAAGGAGCGGCAAGGAACATGTTGATTCTTCCTCACTTAACCCAGAATTTGAGTCACATTTTGAGGAAAGGGAGCAAAATGTTGAAGAAAATGTTGCTCAAAATGGTAGGGCCGGCCGAGGCCGAGCTCGGGGCGTGGGAAGAGGTGGTCGGGGGCAACGTCAACCACGAGAATCCAAATCCGACACTTTTACGATCCATTTCCGAAAAGTACAAATTGACCCCAACGACTTTGTATATTTTCGAGCGGAATGCAACTATTGTACCAAAAGTTACGTGTTCACAAAAGGTGGAGGGCATGGATCATTGAACACCCACCTCTATAGCAAACATCCCGAAAAAGTTGGGATTGAGAGTGATCAAGCTCAATTACAATTTGCTCAACCTAACACCCAAGGTACGTCTTCGATCTTATTTAAGTTTAATAATGTCGTTTATAGGAAAGAATTGTGCAAATTTGTGTGTGTTAAAGGGCTTGCTTTTAACTATGCGGATGATGAATTTTATGAACGGTTTATTAGACTTTCTTTAAATCCGGCCGCCTCCAAAGTACCACGTACGACTTTCGTACGCGATATTAAAAAAGTGGTTTTTGGAATATAAACATTTTTTAATTAATGTTTTATCAAAATTAGATCAAAGAGTTTCAATTTGTGCCGATGGTTGGAGTGATCATTGGCAAAGAAATAGTTATTTGGGTGTTACATGCCATTGGATCGATAATTCGTGGACTTTACAAAAAAGATTACTTGCATATGATAGTTTTGAACCACCTCATTCCGCGGAAAATATTTGTAGAAAGTTGCACGCCATTTTGGCAAAATATGGTCTTTTGCAAAAAATATTTTCTATTTCATTCGACAATGTTAGTGCTAATACCGCTAGTATACCGGAATTGATGCTCATTTGTCAACCGTCACTTGGGGGTAAGTATTTTCATATTAGATGTTTATGTCATATCATAAATTTATGTGTTAAAGATGGTTTGGATGCTTTAGATCAATATATTAAACCCATTAGAGATGCTCTTTATTTTATTGCAAAAAAAAATAAAATTACAAGAAAATGGATAAAATATTTACTAAATAAGGTTCTTCCCGAAAAATATTTTTTTATGGATATTCCGACTAGGTGGAATTCTACCTACAAAATGTTAATTGATGATTTTGAGTATAAAGAGCATCTCATGGATTTTTTTATTTGCTTATCAATGGAACGCTTGCACTAATTTATGTCAATTATTAATGATTTTCAATACCGCTACTTTGGCTTTGTCAGGAGTTTATTATCCAACTTCCGTTTTGGTACTTGATCAATGTATTGCAATAGTTTGAAGTTTTAAAAATTTGCAAAATTGCACCATTTTAAACCAAAGCATTGCTTCCATGAGGCAAAAGTGGGTCAAATATTTTGATAACATTCCGTCTCTATTTTTTGCTTGCAAAGATGTTGGATCCCCGTATTAAATTGAAAGATCTAGTCCGCATAATAACATTTTATTATGCAAATTTATACCCCAATGGGGACGGATTCTACGAAAACCCGGCGATTATTGTTGAAAATACAAAACAAGATTTGGTGACTCTTTATAATGAGTATAGTGCAATTCATGGAAATCTTTCTCAATATGGCTCAAGTCCTAATGAAGAAGATATTGGTATTGATACACAATATGAGGAGCATAACGATCCATATAGTTTTCTTAATGAAATTTATTCCCAAAAACGTCCTAGAACGTCTCCTTCTTCTTCTTCTACCTCTAGCATTCCGTACGAGTTGGAAGCATATTTCTCTACTAGACATGAAGTTGTACAAAACACTTCAAATCCAACTACTTTTGATATTTTGAGGTGGTGGTCACAAAGGCAAGAAACTTATCCCATACTCTCTTTAATTGCAAAAGAAGTCTTAGCTTCTCCCGCTTCAACCGTGGCGGTCGAATCGGCATTTGGTATGGGAGGAAATGTTTGGGATGCAAGACGTTCCCAACTAACTTGTGAAAATTTGGAAAATCAACTCTTACTTGGTGATTGGGTTAGAAAGGAAAAGAGGGACCAAGATATGCCTTATGAAGATGATTTAGTAAATGTAGATTCACAATATCAATACGACTTGGAAGACTCTACGGGAAGTTCGGAAGGGGGCGGAATTTAGATAGTTTTTATTTTAATTTTTAGAATAGGTTTATTTTTATTTCATTGTAATAGTTTAGTTGAGGTAAGGCTCCATTTTTTCCCTCCCTTAAATTATAAAAGGGCAAGGATTGGTTGTCCCCCTCATTGTAATTTTAATTTTAATTAATAAAATTTAAGGGTACCGCCCCTTTTTTTTTACTAAAAAAATTGTGTTATTTAGAATTCCAGTCGTTTTTTTGACAGTTTCAGTTAGTTTTTGACAGTTTCAGAAGGTTTTTTACTTATAAAACACTGTTAAAAAACTGAAGTTTTTTTTTTCAAAAAAAAAAAACCCCCATTAAAAGCACTGAAAAAAAAAAAAAAAGAAGAAGAAGAAGTAACCGGATAAACCGGGAAACCGTAACCGGGTAGAACGGTTAGCCGGTTAGGTTACGGTTAGACCAAACCGGTTTTGTCAACCGGGAATGGTCATGTCTAGCACACATATTTCGGATCGGTTTGGGTCGGATCGGAGGGGCTAACCGAAACCGACCCGAAATCCGAACGGATCATAAAATTGCAAATTGAACCCGAAAATTACGGATCGGATCGCCCTCGGAACGGATCGAGTTCGGAAAAATTGTCATCCCTAGTAAGTGATGGTTTTTTTTTTTGTAATATATGAACTTTATGAAGACAAGGATGTCCAAAACACTATTCATCATTTGTCATTTAAGGAATAAAGCAACTAAGCACCTTAAACTGGGCATTTCAAAAATGAAAGTAAGAACTCAAACTGAAACGGAGGAAGTACCTTTTTATAATGTCAGGATTAAATGTAAATCTCTTTTTTAAGTAACTACAAAAGCACTTTGAACAATAAACTTAATTCAACTATATTAATATTATTATAAAATTTGTTATTCATAAATTATTATAATACTATTGATAGTAATTTTTAAATTTTATTAAGATAATTAAATTAACCAAAAAATAATGTTCAAAGTTCTTTCGTATTAACGTACAATAAAAGCGACATTTATTTCGGGACAGAGAGAACCGTATTTTATAATTAAAAGACGAGTAATATTAAATATAGAAAAAAAAGTACACTAAATAAAATGACAATAACTGGTTACATTTTATTTTTTTACACTCCAATACTCATTAATAAAGTATTCAATCGGTAATTGACAACTCAGCTTGTGAACCAATTTTGTAAATTTATTTTGTGTTTCTAGCATTACCCTTTATACATTTAAGTAAATTTAGAACCGAATATATATATATATATATATATATATATATATATATATATATATATATATCCTTGTTATATACACTTCTAAAGTTTTATTTCATCAAATATATAATGAAATATTCGCTCAAAAAAATTACGACGAAATATGAGAAAAAGAATGTTAAAAATTTTATATAGGGAAATAGATAATTCTTTAGAGACAACAAATTTTAAGATAATATATACTCCTGTATTTAAATTGGCACAAAAGAATAATTAAATGGCAATGCTAGGATTACAAAAATTATTTACAAAATTTTGCTGATAAATACATTTGACAAACAATGACCGAATGTTGAATTAATGAGTGGTGAAACTCATAAAAACAAAATCCAATCATTTTTTGATAACTTTGTTTGTAAGTAAAGTTTTATATAATTTTACTCGTAGTTACAATAGCTTTCCCCTAAAAATGTTTACTATGTCTCTATATATAGTATCTCTCAAAAATTCAAAGATGTTTCACTTCATGCATTTCTTAATAAATTAAGTTAGCCTTCATTTCATCTACGTGATACTTACCTTTAGGCTTTAACTCCGTGTATATATAAAAGTAGCACTTGTTTAGCAGATCTGCACTACAAAATACTCAACATTCTATAGAGATAGATCATATATATACATCATCCAATCCATCCATGTCAGAGTCGGATAACTGCATCGATAAACCATCGATGGGGAACCCGAAAATGGGTCGTACTCGAAAATGGAGGTCGATAGACGTGATTACGGTTTTTGGGATATCAATGTTTCATTTCCTCTGCATTTTCGCCCCTTTTACCTTCACATGGTCTGCGTTTTGGGTCGCTGTTGGGTTAACGTGGTTAACTGGCCTCTTCGGTATCAGTCTTTCTTATCACAGAAATCTTTCTCATCGTAGCTTCGATCTTCCTAAATGGCTCGAGTACTTTTTTGCTTATTGTGGTGCACTAGCTGGTCAGGTAATTACATACTCAACTTCTATGTATATATAATATAAAAATCCCTCTGTTGTAAAAGGTAGTAAAACATTTGTGCAGAAAGTTTTACATTTTTACATTATGTGGTACATTCTTTACAATTTTACATATTACTTTTCTGTACAAATATTTTACATTGCTTAGCAAAATTTTTACCGCAGCAGCCTAGCAGCAAATCCTTGCTGCATATCATTTCCCAGGTCCTAATTTTTGTGATGTTTCTTTCTTTCTTGATCTGGTGCATGCAATATTGTAGAGGGATCCGATATATTGGGTGAGCATTCATCGTTACCATCACCGGTTTGTTGATTCTGAAAAGGATCCGCATAGTACTAAAGAAGGATTTTGGTTTAGTCACATGGGTTGGATCTTTGACAGTACTTACCTTATACAAAAGGTATACTATATATCTATAGATCTTTAATTTCTTTGCAAAAACGTTGTCTTTGATTATCGATCATTATTAGCTAGTGATCGATTACACAAACTAATGAGTGTGTGTTTGATGAATTTGGCAGAATAAAGACCGTGCAAACGTTGAAGATTTAAAGAAGCAACCTTTCTATAATTTCCTCAGAAGAACTTATACCCACCATCTCTTTGCGCTTTCATTTCTACTGTATGCACTCGGAGGGTTTCCCTTCCTGGTCTGGGGAATGGTAGAGTGTATATAGCAGCCATGTTTACATTCTTTTCTTTCATTTTTCATGTTAAAAAAAAAAAAAATAATAAAAAATGCTTGAGGTGATTATATCAGTACTGATGCATACAGTATATACTGACATGTATTTGCAGGGGGTAAGGACGGTGTATTTATACCATGTAATCCTTCTTATAAACTCGATTGGTCATAGATGGGGAACATACGCATGGAAGACCGATGATTCATCCAGGAATAACTGGTATATATATAGGCAAATTCTTGGAAATGGCGGCCGCACCACGTGCGGCGGGTTGCCCACGGGTCGGCCCGCCCGTTTCCATGCTCTACCCGCTCGGATTTTTTTTTTTTATTTTTTTTTTAAAGCGACATCTGTCTTTTTTTTTAAAAAAACCCAATAACTTTAAAATGTTATGTCTTGAGATTTATAAGTCAAAAAAAATATTTAAAAATACCGTTGTGTTCGTCTCGACGAGACGAATAAAACTACATAGGTCATGATATGGTTTGATTTTTTTTTTTTAAACATTTTTTCACACATAAAAAGTTTGAGGTGCTTGCCAGCTGAAATGTAACACTCTGTTCTGATAAAAGTAACACTTTCATCTTCAAAAAGTAACCCTTTTTCTACTGTCAAATGTAACATCAATTTTACAAAAAAAAATGAGTTTGCATTTCAATTGTTACTTTCTCAATAAGAAATTGTTACATTTCATATATAATGTTACATTAAGGAATATAAACTGTTACAATTGAGAAAAAAAATGTTACATTCATTTTTTATAAAATGTAACATTTGTTTAGTTGTCAATCCTATGTTATTTTCGGAGAAAAAAAGTGTTACATTTGAAAAAATGAGTGTTACATTCCCTTATAAAAAGTGTTACATTAATTTAGTTGTCAATCTTTATGTTATCTTTATCTATTGTAGCAAAATTGTGGTACATTTTTTTTTAAAAGTGTTACATTTTGTTATAATAAGTGTTACTTTTGTTGAAGGCAAAAAAGTATGGGTGGTACATTTGAAAAAAAAGTGTTACATTTGAAAAAAAATGTTACATTCTTTTATAAAAAGTGTTACATTAATTTAGTAGTTAATTTTTATGTTATCTTTAATCTATTGCATCAAAATTGTGGTACATTTTTGAAGAAAAAAAAGTGTTACATTTGAAAAACAAAAGTGTTACATTTCGTTATAAGAAGTGTTACTTTTGGTGGGAGGAAAAAAGGTTGTGGGGGCAAAAAAAAAAAAAAAAAAAAAGGGTATGTGGGCGGCCGCCGCACACAAGACCAGCTCATATATATATACCTACACTATATATATTAAATCTGGTCATATATATATTTCACGAAAAAAAAAAGATTAATTAACAAGTTATTCATTTACTAATTAATGATGTATATATTTTTAGGTGGGCGTCTGTGTTTATGTTTGGAGAGGGATGGCATAACAATCACCATGCATTCGAGACCTCAGCTCGGGTTGGATTAGAGTGGTGGCAATATGACCCGACTTGGTATGTCATACGCTTTCTTGAAGCAATTGGTTTGGCAACCAATGTGAAGACACCAACCAAAGCTCAAAAACAGAACAAATCACTATCTTCTTCTTATGATCTCACAAATTAATAAGATCAGTGAAAAACTCAAATCATGGCCTCAGCTTCTGCAAATCAATCGGTAGAGTTGGAAGTTCTTGTTGTTTTCTTTTTCGGGTCTCAATAAGCTTTGATGAATTCTCTTATAAACCAATCCCAAATTTGACGTATTTCTTAGCACGAGATTATGTTAATGCATTCGACTGGTGTAATAATTGTACTAAAAAATTAGTGTTGGTGAACGTTGTCAAATTCTCTCTCCGATCCTAAATAACTGTTGCTTTCGTATCAAAATTTTGGACCGAATAAGTGTCCCTTTTGAGCTAAATGTCCCTCGATCTTACCCTTGCATTTATACATAACTGTCTTAGCATGAGACATTAATATCAGAAAGATGCACACTTAATAGGGGTAAATGTCGCACTTATGTCAATAAAGCATGATAATAATTGCTTTTCTTAATAGTTATGCAAATGCTAAAAGAGACAGTTATATTGGACCGGAGGAATGCATTCAAGTGAATATTTCTCTTCGCACGCTCCAACTTATTTATCGTTATATTGACCCTTACAATGTTGGAGGCTTCCTGGATTTAGTAGCTTGTTCAAACCCATAAGCAATCTCTATCAAGGTTGGCTCTGAACCCTTTAGCCCTCCAAAACAAATCCCATACGGAATTCCTTCTTCGTTATAGCCAGCAGGAACACTGATTCCGGGATACCCTCCAATGGCTAGAACCGAAGAACCATCTGCAAAAGGCGTTACCAATGCATCTAACTTATTATCTTTCATCAACTTCTCAAACCCATACTTCGACGCTCTTGTCAAATTTTTCAGTATCTCCTTCTCCAACTCGCCAATCCCGTTTGTTTTTTCAGCTTCCAAGAGGATAGTTTGGTCATATTCCTCAACCATTTCCTGGTACAATTATGGCACGAGAAAAATGTAGAGGATTAGTTATAGGTTCCAAGAAAGTTCAGTAATCTTTAACATGAACATATGAGGTTATATATTTACCAGTTTCGCGTGTTCTTTGTTGAAAGCTATTACATCTGCTAAAGATCGAACAGGGGAAGAGACAAGTTGCTTTAGGTAAGCGTTTAGATCCATCTTGAACTCCACTTCCATTGCTCTTGTTTCGCTACTGAACATTGTTAGGAGTTCGCTTATATTGGGTATTTCTAGATTGTCGACCAAAACAGCACCATTTTTCCTGATTCCACACAAGATTTATAATTTACTGATACAATCTCAAGAATGAAATTCTTCAAAAAATGAACAAGGCAAAGAGAGCCAAGGAATAGCTTACCTTAGAGTGTCAAAGTGTTTTTCAAAATACAAATGCATGATTTTTCCAGGGAACCCGAAATAAGGATAAGGCCCTGCTATGCCCAGTCTCTTTCCTTTGAGGCCGTCGGATTTGAGAAACTTTAAGTAGCCACCTTTCGGTATATACTTTGAAGCTTCCCCAGTGGCAGTTTCGTCATTTTCATCAAAACCTACGATCGCATCAAGCACTAAAACAGCATCTGATACTGTCCTGCATATTGGCCTGCACTAGCCAGTATTACAAGATATGATACTATCATACTACTATGATGCAAAGAGCATGGTTATTCATTTTGGGACGGAGGAAGTAATAATCAGGTGTGTCTTACCCGACAGTGTCTTGCCTATGTGTGATAGGAACGACCCCTGCTCGACTTGTAAGGCCGACAGTGGGTTTGATCCCAACTACGGAATTAGCATGCGACGGACATATAATGGAGCCATCGGTTTCAGTGCCAAGCGACACTGCAGCCATGTTTGCTGCTACTGATACTGCTGATCCTGAGCTTGATCCACATGTACCAGCAGATGCAACATATGGGTTCTGCACAAATATACAATTTCAGCCAAATCCTAACATGATTGTACCTTATGCAATCATAATCATACATTCATTTTTCAAATCGGAATAACTAATGGCTTATGCAATGTACAATGCCCAAAATTTCGCTTGTGACAACATAATACAATGTACTTTCCCAAATTGTTAACAAATAATGCAAGACACTGGTTTTTTTACTTGTGACACTGTCACGTTAGCGCCACATCATCAAAGTTAAAGTTAGTAGTACTTCGTACCAGCAACAAATGGACTAAAATGTACAATGACCAAAATGAAAATATTAACTCACCAAAGCTTGTCCACCTCTAGCACACCAGCCATCAGGGGCAGAAAAGGTCCTAAAATTAGCCCATTCACTCAAGCTAGCTTTGCCAAGTATAATCGCTCCGGCCTCCCTCAACTTCTTGACCACACCTGCATCTCTAGGCACAACCGATCCAAGAAGCGCGTATGAGCCTGCAGTAGTATTAAGCTTATCCTTAGTTGCTATATTATCTTTAAGCAAAATGGGTATGCCGTGTAATCCTAAAGAAAATGACCCATTTGCCCTTTTCGCCTCTCGCTCTTGGTCAGCCTTTTCGGCTAGAGTGAGCGCGTCCGGGTTGACTTCTATGACAGATTTAAGGACTGGGTTGAGCTTTTGAATCTGTTTAAGGTAGAACTCAACTAGTTTTTTTGAAGTGAGCTTGTTTTGGTTGAATTGTATTTGAATATCATGAATAGTTGCTTCTTTAATGGAGAATTCTTTGCTCATTGTTGTGGTGATGGTGAAGTTTAAGAGAATAAAAAGTAGGTATATTGGGAGCATCTTTTAAGTGTGGGTTTGTTTAGGTGAACCAATCTGGTCGTTTTTTTTTTTTTAATATTATCAACAAGATTTAAGTATTTTCTTGACATGTTCCAAAGTCTTTGGTGGAATTTCTGAGAAGGGGGCCTCATGAAAAAAGGGTCCATAAAAAGTAGTGGCTAGCATACCAACTAAAGAGAAAATAATACTCCCTCTTTCTCATCTCAGAAAAAAATAGTCACATTTTGACTTTTAATGGTAAAAAAAATGAACTTTGACCAACCATTTGCGACGATCTAATCATTCTAGTGAAATTCTTAAATTTGTAATTGATAAATCATTAAGTGATTCATCAATAACAATTTTTAAAATTTCATTGTGATCATTAAATTGACACTAATGTTTGGTCAAATTTTATTTTTGTTAATCATAAAAAATCAAAATGTGACTATCTTTCTGAGACAGAGGGAAGGGAGTATTTTGAATTGGGGCATATTATTACTAAGTAATTTCCTTCCATTACTAATCATCAAAATTCTTTTCAAAGTCGACTATCATTATGGCAAAACAGGCTTCTTTCCAAAAGCTGGTAGAGTAACTCTTATTAAAGACACTTTATCTTCATTTCCAATCTATTCCATGTCTGCCTTCTCATTTCCTAAAACAGCTACTTCTAAACTCACTTCTCTCATGAACTCTTTTTATTGGAAAGGAAATATTGCTAGTAGAAGTGTTCATTTAATTGCTTGGGATCAAATAGAAAAACCTGAAGTCAAGGAAGGTTTAGGTATTAGAAATTTATCCTTGGTTAATACTCCCTCTGTCCCTAAATGAGTGTCCATTTTCAAGAAATCTTTGTCCCAAAATGAGTGTCTTTTTTTAGCATAACTTTCTCCCTAAATGTTTTTTTTCGAAATTTTTTTCACCGGTTTCTTTATACGTGTAAAACTAAATGTTTGGAAAGGAGATTACAAGATTATATATGAATATTTGCTACCAAATTGTACAACAAAGTTGAGATTTTCAGTGTCCCTTAAAATGAAATTTGGACACTCATTTAGGGACAGAGGTAGTACTTCTTTTCAGTTAAAGCTTTTATGGAAACTTCTTACCTCAAAATCACTTTGGACTCAACTGATTAAAGACAAGTATTATCCTAACTCTTCTCTTTTATCTGCCTCCTCTTCTTCGAATGCATTTTGGTGCTGGAAACAATTAATTAAACTTCTTCCTTTATTTAAATCTGGACTAGTATATTCTATTGGTGATGGTATTTCCATTAGGTTTTGGACGGATATTTGGTGTTCACATCTTTCTCTTGATCATTATCTTCTTAGACCTCTTCCAAGTTCTTGGCTCCAGCATAAGGTGTATCATTATCGAACTACTTTGGATTGGAAACTTCAATTACTTGCACATTTTTTACCTAGTTCTATTTTACAATTTGTTCAATCTTACCCCCGCTCTCTTTTTCCTCGTTCAGATACAATTGTTTGGAAATATAGTTCTAATAATCATTTTTCCATTAAAAAAAAAACTTACGATTGGCTATTAGAACTAAACACGGTTCCTCATCATCAACCATGGATCCCTTGGTCTCTCTTATGGAAGTTACCATGTCAACCTCGAATGAAAATCTTTATTTGGCAAGCAAGTCATGACGCTCTTCCCACTTCTGAGGTCTTGCACAAAAAAAAAAAAAAATTGTTCTCTCAACTGAATGTCCTCTATGTCATCTCAGTCCGGAATCTTTACACCATTTGATAAATGAGTGTGTTTGCTTTGAGGAAATTCGAAGAAATGGTCTGCTTCCTCCTATTTCATCATCAAATCTTTTTATTCACATCTTACAGCATCCTCATTATATGTCAAAGAATTGGTTGGGACTTTTTTATATGCTATATGCCTATAGTATTTTATGGAATATGCACAACAAATTTATATTCCAATCAAAGCCAATCAATATGGGCACTTTTAGACACCAGCTTCAACAAGCTCTTCTGGATCATGAAGAGTATTTTCCTACTTCTCGGCCTCAAGTTGATCATAAAATTCTTGTTCCTATCTCCTGGCATCCTTCTACTCATACAGAATTTAAATTAAATGTAGATGGAGCAGCTCAGGGTAATCCAGGAAGAGCTGGAATCGGGGGTGTTATTAGAAATCATTATGGTCAATGTATCCTTGGATTTAGTCAGTCAATTGGAAATACTTCTAATATGATTGCTGAGATATGGGCTTTACGTCAAGGTTTACAATATGCTATTTCATCAAACATCAAAGATATTCATGTTGAGACTGATTCGTTAGTACTTTTTAATGTTCTTTGCATGGGGCAGGTTCCTCCTATCGGAGCGTTAAATTTGCTAATTGACTGCAATATCTTAATGGAATCTTTAGATCATATATGGATCTCTTTTGCTTATCGAGAAGCTAATGGTGTTGCAGATGTATTAGCTAAAAATGCTTCTCAAACCGATAGTATGTGTAACACCCCAAAAAAAAAATCTATTTTCATAAATAACAAAATAGTACAATTTACATCTCTAAAATACTATACAAATGCTCACTAATTATCTCAAAATGCTCCGAATCAAATCCTCGCTGTCTCAAAGCTCGGTCAACGGTCAACTGCAAAAGGTCAAACTAGAGGGGGTGAGCTGGGGGCTCAGTAAGAAAGGGGATACACAATATCACAGAAGCCAATGGAACACAAACACCAAATAACACTGTCCATGAAATTATAAATATGGACATGCCAATAAGACTCATTTCATAAACCGAATAACTGATCAATCATACTTTACAGTCCGATGTACTAATTATATTCGAGCCGAGTGGCTTAACCATAATAACCGAATTGTTGGCCGCCCTCATGGAGCCGGACCCAACACAAACACAATAACCGAGTCCACTGCGACCGTCACATAATTAGCTACATCGCAACTGTTCCATATAACAAATCTCATATTTGAGCACAATAACACATATAGCATGCTTTCATAATCACCGTAGTATTTACTGACCAAATTCAATATCAAAGCAATTACCAATTGGACCGAACAAATGATATACGTATCAATAAAACGGAGTACTACGATAAGACAGGTATAAAAGAAAGTGACACGGAATCGATACTGCGTAGTCTCCCTTACCTCAAATAACTAAAAATGAAACACCAAAAATAATCCACAGATGAAGAACCTTGAACTACTTTTGTAGAATTATCGCAGAGCAACGCCACCCAGTTTTTCTTTAATCCCAAAAACTGATCTTTTTACTTCTAGTACCATGAAATAACATGACTCATTTAAACAAGTTCATAACTTTTACAGCACCTACTATGGCCACGTGAAATGCCATTAGGTGTAAAAAAATATTATTTGAAGCCTCCATGCAAAAGGACAACGAGGCCCACTAGTTTAGAAAATCAATTAATTCTTACTCCAATTCCTAATCCGTCCCAATCAGTTTTCTATTTTTCGATTTTTCGATCCGTCTAAAAAACGTCGTGCTTAATTTAATTTCGGGATGTCACAGTATGTGTGAATATTTTGTATCTCCTCCAGGATACTTGTTTCCTACTTTAAGTATGGATGTAAATGGTAGTTTTGTTGTAAGGGCCGTAACGTATTATCAAGCTTCTACTGTGTTTGTAAAATAACAGTATGTATTATCCTTTTCCATCTATATATTATATATGTTGTGGTTTGATCAAAAAAAAAAAAAAAAATTCCTTCCATTGTATTTTAATAGGGGTCAAAAAGTGATAGTATAACCAAAGCCAAGCGAAATGAAAAAAAGACGTCATATACCATTCACTCCTTCAATAGGCCTAGTTGGGCTCCTTTTTTGTTGCGTTACCGAAAAAAAGGAAATTTATTTCAAACGGGAGTTAATTAGTCATGTACTCCGTAGATTAATGCATTATTTTTCCTTTGATTTCACATGCACAGATCCTAGATTAATTCATTATTTTCTTCCTAAATGTCACTCGCGTAGATATTAAAGAATTAGCTTCCATTACAAATGACGATTCAGTACAATAAAATGTCAAAAAGAGACATTTAAGGCCCTGGTTCGGTTACAAAATGTGGTTCCTGTGTGATAGCAAGACCAACCTACTGAGTCTCGTGAGGTGCATTTCGATTGGAATTGGACTTGGACTTGGTCATATTTCTCTTTATCCAGAAATCGATCGGTAGCTACGCCACCCATGGGGCAGCAATCGACGAATGGGAGACTCACGTTGAGGCTGAATCAGCTGCATTAGCAAGCGAATGCCACATGGATTCGAGTTCCACTAATTACACAATTAAGGCAAGCTCAACCGCAGTGACAGTTTCCTCCAAGAATTTAACAGAAAATTAACTCTCACATTTCATAAAATTCAAGATTTAACAGTATTTTGGTAGTCGGGATAACCAGTTAGTGCAACAAAAGAAAGTTAAATGTATCCTTAAAGTTCAAGGTTGGAATGTAGGAGCCTTCCTCACTTTAGTCGCTTGCTCAAACCCGTACGCGATTTCAATCAATGTAGGCTCAGAACCCTTCAATCCTCCAAAACATATGCCAACTGGCACCCCGTTGCTTTCAAATGCAGCCGGAACACTTATCCCCGGGAATCCTCCGATAGCCAGAATTGGAGCCACGTCAGCGCCAGTTGTCACCAACGCATCCAACTTGTTCTCTACCATCAACTTCACAAACCCTTCTTTAGTAAGTCTAGCCAGATTCGACAATGCTGCTTTTTCTAAGTCGCCGATCCCATTTGTGGCTTCGGCTGCCAAAAATATGTCTTGCCCGAATTCTTTTGTCATTTCCTGCACAATGGTTGAGTAAGTATTAGCATTGTTTTAGGTTTAAAACAGGGATCCGGGGCTTGTGCAGTAGGACTGCGTAGAAGTCTGACTTTTATAGTAACATGACTTTTATAGTGAGTGAGTTGCACATTATTGGTGTGGGATAGAAAGTACTCCCTCCGTCCCCAAATAATCTTCTCATTTGCCATTTTTCATTATCCCCAAAAAAGTAATATTATTTCTACAATTTAGGCTTAAAAGTGCATAAACAAAATATGACTAGTGTAACAAGTGTTCACCTCCTTAAAAAAATTAAATAGGCAAATGGAAAGAATATTTTGGGACGGAGGGAGTATAATACATGAGTTACATCTTATAGTAACATGAGTTACGTGTTATAGTGGATGAGTTGCATTTTATTTGGACTTCCATGCAGTTAGACAGCACAGTGGATGAGTTGCATTTTATTTGGACTTCCATGCAGTTGGACAGCACAGCCCTCAAATCCTTAAAATAGAATGTGAATAAATAAAACAAAGAAGATTGAATCAAGGGAGATATGCTTATGAATCAAGGGAGATATGCTTACGAGATCAGAGTTTTTCTGATTGAACGCTATTATATCTGCCAAGGAGCGAACTGGAGAGGTTACTAGCTCTTTCAAGTAAGCATTTATGGCTGTCTTGAATTCAGCTATTGTTACTACTGCTTCACCACTTGCAGTGACGTTGAAGATTGTCTCGATGTTGTCTATCTCCAGATTATCTACCAAGATTGCACCCTTTTGCCTGTTTTCACATTACGCAATGTCAAATTTACAGACTCAGCAGATTAAGAATGAGATTTTGTTCTTGGAAATATGGTACCTTAGTGTTTGGAAATGCTGTTCAAAAAGTTGAGGCAGGGCTGATCCGTTTGCAAATGTGAAGAACGGATCTCTTACTATCCCCAATCTCTTCCCTTTGAGCCCATCAATCTTTAGAAACTGCGTATAGCCACCATATGGGATGTACTTGGATGCTATTCTTGTTGCTTCAAAGTCATTAAAGTCAAAGCCTACAATGGCATCAAGAACGTAAACAGCATCTCCTACAGTCCTGCTTATCGGCCTGCTCCACAAACACCAAATAATCTTGTTTTTCTCAGTTACTTAAGTACTTAATGATATTAGTAGCATAAAAAAACTAAATAAAAAGCTGAGGGCTGAGTGCTAAAGTTTCGTGACATTACTAGGTCTGGGATGTCTATGCAGTTTTACGTTCGAGGAAAAAATAACTTACCCGATTGTGTCCTGTCTAGGTGAGATAGGGATTACACCAGCTCGGCTGGTGAGACCAACAGTTGGTTTGATACCCACTACTCCGTTAAAGCTGGCAGGACACAAGATCGACCCGTCAGTCTCCGTCCCAAGAGAAACAGCCACCAAATTTGCTGCAACCGATATTGCTGATCCACTGCTCGACCCACAAGGATCTGCTGATAGAACATAAGGATTCTGCATTAACATAAAAAAGCAGAAGCTTTAGATTGATTCTAGTTTCTATTAAGTACTACCTCCGTCCTATAATAGACTTCACTTTTTTGATCAACATAATTGTGGTTTGACCAAGAAGTAATTAAAATCTAATCATCTTCATAAAATTCTAAACATTATTGTCAATAGTATTTTTGATGGACCGTGAATAAACAAATTTAGTAGTTCATGAAGATTAAAAGATCTTCATTTCTTTGGTCAAAGTTCATTCAAGTTGACCAAAAAAGTCAAGGTGTGACATTTATTTTGGGACAGAGTAGGTACAAAGTGTGCTATTCTCACCTTTCCTTGACCTCCCCTAGGACTGAAACCATTCGGAGCAATAAGAGAGCGAAATTGAGCCCACTCACTCAAGCTAGCCTTCCCCAATATAATAGCACCCTTCTTCCTCAACTTTCTCACAACCCCCGCATCCCGAGGCACAACGGACCCCAGCAACGCGAACGATCCAGCAGTCGTGTTAAGTTTATCCTTGGTTGCAATAAGATCCTTTAGGAGAACAGGAATGCCATGTAGTCCATTGTTGGATATAGCTAACTTGGCTTTCCTCTCTTC
Source organism: Campanula takesimana (assembly GCA_026119855.1). NCBI lineage: Eukaryota > Viridiplantae > Streptophyta > Magnoliopsida > Asterales > Campanulaceae > Campanula > Campanula takesimana. The sequence continues at coordinate 224,186 of JAOWBW010000720.1, forward strand.
GTCCGCCTTGTCAGCTTGACAAAGAACATCAGGGTTCACTTCAATGACACCCTTGAGAACCGGATTGAGTCTGCTGATCTCTCCAAGGTAGAACTCAACAAGTTGCCTCGACGTGAGTTGGTCTTGATAGAAAGCTGCCCGGATTTCACGCAAGGTGGCCTCTTTGATTGAGAATCCATGGCTGATTACTGAGCTAAAACCTGTTAGCAATGAGGCTACAAAAAACAGTAAGAATGAGGAAGAGTAAATTGTCATTGTAAAGAGACTATGGAAGCAACTGTCCAAGTTCAAGGGTACTTATACAAAGTTAAGGCTGCCAAAACAAATAAATAATGCCAAGTTAGGATATAGTTTACAGAACTCAAGCCTGCTAATCTGGCATGATTAGAATAATTAAACTTAATTAACAAAATCAAACTTGATTATTACCTCATTGAGAATTAGGCATGACTAATTCCATTTATCTGCCGTCGGCTTCCAGTTGCATTCTGCTGGATTTTACGCAGATAAATTTCCGTTATGTTTTCCATGTTTGGAAATAGCTCACATTGAATTTGATGCTCAGACAAGCAGCTTGACATATTACCAAATGGTAACTAGCATGTAGTCTCGACTATCCGAAAAAGACTCACATTTCTGAAACGGCAACAATTATATAATTATGATGCAAATCAAGTTGGTATAAACAACTAAAGCATCCTCCATTCAAAATTTGACTTGTGAAATGGTGGAGCAGGAGTATTATGCAAATATCAATCAATTTATATACGCATTTAAGACCAATGAACCATTAAGCCGTCACTGAATTTCATTCAAATTTGTAATTACATGATGGGAAAGAAATTGTAAACTGTAGAAGTTCAGTTTATGCGACAGATGAAAAGCTTTACAGTGATAATTGTTCTGGAGCTAAGTTTAGAAGATTGGACACAGTATACTCACAAAGAGAGCTGTTTTCACAGTAACATTAGCAGGCTAACAAGGGAGTAATGCCACTATGCATCAGAGAATTGTATTTCTGAATATAGATGTCGAGGTGGCACCCGAATATTGGTCGCTTGTTCAAAAGCATATGCAATTTCGATCAGCTTTGGTTCTGTGAACTTCAGCCCACCAAAACAAATTCCAAATGGCGTTCCATCAGTGTTGTACCCAGCTGGAACTGTAATTGCTGGGTAACCTCCGATTGCATGAACAGCTGCAGCACGTGAACCAGGGGTCACCATTGCATCCAACTCGTGTTCTTCCATTAATTTCTGAAACCCATTTTGGGAAAACTTTTCTAGTGTCTCTAATGCCTTCCTCTCTTTTTCTCCATATCCATTTGTTCGTTCTGACTCAGCAAAAGATTGCTGATTGTACTCTCTTACCTTCTCCTGCAATGTATCATGTCCAAAGTCAACCTTTATATGTAGTAAACATGAAAACAAACACCAAAGAGTAAGTTAAATAATATTGCATTGCAGGATATGGTAAGGGGTTGGTTAAAGGGGTTGGTTACTGAGAAAGTCATATGTCCGCAAACAATTCTGACAACGCACAGATTAGCCCTAAAATTTGAAGATGACAGCCTCAAGGAATATTTGAAGATTTGTCAGTTAATGTATGGTGAAAATCAGACGGTGTCATGCAATTCTTATCAAGGTAATGGAAACTTTGCATGCAAGAGTGATATGACATCAACTAGGAAATGCAGGCCATACCAGATCAAAATTGTTATTGTTGAACGCGATGATGTCGGTCAGTGACCTCACTGGAGAGGCAACTAATTCCTGCAGGTACTCATTTATGGACATTTTGAATTCCACCAACATTATCCCGTATTCACCACTCCATTGGGGATTTAGAATTTTCTCAATGCTAGCAATTTCCAGATTGTCCACCACTGTTGCACCTCTTTGTCTGAAAGTTCAGGATAGAAAAACAAGTGTCAGAACAGATTGATATTGTTTGGGGACTCACAACATGTTTGTGTTACAACACACCGTTGGAGTGAATTCCCCCTACGATTGTCTGGACGGTGGCTTTAACATTAATGTAGATATTATCAGGTTTTACAACCTTAAAGTGTTTAGATGTTGCTCAAAATCTGCATATTCAATGGATCCATTTAGCTTGTCGTAGAATGGTTTTCTGATGACACCTATTCTTTTTCTTCTCAGACCTTCTTCTTTGAGAAACTGTTTATAACCACCCTTGGGAATGTACTTGGATGATTGATTTGTTTCCACATCTCTAGGATCAAAACCTGAAATCACATCGAGAACAAAAACGGCATCGGACACAGTCCTGCATATTGGCCTGAAACATCATTACAATAACTATGAGTTCAAGATTGCATTTGTGGGCAGTAAAACCTAGATAAATATGTTTTATACGATAAACCAATCCCATTGCACTGAATTGTTTTCATTTTTTAGAAATGTCTTTTGGACGGAAAAAATGTAAATAGTGACTCTTTTCTGGGTATAGAGGGAGGGAGTAGCTTTTGTGTGGATAGACAGTATTTGAGAGCCAGTCAGCCAACAGAGCCACCCAGTATAACACTTCCATAAATGAACTGTGTACTTGTTTTCTTACCCAATGGTGTCCCAGCGAGGTGTCATTGGAATGACTCCAGCTCGACTTGTGAGACCAACGGTCGGCTTCAGACCTACAACTGAGTTATGATCTGCAGGGCAGGTGATGGAGCTGTGAGTCTCAGTCCCCAGTGAGACTGCCACCAAATTTGCAGCCACAGATATTGCAGATCCACTGCTCGATCCACATGGAGATCCTGAGTGGAGGACATAAGGGTTCTGCGATTGTTTTAGTTGATAATGGCAGGCACCTTATATAATCAAGAGGAAACGGTGGACAATAAAATATAAATAAATAAGACCTGATAGTTTTCAGAACTGACATTACCGACTTGGTCTTCAAACTAAATTTACTTATTTGCAATAATTCCCCACACAAAGGGTTGCATCTCATGTACTCTAAAGTATTACTGCTTAATGCAAACACTCTTTAATTCTAAAGCTTGTGCACTAATCTAAATTAGATTTTACCCAACCTTCATCCCATCAACGAGAAACAATGCCGTCATGAATTAACACGCATTACAATATGTCAGTATGTACCTGTCTGATCAATTTAACCGCCTCCTTTTCCAATTTCTTTCAGTAATTGGTATTCACAAGTTTCTCCTATTTAGATTTACCCACAATAAATAGTGAGTTTAAGCGTTTTCCAGATCAACATAAATTCTATTGTATTTCCCAAAACTACAAAAGAATCAGTTCTTGTTGCTCTTCACGTAGCTTAAAGAGTTGTGCTTTCCTTATCAACTGAATCAAAGGTCGCATATTGATTCCATTCTAGTTGATTTTTGAATTTGAAACTATGACTCTTTTCTCAGGCAGCAGCTAGTTCAAGGTCATGATCAAGATCACCATCAAACAGTAAATTTCTAAATTGCAAAATGGCGTGTGTGTGTGTGTGAGTGTGTGTGTATGAGTGGGGAAAGATTACCAATCCTTGCCCAGCCCTAGCACACCATCCATTAGGAATATTACTCAGATCACGAAACTTGTACCACTCACTAAGACTAGTCTTCCCCAAAACCACCGCCCCAGCCTCCCTCAACCGCTTCACCACCCCAGCATCACGCGCCACCGTCGCTCCCAACAGCGCGTACGACCCCGCCGTCGTATTCATCTTATCCCTAGTACCAAACACGTCCTTAACAAGCACCGGAATTCCATCCAGCTCCCCCAACGGTCCGCCATTCCGCCTCCTCCGATCAGCCGCATCGGCTAGGTCACGTGCGTCGGGGTTGAGCTCAACGACGGCGCGGAGGAGTGGATTGAGGGATTGGATCCGGTTTAGGTAGAAGTCAACGAGCTGCCTTGAGGTGAGGTCGCCGGCGGCGAAGGCTTGATTGAGGTCTTTGATTGTGGCTTCTTCGATTTGGAAAGGTTGAGTGAGAAATGGAAGGATTGTGATGGTGAGAGTGATGAAGATGAAGGATTTGAATTGCATTTCTAGAGAGTGTGAAAATCCAACTAAATTCTTGCACTGTTTTGGTGGAAGTTTATGCAGCCACACTGGTAGTGATAAGCTCCCGATCATCAATTCATAAAGGGCTAGTATCGTCTTTAACCATGAAGTTTATGCAAGAGAAACAGACTCAAAGTGTTGTCTCTTAGGCTTTGACAACACAACAGACAACAAACACTGGAGGACAGTCAAACAAACAAAACAATTTTGTAAAAGAGTTTTTTGTAGCGGAAAATAAAAGCACTGAGAAAATGATTTTCTCAAGCCGGCTCGAAAGCGAAGACCTTTCAATATGTATTTGCTTCTAAGTACAAGGGCCGAAAGTTCCCTAATGACTACTCCCTCCGTCCCACCTAAATTAGGATTTTTTTAGTTGGGCACGGGGATTAAGAAAAAATTGTTAGTAGAATAGGTGCTGTGAGTATGAAAAGTGAAGTAGGAGAAAGAAAGTAGGGTAGAAAATAATGAGTGGAAAGTTGTTGTGAATGTGAATGTGAGTCCCATTAACTAAAGCCCTTCCATTTTTTGGTTGTCCTAATTCGAATGGGACACCCAAAATAGAAATTTGTCTTAATTCGAGTGGGACGGAGAGAGTATACATCAAAGCACTATGGAACGACTATTCTAGAGTACACTCTGATAGATTCTCACACTATATCACACTCAGAAATATCAAAGAATAAAACTTAATCTCTCAAGTTCACTGGTGTTATACAATGTGTTATGGATATTCGAACAACACTTCAAACTGTACTATTTCTTGCGAGAATCTTTGCTTGTTTGAATGCGTGCCTTATCCTTGCAAGATCCCAGCCTTTTTATAGTGTGAGTAGACTTGGAGACTACTCAAAACGTGGCCTGAAAACCGTTTGTGAGAGGGGTGGGACACGTGCTTCCTTTTAACTCCACTTCTCCACGTTTGTAGGAAGGGTTGATTTTCCTTGCATCTCTGCTTTGTACTTCATCCTTTTCATGCTTGTACTCCCAATTTTTCCAGATTTTCTGTAGAGATAATGTTGTAACAAATCTTTCTTGTTCACCACACTTATACATAAACTCCTCTTTTACGCATAACTCTTTCTTTCTTTAATTCACACGTTTTTATCTCCATACTCCACTTCTTTTTGACCTGGTAAAACATTCTTAAACAACACTAAATGCAGACATTTTATTAGTAATAATAATTAGTTTTGTGAAAAAAAATGTTGCAGCTATAATTACTCTTTTGCCCAGCAACACAGGGGACAACACAAGTGTCAAAACTAACAAACCATCCCCTTCCTGTACTCCCTCAGTCCCTCCCACTCAAAACAAACTTTGTTAGAACGGGAATTAATGATAAATGTTACCCCTCCGTCCCAGTTTAAGGTTTTTACTTTCCTTTTTGGTATGCCTCAGTTTAAGGTTCTTAGTTGTTTTATTCCTTAAATAACAAAGGATGAATAGTGTTTTGGACATCCTTGTCCTCATAAAGTTCATATCCTCATAAAGTTCATATATTACCAAACAAACATCACTTACACACCTACTTTTCATCAACTTGCTTTATGAATGGACAATTATATCTTCCACACACTACTATTCTTCACTCAAATTTGCTTTTGTTTCTTAATAAGCGTGTAAAGTCAAACTAAGAACCTTAAACCGGGACAGGAGGAGTAGAAAAGAGATAGTGTGAGGGGGAAGGAGAGAGAAAGTGAGATTGAAAATAGTAAGTAGATAATCGTTGTGAGTGAAAATGAAAAAGAAAGTGGAGAGAATAATTTCTTTTCTGAGTAAGTGGAAGTTTCCAATAGGACGCCCAAAATAATAAAATGAAAAGTTTGTTTTAAGACGGAATGAGTACTTAAAGGGGCATAGCCCCAAAAGTTCTTTTTATATTTTTTTTCCTGCCTAACTTCCTACAACATATTGTATTGTTTCATGCAGTATTATGCAGCAATTGTACTACATTACATAACAATGCATACAAAATATAATAATGCATGCAGACGGCAGGGGTGACCGTCGGTCGAACGGCATCCTATTATTTTTTAAGGCCAAAATATGTTTAGCCCCCTTAATTATACACCGAATCCCACTTTGCCACCTCGAACGAAATTTGTCCCAGAGCGGTACTTTAATTACCAAATCGTCCCACTTTACCCCCTCCGTCCATTGACCGTTAATTTTCTTCCGTTAAGTGGCCATGTGCATGTCATGTGAGGGCCATTTTGGTCATTCTTAGTTCAACTTCTATATTTTTTTCCTTTAATTCTACATTATTAAAAGATAAATATATTGGATACATTTTTCTATGTAAAATTACATAATAAATAAAAATATATTTGATACATTATTACAATAGTTAGTGTTGAGACCAAGACTATAATTATTATAAAAAAATATTAATTATCTTAATAAATGGAGTAAAAACTACTACTAATATAAGAATGTAAAAGTCAAATCTATATATATATATATATATATATATATATATATATATATATATATATATATATATATATTAAAGTTGGTGAAGAGAGATGTGGTGATGACACGTGGACAAATCATGGAAGAATCTTGCATTTCGTGATGCCACATCATCACTATCCTAAAAGTGTGTGACTTTTGATATTCTCATTATTAGCTAATACTATTAGCTCATAATAATAGTTATGATATGAGTTAACTATTACTATTAATAGTAATAGTTAACTATAATAGTTACTATACAAGTTAACTATTACTATTAATAGTATTACTTAACTATAATAGTTAATATACAAGTTAACTATTACTATTAACAGTATTAGTTAACTATAATAGTTACTATACAAGTTAACTATTACTATTAATAGTATTACTTAACTATAATAGTTACTATACAAGTTAACTATTACTATTAATAGTAAGTTAACTATTACTATTAATAGTATTAGTTAACTATAATAGTTACTATACAAGTTAACTATTACTATTAATAGTATTACTTAACTATTATAGTTAATATGTATGTTAATATATTACTATTAATAGTATAAGTTAAGTATTACTATTAATAGTAATAGTTAACAATAGTAGTTACTATACAAGTTAAATATTACTATTAATAGTATTAGTTAACTATAATAGTATATATATTAGTTAACTATTACTATTAATAGTATTAGTTAACTATAATAGTTACTATATAAGTTAATTGTTACTATTAATAGTATTAGTTAACTATAATAGTTACTTTATTAGTTAGTTTTTACTATTAATAGTATTAGTTAACTATAAATAGGCTATATACATTAACTATTACTATTATTAGTATTAGTTAATTATAATAGTTATTATATAAGTTAAATTATTAATTAATCATAATAGTTACTATATCTATTAACTATTACTATTAATAGTATTAGTTTATTATAATAATTATAATAATTATTATATAAATTAATCATTGCTATTACTATCAATAATATTATTTAATTATAATAATAGTAATTACATAGATTAATTATTATTATTAATATTTTTAGTTAAAATGATAATTACTATATTAGTTAACTATAGTTAAAATATTATTTTTAAGATATAGTATTGGTTTCCCGGGCAGAGCACGGGTTACCCGCTAGTAGTAAAATTAAAATGAAATGAAAAGAGATAAATTAAAAGATTTAGATAATCTAAAGGTAAGAGGGGAAAAAAGAATGGAAAAATTAAAACACCTCTATTAGTTCCGACCCATCACCAAAACCCCATCTCCGTCGTCTCGTCACCACCAAAACTCGTTACCCAGATCCATAGCCATGGTTGTCACGACCCGAAACCCCGCCCCTATTTTTAGTATAAATAATTATTTATTTGTTTGTTTACTTGCTTAACTGTTCATTTAAGTATTTATTTAATTAAAAGTTTAGGTGTGCATTTTGTGTGTTATAATACTTTATGCCTAGCATTTAATTGATTTTGTGCTAGTATAGAATTGTTGGGTCTTAATTGGTAGTAGGAAGTATTAGTTTTTGGTGTAAGTAAAAGTGGAGGGGGCTGAGTGTAAGTTTTTGAATTATTCACCTTCTCCCTCACCTCACCTTACCTCTCTCCCTCAATCACTCCTCATTCTCAGAAATTTCTCTCTCTCTCCTTGGGCATTGAAGGTAAAACTCTCTTCTTCCTTCTCTCTTCATTTCATTCATCTTCCCCCCATTTCCTCTCATTGTTCATGTTGTACCAAATGTCTAGATCGTCGCTAGGTTCGTGGGAAGCTCATTAGAAGTTGATTTGGTTGAGTTTGGATTCCTTTGAAGTAAGTTACTAAGCCCCCCTTTAGCTTAAAATTGGTCATTTATGTTTTGTGTGAACATTGGATGATGAATTAATGCTTAGTTGTGAACTTAAATGTTGATTTGTATCTTTGATCATTTTTGTGAATTTTGGGAAATGTTGAGCTTTAAACTTTGGTTTGGGTCCTTAGTTGATGTTGTTTGAGTTCTTGTAGACTTCTATGTCATGTTGAGTGCTTGGGTATGCAAATAGAAGGGTTAAATTTGTTGGGTGTAAAGTTGGGTTTGATTTGGATATGAATTTTGGAAGAACCCAGGAAATTCTGCAGATTTCCTCTCTGCGGCGGAGGAGGCGTGCGCTTCCTCTGGATTGAGGCGCGCGCACCCTCAATTTCCCCTTTTGGCTATGTCCTTCTGGTCTAAGGAGGCGTGCGCTTCCTTTTTAGGGAGGCGTGCGCTTCCTCGCTTCTCATTTGGTTGAATTCCCTTCTGTTTGGAGGAGGCCTGCGCACCCCATTTGTATGAGGCGCGCGCTTCCCCTCCCCTGTTCTGGAAATTTCTCGTTTCTCGTTCAATCTTCGGTAAGTCATAACTTCCTCACCCGGACTCCGTTTTAGTTGTTTAAGCTATCGTTTCAAAGCTCCTTTTGAGTACTTCGAGATGAGCGGGTTTATGCAATGAAATGTCTAAGTATTGGTTGAGAGTTTGGTTTGGGGTCCGTTTGTGATCATGTTTGTAATGTGTTAAGGTGTGCAACCATTGTGCTCTTTTTGAGTAACTTCAAGTGTGATGTTGTTGTTGTTTGATCTCTTCATGAGAATTAGTTTGAATCCTTTGTGATGAATTTGGCTTGATTCCCTACTTTGGAATCAATGCCCCGTTGTTGTTTCAAGCGAGTATTCATTACTATGTGCTTGTATAGAGTCCAGCTGGCATTGTTGTGTTTGTTTTGGGCAGTGATGTATATTATAATGGCACGAGCCGAGTCCAGTATAATGTACTTCACTGGTAACCCAGTTTCCCCATGTTCAGTGGCCTTGAGTGGGATGCCCCTTCCCGTGATCGTGGTTGGGATGAGCTAGCTCCTTTGGTGAGTATTCTAGCTACACGCTTGGGGGTATGACTATGTGTTATTTCCCCCACTTATGGTTGTTGTTGTTACTTGGTTCCGGAACCGGCTTCAGCTCGTTCATGCTGCTCAACGGACTCTTCTCAAAGGATGGTGTTCCGTTTATAGAACCTTGGCTCAGTATCCACTTATGAGTGTTTATTTCCGCATTATGTGTTATGTGATGAGTGGGTTATATCTTTTATGTTATATGCATATGTGAATGCCTATTGATTGTTCCTTTGTGATTATCATGTTGGCATGAAATGTAGTTGCATATTAGTAGCTTACTGAGATTTTATCTCACCCCTTATTTGTTTACTGTTTTAGATAAGGGCGTGCATCCGGGATAGGTCACTTATCACAAGGAAGGCGTCGAGGTGGTAAATTCTTTTGGGGTATGTTTGTAAAGGCTACATTATGTAAATGTATAACCTTAATGGGTAGTGTATCCGTGACTCGATCTTGTAACACCTATTTTGAATAATGTTGGTGTTCATTCTTTTGTATAAGTTAATGTAGGCCTTCGTGCCAAGTAATAGTTGTGAAAGTTATTTAAAAGTAAAGTGGAGGTTTTGTACTCTAAAGCGGATTTCGTTTATCTTTATGATAGTTTTCGAAAAGTTTTTGTTAAATGTGATTTATGACGTCTTCCGTGCGCATCCCGAGCGTGGGGCCATGTAGGACCACGGGTACGGGGCGCGACAATGGTCGTTACCTTCTTGACTCATTTTCTCCGGCAACCTCCAGCTCCATTGCCGTTTCCTTCTCTCCCGCCGCCGCTACTACCGTTGATTACAGAGATTTTTTTCCATTCCAAATTCGCAGCCATGGTTCCACTCATCCAAATCTTCTTTCATGATTTGCGTTTTTTCTTTTTCAAAGCAAACTCAACAAGAAAGAAAACACATGTCTCTGAATTCCAAGAAAAAAAATTGTAAAAACACCATCTTCCCGAAAACTGCATCTAGTTTGGATCTGATTTTGAAATCAGATCGACACACAAAAAAAAAAAAAAAAAAAAAAAAAAAAAAACTTTGAAATCACCTATTTCACAAACCCACCTTCGAAAATTGTTGTAGAGATTGAAAAATTAAGGAGTCTTTGTCTTCAGATCTAGAAACAGAGAGACGATAATCAACGGCAGTGGCAGAGATGAAGGAGGTGGGTTGAAACGATTTGTTGGTGGTTGGAGTTTCTGCAGTGGCGGTGTTGGTGTTAGGGTGGCCTGGTGGTGGTTCGGTGGTTGTGGACTAATTATGGTGGTCTCTATGAAAGCAAGGAAGAGATGGTGATCAATTGACATAATTACCCTCACATTTTTATGCTAAAAGACTTAAATAGCCCTCATGTGACATGCAAGAAAACTAACGGTCAATGGAAGGAGGGGGCAAGGTGGGACGATTTGGTAATTAAAGCACCACTCTGGGACGATTTTTGTTTGAGGTGACAAAGTGGGATTTGGTGTATAATTGAGGGGGCCAAACATATTTTGGTCATTTTTTAATATTGCTGTATGTTGAACGCAGTATTATATACTAACTAGTCTAACACCCGTGCGTTAAAAACTTTGATAAATAGCAGGAACTAAATCACTATAATCACTATTACAATCTCATTTTATTTGCATAACTATTAATATATAAAGATAATTATCTCATTTTTAAGTAATTAATATTATCAACAACTCAATTTTTAATTAATTCATGTCTTTCAAAATAGTTCTTTTTGTATACTCTTACAAAGTCATACACTGCATTTTCTAACCATAAAACAATTAATTATCCCAATCTTTGAAACGTCTTTCCCGTACTTTTCGTTTACCAATATTTTTATTTGTGAAAGTTCACCTAGATAACACTCATTAAAATTGAAACTTAAATTACTTTTTAAAAGATGGTTCAATAAAGCACTAAAATCTCAGTTTTTATTTTATTCTTTTCTTGGAGATTTAATTAACAAATAAATTATTATCAATAATAAACTCAAAAGTTGTGTCAAAAGAGTGGATAGGTAAGATTTCAGTGTTCCATTTGGATCAGATTCGGTGTTGTTCAAATCCAGTTATGGAGAAGAAAAAAAAGACTAAAAGAGTAACACACACTATCTAATATCACCACATCATAATCAAACATTTGTTAGCATCAATGAGTAATGTGCTTTAAACAAAATATATCACCAAACAAAAAAATAGATAAACACTTAGAAAAGAACTCAATAAACAACTTCATGTGTTTTGTCAGCCTCTTGAAACAAATCATGGTCAGGGTTTCAGAATTGAGGATTCAATGTTAAATAATCGTGTGGTTACAAATCTTCTTCTGCAGAATCAACGCAAAGATTTGAAATTTTGAGAGGTTGGGGAAGAAAGCTAGACATAGCGGCCGAAACTGTTTGAAGAGCATAGATTATTGTTGTAGCAGCTATGTTTATTGAGTAGAATTTCTCTGTTTTCAAGGCTACAAGAAAGGACAAAATCATCGTCATAAAACAACACGTGTCAGTCACATGAGTTTTTAATAGTGTGTTTTAACGACATCCACCCAAAGTGAAGTCCTGATTATGGGACTATCCTCAAAAAGTCAAAAGTGAAGGGATGATTTTTGTGGTTTACCCTAAAAAACTCCATCCCAAAAAAAAAAAAACAAATGCAGTTCTATTTAATGTTTATATTGGTCTCAAAATGTTGTTTTCCTTCCTAAAAGTGAAACACTCAATTCTTTTGATTTCCTATCATGCCTCTCATTAAGTACCAGATTTTCACAATTATATTATATGACTTATTCAGCCACAACAAAAATAATTACTCCTTCCGTCCTAAAATGAAAGTCTGAATTCGCTTTTGATCAAGAGCAAATCCGGACATTCATTTTGTGAACAACTTAAAAAACTTGTAAGAATTGCTGCTTATAACAATTGTAATTTATTTAATCACAGTGTAACAGGGCAGGTCTTGATCAATAAATAATCATTTATCATTTCACATGATCAAAGATCAGTAATGTAGTTATAAGTTGAAAGGGTCAAGTTGACATGCATGGTTCAGGAAAAAAAATCTTTTCGTATGCGTCCTCAACAAACAACACACACTTACATCTTATGTAGAAGAGTGGATGGATCTGAATGAACATCTTCACTTGCTTGCAAAGTGAATTAAAGTTCAAAAATATATCGGGTATTACATAAAATAAAAGAAGCGGCTTTTGGAAGAACTTACTTGTTTTTGTCAATTGTCTATGCTAGGGTACTTAACAATATCCAATTTTGAGCTAACTCGTACGTGTAGATATCTTGTTGACAATGTTGTAGTGCTGAAATTGAATCCATTTCTTTTAGGATGCATTTAGTTGTTTCGGACTTGGGAAGCCGGTGACTACAATACATCAGAAGCAAATGAAAATAAAGAGAGGATAAAACAATTTAGTCCAGAACAGTCGAACCATTGGATAGTTAACAGGTTTTACGTTTTTTACGAAGATGCTAACCTTTCCAAACTCAACTCCCCATTGATCGAAATAATTAATACCCCAAATTAAACCTTCAACGGCAATTTTGTGTTCATAGATAGCTAACAACTGGATACAAGAAAATGTGAGAGAGAGGTCAGGAAGGGACATATATACGTGCATTACTTGATGTGGACCCTGTAAAAAACTTGTTGCTTGAATTGCTCCCATTTTTGCTCCCGAATTTAGAATCATCAATAGCTGCGAGATTCTATTTTTATTAGCAAATCCCTATCAAAAACTCTGAAAATTTTCCCTCGTTAGATCAAGAAAAGCTTCACAAATTCCCCATTCATCAATACTCTACAAACCATTCAATGTCTGTGAGCTAACTATGAATGAAATACCTTCTTGAGGACATTTTCAACATAGAGTTCTCATACTTAACAGTGACCCCCAAGAATATCTCCAACATTTCAATGATCAAATATTGCACATAACTCTTCTTAAGACCTCAACCTTTTCATAGTTGCTTTCTTTATTTTTTAGTTTTACAAACAAGAAAGGAGTACCTTTTTTAGGACATTTTCCATGGATTGCGCTGCTGACTAAAGAAAAGACAACACAAAGATGTCTCCACCTCTATAACTAAGTGGCCTCAGCCTGCTATAATTTTCTTGACCTTCAAATGGCAAGAACAAAATCAATTAAACAGATCTTAATAAATACCATGAAATTCTTTTATAATATTTCAAAAAAAGCCTAAGAAAATAAGCTAGAAATTGACAGCTTGGGCCAAATCAAAGTGAAAATACATGTAGTGTCCTACAATCCTACATCAGCACTAAAATTGTCAAAACAGTAATCTTGCCCACAAAAAAAAAAAAAAAAAAAAAAAAAAAATCTTACATGAAATAAAGTCCTCCATCTGTCCCAAAAAATATTCAAATTTACTCGAATAGCAAAATTATTTTTTTGAGACATAGGAGTATGAAACTTGGGTTCAACTACATGAATGTCAGCCAGATTGAAATAAAGAAACCCATGTAAGGGAAACTTTCAAGATAAAATCCAAAATGAAAAAAGAATGAAATAAAAGTAACAAAAAATTACAAACCAAAATGGGTGAATGAATCGAATTACTGTGGGGAACTTATATCTGGTACTATAATAGATGAGCATACAAGTCTACTAACACAGCTCCATCTCCAACAGTGCTTAAAGGCTGAAGCACTCATCTTTCTACAAGCAACAGCTTCAAGAAAATAGTGCTCTAATTCAAAGAAAAAATGAAAAAATAAAATAGAATTAATCCTTACTTAACTAGTCGCAAGAGAGAGCCACATTTGTAGTGAGTTATTGCGAAACCCTAGATCTAGCATATCAAGTGAAGAAAATGAAAGAATTAGTGGTGGTTCGGTTCGGGGAGGCGGAATCAAATATTTTAATTTAATGAAAAACTTGTGGGGAAGTAAATCTTCCAAAAATGAACTTTTAAAGTATTTTCCCATTTAGTATAATTAGCAGCCGATAACCAAATCTGACTTAACCCCTATGACTTCCGTAATGTATAAGTATGACCTCGTGTGTCAAACTTGTTTGACAGTTCCCTTCCGAAGGTACGATGCTGGTTCTACAATCATTCAGGCAAGTTTCTTTCTAATTCAAATTTATATTCCATTATCATATGTAGATAGTTTATATAAATTGATTTTGTTAGATGTATAGAGCTTGAACTTTTACTTATGAACAATCTCTGTTTCCATTGCACTGAGAAAAAATGTTTCTTTTGCTTTTGGTTAATGCACTCTATATGTTTGTGTTTTTGCTTGACCCAAATTCTTGTATCTAAGCGTTTGAACCTAATTGTTAAAAGTTGTTCTTTGTATAAATTCAAATATATATAGACTCTTTGCCCTGTACATGGACTTTTTAAATCTGAATCAACATCATCAAAAAAATAAAAATAAAAATATCCTTTAGCTCTGCTATTTTCTGATTTACTTTCCCGTAGAGACTGAACTGACCAGTTTACATAGCCATGGATTATGATGCTCGGACTCGGGTACGAGTGAGTGTGTGATGACACGGGTCTCGATACGAGTGACGGATCATCCAACTATCAACCAACATGAGACCATGTGAAGGAAAATGTAATGTTAAGTGTTCCATGTTTTCCAGTTCATAGAAATGCATAAAGATGTAGTACTACCTTATTATCGTTATTTTTTTGGACGGAAAGAGTAGTTCAACTCATAATTAGGGCCAAAAGTATCGGAAAGATGTTATGATTTCAAAGAAAAAGGAGGTCTGCGAACCATGGTAGCTTGTTCAAACCCATAAGCAATCTCAATGAGCTTCGGTTCTGTTCCCTTCAACCCTCCAAAACAAATCCCGAAAGGCATTCCATCAATATCATATCCCGCCGGGACAGAAATCGCAGGGTACCCTCCAATTGCTAGCACTGTCGCCGCACGCCAACCCGGCGTCACCATTGCATCTAGCTTGTTCTCCTTCATTAGTTTCTCAAACCCATTTTTTGACAGCTTTTTCATTATCTGGGTCGCCTCTCTTACTTCCAGTCCATTCCCATTTGCTAGCTCCGCAGCAAGAAACACATCCTGGCCATACTCCTTTGTTTTCTCCTGCAATGACCAAAATTTGTAAGCTTTATACTTGTAACAACTTCAAACATGATCAAGGGCTTGTGCAGTCGTAATGTGTAGCAGTCTGATAAACCTTAGTATAGGATATTACTCATGTACAATGCAGTACGACTGCACAGGCCCTAGATCCGCCAAACAAGATGTCGTGGTGGTACTACGTACCAGATCACTATTATTGAGGTTGAGGCGGATAACATCTGCTAGAGACTTCACTGGAGAATGAACAAGTTTCTTCAAGTAATCATTGATGTTGTGTCTGAACTATGCCCGTGTCGCCACAACTTCCCCACTTCTATATGGATCAAGAATGTCGTCAACATTCTCTATCTCCAAATTCTCTACTACAATTGCACCCTTTCGCCTATAGATTATGAAACGAATGAACTAAGTCTGAAGTCCAATATGAAAACTTTGAAGTTATTATATATCAGCTATTTACCTCAATGTGTTGACGTGATTTTTGAATGTGGAAGCAGCGTTGGACCGATTCAGAAGGGCCAAGAACGGGTTAACAACAATCCCTACTCTCTTTCCCTCGAGTCTGTCTGTTTTAAGAAACTGTTTGTAACCACCTACGGGTATAAATCTCGCACCTGCTTTAGTTGCTTCGTAATCCCTCGGATCAAAGCCAACAATTGAGTCAAGAACGTAAACAGCATCTGACACAGTCCTGCATATTGGCCTGCCAGCAAACGGGTTTTAACAAAGAAAAGATGTGTCCCTTATACGTGACTTAAATAGTACTTACCCAACCGAGTCCATTAGAGATGAGATAGGGACAACACCAGCCCGGCTAGTGAGACCGACTGTGGGTTTGATACCAACTACAGAGTTATAATCAGCAGGGCAAATGATTGAGCCATCTGTCTCAGTTCCAAGTGATGCTGCAACCATGTTTGCCGCCACGGATATGGCTGAGCCGCTGCTTGACCCACACGTTTCCCTAGTCCTAGTATAAGGATTCTGCTTGACCGATACGGAGTATATGTTAATGTTTGACTTGTCAAATGAGATTATTTTTTGAAAATATTTACTTTTTTTCTGATGAATATGTACATAGGGTGAAATTACTAACCACTCCTTGACCTCGACGAGCACACCACCCATCGGGAGCTGAAAACGACCGGAAATGATACCACTCGCTCATACTAGCCTTCCCCAATATGATCGCTCCATCTGTCCTCAGCTTAGCCACCACCCCTGCATCCCGAGCCACAACAGACCCCAGCAGAGCATATGATCCTGCTGTCGTATTCAACTTATCTTTTGTTCCGATACTGTCCTTGAGCAAAACCGGAATACCGTGCATGCCACTCAGACTCTGATAACCTCCCCTCTTGATTCTCTCCCTCTCTGAATCTGCTACATCTGCTAGATGACGGGCATCAGGATTTAGTTCCAGTACACCATGTAGGGCAGGGTCAATGATGCTGATGCGGTTTATGTAGTAGTCAACTAGTTCACGAGAGGTTAGTTTTTTTTCAGTGAAGGCGAGCTGGATTTCCGCTATTGTGGCTTCTTCTACTCTGAATTTCAGGCTATTGATGTTGGTGATGTAGAATAGAAAGACAAAAAGTAGTAGCTTTGCCATGGCTGATCTTTGATCAATTTTCCTTTGGAAATCAAGTTAATGATTCACTTTGAAAAGTCATTTTTCAGCACTTGATTCTGAAATCTCCAGACAGTAACCTTTATCAACTCCATAATTTGAGTCAACTGATACATTATTGGTATATCCTAACTGGTCATTACAGCTAAAAAAAATATTGTTGATTTAATCGGGAGTTGACTAATTCACCGATATGTGAATGTAAAATATAAATTCGTATAGATACTCGAAAGGGTTTTGGTCCGGGGAGAGGGTTTCAGATAGTTCTTTGAATCAACATCTGAAACTCGACTCAGATCGTTTCTAGGATACTGTAAAGCAAGGTTGGACTGGCCTGAAAATATTGTGCCTCTGAAATACAAAGATCTGAAACAAGTTACAATCCTCATTCTGAGTAGTTCAGTGATACAAAATCTTTCATAGTAATTAGTAAATAGAGTTATTACGACAACCCAGAGACAACACGTTACAATCCTGAATCCTTAGTCTGAATAAGTACGGATACGTTCCCATGATCATAGTACTATGAAACTATTGTCTGCCTCAATATCATAATAACCAATATCATAATAACCAAGTTACAATCCTCAGTCTGAATAAGTATGAAAATATTACAATGCGACGTAAACTGATCATCTACTTATACTACAAGTAGATAGATCACAGCCATTAAGTTCCCATGATAATAGTACTATGAAACTGTTGTCCGCCTGAATATCATAATAACCAAGTAAGATCTATTTTCCTGTCACGACCAATAACATGTGGGGTCCAGGGAAGGGACGGATCCATTTGGAGGAAACATATGACTGATATACATATACATATATATAGGAACTAATCGAGCAAGGGAAGTTGATGCTGCAGATCATTTGCAAGCTGTGAGTCTGCAGGTCATGTTGCTGTTATGTCCAGAATTCGCCCTCATGAACCTAAGAGCAGTAAGAAGGACTTGCCTAGTCGAGCCGCCCATTAACGCCCAGTTTAAGCGTGTGACCACGTCAAGGGGATGGTATGGGAATTGAAGGCTATTATAGGAATTAAGAAGTGCAGTTGTTCCTTCCCTTAAAAGGGTCCTATAAGGATCTCCTCTTCCCCTCATGCTTTGCCATAGTGTTATGTCCGTCCCGTATCGCCTTGCAGCTAAGAGTCCGAATACGAGGGACACTTTCATGTCCGGTGTCAGTATTGTCCAGTGGCACTGGTACTCTGGCATCGTCCAATTCCTACTCAAATCAAAAAGAGAATGCGAAAATTTAGTATGTATTACATTGTTGTTCATGTTTATGAGTGATCTGATGAAAGTATTACATCTATTATAATGTTATAATAATAGATGAGTTAGATGTTATAATAAGTTAGTTCGACTGATGTGCAGTCAAACTGTGCAGGTCCGGATATAATATATGGAACCAAAGCCTTATGCTTAAAATCAACTTACTGGTAAGGGCAGGCTGAAGCTTCGAAGAAAGGCACTCGTGGCATTGGAGGCAAGTGAGGCAATGGTGGTAAATGTGGTGTTGGCGGAAGCCGAGGTGTTGGCGGAACCCTAACCGGAGGTGGTAATGTGGGTGTTACCCGTGGCGGCAATGTGGGTGTTACCGGTGGTGGCAATGTGGGTGTCGCCGGAGGTGGCAGTGCAGGGGCTACCGGAGTAGGCACCGGGGAAGCTGACCTTGGGCAGTAAGACATAGGCTGAGCAGGCTGGGATATCAAAGGATCAACTGAATAAATCTCTGTACCAAACAAGCTAAACACAAGTTTCAGATTCTTGGGAGGACCGGCGACGGCACCGCAGGCCTGCCCGTTGCCGGAAACTTGTGTAGTACAACCTCTTAAGTCAGGGGACCCTTCAATCCTCATTACATAACTTCCTACCCAATTTGTATTTTCTTGCCTCAACATTGTCAACTGCCCGTCTTTCCCCGGGCAGGCCATGGAAACTTTTATTCCTGCAAGAGAAATTATATTAACCAAATGTGACACCGACATATTTAACATGAATTAATTCACAACCAAAATGAACTACGTAACAAAAATAAAACAAAAACCAACATTTTATCTTGCAATGTGACAAGTATACTTTGAACTTTAAAGTTCATAATGACAACTAAATTAACTACATCAACTAGGTATCTAAGGCTAAATAAATAAACAAGGAGCCGCTGCACTCTCTTGTTGGAAGATCAATGATTGAGATTAATTAAACCCTTGATCAACCAACACGGGCCGTGGCACATCTTGGTTCTTCGTCACAATGTAGCAACTAAGGCTCGCTACAAGAAAATAGAAACTTGAAGAAGAAAATAGTGATTTTACCGGCGAGCGGATAATCAAAGGGGGTGATAAGGCCATCTTTGCATTGGTCACAAAAGACAGTGCCACTGACCATGGAATCACCATCAACTCCATCAATGGCAGCTGCACTCAAAATGAGAAGGGCAGTAAAGAAAAGCCATGATCTTTTTGGCCAATCCATGGAACTTTTCAGCTGAGAGGGAGAGAGAGAGAGAGAGAGAGATGAAAAACAAAAGGGTATGAATGGGGTTTGGAGTAGATGTGAATTTCTGATGAGCAACCCACAACAAGTTAATAAAGAGGGGTCATTTGCAACCTTCAACTGTCAACATTTATTGGATTTTCAAATTGGTTTTGCAATACTAATTTACTTTAACAGATACTTTTATTTACAGTTTTGAGAAGTTTGAGCACGATTTTAGAATCACTCGATCAAATATGAATGAAAATGATCATATTTTTGTCAAAAACTAACATTGTGAATCACCAACAGCAACAATAAGATTTTGGTGCCAAAATGATTTGGGGTCGGTTAACGTTGCATATATAATATTAGAAGTTTTGCCCTACTTTCAGATTTCTATTTCTTATTCTTATTTAAGAAAAACGATTTACTCTTTCCGTTTCAAAATATATGTCGCTTTATAAATAAAAATTTGTTTCAAAATATTTGTCGTTTTACCATTATCAAGACATTTTTACTCATTTGTCTCAATTATACTCTTATTAACGATTGTGAATCATCTTTTGTACAAGCATTTACTCACCTAAAAAATTGAATTATTTTAAGAGCAATTTAGTATTTTATACTTTCATTTATTATATTTCTTAATGTGTGTGAAAAAATCTAAAGTGACATATATTTTGTTGAAATATGTTACTCCCTCCGTCCCAGAGTAAGAGTCCTACTTTCCATTTTGGTACGTCCCAGAGTAAAAGTCATATTCCTAAAATGACAAAGAATTTTACTATTCACCCCACTCATTCTCTCTCTTATTTTAATTTTATACTCACAACACCAATCAATTCACTATTCTCTCCCACTCATTCTCTCTCCTACTTTACTTTTACACTCACAACATTTACATCACTTCCAATATTTATTAATAAGCGTGCAAATGAGTGGTAGGACTCTTATTCAGGGACGGAGGGAGTACAAAGTTAAGTGAAAAGAAAGAGTAATGTTGAACAGTACTAATAGTAGAATAATACTAGGGGCACAAAATCTTGCTCACAAAATCCTAAGTGTAATGATTTTATTGGTGCTTTTAATTAGAGGGTGGCGGGTCCATTATCGATGCAACTAATAAAATATTGTCACCTCATGTTGTGAGCTTATTTTGTACCATTAACATTGCTCCTAATAGTAACTGGTACGAAAAGTCATTAAAGAGGATGTTGCTATTTTCTTTGCTCGAACCTTCCTTTCTACGGAGTACTATTTACCAAAAGGGACAGAGTAAATGTGACCACACTATTTTTCTTATCCCATAAATAAAGAACCATAAGTCGGTGTTTTTGTCCTCACTAAACTAAAGAATTTACTCCTATTTTTTAAAATTACCAAGATATTTAAAGTTTTATAATCTATTTATCAAAATTCTGATAAAAGAATCAAATTAAGACGCTTAATAAAAGTGTGGAATGGATGGTGTGTAAATTCTTACAAAGCACTGTTATTTATTTATTTTTTATTTTTTTTTGGGGGGGGGGGGAGAAGCTCCAAAAATGAGCGTTAAACAAATTTCCTTTTGAAACAACACATTCAACTTATTTATTTTTGCATCCATAGTCACTATCACTAACCCCGTTAGATTTTTGGCGTTAAATAGTCATGTGCACCGCATGTGACCAAATTTGAAGGGGTAATTTAGGTAATATACAGCCTAAATAGTATAAAAGAAATTATAGGGTTTATTTTTCAATTTTATAAATTTGAAGGGGTAATTTGGAGAGAGGCGATTCTTGGGAGATTTTCGCCAGAATTTTTCCGGCGGCTGTTTCTCCCACTCCGGTGATTATTTTTCAGATCCCAACGGTCAGAATGTGCGCCTAAGTGATGCGAACATACCCAAAAGTTTGAAGACGATCCAACGGTTAACGAAGCGGGAATTTTATATTTTCTGGTCCGATTTTGGGAGGTGACGAATTTTGTTTTTCTTTCGATTTGTACTGTTTTGGTCGAATTTCTTGGCCATTTGCTTGTTGTGGCCGGCGCCTAGATCTTTTTCCTAGGATCAGCTATGGTGAAGGAGGGGATTGGAGTTGGGTTTGATGGTGTTGGAGGCACTAATGGTGGATCTAGGGTTTTACAAACTAAATAAACATTATAAATGAAAACCTGGACCAGAAAAAATGAAATTCCCGCTTCGTTAACCGTTGGATCGTCTTCAAACTTTTGGGGTATGTTCGCATCACTTAGGCGCAAATTCTAACCGTTGGGATCTGAAAAATAATCACCGGAGCAGGAGAAACAGCCGCCGGAAAAATTCTGGCGAAAATCTCCCAAGAATCGACTCTCTCCAAATTACTCCTTCAAATTTATAAAATTGAAAAAAAACCCTATAATTTCTTTTATACTATTTAATTTCTTTTATACTATTTAGACTGTATTACCTAAATTACCCCTTCAAATTTGGTCACATGCGGTGCACATGACTATTTAACGCTAAAAATCTAACGGGGTTAGTGATAGTGACTATGGATGTCAAAATAAATAAGTTGAATGTGTTGCTTCAAAAGGAAATTAGTTTAGTGACCAAATACCCAAACTGGTCATAGTTGAGTGATTTTTGGTGCAGTTTTGCCTATATATATATATATATATATATATATAACGTTAAATCAAACTTTTTTCTTCAAATAAAAAAATCCCAACATAAAAGGAGATAGAAAAGCCTCACATTTTTTTCAATTTATACAAGCATGTATAACGAACGAACAAAAGAAAGAACTACTGTTTGGTGTATTATAAATTTTGAAATCGAAAATGGTACACCACACAAAGCCTAACGAAGGCATGACCTGTGATCAAAACTATATAAAGTATGTTGTTGGGAAAGAGTCTACTTTTAGGTATAAAAAAATTCAATTCGAATTCATTGAAAGCAATTGATCATCAGTGATCGCATGATCCCTCATTGTAAAGAAAATTCATTTTTTTTTATATAAGCTAGTTACATATTCCTAACAGATATTGCCAAGTCTAGTACAAATTTCTGTGAAGTTTCACCATGATTGGAACTTATTACAGCGAGTGATACTGCCTTTCCAGAAGTCTTTTATAGACGTCCAGCGCCATCTGGGAGTCTTCTTGTCATATACATCATGCGTCATCTGGTAGTCCTCTTGCCATAAACGTCCCGTGCCATCTTAAAGATCACTTGTAGATGCCTCCAGCCTAGGGATGGCCGCACGGAACCGGAGCCGCCAGGGGAGTCAATCCTGCGACATCTACTATGTAGAGGCCTTACACACCCGGATACCGGTAGCCAATAGGCCTTAGGTGAGAAAGAA
Source organism: Campanula takesimana (assembly GCA_026119855.1). NCBI lineage: Eukaryota > Viridiplantae > Streptophyta > Magnoliopsida > Asterales > Campanulaceae > Campanula > Campanula takesimana. Next base: position 247,126 of record JAOWBW010000720.1, read on the forward strand.
AATTCATTTTGAATTCATTTTTTTTCCTTAACAATCTGCTATAGTGCGACTTTATTTAATTTAATTCTTGTCTACATTTAATGGCGCTACCATTCCAAAGTAGGTGGGAGTTTATAGCTCTGCAAGAACTCCCTGTCTAAATTTTTTTTCCCAGCTGTTATAAAACGTGGTATGTTTTGTTACCATTTACATCTTTGATGATGATTTTTTCGGGGTGGGTCGGGGAGGTTAATAGTTGGCCGTCAAGTCTGTTGAAATACAGGCTTTAACATTAATTGTCAACTTATGATCGATTTCTGACGGGACTGTCACACCACATCATCTTACTGACACAGTACGTCGATTTCCATTATGTCAATTTCTTACTAGTAGCATCACTGAATGATTTCTAACATGATTGAGGGTAATGTTTAGCAACCCAGTACCAAACCAATGGGTTGAAATTCGACAATATTGTTGTATTCTTAACCCTAAAACCGAAATGATCTTAACGCCATAGAGACATCTTAAAGAGTGACAAAATCCCATACAATTTGAAGTGACCGTAACCAACGTCAGCGTGCAAGTAAATAGTAAAAGCACGCTACAATTCTCATATGTATGGATGTTCACAATAACATAAAACATAATCTGCACTCGTGTTCAAGAAAAGAGAACAAAACTGATACTTATAATAGAAGACAGAAAATGAAAAATAAACACGACGACCTAAGTGAAGTATGACACCCACTACAAAAGCAAGACGTTTAGTCATGTTACAAATCCCTCTACTATTCATTAAGACTACCAAAACTTGCTGCCACTGACACGGACCGTAATAAGATTTAAAAAAAAAAAAAAAAACACTTCAATAAATATGTTGTTCACAATCTCGGCAAACAGCCCACTTATCACCTTTTTTTCTCTAATAATCTTCCTCTTCAAATCTCAGGCTCTCTTTCTTCTGTTTCCTCAGTTACTCCGCTTTCACTATTCTGAGCACTACACAAACCCAATTAAAGAAAAAGTTAATAATGATTACCCTATATTAACCACAAGAATATGTTCCCGGACACTGCTCACAAACTGTCCCGCAGTAGATTTATCCATAAACATATTTTACAGTACAAACACCATTTTCAAAATTCTTTAATCAACATACTAACAGCAAAGTGCAGACAAATCAGGTGTGATTTGATATCGCAATCATTTATCTGCCCCCTTCTTCTGAAAGCTGTCATTATCTAGTCATTTAATAAAATAGAATTAATAGTCGGATTGGGGCAACAGGGAGTATTTAAATATGTTTTAATCCTGCTCTAATGTGCACGTAAATTATCCCAAGTTACTGGTTGAACTGATACTTCTGTAAGGATGTTTCGGGGCACAATCCTCATCGTTCAAGAACCCATAGTTCATATAACCTGTGACCATCTAACTGCTTTAGAGATCACACTAGATATCCAGAAATCCAGCTTCTGGGTCCCACAATTGCCATTAGGACACTTGTGTTCCGAATTCTTCATGATCTACTCTACTGAAAAATCAAAAACCAAAACCCCAATATGACCACCACACATGAACAACAGCAAAAAAGAAGCACGAGTAAATAAATTATGAATTATGAAGCCAAGACTCAAGCAAACCTGCTAAGATCAATGTATGCAATGGTGCCATCTTAGTAATGCGCTCGACAAACTCTTTTTAGAAATATTGTACACGCAATGGAGGTCTTCAAGACTCAAATTTTCAGATCAGTTACTGCTGAATGTTAAATGAAAAACCTTTCCAAAAAGAACATCCTAGGAAGGTTGTCCAGATGAGACCCGTAAGGCATTACTACAGACTTTTAACCCCCATCTAAAGATAAAGAACAGTTATCCTAGACAAAAGTCCAGTGAAAGACAAACTTCTCCAAAAGGTCACTAATTCATACGTTGTTTTCAGTAAATCAAGTCCATCAATTCCAAGTTCCATCTTACAGCTGAATAAGAACTACATGTAAGCTTTATATACTCGGCCAACTAAGCGGCAGTCCAAAAGAAAAAAACTCAGTTTCTTAACGAAGGAGTTGGCAATGAAATGAGATGCTATGTCGAACCCTTTGAGATGATTAAGTGTCATTGAATAAGGAGCAAGCACACTCGCTACAGATAATTATGTAGTGTGTTTGTCATATTCATATGCTTCCTCTATCCCACCAATCAAAATGGTCCATCTTTCTTTTTTGGTTTGTCAAAAAGTATATTAGTCTAATTTCTAAAGAAAGTCAATAAATTGTTATGCAATTTCATGAAGATACAATCAAGTAATGCATCATAAAAAGTCTCATATGTCAAATGGAACTATATCTTGGGACTAAAGGAATATGTGACTATTATAAGGGAAGGAGAAAGCAAGAAAGACAAATACCCTGAGATTTTATTTTCAGTTTCTTTACGTTTAAGAACAACCTGGTTTACTCCCTCGCTTATCTTGCAAAGAGAATACACTGAACTTGGGTAAGTGCGGAGGGGATGGGGTTTGATATTTCTTCCAAACACCATGATATTTTACATCTATGTAAACAATTTTCTACCTCAACAATCCACTAGTCCATGTTTCCTCAATATGCAATGCATGCATATCATCAACTAAACTCACTTGGCCAAGAATGACAATTATTATCTAAGGATTCTAAACTCAATAGCACACTCAGTTCAAGTTGCACCTACAGTAACAACTTATAAAACATTCCACAGTTTTAAGAATCAAAACATATCGAAAGTTGCACTCAAAAAATGATGTCTTTAGATGATAGTGGCTCAATAAAGCATATCAAACAATTAAAACTACTGATGGAAGTATAACTTTTCGATCACAGCAAGTAAACTAGATAGTATTGACACTAAACAATCAACACAAGTTATAAAACAAACCTTGAGGGGCGAGCATCCACATTCTCATTCTTTCTCCAGGTTCGCTCCTCCTCCGCTCCCACCCTTCCATTTCCACCCCCAAAACCCCTCTTTCCAAACGCAGGTCCATCCGACTCCTTTATCTTCGTAGACTCAAGTTTCTCATCAATCTCCTTCCAATCCTGTCCCTTCTCCTTCAACACTTGCTCTCTAGGCCTTGCATCCCCAAACGGATTCGACCCTTTGCTCGATTTTGCAGTAACCGGAGCCTCTTCAAGTTCCCCTACTGGCAACTTTCTTGGCTGCAAATTAAGCTTTGGCCTTCCATTACCACCTCCACTCCCAATTCCATCCTCTCTCCTCTTCCCCCAATTCTCTGAATCCGGTCCACCGTTCGTCTCATTCCCTCCCCTCCGTTCCCTCAAACTATCAAACGCCCCACCTCCAGCACTATACCTTCTTCCATCTTCCTCCTTCTTCCTCCCCCAAGTATCTGAATCTGCACCGTTTCCATTCCCGTTTGATTCAAACCCTCCACCTCTCCTCTCCCTATCAAACCCTCCTCCACCTCTCCTCCCTCCATCACTGGAGGGCGTAAAGCTCTTATTCGAAACCCAACTATCCGAATCATCAGCTCGAGATTGTGAATCGCTAAAGAACCCTCCCCTTTCGCCTCTCTCCCTCTTCTCAAACCCTCCCCCAATGGAACTCTTCTTTGCGGCACCCCAATCATCAATCTCATCCGCACGCGACGGAGCATCGTCCCTGCTCGAATCCCTATCCCTCCCGAACCCACCTTGTCTACCACCACCACGACCACCTTCCTCACCCCGGTCAGTGCCCCAACGAGAAGAATCACTCCTATCATTCGACCCATAAGATCTGAAACCCCCACCGAGCCTACTCCGGTCCATCTCCTCAGCTGTGCGCTGACGAGGACCGGTCGGAAGCATTATCTGTTCATCGATGGTTAAACCCCTGTTCGCGGCTCCCCCGGCCTGAAATTTCTTCTGATCCGCTGTGTAAAACGCGCCCAAGGACAAGGTCTGGGGCTTCTTCTTCTTGGTCTTGGTTGAGGCAGCCGCCGCAAGGGAAGGGAAATCAGCTGTGTCCCCGCCGTTCGCAAGACTTTTGTTAGATGCGGCGGCGGCGGATTCCTGGATGAGTTCATCCTCGTGTTCTTCGGAATCTAAAGCCCATGCGCCAGGCTTGGAAGACCACGCACTCACAGTTGCCGCCATGATTGCTCTCTCTTCTCTCTCTCTAAGCTCAAAATATGTTGGTTGTGTGTGTTTTTTGTGTAACGCAAACGAGATAGGTTTTGGAGGTTGGGGGTAGCGTTGGTTGGCAGCGAAGGGGTCGAGTAATTAAGATTGGATTTTTCTTGTTTGATCCAACGGTCCACAATTAGTGTTGTTGCCGATGGAAAATGGTTCGTGTAGTCGTGTACAACATTTGTTCATTAAAAACAAAATCAAATAAAAGTCTTAAAATTTTAAATTTGTTATTAGTTAAAAGGAAATTAATCATTTTCAACATTCATTTTCATTTTGATATTTTGAGACAAAGGAAATAAAGTTCAGAAAATCTCAAGAAAATTGCGTTTTACACGCGTCTTAGTGTAAAACGTGTTTTTCGTATGCGGAGTGACACGTTTTGTAAATAAGCGGAACATTATTTAAAAGACGAGGTGGCCTTGCTGTAAAAAACTGAAACTTATAAAACTCAACAAACACTTTTTAACACTACAGGAGACAGTTTTCAATACTACAGGACGCAGTTTTTAACATTAGGGCAGACACATGTTTTTTAACTTTTAAAAGCTCACTAACAACTTGTTTAGAATGTAAGAGGCATATTTCAACACTACATGAGGCATTTTTCAACACTAAGAAAAGCAGTCTTAACACTGCAATGGACAATCATAACACTACCTCAAAAAGTGCTTGTTTGAGTGTATAATAGTGCATGCTTGAATATGACAATCATAACACTTAGGGATGTCAACGGGTCGGGTTCAGATCGGATCATGGCCGATCCGAACCCGATCCGAATCTCAAATATACCGATCCGAACCCGATCCGAAAAGTCAAGAAATCGTGACCGACCCGATCCGACCCGAATCTTATTAAAAGTCTATTTTTTAGCTCAAAATTAATTAAATAAAATATATTTTTAAGCACAATATTGAATGTTGTATGAAAAATAGTCTAAAATCATCAAAATCTCACTTACAAACACAAATTAGAAAAAATAAAATTTAAGATAATATACAAAATATTTAAAATTCACCTTTTATTAAGGGTTCGGGTCGGATCATTATGGTTCGGATCGGGTTCGGATCGGATCATCAGCATGATCCGAATCCGATCCGAACCTGCTCGGGTTTTAAAAATTGCAAACCAAACCCTATTTTTTCGGATCGCTTCGGTACGGATCAGATTCGGTCAAATTGCTATCCCTAATAACACTACCTCTAAAAATATCTGTTTAATTGTATAAAAGTGTTTGCTTGAATATTTATAAGTGTAATATCACAACAGGCACTTTATAATATTAGAACAAGCACATGATAATGTTAGAGAAGGCAATTGTGAAACATACGTTTTTCTATAGCTTAGTGTAAAACGTGTTTTTCACAATTGTTAGTCACAATTATGAAAACGTATAATTGTGAAAAATACGTTTGGCGGCGTATGGGTGGTTTGCGTGGGAATGGGGGACGAGTTAAGTCGAAGGAGAGGAAAACGAAAGGGGACACAGTTTCTCTGCGTTAAATCTAGATCTGAAAATTGGGTGAATTATAGGATGTAATGTTTCAATTTTAGATCACTAGTTTTAACATTGTACAATTGTTAGTCACATGACAGAACGAGACCAACTCCAGTTAAAAATTAGACAATTCCGTCAGTGGGGTGAGCGCATCGGAAAGAAACAAACTTTAATGACAAAAATTGAAAAATATTTGTATAATGTAATTAAGTTTTTAACTCCAGTTAAAAAAATCTGTCGAATTGTTAATAAACTAAAGTACGCATGTTACATGATGAATTTTGACAGTACAAGTGGGAAGTTGCAATAATCTGATAGTACGCATGTCTATTTGGCAAAAAAAAAAAAAAACTCAATATTTATAAGTGTAATATCACAACAGGCACTTGAGTTGGTTTTGGGGGAAACTAGTTTCCCCCTAATGTTAAAAAAAGACATGTTTTGATATAGGAGAAACCGGTTCATTAATAATTCCGGCTCAATAAGCTAATAAGTAGAACCGGTTAATGAATCTAGGGTATAAAACGTGGAAAACACACAGTAGCCGCCCACACACATGCGATCTTCGGCTGAATTTTCCCTTCTTCCGCCATCTCTCTCTCTCTCTTTCTCTCTCTCCATCTCTCTCTATCGCCATTGCAAATGAGATGAGCTTCAAAGAAAACGATTGAAAAGGTATGAATCTTTACAAGTTTGTTCATCAATTATCACCTTTTTTTTCTATTTGAAATTGAAATTGATATTCGAATAAGCTAATTGATCTAATTGAAATTGATTTTCTCCTTATAGAAGATGGATATGAAGATGGAGATGGAGATAGTAGATCACAATGTCATTAAATCAGAGGAGAGTGAGATTGAAAAAGACAATGAAGATCAATTTGAAGAGATGGATATCATCATTTGGCTCAAAAACACCAAATCTACTCTTAATTTGAATCATGTAGTCATTTGCTACTCAAACTGAATAGAGATGTTCAAACTGCTCAAACTGAAATAGAGTTGATTTGGTGTAACTTGTTGTTTTAGTATAGTAACGTGGAGTTTTAGTATTGTAACATGATATTTTAGTATAGTAACTTGGTGTTTTATTAGTGCAACCTGGTGTAAGTACCCCAATCTGAAATTGACATACTTTAGAGGAATTCTTGGTACCATTTAGGGATAAACCAATGGGCCAGGACCTCACTAGGATAAACCTGATATTCCAGGACTGAACTGGAATTAAACTTGGAAAAATCCAGAAGCTCGCCAAGTCGAGTTGTACGGATGGTTTGGGCACATGAGGTCCCTAGCCGTACGGCTACTTTGGGCACCCTCAGCCTCTATAAATTGAACCCCATGCTGATCATTTCAGGGGGGAGAAACAACATAAGAATGATTACTCTGTCAAAATCACTGCAGTAGTGTGAGAGAAGAGTGAAACAAAGAGTGAAAGAGAGAAAGGAAGATTGGCTAAACCAAAATAGGTAAAGCCACCTTCTCCCCCTCCCTTCTCTTCATCTATAACTCTATTTTCTCTTTAATCTTTGTTTAAGTTTATGTTAATCTTTATATTACTTGCAAGACTTGTCCATTCAAGCAACTTTACATTACTTGTAAGACTTGTCCATTCAAGCAACTTTACATTTTTGCAAGACTTGTCCATTCAAGCAAATATACATATATTACTCTATATTTCTCTTGTCCAAGCCATGAGATGATCCAAGGTGCCCTCCATGCCTTGTGTGGAAGAGGTTCAAACCTAGATGATCATGGCTTGGTTATTGTCATTTACATTCTTGTCTAGTTAGAATGATGCTTTTGTTGGCAATAATGATCATTTGGATGATAAAGCTTCCATCTTTATCATCCAACATTGATCTAGCTCTAAAGTCCCCTTTGGGGTTACAAAGATTCAATCTTTATGAGTTAATTTGACTCTTTAAAGGTTAATAAGTCATAAAAATGCCATCTTGGTGATAAAGTTTCAATCTTTAATCACCAAATGGTCAATTTTGGCCCAAAGGGCATGTTCATCAACTTCTCTCAATTTTCTCCAAAGATTGCTTATGATCACACCCAAATACTTGTTTTGGGGACCAAGTGATGATCATTTAGCATAGGAATGTTGTATTTAAACTTATAAAATGCTTTAAACAAACTTGAATCAAAACAGTTTTGTCCAGTTTCAACAGAATGTTCTGTTTCTGCTCTGAAACTGGACTGTTCTTGACTGAACTGTAAAATCCCAGAAAACTGCCTGTCCATCCGTACGGCTATGTTGGGAACAGGGGGCAAAATGTCTGTTTTTCCTTCTGATCCCTATTTTCTTAATAAACAGACCCTTTCAGTTAAGTTTTTCTAAACAAAACCAATAACAGAATCTTTTCCGTTAAATACACACACACACATACATTTTCAAACTAACAAGGGAGACTCGGTTTTTCCGAGGCACTTTGGGTGAACCGCAAATATGTTCTTCCCAAAGTGTAACCTGGCCTCCGAACTCACCTTCTCTAACCATTTTCATTTGTTTGGTTTAAAATTAACAAATGTGGCGACTCCGTTTTTTTTTTTCGTTAGGAAAGTTACCCGTGTTTGGCATTTCTTCCTCGTGCGAACTTTGCTTGTTTCGCCCCGAGGGACGGGATCCTTACAGTGGCGACTCTGCTGGGGAAAAGAAGTGCTTACGAACTTATCTTTAGAAGTTTTGGAAGCACTTTTGTGTGGGTCAAACTCCCGTTCCCATTAGTTGACTTTGTGCATATTTGTGTGTGTTTGTTGTTTCTGTTTGAACTGTTTTGAGTGCATATGTTCTGGAAATGCGATAAAATGGAGCATGATGATCAGAAGTTGGAGAAACTGAGAAAAATCACAACCCTCTTGGTCTAGCCGTACGCCTACTCTGGTAAAGGGCCAGAATGTTGCAAATTAACAATTTTGTGCAGGGCAGCAACATTCTGAATTGCCTTCTGCTTGTCCAAGTTCCAAATTTACAGCCTTACTTGTGCACATTACCTTTATTATTTTGGCCAAAACTTGGTTTTTAAAACTTGGTTATGCATGATCTTTTGTCAATAAAAATGATTTCCAAAATCTCATTGTACATAACCCCCTTTTGTAAAAATTTCTTGACTCTTCGTGTTGTGCACAACTTGCTTTGTACAAATGGTTTCAATGTAAAGATTGTTCTTTTGGCAAAATGTTTGATTCAAAATTTTTTGATTGTGCACAACTTGGTACATATACAAGTTTTGGTCTTTGTTGGTATTCTTTGACTTATTGTGTATAAATTGCTTGCTCCATGCTTGTTCATACTTGTTCATATCTTGCTTATTCCATGCTCATCATGTTGAAAAACAAAATAAAAATCTCTATTTTGACTCAAAAAGGGAATATAGAATTGACTTCACACAACGCGCACTTGGCCTTGCATGTTCCAAATACCCTTTAAACCCGGGATGGATGCCAGATGCAGCTCGATTGGCGCTCTTGTTCCCTTAGAGCGCGCACGGGTCCATTCCACCTCCCCTTCCGAGCCGAGTCAACCACACATGTCCGTGACACACAAATACCGTGACTTTGGTTGGTTTTTGGTCTAGGTCACGTTGTCAATATCTTTAAGCATGTGTCCAAAGTCAATTGTGGCCAAGTTAATGCCCGGGTTACGACTCCTTGATGTAATGCAAGCGTGACCTAACCCGCCTCTAACTCGTGTGTTAATGACGACCACAATTAACAAAGGTCATGTGCTAAAGATAGGGTAACACCGTGTCGTTAAGCCCTAATGAACGGGTCATGTTAATCATCCTTAAGCTCATGGTCGAGGATTGAGACACCCCATTCGAAATGGGGTCATGTCAGAATATCGGTGCAGCCTTCGGAACAGTCTCGATCCCGACTGGGGCTTAATCATGATTAGGGTGACCCGCACATCGGGAACCTTGCGACGCACTAGACCTTAGGATCATTTCTTTTGGTCGGTGGAAGCCGCTTGCCCTATAGGACCCTCGCCCGGGATAGTCCGTCCTTGGGAGTGTGCAGTACAGGTGAAAAACGAGGGGTCTATAGACGTAGTGATGACCTCCACTGATCCAGGACTTAGAATAGTTGCGAAAAAGAAGAGAAATCTTTTCCAACCAATTAGGAATAAAGCGTGTTTTAAGTAAACATGAATAAAATAATCAATAATTAGGTTGGCATGTTGCATGAGCCCTAAACCTTTGCCCAAAATGGAACCCGAGCCTAAACCGAACCCTCCTCTCCTTCGCAGCTCGTAAGAAGTGGGTCAGAGTTCCGGGTCAACGTCTGTTTAGTGCCGAGTCTGACAGTTCATCAGCAGTTTCACTTAGGCTACTCCGAATGACTAGTCCGGTAGGAAGTAGTAGTGGGGGTGATAATGCGGTATATCCGAATGGGTTTACTAAGGAAGAGTTGGTACAAGCTTTGGAGGCCGCCAGGGCCCGGGAAGAAATCACTAGGAAACAGCAAGAGGATACACAGAGACGGGTTGTAGAGGCCATGAGACAGAGGGGAGTGGCCGTGATATTTAAAAATGATGGGGGATTCGTTGAAATCACAGACGAATATGAAATTGAGAACATACCGCCTCGCGATTACAATAGGGTTCCCCCACCTCAAACCTACCCCAATGTGGCGACCTCACGTCCCGCATATCAAACCACCACTCAGTCAAATGTGCCAGCCACCCAAGCTCCCTTCACCTTTCCGGGAGGTCCATCCTCATATCCTCCGAGGTTCAACCCATATGGCCCGATCCCGATGGGTCAAGCTTTTTCAGCCCCGGCCACTGCTGGATTACCACCACCGACCCTGCCAATTGCATCACAAGGGGCGGCATTCCCATTCCACTACCCGGCAGCCCGAACCTCCGAGGCACCCCGCCGTATACCCCGGCAAATGACCAAGGGTATGGGTACGTTTACACCCATGCGCCACCTCAAAGCCTTCCTCAGAATATGCCATCCACCACGGCTACCCCCGAAGAAGCCATACATATGATTGGAAGCATCCAATATGGGAGTATAGTCGCGTTCACTGACTTAGACTTGCCCAAGTCTGGGGCTAACCACAATGAGGCCTTGTACATCACAGTGCAGTTGGATGGGCGCCGTCTCCCACGAGTATTGGTTGATAATGGCTCGACTATGAACGTCCTTCCAGCTAAAATGATGGATTTACTCGGCCTCAAGAAGACGGATCTGAGGCCCTCTTTGGTAACTGTCAAAGCATACGACTCCACAGCCCGGTCAGTCCTTGGGGTGGCGATTTTGAATTTATGGTTTGGGGAACAGAAAATGCCGACCGACTTCCAAGTGCTTGACATCCCCATTTCCTTCACCGCCTTCCTGGGACGCTCTTGGATACACAAAGTCAATGTGGTTGCCTCCACCCTACATCAATGTGTAAAATTTGTACAGGGAGGGAATTTGACTGTAATCTACGGGGATAACGTCACTACAGAGGGGACCAACACTAATGGGATCATGTTAGTACCCGATCTGAAAATGAGTTTATTAGGGCTTTCCCAAATATACAAGGACTTTATAGGGATTAGAAACCTTGCAAAAGACTTGTCCCGGATTCCCAAATATAGCTCATTATTTTAGGAATATCTAGAATGACTTAAATTACAGTCGGCACGAAAACAGTCATAACTTTTGACTCCGGATGAATTACGAAACGCACCGCATATCAAATCGAACGCGAGAGAAAGAAGAACAAGAAAAAAATGAACTTGGCCACGCGGCCACATTCCATCATGTCCAGGCGGCCATGTTTGCCAAATGCAATCTTGGCCACACGGCCATGTTTGCCAAATGCAATCTTGGCCACGCGGCCATCTTTGCCTCAGGTGATCTGGACCGTCAGATCTCTCCACAAGTTTCCTATTTAAAGACCTCCCTTGCCTCATAATTAAGGGATCCGAATTTGAGAGCTTCCAAGTGATGATTTTACTCCCAAATCAAGTCATTCAAGCCTCCAAGAACACTCTCAAGAATCCCAAGAAGACCCAAGGTTATTTCTTGCCAAAAAGGGTAAGTTTTCTAACTTTTCTTCATGTTCTTGCCATATTATTAATTTAGATCCATAATATTCATATTCTTAATATGTTTATTCATGTGTTCTTCATAATATTCATGTTCTTAACATCTTTATTCATATTTTCTTCATGACATTCATATGTTCATAATATGTTCTTCGCATATTCATCATATTCTAGATTAAAACCTTATTTATGCCATATTTAGGGTGGCGATCTTCATGTTAACATGTTATTTCATAGCCAATGATGATCTAGGGTTCATCAACCCAAGGATGATCTAGGAACTACTTCTAAACTCTAATCTTTAGGTAATTTCCCCCATCATTATGCATGATCCCGATTCTTCTGCCTATTCTAAATTCTTCTCGAACTACGCTGACCTGAGCTTCTCACATTGAGAGGAACGTAGGCAATCTTCGGATTCGGTCTAAATCACTAACACACTACATACACCGCATCATGATAGAAAGACCGATCAATTCGGGCAATAGGAGTGATAACGTTCAATATTTTTCTCTTGTTGTAATTTGACCCCCGAACCCACTAAAAATGCTTTTTTCAATGTTTTGGCTATAATTAAAACGGCGTGGCGACTCTCATAATTTTAATGTTGCAATGAATATCTCAAATTCAAACACACGTATTCACAGTGGCGACTCCGCTGGGGACTGCTTTGAAACTTTTTCAAACTTAGTGGGTCTAACTTTCGTTCACATCATGATGCTTGCCATGTTTACACATGCACACACTTGCCATGTTTACACACGCACCTCACACACTTTCCATGTTTACACATGCACCATCACACACCTGCCCTGTATACACATGCACCCTACACACACCTGCCATGTTTACACATGCACACACTTGCCATGTTTATACATGCACACACTTGCCATGTTTACACGTGCACCTCACACACTTGCCATGTTTACACATGCACCTCACACACTTGCCATGTTTACACATGCACCCTACACACACTTGCCATGTTTACACATGCACACACTTGCCATGTTTATACATGCACCTCACATACTTGCCATGTTTACACATGCACCCGTGCACCCCGCAATGTTAATACTTGTAATTTGTTGATACTTGTACTTTGTATATACCTTGTATCATTGTACATTTGGTATTTTCGCCTTAGTATTAGGGTCAGACAAAACTCTGCTATGCTCCCTTGTACATTATTTTCCTTCTCCTGCATTGCATTGCATAGCATCATTCAAACATTCAAAACTTCTCTCTTTTCTCCTTAAAAAGAATTAGTGTCTTGCCACACACTACCACTAGTCTGTGTCAGCACTGCACAGGTCCCCATTACCCGGAGTATTCGATGTGCAGGAATTTGTGCGCTACTGTCGCACTCTTTTCGAGTCACTCGTCTACTCCACTCACCGTGTACGTTCCACGAGCGGTGGGAACCTTTATCCTACCCGTGTCAACCCACACATAGAGATTAGGACACTCCTTGGACCAACCATTTAGGATGTAAATAAATGCAAAACTTTTCGTTAAATAAAATGTGCATTACATCTAGACGACCTCTAAGGTTCATCGCTCACCCCTTGGGTCATCTATCAAAACTCCTCATCTTGGACTATCTAGGTTACCTACCCATCATTGCGACCCATTTGGGTCTACCCTTCATCTCGACCCGCTTTGGTCAAAATCCCACCATCCTTTGGCCTCTTAGGACAACTTTATCTACCTTTGATCTCCTAGGTCAACCTTTAACCGCCTAGGTCAACCTTCCCAACCTTTGACCTCCTAGGTCAACCTTATCTACCTTTGACCTCCTAGGTCAACCTTTGACCCCCTAGGTCAACCTTATCATCTTTGACCTCTTAGGTCTACCCTTGACCTCCTAGGTCAACCTTACCACCTTTGCCCCCCTAGGTCAACTTTATCGTCTTTGACCTCTTAGGTCTACCCTTGACCGCCTAGGTCAACTTTATCCGCCTTTTACCTCTTAGGTCTACCCTTGACCTCCTAGGTCAACCTTATCACCTTCGACCTCTTAGGTCACCCCTCGACCTCTTAGGTCAACCTTTGACCCCATAGGTCAACCTCATCCGCCTTTGACCTCTTAGGTCTACCCTTGACCGCCTAGGTCAACTTTATCCGCCTTTGACCTCTTAGGTCTACCCTTGACCTCCTAGGTCAACCCTATCACCTTCGACCTCTTAGGTCACCCCTCGACCTCTTAGGTCAACCTTTGACCCCATAGGTCAACCTCATCCACCTTTGATCTCTTAGGTTAACCCTTGACCGCCTAGGTCAACCTCATCCACCTTCGACCTCTTAGGTCAACCCTTGACTGCCTAGGTCAACCTCATCCGCCTTTGACCTCTTAGGTCTACCTTTGACCGCCTAGGTCAACTTTATCCGCCTTTGACCTCTTAGGTCTACCCTTGACCTCCTAGGTCAACCTTATCACCCTCGACCTCTTAGGTCACCCTCGACCTCTTAGGTCAACCCTTGACCGCCTAGGTCAACTTTATCCGCCTCCGACCTCTTAGGTCAACCCTTGACCACCTAGGTCAACCTTATCACCTCCGACCCCTTAGGTCAACCTTATCACCTTTGACCCCCTAGGTCAAACTTATCTACCATCGACCTCTTAGGTCAATCCTTGACCTCCTAGGACAACCTTATCACATTTAACCCCCTAGGTAAACATTATCATCTTTGACCTCTTAGGTCTACCCTTGACCCCCTAGGTCAACCTTTGACCCCCTAGGTCAACTTAATCATCTTTGACCTCTTAGGTCAACCTTTGACCCCCTAGGTCAACCTCATCCTCCTAGGTCAACCTTATCACCTTTGACCTCTTAGGTCAACCTTTGACCCCCTCGGTCAACATTATCACCCGTTGACCTCTTAGGTCAACCTTTGACCTCCTAGGTCAACCCAATCACCTTCGACCTCTTAGGTAAAACTTGGACTCCTAGGTCAACCTTATCCGTTTTCGACCTCTTAGGTCAATCTTTGATTCCATAGGTGAACCCAATTACCTTTGGTCCTAACCCGCTTAGGTCAAATCGTCATCTTGACCCACCTAGGTCATTATTTGACCCACCGTCGTCCAGACCAACCTAGGTCAACCCGTTTAGGTCCACACACCATCCTTGACCCATTTAGGTCAACTTGTCCGTCTTAGGTTAAAACTACCCCTTCACCTTTGACCCGTCAAGGTCACCCCGTGACCCGCTTAGGTCGACTTACCTATCTTGGATCCATCTAGGTCAATCTCCAACCTTTCTTAGTCCACCAACCCGAATAGGTCAACCTTAGACCCGCTTAGGTCAAACCATGTCTATCCCGCTTAGATCATCCCATAGGCAAATCGCTATAACCCGATATCCTGATTCATTCACCATATAGGTCAATCCAACCCTTCTCATTTAGGTCGACCTATCCTTTACCCATCTAGGTCAACCCACCATCATCGACGTATTCTAGCTTGAACCACTTCTTGTCTCAAATCTTAGGTCAAACCTTAGGTCAAATTTAGGTCAAACCTTAAGTCAAACCTTACCCGATTCCTATAGGTCTTCCTCACCCATGCTTGACCAAGGACCGAGTCATCTCCCTCTTTTTTGACCCCTGTGGTCATCTCTCACTCTTTTTAAAAGTCTAACTTGACTCGAACTACGACGACCTGAGCCTCCTATTGTGTGGGACCTCTCCCTCATGGTAAGGGGAACGTAGGCAACTTCGGCCCGGTCAAACTTTCAAACTTTTGTCAAAAATGCATTTCAAAACGTGGAGACCGACTCTTTTCCAAAAGCGATTGTATAACGATGCCTTATCATTAAATACGAATCTAATTTAATTCAACTAAGAGGCTTAATTCTTTCATGACTAGAGTTCTGCATCATGTCGGCTGCAAGGAACATCGAAGTTGCAACTGAAGCTGCTACCCAAGATCCCGAGACAATCCTCTACACCGGTACTGCTCTCAGTAAGCAAGCATCCCACTTCGAAGCCATCCTCGATGAACAAGCAATCCACTTTAAGGCCATTCTCAACGAGCAAGCAACACACTTTCAGAAGGAGATGCATGAGACCCTAAGAAATATCGAGAGGCGCCATTTGTCTGACATTCGTGGCGTTTATGATTACCTCAGCCGAGTTCTCCCTCTTGCTCAATGTCAACACCCGTACGCTCCTCAAATGTACGGGCCGCCACTGACTTTCCCCGTCGGGATGCCTCCTATGACTACTCATCAACAAGGGGTACCGGTACCTAAATCACCCTCAAAGACAGTTCGTGAAAGGAAGGACGAGCGCGAATTCGACGACTTAGGTATGCCGTTAGCCAAATTCTTCAAAGGTTTGGTTCGAGCCGGCAAGTTGGCTCCTCTACTCAACTATGGACCAAACAGGGTAAGACCAGACTTGGATCCCTCCAAATACTGCAAATACCACCAGTACATTGGGCATGACACTGAAGGTTGCCTTCAATTGAAAAGGAAGATTCAAAGCCTCATTGATAGCGGAGCCATCACCCGCGATAGGAATGCATGGCCGTGAGCAAAGTCCAAACAAGAAAGAGCAAACTGGGGCTACCTCTTTTAAATAATAAATAAAAAGGGTCATTCAGTCTTCGTAGGTTCTAGAGTGTCTTTAGTCAAAAGTCCACCTTGGACTATTTTTGTTTCTTTAGTAAAAGTCCACCCCGGATTAGTCGTTTTTCTTTCAAATAATTAAAGAGTCTTTATTTATTTTCTCTCTAGACTTGAGACATAATCTTGCATAAATCAATTCCATGAAAATTGTCTTATTCACCATCTTCACTTGATTGCTATATCTTTATATGATGAATTAATCTTAATCTTACTCATTAATGACGACTCATTAAAAGGTAAATGGACCCATAAACCATTCACATAACTAAATACACAATTAGTCTCAAGATAACAAATGCTTTGACCAATTGGGATGAACGAATCACTTTCTCTTCTCTCTACATTCTACCCCCATACACTCTCTCTATACACGCACCCCTTGTACACACTTCATGTACACTCTCTATATACACCTTCTCCCATACACTATCCTCATACGCCTCTCATCCCACCATTAGACCCCTTTTCCATACGGTCATGACAAAGAAATGGACTGCAGTTGCTCATCATTAAATAGACATCCATGCTGCCACAATTTAAGGGGTTGTTTGTTCCCTTCATAAGTACCACATGCCGATACACCGGGGCTGTCCGTATTCCATTGCAAATATAAAAGAAATGCACGAAGTTGTTCATGCCATTAATAGGTGCCACGTGATAATACGATGGAGCTCTACCGGTATAAATCAAGGGGCTAGGATGCCGGCCGCCAGCAAAAGGCCGCTTGAACTATAAAGAAGCTACCTCGCTATCGAGAGAGGCGAAAGTAAACTAGGGGCTCGTCTTGCCCAATGTTTCATGTACAAATATATAAAAAAAAGGCTCGCTAGGTTGAAACCCAAAAGGGCAACCTAGGCAAAAGTTAGAGCATTGCACCAAAAAGAAGCCCGCTGGGTTGAAAACCCGAAAGGGCGGCCTAGGCAAAAAAAAGGGATGTGCACAAAGAGATAAAATAAAAAAAATAAAGAAAAATAGAAGGGGCTATCATCATAGAAAAGTAAAAGTCCCATTTTATTTTCACTTCAAATGTTCTATTTTTCTTTCTTTCCCTACAAAGAAGACTAACGCGGTAGCAGCAGCCATGACAACTACAATGGAGCAATCCACCGCAATGAGCTGCAATGAAGCAATCCAAAGCAACAAGCTACAACGGAGCAACCTATCGCGACAAATGAACCTCATACTCAAACCCAACTCCATCATCAGCCAGGATATCCCCGAACTACGCGGACCTGAGCTTCTCACCTTGAGGAGAACGTAGGCAACCTTAGGGTCCGGTCCAAAATATACACAACCCACCTCGTAGCCAATTTTCCTTTTCTTCTCTCTTGCCCCATATTTCTACTCCTGACTTCTTCACTCACAATTGATCAAAACATTTATTATTTCGAGACTACTTGTCTAAAACATAATCATAAGATGCATAACTAATCAACGAGGTCCATTCTCGAGCAATCAAATGAGAATCTTGAATAAAACAATTTTCAAATGTCTCGACAAGTCTTCCGTTCTACAATCTAGGAAAGAGCTAAACACTTACTTTCTGTCAAGCAGGGGCTTCCTCCCTTTTGTACATATATACACTCAGTTGCCCAAAGAGTCAAAATGTGAGTACTATCTCTCTCTCTCTTACTCTCCCCAAAATTCCCCCGCATGTTTTCAAACAATTCTTTTTTCCTTTTTTGAGTCGACTGAATGATTTCAAAAAAAAAAAAAAAAAAAAAAAATTGACGCAAAAGAGATGCCCGCTAGATTGAAAACCCGCAAGGGCGGTCTAGGCAGAAAAAATGGTACGTCTTAAAAGAGGTAGGATACCCCGCTCTACGCAACTGGGGCTTCCCTAACAATAAAGGACAGACCATAAGGTTTCTCAAAGAATGCCGGGGCTTCATCAAGCACATACTTAGAAGAAGAGGATTCCTCATCATCAAGCTCGACGTAGGATTTCTCAAAGGAGGGAGGATACCCGTTCATCAAGCTAGAGCGTCCCCAACAAAATGGGTCGACTATGCGCTTTCTCGGAGAACACCGGAGCTTCAACAAGGAAGGACATCCCTCATCGCCGAGCTCGGCACATGACGAACACTTTGAATTTGTTAGAATCATAACTAATTATAAGGCATCTTTATAAAATCATAACACTTTCAAAAGTATTCTCTTCCCTGACACTTTGTTTATAAACTCGCACTCTCGGTCTCCACAAAATTGTAAAAACATCCTCGATCCATCTGAGACCCATCTCCGTGATTCTTGAGTTGACTTGGTCCTTTACCCTATCTCCTACACTTTAGGGAACCCCTAGGCCTAAACCCTCAACTCTCTACGTACCAATCTTACCTGATTCAAAACTTTAGGTCCCGCACCTACCCGGTCAGTCTTACATAGGTTACACCATAACCCCTTAGCTCGACCCTCCACAAGTTAGTAGCGGGACTCCTAAAGCTTCAAACCAGTCTTATCCAAAACCTCAAGCCTTAAACCAGTCTACCGAATCCAAATCCTTAGAATGACCCATTAGGTCCCGAACCTACTGGTCTCGAGTCTACCTGATCTCTTAGATCCCAAACCTACCAATATATATTCATCCTGTAATAACCGGCCTTTTTGGCCCATTATTATTATTGTTAGTATGCTTTTATATTAATATTGTGATTGGACTCATTAATTAATTAATGAGTTGGGCTAAGAAGAAAGGGCCCAATCTAGTTAACTTTGGAAAACCTTTTTGAATAGAAAACCTAAGTATTTAAACAACTCTTTAACTCTCTCCCTATTATTTTGAGTTAACCAAAACCCTAGAGAAAAAGAGAGAAGGAGGCGGAGAGAGAGAGAGAGAGGCCGAGAGAGAGAGAGAGAAGAAGGAGGGAGAAGAAAAGAGAGAAGGAGAAAGAAGATCCAACCTTTTCCCTTCAAAGGTAATTCCCTCGTACTTTTAAACTTTAATTCTTGGGTTTGGTATCACCTAGGAATTATGAAACGAAACTTAGAACCCTAACCCTAAATTGAGAAAACTAGGGTTTATGGTTAATCTTTGAAAACTTCTTTAATGGAAAAGTTGGAATGGTATTGGTATGCATGCAAGCACCACCGACGACGGCGGCGGCGGCGGCTGGCGGCGGCGGCGGCAGTTGGTGTGTGTGTGCGTGTGTGCTTGTGCGTGTGTGTGCAGTGTGTGTGTGTTCGTGCGCGTGTGTGCAGTGTATGTGTGTGTCGTGTGGGTGTGTGTATTGTGTGTGTGTGTATTGTGTGTGTGTCTAAATTAGGGTTTGGGAGTTAGGGTTTTGTGTGTGTGTGTTTAAGGTGTTTTCAGTGTGTGAAAAGTCAACTGGGAATAGAAAGTCAATGCTGGGAATAAAAAGTCAATGCTGGGAATAAAAAGTCAATGCTGGAATAGAAAGTCAATGCTGGGAATAGTAAAAGTCAACGATGTGAATAGTGTTTTCGTAAAATAAAGTCAACTTAAGACACATGGATTGAAAGTAGACTTTTAAGTAAGAACCTTAAGAAGGGGTTTAAGAAAGAAACTCAAAAGGTTAAAGTTAGAAAAGGAATTTGGGGATGTGGATAAATATTGTTCTGTCCTAAAGGTAGTATCTTTGCGTGATTGTAGATTGTACGCAAGAACCCGCTAGAAGTCAACGCTAGCAAGGTAAGGGATTACGTTCCTAAGTATCTTGAATTCTTTATTCATTGGAACTCTATAATTCTTTCATGAATGCTATATGGTCCATAGCGCTTGAACTCTACGTTGATGAACGTCTTTTGTATATCTTACCTATGACGTGTTTTGGTCGTAGGAAATCTTAGAACATTTGAATTTGCATGTGCTCTCGTTTAGGGAACACTATTTTGGAAAGTATGCTATATCTAATTGCAACAGGTGTAGCTGTATAGTCCCTGAAAAGGACTAACTAGTCCCTGAAAAGGACTAATGTGGAAACGGTCCTAGGAAACGGACTAATGGAAATAAGTCTAGTTAACTACGTGTAACTTAGACTTTGTGGAATTCTAGATTATCATGATAACTCTAAATAAGGGAGCACCCTGAAAAGGTGTAAGGTCTCTTATTCACTTAACACCCTGAAAAGGTGTGACACCTTGAAAAGGTGTTTGGAACTTGGAATTGACGGAATGGAAATAGGACCGCTAATCTTTGAGTAGTTAACTGTATTCGTTATATGCAGTTAGTATTTGAACTGATATCTGATCTTTGGAATTTTCAATTGAGTCCGTTCTTTCGGTCACTTCTCCTTAGCTATCAGAGAAGTCCGTATGAACTTACTGAGCATTGTTCGCTCACCCTTTCTCTAATAATCTTTTTCAGGTAACGACTTAAAGAAGTAGACGGATCGCTAGATGAAGCTGTCCGTGTTAGTTATATTAAGACCTTATGGTTTATTTTGTTTAGCTAGTGGTTGTACTGGCTTGAAGACTTAGTATTTAATTTCGCTTCCGCATTTATGGTTGAATTGATGATTGAGACTAGCCGTTGGGCTATTTAAGTTGGATTTTGTAAGACAACTGTTAGTATTCCATGTGTTATGGATTTGTTTACTTTATAAAAATTCGGGTCGTTACACATCCTTACCTTGTCCAGAATATGTCTCCCTTATCCTCTTAGGTCTACCCAGTCTAACCTATTGAATGATCCCTTAGATCCCAAGTCCATTCAAGTCTACCAAGCGCCTACCTTGTAGGTCTCTAGCATATCCGATCCACACTTTAGGTCTCAACTCCTAAACCCTTTAGATCACAAAAATGTCTACCCTCTAGGTCTATAACCTTAGATGTCGACCCTTAGAACTCTTTAGTTCCCAAGCCTGCTCGGTCCAACCAAAACAATGCCATCTACGCCTACCGTCATACCCAAACCATGGCACTGCCACTCTTAAACCTAGTGTCACTCCTTAGCTTCAAAAGAGTTCCTAGTCTGACCTTCAACCCCTTAGGTCTTTAACCTACTTAATCCGAGCTGAGTCCAAACCTCGCCACCTACAAGGTCCACCCTTGAACTCCATGGATCTCAAACCTTTCTTCCCCACGAGTCCAAACCTCAAACGTGCTCGAACGCATAGGACCTCCCGCGTACCGTGATATGCCATAAAGATATCAAAACCCGTCCAGTCAAAAATCGTGCGCTTAACACCTTTGGTCCCATACCTGTAGATACCCCGGGAAACCACAGCTTGGCTAGAGCGGTGAATTATCCTAGGATGTCTAACTTGTTTTAGATTTTTTAGAGTCGCCACCTATGTTTTTAAAGGAACATAAGAAAAACCTAGAAATAGCCTAATTTATGTACAAAACCAAAGATTCGGGAGAGAAGGGTTCGGGGGTTAGGTGACGGAGTGGGAAGTACTTAAACACCCACTCTGCCCCGCTTACGCTGGTCTTGCTACTATTGGTGTTCTAATATTTACATGTCCTTCAATTAATTAAATAGAAATGTGCTAACAATTGTGATGAGAAGAAAAAGGGGAAATAAAGGAGAAATAAAATAGAATTATTTTATTTATTTAATGATAAAGATTACATGTAACAAGTAATGTTAAAGAATTACATTAAGAGATGAAGAGAAATTAACATGGTGAATTAAAGTTAAGATTAAAATGTAGGGAGATAACCTTAACTAACTTCAATATGTGAAGTAGTCATGTTGGTCATGTCCCATTAATGGGGATTGCATACATCAAGAAGAAGAAAACAAAGGAAGAAAATAGAGTTGTACCTTGAGAAAGAGGACTTGGAACCTTGACTTGAAAGTGTTGTTGTTGTAATGAAATTGTTGTAGAACAATTTGTGTAGAGTCTTGTTACTAAGAACTCTTGTTGGGAGAATTTGTGTATAATGTAGTTGGTGAATCAAGGTTGGAGTCCAAAAAGAAGTCCTTTTCCAAGGTAGAAGATGATGGTTTTTATAGGTAAAAAGAGAGGGAAATGATGGAGGGAAATTGGTCATCCATGTGAAATGGAATGGGCCAATCACAAATAAGATAAATGAATAAAAGAAAAATAAAAGAAATAAAAGAAATCAAATAATAAATGAAAGAAATATTAGTTTTTGGGAAAAGACTTAGAATTTGGGATTGGGAGTTAATGAGAAAAGGGGGGATGAATGTGGATGTAAAAAGGTGGTTTTTGTGATCAAGAAAAGATGTTTATAAATAAGAAAAGGGAGGGAAATAAGGTGCAATCCGTTACTGCCAAAGTGGGAAATGCGCGGGTCCGGCTTTTGGGGCGGGACGCGCGCGCGGCTCACTAGCAGTGCCGGAAGCGCCCGCGGGTGAAAAATGACAGAATGACAGAATGACCCTAAAAGTTAACTCTGTTATGCAGTTTTGTCCAAAACTAACGGAATCAGTTAGGAACTTAACCGAAGTAACAGAACTCAACAAAAATAAGTTAAATAAAAATACTTTGTATGCAATCGGGGTGAGAGGTCCAAGGCGGGGTGTCTACAGAGCCCCTCGGCGACGTGGATTGTGAAGCAAAACGCGTCGACGAAAGAGAGACAACCGCCGAGGACATCGACAAGGGAAAACTAAGACTCGATAAAGCAGGAATTTGAAATTACAAAGGATAGAAATGCGCTCCCTGTGTGAGCGACTTTTGCTGGAGTGTTGAATTGGAGCTCATGGGAGCTTGTCTCGATATGGACCGAGTTGTTGAGTTGGGGCTCATGGGAGCTTGTCTCGATATGGACCGAGTTGCCGACTTGGAGCTCATGGGAGCTTGTCTCGATATGGACCGAGTTGCCGACTTGGAGCTCATGGGAGCTTGTCTCGATATGGACCGAGTTGCCGACTTGGAGCTCATGGGAGCTTGTCTCGATATGGACCGAGTTGCCGACTTGGAGCTCATGGGAGCTTGTCTCGATATGGACCGAGTTGCCGACTTGGAGCTCATGGGAGCTTGTCTCGATATGGACCGAGTTGCCGACTTGGAGCTCATGGGAGCTTGTCTCGATATGGACCGAGTTGCCGACTTGGAGCTCATTGGAGCTTGTCTCGATATGGACCGAGTTTTGGAGCTCATGGGAGCTTGTCTCGATATGGACCGAGTTGTCGACTTGGAGCTCATGGGAGCTTGTCTCGATACGGACCGAGTTGCCGACTTGGAGCCGCATCTGCTTATGTTGTTGACTTTGTGGGGTGTGGGCACGGTTGACCACTTTTTGGCGGGGATGAAGTGATTTGAGTAGCGGGTGTTGTTGACTTCGTGGTGGTACATGTTATGTGTGTGCTTGATAGGTATATGTGTTTGTGCAAGAAGATGCATGAAGTGTGATGATTGAGAGAAATTGTGCTCGTGGTGTGATGAGATTTTGGAACACCCTTGCAATGAGAGAGAAGTAAGAATGTAGAGAGTGATTTTGTGTGCGGTGTGATTTTGAGGAAAGCATTGGATGTATTCATACCTTCACTTACCATTGCCGCTTGAGTGGAGATGGATTCCTGATGTCCGCGGAGGATGCTTTGATGGAGAATGTCCATTCTTTAGATGTTGATGAGAGAATGCCCTTGATGTTGGGTTGGCGAGATGGTACTCTGGATGATGGGTTGGTCGTGCCAAAAGGCTGCCTACGTATCCCTTTAAGAGAATCAGACCAGCGTAGTTCAAGGATGATGGAGAACGCTGGAGGAGAGGCTAGGAGCAAAGCAAAGCAAAGCACATAATTTTGCACATAGAAGGATGAAAAAGAAAGAAAAAATCTTTTTTTTTTTTTAAAGATTAGAAAGGAAAGAATATGCACACATGTGAGGAAAAGAGATTTTTTTTTTTTTTTTAGGTTCGTGGGTGAACCATTTTAGCCATTGTGTGTTTGTAAAGCCAACCCAAGATCAAGTCATGCTCAGTCGAAGTCCGGATTGCCTCGCTTGAATTCTGTTGTCGCTGGTGTGCCCAACGAAGATTGATGTCTAGCCCCAAGAGATTTGTTGATTATGGGGCTTCAAAAGGCTTTTGATCCCGAGATGAGGGGTTGCTGATTGTAAAGCCCCTAGAATGCCTTTGATGCCAAATTTTGAGGGACTTGCTCCAAGATAAATCAGCTCTTGGCCCATTCGAGTAAATCGCCCTTTGTTGTTGTAGTGAGCAAGCCCCAAGAGGAGATCGTTGATGCCAAGCTTCGAGAGATTGCAAAGCCCCAAGTGTCGTGGGCTTGTAGATGGTGAGATGTGAAGACCTTTCATTGTAAAGCCCCAAATTACCTCGCGATTGGCTCGGCATTGAGAGCGGGTGTACCGTTTGGTAGAATTCTTGATAGAGATCTCCTTCTTGCTCTTACTGGGGAGATGAATGGCCTCATTGTGGTTGATACCTAAATGGCTGAGGGCTTATGTCAAAGGATGCAGTAATGTCTTGCGGTGCCGTCGAGGTCGCAGAGGATAAGGTCTTGGTGTGATAAAGTCCCAAATAAGTATGCTTGCTTGACTCTTCTTGAGTTGAACTAATGACGGATCTTCGGATGCAACTAGTGCTGTGGCCCAACTTTATCTGAGCTGCACCTTGTGCTTTTGATCTTGGAGAAGGGGGTGCTGAATTGCAGAAACATTGGGATTGGCCGTGGCATTTCCCGCTATAACCCTGTTTTGATTAGAGTTTAGCATATTGAATCTTTTTCCTTTTCTCTAAGACTTCCTTCAAAATCTCGCTTGAAAGTTCTAACAAAAATCATCAACTTCATTCATAACATCGGAGTCTTCATTTAAAACCAAGAGGCCTTTGACTTGAAGTGTTGAGAGACCCTTGAATCTTGATTGTTCTCATGGAGCCATAAGACTACTCCACATTGCACTTGCTCGAGTATTGTTGCCCAAAAGACTGTCGGTCGCGAAGCCCTAATACTGCCCTTTGCTTGAATTAATGTAATGCCGTAGCCCAAAAGATTGTAGATTGCGAAGCCCGTTGAGACCTTCGGTGCCGAATTGAGGAAGCTTCCAATGTTGCACATGACTTGGCTGGGGATACCGCTGGGGAGTTAATTGCTCTTTCCCGAGGGAGCCTTTAAGACTTGACCGTAGCCCCTAGAGTGCCATCATTGATTGCGAGAAGGGTCCACCCTGTTGGGTTTTGAGCAAACATGCACAGCGGAATAAACCCAAAAGCCTAGATCCGATCACGATGATTAAATTAATATGGAGATGAATTTAGAACACTAACCGTGACGGAGCTTTAAAATTCTGAGATCTTCAATCTTTGTTCTTCGCGCTTCTTCGAATCACGAACGTAGGAACGATCGCAAAACTTGGATCACGAACTTTGAAGGAGTTGATGCCAACGCCCTCTATGTTTATCCACACGCGAACGAATTTCAAGAACGATTCTTGAACCGGATTGCTAGACCCAATAGAAACTCTTTCCACTTTGAAGGCTATATGAAAAATCAATGTTCTTGTTCTTGAGGAAGAAGAAGAACTTGTTTTTCTCTCTCTCGGAGGCTATCTAATTGATATGGAATCAATTCATACTGATTAGGTCGTTGTTAGAGGTTTATATACTTATTAGTCCTAAACCGTTTAGGAGAAATAGGTTAAAACCCGTCACAACACGAAATCAGTTTTTGGGCCCGAACAGGGCCTGCTCGGCCGAGTCCTTTAAGGTGCTCGGCCGAGCACCTTTGCTCCAGAAAATCTGACCTTCTGATTTCCCATGCTCGGCCGAGTCATATGAGGTGCTCGGCCGAGCACCACCAGAATTCCGATTTTAGCCTTTTAAACAATTCGTCCTTTTGTGTGTGACCCCATAGGATTATATTAAGTTGGCAATGAGCCCAAACACATTTGTGCTTATAAATCATGAGCGGACTCTAGCAAGCCATCATGACTACCCAATTAATATAACTTGTATAAGTTCGTGAATCCTTTATAGAACATATTACAATCTCTTTGTTTCACGATGTCTATTGAACGTAAGCCATGGTCAATGGTCAACTTACAATGTTCAATGCTTTCTCGATCCAGAATGTATTGATAGTACAAATCTTATTTGAGCACGGCCATGCATTTCATCAACACCATTCTTCGAGTGGCCAAAGCTTGACATCTCTCTATTACGAGGAACAAAACCCTTCTTGATTTATTACCTTTCCCTACATGAATCCGATTACGCCAATCACATTCTTTAAAGCTACCCGATTAGGGGTAACGTTTGAATATGTCAAACGTAATGTTCATCGAGTGGAAGACTGTGATAATCTCAGGTCTAAAGATTCCAGTAATATAACTATATGAGACTTAATTATGACATTGTGACCATGACATAAATCTCATATGGGTCAGTCCAGTATTTGGTCTCCAACTAATACCCATAAGTTTAATTGTATCCCATACACCATAATCATCATATGATTATCCATTAAACTTATACTAACAATTAATCATAATTATCAGGGACGGGGATTATTATAATAAACATGCAAAGGATATAATAATCAAACATTCAATATCTTTAATATATAAATAACATTAATCGTTTTACAAAACGTGCCTAGAGCATACAACACCAACAATCTCCCACTTGCACTAGGCCTAATTAATGTATCGAATACCCATAGACCTAACATGACCATCATGCTTTGCTTGTGGAAGACCCTTTGTCAATGGGTCGGCAATGTTATCATCAGTTGGTACTCTGCATATATTCACGTCACCTCTGTTAATGATTTCTCGAATGACATGGTAACGCCTAAGTATGTGTTTGACTTCTGATTGTTTCTTGGTTCCCTTGCTTGAGCAATAGCACCATTATTATCACAATAAAGGTCTATTGGATCAGCAATGCTAGGAACTACCTCTAGTTCAGTTATGAACTTCTTGATCCAAACAGCTTCTTTAGCAGCATCGGATGCAGCAATATACTCAGCTTCCGTTGTAGAATCAGCGACAGTACTTTGCTTAGAACTCTTCCAGCTAACAGCTCCTCCATTAAGCACAAATACAAATCCAGATTGCGATCTAAAATCATCCTTGTCGGTTTGGAAGCTTGCATCTGTGTAACTACTTACAACAAGATCACCTTCCACACCTCCATACACCAAGAACGAATCTTTAGTCCTTCGCAAGTACTTAAGAATCGTCTTGACTGCAATCCAATGATTTTCACCAGGATTTGATTGATATCTACTCGTCATGCTCAAAGCATACGAGACATCGGGTCTAGTACATATCATGGCATACATGATTGATCCAATTGCGGAAGCATATGGAATCCCAATCATTCTCTTACGCTCATCAGTTGTCTTAGGACACTGATTCTTGCTTAGAGTTATGCCATGTCCCACTGGCAAATTTCCTCTCTTAGAGTTTTCCATGCAGAATCTCTTAAGAACTTTGTCAATATATGTATCTTGACTTAAACCAACCAATTTCTTGGATCTATCACGATAGATCCTAATGCCAAGGATATAAGCGGCTTCTCCCATATCTTTCATAGAGAAACACTTTCCTAACCAAGTCTTTACAGACTGTAGTGCGGGAATGTCGTTTCCTATGATCAATATGTCATCAACATATAGTACCAGAAATAATACTACGCTCCCACTAATCTTCTTGTAAACGCACGGTTCATCTTCGTTCTTGATGAAGCCAAACTCTTTGACCGATTCATCAAATCGAAGATTCCAACTCCTAGAGGCTTGCTTCAATCCATAAATGGATCGTTGCAATTTGCATACTTTGTTAGAATTTTATGGAATTACAAAACCTTCAGGTTGTGTCATGTAAACATCCTCAAGCAAGTTCCCGTTAAGGAACGCTGTTTTGACATCCATTTGCCATATCTCATAGTCAAAATATGCGGCTATGGCAAGTAAAATTCTTATAGACTTGATCATTGCTACGGGCGAAAAGGTTTCATCATAGTCGATACCATGAATCTGCCTATAGCCTTTCGCTACAAGTCTAGCTTTATAAGTATGCACCTTTCCATCCATGTCAGTTTTCTTTTTGAAAACCCATTTGCATCCTATGGTTTTTACACCTTCGGGCGCATCAATCAAGTTCCAAACTTGATTATCATACATGGATTTAATTTCAGATTCCATGGCTCCAAGCCATTTATCTGAATCAGGAGCGGACATCGCTTCTTGGTAGGAAGTAGGTTCGTCATCAACTATGACTTCTACTTCATTGCTATCCGTCATGAGAAATCCATATCTCTCAGGTTCAGATCGCACCCTACCAGTTCTGCGAGGAACTTGAGTATTCTGAATATGTTCCACAACTCTTTGTGAAACTTGTTCAGATCCAACATTTTGTTCCATGTAATTTTCGGGTTCTCGAATTTCTTCGAGATTAATTTTACTCCCACTAATTTCTTTGGAGAGAAACTCTTTCTCTAGAAAGGTACCATGACGGGCAACAAACACTTTGTTTTCCGCGCGGTTGTAAAAGTAATAACCCTTAGTTTCCTTAGGGTAACCAACGAAAATACATTTATCAGATTTAGGTGTGAGTTTGTCAGATATGAGCTTCTTAACAAATGCTTCACAACCCCAAATCTTCATGAAAGACAAACTAGGTTTTCTTCCAGTCCACATCTCATGTGGAGTCTTTGGAACAGATTTTGTTGGAACATTATTTAGTGTTAGTGCAGCAGTTTCTAGTGCATGTCCCCAAAAGGTTAAAGGAAGATCAACTTGACTCATCATGGAGCGGACCATATCCAATAAAGTCCTATTTCTCCGTTCGGACACACCATTCCATTGTGGTGTCCCAGGTGGAGTTAATTGTGAAATAATTCCACAATCTTTCAGATGATTATCAAATTCTTGGCTTAAATATTCTCCACCACGATCTGATCGAAGTGCTTTAATAGTTTTGCCAAGTTGATTTTGTACTTCATTTTGAAATATTCTAAATATCTCAAAAGATTCACTTTTATGTTTCATTAAGTAGACATAGCCATATCTACTAAAATCATCAGTAAAAGTTATGAAGTATTGATATCCTCCCCTAGCATTGCAACTCATTGGTCCACACACATCAGTATGTATGAGGGCCAATAAGTCATTAGCCCTTTCACTACTCTTAGTAAAAGGTGCCTTAGTCATCTTTCCAAGTAAACATGACTCACAAGTTTCATATGATTCAAAATCATGTGAATCTAGAAGTCCGTCCCCATGGAGTTTTGAGATACGCTTCTCATTAATATGACCAAGACGGCAATGCCACAAATAAGTATGATTTACATCATTAGGTTTGGATTTCTTATTTACATTATAAACATTCTCATTATTCCCATTTTCAACATCAAGAACATAAAGGCCATTAAATGAACATGCAGTACAATAAAGCATATCATTTAAATAAATAGAAAACTTCTTATTTTCAATAAGAAACTTAAAACCTTCATTATCCAAACACGAAATTGAAATAATATTTCTACTTAAATCCGGAACGTAATAACAATTGTTCAAAACAAGAATTAATCCGCTAGGTAAAATGACATCATATGTTCCTACGGCTAATGCAGCAACTCTTGCTCCATTCCCCACGCGTAGGTCCACTTCGCCATCTTTAAGTAGCCTTCTATTCCTTAGTCCCTGCACATTTAAACAAATGTGAGATCCACATCCAGTATCTAATACCCAGGAGCTAGAAGTAGAGAGTAGAATATCTATAACATAGATACCTGAAGTAGATGCAGTCCCACCGCTCTTCTTCTTCTTTAACTCTTCCTTGTAAACCTTGCAATTTCGTTTCCAATGTCCAATCTCATTGCAGTGGAAACAAATTGCATCCTTTTGGGAGGCAGGTTTAGCCACATTAGCTTTGGCAACAATTGCCTTGCTAATCTTGGGTTTGACAACTTTTGCCTTTCCCTTTCCTTTGCCTTTTGGGCCCTTTCCTTCCTTAGATACAATGAGTACAGGAGCGGTCTCTTTACCGATTTTCTTTTCTGCCTGCTTAAGCATCCCATGCAATTCAGACATAGTCTTATCCATCCCTTGCATATTAAAGTTCATGACGAACTGATTATAGCTTTTGGGCAATGAATTAAGAATAAAATCGGTAGCCAACTCAATCTCAATTGGATGGCCAAGCCTCTCTAGTTTCTCAAAGTAAGCCTTCATTTTCAAAACATGAGGGCTCACAGACTGTCCTTCGCTCATCTTGCATGAGACTAGGGCAGCTATGGTGTCGAACCTCTCTTGCCTTGCTTGTTCTTGGAACATATCTTTCAATGTAGCAGCAAGGTCAAATGCTTCCAAGTGTTCAAGAATCTTCTGAAGTTCTGAACACATGGCCGCAAGCATAAGACAACCCACCTCACGAGAATCATTCACATGTTTCTTGTAGGCGTTTCTCTCATCCTTGGGTGCATTAGAAGCAGGTTCTTCTTCAGGAACGGGTTCATCAAGAATATAGAGCTTATCCTCATGCTTTAGAACAATTCTAAGGCTACGGATCCAATCCGTATAGTTAGCTCCATCTTCTTGAAGTTTCTCCTTCTCAAGGATAGATCGCAGTGATAAATTTGTATTCTGAGCCATTATCTACAATTATGCAAACATATAATTAAATATAAGTACCAACTTAATTAAAGATATTAAATTAATAGTATTTTACAAATACTCCCACTAAATTATATAACCTTCATATACATCCAATGTATAATATAATTTGAATGGGCTAAGATCCATATTTCACTTAACTTTGAGTCGGCTAGGGCACGACTGCTCAAAATAAGTTATTTAGGTAGACAACTCGTTGTCAATCATATCGTATATGACTCTTAGATCTTTTATGAGATTTTAGATATCGTATATCTAACATGTTTTAATCCCATCTGTGCCTTAGGCCCAAAACTGTTTTGATAGCCTAATTAAGTTAAACCATTTTAAACGTATAGGAATCACTGTTTCCTCATCTTGCTCATAAATGGATAGAATCAATGCACCTACGCTAGGGCGTAACCCACACAAAACTACCCACGTACTCACAAGTGTTTTAATCATGGATTGGTACGGAACTTAAATTTTAAAGAAGGTTCATGACATATAGCATGGTCAATGTTTATAGTCACATAATATAAACACATAAAGCAACGGTTAATAATTTAACTAATCTCATTAATTAAATTAGGATTTCATGTGATTGATTTATGGGGATAAATTCTTTAACACATTATTGAGAGCACGATTGTACGGTCGAAACTAAGCCAAAAGGCATCCACAATCCCGTACCAAATTTAGAAACTAGAAGAAACAACTATGTAAGGTCGAAACTAAGCCAATAGGCATCCACAATCCCTTACATAAAGTAACTCGATTCTAAATTCTTTTGTCCCATCAATTCATTACTTTGACCTTGATATTTGTTTTCAGGAAACACGGTTTCTCAAACCAGCCATCTGACAAACAAATTCAATCCAAAGTGATTTTAAACAAGCCATTTAATTTCAGGAAACACGGTTTCTAAAACCAGCCATCTGAAAAACAAATTCTGTCAAAAATCAACCTGCTCGGCCGAGTCCTTTAAGGTGCTCGGCCGAGCGCCTCTGTGTTCCAGAAAACCCTTGCTTCTGACGACTCTGCTCGGCCGAGTCTTATAGACTGCTCGGCCGAGCACCACGAACAGAACAGATTTTCTTTTCGAATTTTAATTCTAAGATTGCCTTCCCGATTCATTTAGGATTTGGTGTTCATAATGATCATATCATCATGTTCATCAAAACCTTGAATAAACGATTTATTCATGAATCAAAGATCATCAACAAATCAATCCAATTAATTTTTGATAATCTAAAGGAACATAATAATCAAATTATTATTGCAATCGTAGATCCCACATAACGTATTTAAACGGTGCGATTTTATGATTTCAATATATCTCATATACAAACATAAAACTCAGATCACATAAACATCTTGAATCCAAATTCTCATAGCATGCCAAAACATATAATCCAATTATATCATTAACATGTTATTATTAAAATAATCATGATGAACGGGGCTCTGATACCACTGTTGGGTTTTGAGCAAACATGCACAGCGGAATAAACCCAAAAGCCTAGATCCGATCACGATGATTAAATTAATATGGAGATGAATTTAGAACACTAACCGTGACGGAGCTTTAAAATTCTGAGATCTTCAATCTTTGTTCTTCGCGCTTCTTCGAATCACGAACGTAGGAACGACCGCAAAACTTGGATCACGAACTTTGAAGGAGTTGATGCCAACGCCCTCTATGTTTATCCACACGCGAACGAATTTCAAGAACGATTCTTGAACCGGATTGCTAGACCCAATAGAAACTCTTTCCACTTTGAAGGCTATATGAAAAATCAATGTTCTTGTTCTTGAGGAAGAAGAAGAACTTGTTTTTCTCTCTCTCGGAGGCTATCTAATTGATATGGAATCAATTCATACTGATTAGGTAGTTGTTAGAGGTTTATATACTTATTAGCCCTAAACCGTTTAGGAGAAATAGGTTAAAACCCGTCACAACACGAAATCAGTTTTTGGGCCCGAACAGGGCCTGCTCGGCCGAGTCCTTTAAGGTGCTCGGCCGAGCACCTTTGCTCCAGAAAATCTGACCTTCTGATTTCCCATGCTCGGCCGAGTCATATGAGGTGCTCGGCCGAGCACCACCAGAATTCCGATTTTAGCCTTTTAAACAATTCGTCCTTTTGTGTGTGACCCCATAGGATTATATTAAGTTGGCAATGAGCCCAAACACATTTGTGCTTATAAATCATGAGCGGACTCTAGCAAGCCATCATGACTACCCAATTAATATAACTTGTATAAGTTCGTGAATCCTTTATAGAACATATTACAATCTCTTTGTTTCACGATGTCTATTGAACGTAAGCCATGGTCAATGGTCAACTTACAATGTTCAATGCTTTCTCGATCCAGAATGTATTGATAGTACAAATCTTATTTGAGCACGGCCATGCATTTCATCAACACCATTCTTCGAGTGGCCAAAGCTTGACATCTCTCTATTACGAGGAACAAAACCCTTCTTGATTTATTACCTTTCCCTACATGAATCCGATTACGCCAATCACATTCTTTATAGCTACCCGATTAGGGGTAACGTTTGAATATGTCAAACGTAATGTTCATCGAGTGGAAGACTGTGATAATCTCAGGTCTAAAGATTCCAGTAATATAACTATATGAGACTTAATTATGACATTGTGACCATGACATAAATCTCATATGGGTCAGTCCAGTATTTGGTCTCCAACTAATACCCATAAGTTTAATTGTATCCCATACACCATAATCATCATATGATTATCCATTAAACTTATACTAACAATTAATCATAATTATCAGGGACGGGGATTATTATAATAAACATGCAAAGGATATAATAATCAAACATTCAATATCTTTAATATATAAATAACATTAATCGTTTTACAAAACGTGCCTAGAGCATACAACACCAACAATCCTTGATTGGGGAAACGAGCACGGGCACACGTGACAAGATGGCTTTTTGACATCCCTTTAGAGGGACTTTGAGGATAGTCTCACACATCTTTCTTGAGCGTAGCCCCTAGGGCGTATTGATTGCCAAATGAAGCAAAAGAATCCCTTGTTCTTGAGTCACATAGCCCCTAGGGCGTCACCATTTGTTGAGCAAAGCAAGAGTGACTCGTCCTCGTGTGAGGGAATAAACATATGGCAAGAGCTACTCCATTTCTCGGGAGCCTTTCGGCGTACTTTAGAAGCACATACTTGAAGAAGCCTTGAAAACTGAGACACATGTTGTTGCTATTTGCTGCCCAAGCCAATTGACTAGCTAGGGATTATCTGTGCAACCTCGTGCCCTTTTATGATGGGCTTGTTCTCGAATAGATCTTGGTAACCACGGGCCTTCTTTTCATGAACCAAAAAATGCACACTGCTGGAGAATGATGCCGATAACCCAAGACAACCTTTGATGGTGCTATATCTTGTCGAGCCTTTTGCAATCCCAAAGTTGACTCGGTGGGGAATTGACTTGCTGAGGAGATTCAATGTAGAAATTATCTTCTTTAGAGGCCGGGGATCTCCATTTCTCTTTCCCTTCTCTCTCTCACTCTCTCATTTTTTTTTTATGACGCACCCTGTTTTTTGCCTAGACCGCCCTTTCGGGTTTTCAATCTAGCGGGCATCTCATTTGCGTTTTCATTTTTGACTCGATTAATGAGGAAGTGTGCATTGACTCTAGCTGAGGATGAGAGACATGTGATTTAGCGGTGAAAACCTTTTGTCACTAAAGATGAGTGACATTGACTCGACTAGGGAAGTGTCCCTAGTATTGACATGTATTTTTTTTTATTGAATTGAATGACTCACGAAGGCAAGTAAGTCATTAAGAGAGAAGAGAAGGAAAGCCCCAATTTGATTGCAAGAAATTGGGAGTATGCAGAAAGAATAAAAGTCCTTAGACTCGACAAGGAACGCGAAATGATTCCAAATCTAAGAAAGTTGTTCAATCTTTTTGGTGATTAATTCATTGGCAAATGAATCGTACAAATATGTCTTGACAAGTTCGAGATGAAGGTCGATCACCATAACGCGCTAGGGCTAAACATATCTTCTTTCTTGCATGAGACCGGACCCGCAGGTTGCCTACGTTCCACCAGTGTAGAGGCTCAGGTCACCGTAGTTCTTGTGGATTCTCCATTCTTCGTGATGGAATTGTTGCTTCGTAGCTTCGTCCTTTGTTGGTGGATGATGATGTTGATCTTCTTTGATTGAGGGGGATTTTTTTTTTTTTTTTTTTGTGCTCTAACTTTTGCCTAGGTTGATTTGATGATTTCAACCTAGCGAGTTTTTTTTTTTTTTTTTTTTTTTTTTATTCCCCCTTTGAAAACTTTGCTTGAGTTCTTCATGATTGTTGCTCCACCTCGTTTGTCTTGGCTTCATCGTTGATGTTGGCGTCGATGTTTAGCCCCTAGGCGTTCAAGTGATGGCCTTGTTCTAAAACTTGTTTAGACATCTTTTCATCATTTTGCCAAGAATTAGATTGAACAACTTGGAAGAGTGTATAAGGACAAGAACGACTTTTATTTGATAAGAAGACTCAACACTTAACATGGGACGAGAGAAAACATTAATGCACACAAAAGAGGACTTTTGACTCTCTTTTTTTTTTTTACTACTAGGTAGAGAAAGAGAAACGGAGATTGTTGTCGTCATCCTCTTTGTTGAAGCCCCATTTCAAAACCAAGCCACTTCTTTGATGAGTTGCTCTTCACCCACGGTAAATTCGCCGTTGTCGATCAAATCTTGGATGATGTTTCGGAGAAGGAAGCACCCTTCGGTAGTGTGGCCACTATGCTTGTGGTAGCCGCACCATTCATCATGAGTATGATTTTTCAGTATCGCCTTCGGCTTGTACCCCTCCAAAGGCTTGATCTTCCCTCTTGCCACCAAAATTTCAAATGCCTCGGCTTGGGTTACTCCTTGGAGAGGAGTGAAAACTCGGTTGTTGGTGGTACCTTTGTAGCTTTTGAGGGTCGGGCCACTTGAGCATGCTTTATCATTGAACTTTGCTTTGCTGTCGGTGAGCTCTTGAAAACGGGCTTTGAGTTCGGAAACCTCTTCCTTGTGAATTCTTCTCTCATAATCAAGACGGGCCTTGAGTTCGGAAATCTCTTCTTTGTGAATCCTCTTGTCGATATCGAAACGGGCTTGCCACAAATTGTCTTTAAGGCGGGCATCCTCGACAATCCTATCCATTTGTTCCCCCACTGATTTCATTATGTTGAGTAACCCTTCGTTGGACACGAAATCATTTCCATCGTTGTTGTTGTTGCCGTTGGAAGCCATTGGACCTATTGGAAGAGCACGGTTGATCTTAGATTGGCCCCACAAACACCTTTTGGATAAAATGAATTAACCCACAAACACGAAAAAGACTCAACCATATAAAGAAAATGACTCTTTTTTTTTTATTTTTTTATTTACAAAAGTCGGAAGGACGGGGTCCTTTTTGGGGTTTCTAGAAAAGATAGTGGAATCGTCACACTAGTATATAGACCTTCTCGCGGTCCCATATACTCATCGGATTCCACCACGCTTGTGAGACCTACATGTGTCGGGATTAAACTAAATTAATGTAGTAAATCATACATGCGGGGACGGATTTTTATTTTCGTCCAAAATAACCACTTTTGGGGACGGAGTTTTATTTCGTCCATTGCAACAAGTTGGCATGTATGATTTGAAGACATTAGTTTAGGGAAATCTCGGTACATGAAAAATCAACTTGAGTCACGGAGTGTTAGACCCTAGACTAGAATTGTGTGGCTTGTGCTCGGCTTGAATATGAGGCTCAAAGGTCACCCCCGGCATGTAGTCATGAACTACGCCACGGGCTGAGGTTTACCGCTTTGAAAGAGCCAATGTCGAGTGGAGCTTGAAACTTTCTAGGACGGGCCTCGACGGGTTTGGGGTTGGACTTGTGCGACTCGATAGTGAGCAATTGATAAGAATATGTGCATGTAGTGTGAGATCTAACATGTGACAAAACATTTTTTTTTTTCAAAAGAAATAAAAAAAACAAATAAGCACATAATTACAACTTTCGAATCACCCGTGTGACCGATAAAAATAAACAGAAAGTAAAACAAATTGTATGCAGGCCCGGTGCCCACACACTGTCATTCTGTTCTGTTTCTGTGCACTGTTCTGTTCCGGGAATGCGCCCAGAAGCGCGCGCATTGGGTTGCCTATGCGGAAGGCGCGTGCGTGAGAGGAAGAAGGGCAGAGGCGCCCGCTTCTGGGTGAGAACCTGCAAATCAGTGGGTTCAAGGGATTGCCTTGACCCTTAATTAAGAAAACTTTCCCCTGCAATAATTGTTAGCACAGAAATATGGAATTGAAGGACAAGAAAGGAGGCGGGCGATTCTGGTAATTGGGGTCGGACGCG
This sequence comes from Campanula takesimana, assembly GCA_026119855.1. NCBI lineage: Eukaryota > Viridiplantae > Streptophyta > Magnoliopsida > Asterales > Campanulaceae > Campanula > Campanula takesimana. The sequence continues at coordinate 284,352 of JAOWBW010000720.1, forward strand.
CGCGCTTTAGGCCAAGAAGGCCAGAGGCGCGCGCTTCCCACCCTTTTTACCAGAATGCCCAGAAAACAGTAATAAGAACACCAAAAGTTAAGAACGCAAGTTTAACCCTCTATCATTCCCCAGCGGAGTCGCCACTGTAGATACCACGGGAAACCACAGCTTGGCTAGAGCGGTGAATTATCCTAGGATGTCTAACTTGTTTTAGATTGTTTAGAGTCGCCACCTATGTTTTTAAAGGAACATAAGAAAAACCTAGAAATAGCCTAATTTATGTACAAAACCAGAGATTCGGGAGAGAAGGGTTCGGGGGTTAGGTGACGGAGTGGGAAGTACTTAAACACCCACTCCGCCCCGCTTAAGCGGGTCTTGCTACTATTGGTGTTCTAATATTTACATGTCCTTCAATTAATTAAATAGAAATGTGCTAACAATTGTGATGAGAAGAAAAAAGGGAAATAAAATAGAATTATTTTATTTATTTAATGATAAAGGTTACATGTAACAAGTAATGTTAAAGAATTACATTAAGAGATGAAGAGAAATTAACATGGTGAATTAAAGTTAAGATTAAAATGTAGGGAGATAACCTTAACTAACTTCAATATGTGAAGTAGTCATGTTGGTCATGTCCCATTAATGGGGATTGCATACATCAAGAAGAAGAAAACAAAGGAAGAAAATAGAGTTGTACCTTGAGAAAGAGGACTTGGAACCTTGACTTGAAAGTGTTGTTGTTGTAATGAAATTGTTGTAGAACAATTTGTGTAGAGTCTTGTTACTAAGAACTCTTGTTGGGAGAATTTGTGTATAATGTAGTTGGTGAATCAAGGTTGGAGTCCAAAAAGAAGTCCAAAAAGAAGTCATTTTCCAAGGTAGAAGATGATGGTTTTTATAGGTAAAAAAGAGAGGGAAAGGATGGAGGGAAATTGGTCATCCATGTGAAATGGAATGGGCCAATCACAAATAAGATAAATGAATAAAAGAAAAATAAAAGAAATAAAAGAAATCAAATAATAAATGAAAAAAATATTAGTTTTTGGGAAAAGACTTAGAATTTGGGATTGGGAGTTAATGAGAAAAGGGGGGATGAATGTGGATGTAAAAAGGTGGTTTTTGTGATCAAGAAAAGATGTTTGTAAATAAGAAAAGGGAGGGAAATAAGGTGCAATCCTTTACTGCCAAAGTGGGAAGTGCGCGGGTCCGGCTTTTGGGGCGGGACGCGCGCGCGGCTCACTGGCAGTGCCGGAAGCGCCCGCGGGTGAAAAATGACAGAATGACAGAATGACCCTAAAAGTTAACTCTGTTATGCAGTTTTGTCCAAAACTAACGGAATCAGTTAGGAACTTAACCGAAGTAACAGAACTCAACAAAAATAAGTTAAATAAAAATACTTTGTATGCAATCGGGGTGAGAGGTCCAAGGCGGGGTGTCTACAGAGCCCCTCAGCGACGTGGATTGCGAAGCAAAACGCGTCGACGAAAGAGAGACAACCGCCGAGGACATCGACAAGGGAAAACAAAGACTCGATAAAGCAGGAATTTGAAATTACAAATGATAGAAATGCGCTCCCTGTGTGAGCGACTTTTGCTGGAGTGTTGAATTGGAGCTCATGGGAGCTTGTCTCGATATGGACCGAGTTGTTGAGTTGGGGCTCATGGGAGCTTGTCTCGATATGGACCGAGTTGCCGACTTGGAGCTCATGGGAGCTTGTCTCGATATGGACCGAGTTGCCGACTTGGAGCTCATGGGAGCTTGTCTTGATATGGACCGAGTTGCCGACTTGGAGCTCATGGGAGCTTGTCTCGATATGGACCGAGTTGCCGACTTGGAGCTCATTGGAGCTTGTCTCGATATGGACCGAGTTTTGGAGCTCATGGGAGCTTGTCTCGATATGGACCGAGTTGTCGACTTGGAGCTCATGGGAGCTTGTCTCGATACGGACCGAGTTGCCGACTTGGAGCCGCATCTGCTTATGTTGTTGACTTTGTGGGGTGTGGGCACAGAATGACAGAATGACCCTAAAAGTTAACTCTGTTATGCAGTTTAGTCCAAAACTAACGGAATCAGTTAGGAACTTAACCGAAGTAACAGAACTAAACAAAAATAAGTTAAATAAAAATACTTTGTATGCAATCGGGGTGAGAGGTCCAAGGCGGGGTATCTACAATACCAAACCCACCTTCGCAATCGCCGAACGAGCTTGGTCACGCGCAATGACCTCTGAGACAAACTTAGGACCTAAGCATACCCAATCCAACTTAGGTACCTATTGTACTCAAGCAAAGTCTTGGACACTCAATCCCTTTACCTAAAGCGCCAAGATGGTCATATATCCAAAACCATTTCCCGCACCTATGGTTCGCACCTAGCCTAAACTTTCAAACACTCTAGGATCCAAGCCCGACATGCGTATTAGGTACTAGGATCATCCAATCCCAATCCGTTGCTCCTTGGCCGACCTCAAGTCTGCTTGGTCCTAACCCATGACGCGGTTTCTCTAGGACAAAAGACTTACCCGCTTGAAAGCCTTATGTCCCAACGCTACCCTGCCTAGCCTTCGATCTCCTAGATCTCACGCCTACCATTCCATTAGGCCCCGGTCTCCTTAACACATGTCTGAGTCTTACCCTAGCTAAACCCTAGCACTCTAGCCTAGGTCTAACCTATCGAGCCTATCCAGCCATGAGGTATCAAGCTCACCTGCCCCAAACCGCAACACTCTTAGACCTCAAACTTGCTCGGTCTAAACCGAGACAAACCTTCAAATGCTTTCGGTCTCCAAACCCTAGCCTCTAGCCTAGGAAGTCACATGCGCTCCGAACCCTAGCCACAAGCCTAGGTAGTCACCTTCTATCCGAAGCCTAGCCTTAAACCTAGGCAATCACATTCTCTCAACCCCAGCCTCAAGCCTAGGTTGCCACATCCTCTACAAACCCTAGCCTCTAGCCTAGGAAGTCACATGCGCTCCGAACCCTAGCCTCAAGCCTAGGTAATCACATCTTCCCAAACCCTAGCCTCAAGCCTAGGTAATCACATCTTCCCAAACCCTAGCCTCAAGCCTAGGTAGTCACATTCCCTCCAGACCCTAGCCTCAAGCCTAGGTAGTCGCATTCTCTCCAAACCCTAGCCCCAAGCCTAGGTAATTACATCCTTCCAAACCCTAGCCTAAAGCCTAGGAAGTTACATCCTTCTTAAACTCTAGCCTCGATCCTAGGTAGCCACATCCTTCCTAAACCCTACCCTCGAGCCTAGGTAGTCACATTCCCTCCAAACTCTAGCCTCAAGCCTAGGTAGTCGATATTCTTTCCAAACCCTAGCCTCAAACCTAGGAAGTCGCGTTCTCCCCAAACCCTAGCCTCAAGCCTAGGTAGTCACATATCCTTAAGCCTAGGAAACCGCAACATTCTCTTTAACCCTAGCCCAAGTTCTAGGGAATTTCCAAAGCCCCGCATGCAACATCATTTCCAAATTCCCGAAACCCTAGTCTCGAAACCTAGGAAATTTACAACCTTAATCCCCGGTCTAATTGAACCCTAACCCAAAACCTAGGATACAATGCCCTGTCCAAAACTTAATCAACCCTAGCCTCAGGCCTAGGAAGCCGCATTCGCTCTAAACCCTAGCCTCGAGCCTAGGTAGTCGCATTCTCTCTAAACCCTAGCCTCGAGCCTTGAGCCTAGGTACTCGCATTCGCTCTAAACCCTAGCCTCGAGCCTAGGTACTCGCATTCGCTCCAAACCCTAGCCTCAAGCCTAGGTAGTCACACTCTTTCTAAACCCTAGCCGCAGGGCCTAGGAGACTATATCCTCACTAAACTCTATCATCGAGCCTAGGATTCAACATTCCCTTCAAACCCTAGTCCTAGACCTAGGAAATTCCTTCACCTTAGTCTCAAAATATAGGAAGTTTACAGTCCTTAGCCTTAAAACCTAGCCTAAAGCCTAGGTTACCACGAACATTTCCAAGCCATAGCACCAATCCCGGAAAATGGTGAACCCTAACATCAAGCTTAGTGGACCTTCCACAAAAGCAATCCCTCTTCCCAACAGTCCATAGTCTCAAGCCTAGGAAGTCACAACCTTTCCAACTCCCAGCCTTATGTCTAAAAGCCAACGCCTTTGCAACCTCTGAGCCTACCACAACTCCAAGGCCCCTAGACCTAGGAAATTCCTAAACCCTAGTCCCAAACCTAGGAGAGTCATGGTCCTTAAACACCAGTTTCCAAACCCTTGTTCGAAACCCTAACATCTAGGAAGTTCCCAAACCTCAACCTTTCCAAGCCCTAGCACTAAGCCTAGGATAGAATACTCTCCTCATGCTTAAATGAACTCCAATCCCTAGCCCGTAAGCCTAGGAAACCCACATTATCTCCAAGACATAATCTAAAGCCCAAGAAGCCGTGACATCTTTGGCATCCCTATCTCAAGATTAGGAGATCACCATCTTCCTTATTCCCTTTCCTTAAAAAGCCTTAGGTCCTACCTCTAGGCAACCAAGAAAAATGCCCCTTACCTAACACCTTGGTCTCAATGGCTCGTAGCCTCATTCCCTCCTAAATTAGGATAAGCGGAACCCAGATCATGTTTCCCATATTAGCAACTCCCCGAGAGTCCATCTCCTTCGCGTCTCCCTAAAGGTCCTTTGCCCTTGTGACTCACCAAAGAGTCCCTTGTGACTCCCCGAGAGTCTATCACCTTTGTGACTCCCCGAGAGTCCGTCACCCTTGTGACTCCCCGAGAGTCCGTCACCCTTGTGACTCCCCGAGAGTCTATCACCTTTGTGACTCTCCGAGAGTTCATCCCGTTTGCGACTTCATAACAATCCATCATCTTTGCCTCCACATGCAAAATTTCAGTTTTACCCCTAGTACATTCCCCTTGGATTCATTTTAGGTTCCCTTAGCACTATTTTGACTGATATTCGTTACCTTTGGGTACGGAAAGCCCCTTAAAATTTCCATTCTTCACCAAATATTTGCTTAGGATTCGTATGATTGTAGAGACTTCGGCGCCTCTATGTCATACGCATCCTAGATCGATCGTGATTGGCAGAGACCCGGGCGTTTCTAATTACGAGAGATCCAGCATCTATTATTTTAACGCGATCGGCAGAAACCCGGGCGTTTCTGATTGCGTTTAAAATTTCCAAATATTTGCTTAGGATTCGTATGATTGCAGAGACGTCGGCGCCTCTATGTCATACGCATCCTAGATCGATCGTGATTGGCAGAAACCCTGGCGTTTCTAATTACGAGAGATCCAGCATCTATTATTTTAATGCGATCGGCAGAAACCCGGGCGTTTCTGATTGCGTTTAAAATTTCCAAATATTTGCTTAGGATTCGTATGATTGCAGAGACTTCGGCGCCTCTATGTCTATGTCATACGCATCCTAGATCGATCGTGATTGGCAGAGACCCGGGCGTTTCTAATTACGAGAGATCCAGCATCTATTATTTTAACGCGATCGGCAGAAACCCGTGCGTTTCTGATTGCGTTTAAAATTTCCAAATATTTGCTTAGGATTCGTATGATTGCAGAGACTTCGGCGCCTCTATGTCATACGCATCCTAGATCGATCGTGATTGGCAGAGACCCGGGCGTTTCTAATTACAAGAGATCCAGCATCTATTATTTTAACGCGATCGGCAGAAACCCGGGCGTTTCTGATTGCTTTTAAAATTTCCAAACATTTGCTTAGGATTCGTATGATTACAGAGACTTCGGCACCTCTATGTCATACGCACCTTAGATCGATCGTGATTGGCAGAAACCCTGGCGTTTCTAATTGCGAGAGATCCAGCATCTATTACTTTAGCGCGATCGGCAAGAACCCGGGCGATCCTGATTGCGTTTACCATTCCATCTCGGGATTATTTAGACGACGTAGTCTTTATTTTCATTGCTTACGAATGTTCGTTCTTCATATAAGATAGTATCCGTAGGTTTGTTATCCGCAGAAGAAGTTCGATGTCTCGTCTTTCCCCAATAGCTTCGAACTACGACCGGCTTGATTCCTCCGAGGATACGTAGGAATCCTGAAAAGGTTCAGCCACCCGACCGCCTTGGTCATTTCCTATCCCATCCGAACTACGACTGTCTTGATTCCTCCGAGGATACGTAGGAAGCCTGAAAAGGTTCAGCCACCCGACCAACGTGGTCATCTCTCATCCCCAGCAGTTGCATTTTCCCCGATGGATGAATTTTCCCGCAGATCAGATTTCTCCCCATCTGAGGACAATCATTCTCAATTCAGATTTGAACTACGTTTGGCTTGATTCCCCCGCGGATACGTAGGTCGCCTGCCAAGGTTCAGCCGTTCGCTTACCTTTCATCTGTTTTGAAACTCATGTTTCAGAACGGTTCCTATTTTTATCGTCGACCCCACCTTGCCTTGCAAGAAGCGTCGCCGATGGGCTACTGTTAGTACCCGATCTGAAAATGAGTTTATTAGGGCTATCCCAAATATACAAGGACTTTATAGGGATTAGAAACCTTGCAAAAGACTTGTCCCGGATTCCCAAATATAGCTCATTATTTTAGGAATATCTAGAATGACTTAAATTACAGTCGGCACGAAAACAGTCATAACTTTTGACTCCATATGAATTACGAAACGCACCGCATATCAAATCGAACGCGAGAGAAAGAAGAACAAGAAAAAAATGAACTTGGCCACGCGGCCACATTCCATCATGGCCAGGCGGCCATGTTTGCCAAATGCAATCTTGGCCATGCGGTCATGTTTGCCAAATGCAATCTTGGCCACGCGGCCATCTTTGCCTCAGGTGATCTGGACCGTCAGATCTCTCCACAAGTTTCCTATTTAAAGACCTCCCTTGCCTCATAATTAAGGGATCCGAATTTGAGAGCTTCCAAGTGACGATTTTGCTCCCAAATCAAGTCATTCAAGCCTCCAAGAACACTCTCAAGAATCCCAAGAAGACCCAAGGTTATTTCTTGCCAACAAGGGTAAGTTTTCTAACTTTTCTTCATGTTCTTGCCATATTATTAATTTAGATCCATAATATTCATATTCTTAATATGTTTATTCATGTGTTCTTCATAATATTCATGTTCCTAACATCTTTATTCATATTTTCTTCATGACATTCATATGTTCATAATATGTTCTTCACATATTCATCATATTCTAGATTAAAACCTTATTTATGCCATATTTAGGGTGGCGATCTTCATGTTAACATGTTATTTCATAGCCAATGATGATCTAGGGTTCATCAACCCAAGGATGATCTAGGAACTACTTCTAAACCTAATCTTTAGGTAATTTCCCCCATCATTATGCATGATCCCGATTCTTCTGTCTATTCTAAATTCTTCTCGAACTACGCTGACCTGAGCTTCTCACATTGAGAGGAACGTAGGCAATCTTCGGATCCGGTCTAAATCACTAACACACTACATACACCGCATCATGATAGAAAGACCGATCAATTCGGGTAATAGGAGTTATAACGTTCAATATTCTTCTCTTGTTGTAATTTGACCCCTGAACCCACTAAAAATGTTTTTTTCAATGTTTTGGCTATAATTAAAACGGCGTGGCGACTCTCATAATTTTAATGTTGCAACGAATATCTCAAATTCAAACACACGTATTCACAGATCCCCGTATTGGAAATTCAGCATGAGGAGAGTGGTATAGTCTTGACCGGCTTCACAGGGATACCATCTGAGACCCACATCCATTGCATGGACCTCACACTTACCAAGGACAAGATCCCTCCCACCATGAAAATGATGCGCCTAATGCACTATCTCCCGGGGCTTGGTCTAGGAAGGAGGCTCCAAGGGACCTACAGGGTTATTGAAATCAAGGAGCAAAAGACGCTCCACGGTTTGGGGTACAAGCCGAGACCCGAGGATCTTGCGATGGACAAGAAGATGGCCCGAGAGAAAATCCGAGCCAGGGTCCAAGGGATTCCTTACAAAGCTCCCAACCTCCGTCCCTGCGCTTTTGACATAAGCCACTATTTCATTAAGGGGGAACGCAAACCAGGACCCGGAGGAAGAAGAGGCAATGGTGACCAACTGGGACCGACTGCAAGAAGACCTCAAAAGGTTCCGAGGAAAGACCGTCAACCCTATCAGGAGAGCATTCCTTGACACGCCCGGAGCACCCACAGGGCACGATCATATTTCCAAAGGAGTGCCCGAGGTGATAAAACAGTTTGAGGTTTTATCTGCGGAAGGAGGCAACCAAGAGGAAGAACCCACTTGGGGCCAGTATGACAAATATGAGATCGAAAAGACGCCTACTGGGAAGGCAAAGGAAAAGGTAGAAGAAAACGAGTGGGATGGGATAGTGATGCAAGAACTGTTTGAGGAAGACACGGTTCTACCCAGCCTAGTTGATCACGGAAAAGGAATGGTCGCTACAATAGGAGACGGGTCAATGGGAAGCATCGACCCTCGCACCTTGGTTGTAACCACTAACATGCCCCTAAAAAATTGGGCTACTCATTCTGGGCCAGTAGCTAGCAAGGAGGAAATGACCACAATGCTTGGATTGGTTCCTCGACCCTTTGAGTCTAGTGTTATAGGGTCCAATGTAATCGAGTCTCCCCAGTCCCTCCTCTTTGAATTTAAGTCATTCTCGTCCGAAGGCCTCCGCCCCAAGACTATGAACTCGTAGCCAATGTTTTATTTCCGTTTGCATTGAATGAAATGATGGACCTTTCCGAGTATCCCCTCATTGCCAACTTATTAGATGATAAATTAACTAATAACTTGAAAACGGTTAATAATGAATCAACTAATAAAGCAGACACACTAAATGAACAATACATTAAAAAATTCACAAAGCAGGTCACTGATCAAGAGGAAAACCACGCCCAAGCTGCCAAAGAAGTTTTGACCAAAGTGAATTTGGGTACCGAGGAAGAACCAAGAGAGACACAAGTAGGTGGCTACTTCAAAAGGGATGAGAGGGAGGCCTTGATTGAATTACTCAGAGAGTATGTGGATGTGTTCGCCTGGTCTTACAAAGACATGCCGGGGTTGGATGCCTCGATCGTGGAGCATAAGATCCCCTTGGATCCGGGAGTAAAACCAGTCAAGCAAAAGCTCCGATGAATCAAACCCGAGTGGTCCCTGCAAGTAAAGGAGGAGATAGAGAAGTTACTTAGAGTTGGCTTTATACGGGTCATAGAATACCCCTCATGGCTCTCTAACATAGTCACTGTCACAAAAGCCAACGGGAAGGTCCGATGCTGTGTCGATTTCAGAGACCTCAACAAGGAAAGTCCCAAGGATGATTTTCCCCTCCCAAACATTGATATGTTTGTGGATACGACCTCTAGTTTTGAGGTAAAATCCTTTGTGGATGGTTTCGCCAGATACAATCAGATTAAAATGGCCGAGGAAGATCAAGAAAAGACTGCCTTCACCACCCCATGGGGAACTTTCTGTTACACGGTGATGCCTTTTGGACTAAGAAATGCCGGGGCTACTTACCAAAGAGCGGCAACAGCACTATTCCATGACATGATTCACAAAGAAATAGAGGTGTACGTTGACGACATGATCATACACTCTAAAGGAACTGACGGCCAGCACTTGATTGACTTGAGGAATTTCTTCGACCGATTGAGGAAACACTCCATGAGGCTTAATCCGGCAAAATGCACCTTCGGAGTCTCCCGAGGAAAGGTTTTAGGGTACGTAGTTACCGAACGGGGTATTGAGATCGATCCGCAAAAGGTCAAAGCAATCGTAGAAATGAGACCTCCCCGCACCCAGACAGAAGTGAAGGCATTCATGGGGCGACTGCAATACATCATCCGCTTCATCAATCAGCTCACTCCTACCTGTGAACCCATCTTCAAATTACTGAAGAAAAATGCCAAGGTTGAATGGAATGAGGAATGTCAAAATGCCTTCGACAAGATCAAAGACTATCTTATCCATCCACCGATTCTCCGCCCACCGCACAGGGAAAAGCCACTCTTGCTTTACTTGACGGTAACAGATACTTCGATAGGAGCTATGTTGGCCCAAGAGAAGAAAGAATCCAAGGTGGAAAATGCCATTTACTTTGTGAGTCGGAAGCTACAGGGAAGTGAGCTCAGCTACTCCGCAATAGAAAAGATTTGCGCCAGACTGGTATGGGTTGTGAGAAAGTTGAAACACTACATGTACTCCCACCCGATACAGTTGATCTCAAAGATTGACCCCATCAAATGCTTGCTGGAAAAGCCATCCTTATCAATGAGGCTTACCAAATCGTCTTTCTTTCTAGCCGAATATGACATCAGTTACGTATCGAGAAAGGCAGTCAAGGGAAGGGTTATGGCCGAACACCTAGCGGGTTTCCCCAGTAACGAAGAGGGAGATCCTGAACCACAGTTCCCGGATGAAGGGATTTTTACCCTTGAGGAGGAAAACAAATGTCAATTGTTCTTTGATGGAGCCGCAAACAAAAGAGGAAACGACATCGGTATGCTTCTGGTTGACCCCAAGGACGAGCATACGCCCATCGCCATCAAATTGAATTTTGAGGTGACCAACAATGCAGCCTAGTATGAGGCATGCACAATGGGCCTGGAAGCTGCTTTGGAAAGGAATGTGAAAGAATTGGAGGTATATGGGGACTCAGCCTTGATCATCAACCAAGTTTCGAACAAATGGAAAACGTTGGATCCGGGGCTACAAAAGTACCACGCCCACATGGAAGAACTCATGACACAGTTCAAAAGGGTCAGCTTCCATTACTTCCCAAGAGACCGGAATTGCTTCGCCGGTGCCTTAGCCACTTTGGCCTCGTTGGTAGAAATTCCGGAAGGAAAGTCGATAAAGCCCTTCAGAGTTGGGAGAAAGGAGAACCCGGCATATTGCTGTGAAATTGAAAAGGGCTCGGAGGAAGTAGATGAGCCGTGGTATACCCATATCTACCAGTTCCTCAGAGAAGGGGAGGCCTCCCTCCTAAATGAGAAAGGGGAATACAAGGATGGGATCAAAGCCAAGAGCGCGGCGTCCCTCAAACGACTCGCTTCTCACTACGTCATTCTGGGAGATATTCTGTATAAGAAGCGCCATCAGGGACTTCTCTTAAGATGCATAACCACAGAAAGAGCAAAAGAGCTCATGCGGGAGGTCCACAATGGGGTATGTGGCCCACACATGAATGCCAGGGCACTAATGCAAGTCATCCTACGGATGGGATACTTTTGGATCTCGATGGAAACCTATTGTATACAATTCGTGAAGAAATGTGACAAGTGCCAGTGGTTCTCCAACCTTAATCACCTGCCGCCCCACCATTTGTATTGCATGACGACCCCTTGGCCTTTCTCCACTTGAGGCATTGACATCATCGGAAAAATCACTCCCCCGGGGAGCAACGGCCATGAATTCGTCTTGGTGGCCGTGGATTACTTCACAAAGTGGGTTGAAGCCAAGTCATACAAAGTCCTTACCTCCAAGAAGGTGGTACTATTCATCAAGGAGAACATCATGTGCCGATATGGGGTCCCAAATGAAATCATCACAGACAATGGCTCGCACTTCGAAGGAGAGTGCGACCAACTGTTGCAAGAATTTCGGGTCACTCGCCACAAGTCTTCCCCATATAGGCCCCAAACCAATGGAGCGGTAGAAGCCGCCAACAAAACACTTGAAAGGATCATTAAGAAGATGGCAACACGAGGAAAGGATTGGCCCGATAAACTACACCTAGCATTGTGGGGATACCGAACCGCGGTCAGAACCACCACAGGGGAAACCCCATTTGCTCTGACTTATGGGATGGAAGCCATGCTCCCGGCTGAACTAGAAATTCGGTCATTAAGGATTCTGTTGGAAAATCAAATCCATGAAGTGGACTGGCTTCGGAGCCGACATGATGAGTTAGCCCTTTTGGACGAACGCCGCTTAAGAGCAATGGAGCACACCCGTGCCTACCAAGGGAGGATGGCATGAGCCTTCAACAAAAGAGTGAAACCTCGAGAGATTCGGGTCGGGGATTTGGTGCTCAAAGAAAAAACCCCTGGGAGGTCTAACCCTGATGGGAAATGGGAACCCGTGTGGATTGGCCCTTTTGTGGTACAAGAGATATTCTCAGGAGGCGCAATGAGACTTGCAGATTTGGATGGGAATCCCTTTGTACACCCGGTCAATGGTGATAAGCTTCGCCGATATTATGTTTAAAAAAAAAAAAAAAAAGAGGAGCAAGGTTTGCGTCAAAAATTGTTGGAAAGAACTACGATGACCTGAGCCCCTTTAGTCTTACTTGTAAAAGGGGAACGTAGGCAGCCAACCATTGGTCCGGTCTAAAAAATAAATAAAATTCAAATTTTGTTTCTCCAAAGGAACTCATTCGATAACCACTTTCATTACGGTTAAAACACTTCTTTGATAAGTTCAAGCACGGTCTACTCTTGACCTCGGTCAACAGGCTAAAAGACTAATAAAACACTTAAGAAAACTAATGTGTCTGCAATGACAGTGAGTGGATACTTAGGACTGTAAGGCCATCATTGACCTTCACTCCTCCATTTCTTCTTTTGACTCATCCGAGTATTTTTCCTTATCACATCGAAAAGCTCGATCTCGTTCCTCCCTAAATTGGGAGCCCACCCGTCATCTTCAATTAGGCCGGCCGCTTTTAGAGCTGTGTCAATCACCACGCGGTCCTGAAATTCCTCGAGTCATGCCTCGATTCTAGGTATCACTACCCTCCTCCTCTCAGAGAGAGCTTGATAGTCTTCAATAGCGTCTCCAGTAAAGTTATGACCACTCGTCACGGTCTCGGCCTCCCTCAAAACCCTACTAGGGACACAATCTCCTCCAAGGATGTCCCCACGCCTCTCCTCAATAAGCCTTTGAGTCTGTCCCATGGTCTGCTCGTACCAATCCAAGTAAACAGTGGTCATAATCGTGCTAGCTGCACCCCTGAGGAGTGCCCGAACTGGAAAAAGGGAATGGGTTCACAACTGGGAAAAGATGAAAGTGGTGGAAGGGTCCCACATGGATAAAGGTGAAAGCCTCAAATGCTCCGGATTGACATTTGACCACTCCAAAACAGGAGTCTGTAGCAAGCCAAACTGCCGGCGGACCAAAGAAGGGATGTAAAAGGACGATCCCAAAAGGCCCGGCACCCGAACAAAAGGGGAACCATCCTGACACTCCCGCACCGAATTGATATGCCAATGAGGTACCCACCAACGGATGTCTTCAGTCTTCAGACGAGCCATATGAGCCTCCCAATCGCTCTGAGCTAAGTCCAGAATGAGCCCTCTCAAAGAATACGACCATGGTTTGTGAGAAAGAGGAGCCTCAGGGACAGCCACTAACCTCTCCCTCAACCATAAGGTAAGCAAAACGGGGCTACCGCTGCGCATAAAACCGTCTCCCAAAGCCAAACGGTCCATACCATGGAGAGTCTCGCCTAAGACCAAAGGAACGATGTCTTTGCCCGCCAGACACTCCTCGAGCACACTCAACAAAACCCGGTGGCAAGTACCCTTGGAACCCACCATATAGAAGAAAGCAAGGATGCATATTCCGAAGGCATTCCAAGAAGCCTCATCGGAACGCTCCATGAACTTCTCGGGAAGGTCGTAAATATCAATGAAAGTTGGATTAATGACCATACATTGAGCCTCTTCTAAAGGAATGTCGAGGAGAGAGACCAATCTCTCAACACAAGTGGTATCATCAACTGAGGGAAGAGCGACGACCTCCGTGTCTATGCCACCCACTAGAGCCTTGAAATCTTCATAAGTCGGAGTGATCTCGTTGTAATAAAAACAGTATACGTGCCTCCTCACGTCCCAGAAAGATGCGGCGGCCCTCAGAAGCTCGAGATCTAGGATGAACTCTTTAGAGACCAAAGAGACTGGAGACCAAATTTGGACATGAATATGTCCTTGTGAATCCCCATTTGATGCCTCATCCAAAGCCTAAGGTTACCCTCAAAACATTCTTGGTCAACTTTGGACAATTTTGGTGGCTTTTCCATGTGAAAAGGATCCATGGAAGGGAAATGTCGAAAATGGAAGGTGAAAGACTGCTGTTGGACTCCAAACTGTGATGATAAAGAAGATAACCAGGCCTGGAACAAAATTTATTGGAAAAGCAACATCACTCCTCTAGCCGTACGTCTACTTTGTCCCTGACAAAAATTAATGGTTTCTTGATTGAATGGCTTTGTGACATCACCCATTTAAAGCTCCATTTAAATCAATCCCAGAAATGCACCAGAATTTTCCCCCCTTTTAGGGCTCATGCAATTTTCTTTGAACCTAGAAAATTAATTAGGTTCCCACTGAAAATGTGTTCGGGCAGTCCATAGATGGACGTAAGACCAGCTTTGTTAAAATTGACCCGGCCGTACTTCGTAAGTCCAGGTTAACAGGTTAAAAATATGAAAAGGACATTGGCCGTCCCTGACGTAAGCCCAGATAAAAATTATTTGATTGACCAAAAGAGAGTCAAGCCCCGACTTTGACTCATTGAGAGTCAAATTGAATATCCAAGAAAATTGGCCATCCCTGACGTAAGCCCAGTTAAAAATTATTTGATTGACCAAAAGAGAGTTAAGCCCCGACTTTGACTCATTGAGAGTCAAATTGAATGTCCAAGAAAATTGTCCGTCCCTGACGCAAGCCCAGTTAAAGATTATTTGATTGACCAAAAGAGAGTCAAATCCCGACTTCGACCAAATGAGTGTCGAGGAAATCCCTTCGTTTGACCAAAAGAGAGTCAAGCCCCGACTTTGACCCATTGAGAGTCAAATTGAATGTCCAAGAAAATTGGTCGTCCCTGACGTAAGCCCAGTTAAAAATTATTTGATTGACCAAAAGAGAGTCAAGCCCCGACTATGACTCATTGAGAGTCAAATTGAATGTCCAAGAAAATTGGCCGTCCCTGACGTAAGCCCAGTTAAAGATTATTTGATTGACCAAAAGAGAGTCAAATCCCGACTTCGACCAAGTGAGTGTCGAGAAAATCCCTTCGGCTGACCAAAAGAGAGTCAAGCCCCGACTTTGACCCATTGAGAGTCAAATTGAATTTCCAAGAAAATTGGCCGTCCCTGACGTAAGCCCCAGTTAAAGATTATTTGATTGACCAAAAGAGAGTCAAATCCCGACTTCGACCTAATGAGTGTCGAGGAAATCCCTTCGTTTGACCAAAGGAGAGTCAAGCCCCGACTTTGACCCATTGATAGTCAAATTGAATGCCCAAGAAAATTGGCCGTCCCTGACGTAAGCCTAGCAGAGATAAAATTAGGTCCCCTGAGCGACAGTCTTGAGATAAGAGTTAGGTCCCCCGAGCGAACATTGTGAGATGAAAATTAGGTCCCCCGAGCGACCGTCTTAAAAAAGGTATTAGGTCCCCCGAGCGACCGTTCTGAAATAAGTATTAGGTCCCCTGAGCGACCGTTGTGAGATGGAAATTAGGTCCCCCGAGCGACCGTCTTGAGATTAGAATTAGAAAAAACTTAGAATGACATCGGTCGTCCCTGACGTAAGCCCATGTTGAACCTTGCCTCTGACCAAATGAGTGTCACGCCCGAACCTTCGCCTCTGACCAAATGAGTGTCACGCCCGAACCTTCGCCTCTGACCAAATGAGTGTCACGCCCGAACCTTTGCCTCTGACCAAATGAGTGGCATGCCCGAACCTTCGCCTCTGGCCAAATGAGTGCACGCCCGAACCTTTGCCTCTGACCAAATGAGTGTCACGCCCGGAAACTTGCCTCTGACCAGATGAGCGTCACGCCCGAACCCTTGCCTCTGACCGAATGAGTGTCACACCTGAACCTTGCCTCTGACCAAATGAGTGTCACGCCCGAACCTTGCCTCTGACCAAATGAGTGTCACGCCTGAAACTTGCCTCTGACCAGATGAGTGTCACGCCCGAACCCTTACCTCTGACCGAATGAGTGTCACGCCCGAACCTTGCCTCTGACCAAATGAGTGTCACGCCCGAACCTTCGCCTCTGACCAAATGAGTGCCACGCCCGAAACTTGCCTCTGACCAGATGAGCGTCACGCCCGAACCCTTGCCTCTAACCGAATGAGTGTCACGCCCGAACCTTTGCCTCTGACCAAATGAGTAGGGATGGCAATTTTACCGAACCCGATCCGTATCCGAGACAATCCGACCGGGGATTGGTGGGTTTGGTAATAGATTTTAAAAATCCGGCGGGTTCGGATTCTGTCCGAGATCCGTCTGTATCCGACCCGTATCCGACCCGAACATATCTGAACCTATTAGGTTTTTAAATTTTACTAATACCCCCTCATGTTATAGAAATATACACATAACCCTCCTTATATAAGAAAAAAAATAGGTTTTTGATTATTTTCTTCTCTCAGATCGGCAACACGCCGACTCCCCTCTCTCTCTCTCTCATCGCTCGTCGTTCCCTACCCTCTCTCTCTCATCGCTCGTCGTTCCCTACCCTCTCTCTCTCTCTCGCTCGTCGGCCGTCGCAATCACCGTTCCCTACTCTCTCCGCGCTCGTTCCCGACTCTCTCTCTCTGTGTGCACCGGCGCCGTTCCTGTTGCCTGTGCTGTCGCCGGCCGGTGCCATGGTTTCGTTCCGTCGGAGTCTGCTACTAATACATCTCCAACGAATTTCATCTCTATTGAGGTAATCTAACAATTCTTAGCCATTGAATTTCAGTGTTTGTTTGTTTTGTTTGATTTCCCAAATTCCCCCAAATCTGTCAAACTTAGGGTTTTCTTGGGTTTTCTTGCGTTTACTTGATGCTCTTGTTAAATCATCATAAAAAAAAACTGTTAAATCATCATCAAAAAAAAAAAAAATGGGCGGATAATATGGACGGATACGGACGGATACGGATTGGCCATAATCGGATACGGGCGGGTTCGGATATGGGGTCAACTACCTCGGGTCGGATACGGGTTTGGCGATATCCGGACTGTATCCGACCCGTTGCCATCCCTACAAATGAGTGTCACGCCCGAACCTTTGGCTCTGACCAAATGAGTGTCACGCCCGAACCTTTGCCTCTGACCAAATGAGTGTCACGCCCGAACCTTCGCCTCTGACCGAATGAGTGTCACGCCCGAACCTTTACCTCTGACCGAATGAGAGTCACGCCCGAGTTCCCCTCCCGACCTCGACGATCGCCTATAGGTTTGAGTAGCCTTAAAATCTGTCACCCCTCTTTCGAACTACGATAGGCTTGATTCCCTCGAATAGGGATACGTAGGAATCCTATACCTCTAGGTCCAGCCATAGAACAAATCGGCTACGCCGTCCTCCCATCAGATTGGGATGCTTGTTTTATCGACAACCCCGCTTCCTTCAAAAGCGACGTCGCCGAGGGGCTCTGTAAGTACCCAATCTGAAATTGACCTACTTTAGAGGAATTCTTGGTACCATTAAGGGATAAACCAATGGGCCAGGACCTCACTAGGATAAACCTGATATTCCAGGACTGAACTGGAATTAAACTTGGAAAAATCCAGAAGCTCGCCAAGTCGAGTCGTACGGATGGTTTGGGCACATGAGGTCCCTAGCCGTACGGCTACTTTGGGCACCCTCAACCTCTATAAATTGAACCCCATGCTGATCATTTCAGGGGGGAGAAACAACATAAGAAGGATTACTCTGTCAAAATCACTGCAGTAGTGTGAGAGAAGAGTGAAACAAAGAGTGAAAGAGAGAAAGGAAGATTGGCTAAACCAAAATAAGTAAAGCCACCTTCTCCCCCTCCCTTCTCTTCATCTATAACTCTATTTTCTATTTAATCTTTATTTAAGTTTATGTTAATCTTTATATTACTTGCAAGACTTGTCCATTCAAGCAACTTTACATTACTTGTAAGACTTGTCCATTCAAGCAACTTTACATTTATGCAAGACTTGTCCATTCAAGCAAATATACATATATTACTCTATATTTCTCTTGTCCAAGCCATGAGATGATCCAAGGTGCCCTCCATGCCTTGTGTGGAAGAGGTTCAAACCTAGATGATCATGGCTTGTTGATTGTCATTTACATTCTTGTCTAGTTAGAATGATGCTTTTGTTGGCAATAATGATCATTTGGATGATAAAGCTTCCATCTTTATCATCCAACATTGATCTAGCTCTAAAGTCCCCTTTGGGGTTACAAAGATTCAATCTTTATGAGTTAATTTGACTATTTAAAGGTTAATAAGTCATAAAAATGTCATCTTGGTGATAAACTTTCAATCTTTAATCACCAAATGGTCAATTTTGGCCCAAAAGGCATGTTCATCAACTTCTCTCAATTTTCTCCAAAGATTGCTTATGATCACACCCAAATACTTGTTTTGGGGACCAAGTGATGATCATTTAGCATAGGAATGTTGTATTTAAACTTATAAAATGCTTTAAACAAACTTGAATCAAAAAAGTTCTGTCCAGTTTCAACAGAATGTTCTGTTTCTGCTCTGAAACTGGACTGTTCTTGACTGAACTGTAAAATCCCAGGAAACTGCCTGTCCATCCGTACGGCTATATTGGGAACAGGGGGCAAAATGTCTGTTTTGTCCTCTGATCCCTATTTTCTTAATAAACAGACCATTTCAGTTAATTTTTTCCAAACAAAACCAATAACAGAAACTTTTCCGTTAAATACACACACACACACATGCAAATTTTCAAACTAACAAGGGAGACTCGGTTTTTCCGAGGCACTTTGGGTGAACCGCAAATATGTTCTTGCCAAAGTGTAACCTGACCTCCGAACTCACCTTCTCTAACCATTTTCATTTGTTTGGTTTAAAATTAACAAATGTGGCGACTCCGTTTCTTTTTTCGTTAGGAAAGTTACCCGTGTTTGGCATTTCTTCCTCGTGCGAACTTTTCTTGTTTCGCCCCGAGGGACGGGATCCTTACACCTGGTGGTTAATCAAGTTATGTTGTATCAGATCTATACTTAGTATTTTAGTAGTGTAACTTGATGTTTGAACACACAAACTTGATATTATAATAACATTGAAATAAAGCATTTTGAATATCAACTTATATATAAATTAGTGTTGTTTTAGTTTAGTAACTTGATGTTTTAGTATTGTAATTTTATGTTTTAATATAGTAACTTGGTGTTTTATTAGTGTAACCTGTTGGTTAAAGAAGTTATGATATATCAGAACTATACTTGATATTTTAGTAGTGTAACTTGGTCTTTGAACAGACAAACTTAATATTATAATAACCATGCAAGCATTTTGAACATTAACGTATAATATAACTTGGTGTTGTTTTAGTATAGTTACTTGGTGTTTTAGTATTGTAACTTCATGTTTTAGTACAGTAACTTGGTGTTTTATTAGTGCAGCCCGGTGGTTAATCAAGTTATATTTTATCAGGTCTACACTTGGTGTTTTAGTAGTGTAACTTCGTGTTTTAACATACAAACTTGATATAATAACCATACAATTTCTTTTGAAACAAGCACTTTGAACATGAGCTTATAATACAACTTAATACACATGTTTATGCATAAAAAACAACAAGTTAATAACTTAAAACAATAAGTTTGGACTTAAAAACAATAAGTTTGGATTTCAAAACAAAACGTTACAATTTCACTGATTAACACACTTTTTAGACCTAGTTTGTCTAACATATATGTTGCAGTCGAACTACCAGCTTTCTTCCTCTTCTTCTCCTCATTGTCTTTGCTCCCAACAACCTTGTCAACGTGATCATGTTTGATTGCCGGAAAGTCTTCAACTTTATTCAACAAAGACTCCTTTTTGCTTGTTTAAATCACTGAGTAACAAATACCAAACTCAAAATGCCTAATCAAGCATCACAAAAACTGAACAAAAAAGGCTTGAAACCAACACAGTAATCGAATAAAATAGAGTGAGAATCAAGCGAAAAAACTTGAAATCAACACATACCTCCATCACGCCCTGACTTCACTACGCCTTTCCTCGTTATTTTGCTTTAAATCAAACGGTAGTTTGCGTCAAATAGAGTGAAATTAACGAACGACGCAAGGAGAATCAAACAAATTTTACTTCAAATTGGAAAAATCAAACAAAAGAGTAAAAGGTTGGAGGTAGTCTTCATCGGTTTTAGAGAGAGAGAACGGCGAAATTTTGGGCGCTGTGTGTTTTTGAGAGAGAGACGTCTGCGATTAGGTTTACCTAAACCGGGTCAAAAGGATGGTGTGGGTTTCAAGCCCGGTCCATTATGTTGCTATGTGTGTGACGGTTTTCCTATCCCAAAACCGGTCTTTTTTTAATTTCTGCAGGCACTTTATAATATTAGAACAAGCTCATGATAATGTTAGAGAAGGCAATTGTGAAAAATACGTTTTTCTATAGCTTAGTGTAAAACGTGTTTTTCACAAGACCGACTCAATAAAGATTGCATCCATATAAACTTGTACATGAATGATAGTAGTATTTATTACTTTGATTTTGTTAATTACTGAAATAGTAAATACATTATTGAAAAATTATACTACACATATTTTTTTAGATTAATAGTCGTTTGCGTTATTTTGGAGGTTGGGGGTAGCGTTGGTTGGCAGCGAATGGGTCGAGTAATTAAGATTGGATTTTTCGTGTTTGATCCGACAGTCCACAATCAGTGTTCTAAAAAGCGCTAGGCGGAGCCTAGGCGGCGAAGCCGGGCCTAGCGCCTAGGGGCCTAGGCGGGGCTGAGGATTTACACATAAATTTTAAATATTTTCATATCAGTAGTCCTAACTCTTATGTATTAATATTTTTTTAACATTTAATTTTAATAACTACAATTATTTTGAGACGGAGAGATAATATAAGTCACAAATATATACACACACAAACACAAGACATGAGAAAGAAAGAAACATAAGACATTCCAATCTCCAGCCGATATTAAAATGAGGCCCAACCCATTTAAGCCTTACAAGTTGGAAACCCTAACCCTAAACCTTACACTCACAGCCTCTCTTTTTCTCAGTCTATTCTTCTCTCTTCTCTCCAGTACACATAACATAACAATGGAGGGCGCCGCCACAAGTACAAACCAAAGGCCTACCACCTCACGACTCCACCACCCACGGCTCCACGTTACCGCCTCCGACCACCACAACAACTGCATCTCTTTCTCCTCCGGTCAACTCAGCCCCAACTCCACCAATTAGGGGTGAGCAAAAAAATTATGGAACCGGACCGGACCAGTGGAACCGGACCAGACCAGGTAAAATTGGGCCAGACCAGTACATATGGTTTGGTTCCGGTTCTAAAATATTATAGAACCAGCATATTGGTTCGGTCCTGGTTCTTGGTAAAATTAATTCCGGTTAAAACTAGACCGGACCAGTTGTGCATATATAATTCTATATATATTTATTTTATATGTATTATTATATAGTTAATAAAATTATATACTTATTTTTGTATTATAATTTTTCAAAGATCCATTTAAATTGCTTAATAAAAAAATACTCATTTAATTATTTGTAACTTGGTACCCAACCCAAGCCCCAAAGTCCCAAACCACCATCAAGTCCTAAACTCCTAATCCATATTCAGTTTCACTTTTCAACTTTTATATTTCATAATTCATATCCTCTTTTCAGTTTACCCATAGAGTGAAACCTTAGTCTTCGATTCTTCAACTGTGTCGCCTCTCTCCCTCCCAAATATTGGTTTATTTGAAAAAAATAAACTTCAAGTGATTAGAACCAAACCAGACCAGACCATTAGAACCAGAACCAGTGCATTGGTTCTTACAAGTACTGGTTTGATTCTGGTTCTAGATTTTTATAGAACCAGAGTATTGGTTCCGGTTCTGGTTCTGTGATTTTTTGTCAATAAATGGACCAGACCGGACCATGATCACCCCTACCACCAATAGCGAATAAAAAAATAACCAAAAGTCAGTCCCAAGCCGCCTAGTCGGCGTACAGGACACCTAATCGGCGCCTACACCGCCTGGACCGCCGAGCCGCCTGGACTGTCTAGAACCGCCTAGTCGCCACCTAGCTCCGCCTAGCCGATTATCGCCAAATTTCACCGATTTAGAGCAAATCTCGGCGGACGGCCACCGCCTAGCGCCTAGGAGCCGCCTAGGCCGATTTTTAGAACACTGTCCACAATTAGAGTTGTTGCCGATGAAAAATGGTTCATGTAGTCGTGCACAAGGCTCGAGAATGTCGTTGTTGCACGTTAGCGCATCCGCTTGGTCGAGCTGGAGTACCAATGGCTATACGGTAATGTTGTGGTATCGACTCTTTAAACAAACATATCGCAAGATAAAATTATGCAAATACAACAAGCGAGTAAAAGCGATAAAATCACAGAACACACAAGAAAACACAAGAAATTATTTACCCAGTTCGTTAATTTGATTGACTATGTATGGCATTGCCAAGCCAGGATCTTGCACTAAAATATAATACGATAAGTTTGTGGGCGGAACTATGCTTATATAGTAACCCTAGATTAAGTCCAAACTCAAGACAGAAAATAAATCTGAAATCACAGTTTTGACCCGTCTATGTCTCCACCAATGCCGTCGACTTCTTGAACACCTCGAGTGTTTCATCTTTATGCTTACAGATATAAACCTAAACCTTCCTTAGAGAGTCATCAATGAAGGTCACATAATATGACGCACCACTCGGAGAGGTTACCTGAGCCGACCCTCACTAATCTGTGTGAAACAATTCTAACTTTACTTCCCTTAAAACCCAACAGTCCTCGAGAAATTTCTTTTCGACTGCTTGCCAAACACACAGTCTTCGTAAATCCCCACGTGAACTACTTTTAAGCCCGGTGGTCATCCCTTTGAGAAAAGTACCTGCATCTCATTCTCACTCATGTGACTCAATCGACAGTGCTAAAAATTTGTATCATCCTTAGCTAATGCTATTGCGATACAATCCTTGGTGTTACTTGCCAAATAGAATGTACCCTATTTATTACCTTGAGCAACCTCAAAAGCTCCCTTAGTAATATCCCAGTTCCTGGAGCCAAAAGTTACCGTGTAACCTTCTTCATCCAGCTGCCCAACTGATAACAAGTATTTTTTCAAACCTAAAATATGCTTGACCCGGTGAAGTTGTAGAACCGACCTCTTATTCTGACATCCTCATTCCCCGCGATTTTCAAATGCTCGCCATCTGCAAGATAAACTTTTCCAAAATCCCAGAAGTTTAATTCTCCATCTTTTCTCCACGTCCACAAGAATTGAACGATGCCCCTGAATCCAACACCCATGATTTTAGTGCACCACTAACACTAAGAATCAGTACACCTCACCATCAGCTGCCACATTCGCTGATTTCTCCCTTCGCGTTGGACAATCTATCTTGTAGTGTATGTTCTCACCACAGTGATAACATGCAATCGATCCCTTCGCGACCTAGGGCTTATCCTTACCCTTAGTCTTAGGTCTACCACCACTTACGCTCTTCTTTGCTTCTGATTTCCCTTTGTTTGCTAGTACCCGGCTTCCTATTTCTAGTCATAGCCAAAGCCGCACCCGAATTAGACGGTGTTGCCAACTTCTTCATACGATTTTCCTCGCTTACAAGTAAATCATTGACATAATCAAACTTGAATTTTTTTAACCCGTTGAAGCACATAACACTGTCACCGATTTGCACCAACTCCCCGATAAGGACGCTAGCAATACCAAAGCATGAACCTCGTTTGCAAACGTAATCTCCAATACAACCAATGCGTCAATAAGATCCATGTACTCATCAATGTGGATAACTAATGATTTTCCCTCTAGCATCTTGAAATTAAACATCTTTCGCATCAGATCAACCTTATTGACAACAGTTAAAAAAACTAACGAAAAGTTAGTTTATTCACCATATTGCAACAAATTGACAAACTTAGGTGGCTGATTGGCACAATTGAACTCTTAGGTTGGGGATTGCAAACATGAGACAAACTCAGGTTACCAATTTGCAATTTCCCTGTAAAAAACACTAGTCAGCTTGCCTCCGTTAGTTTTGGGTCTGTCACAGTTAACGAATCATGTTAATTGTCATCTTTGTCCCTTAAAAATCACGTGTGAGGCACATGAAATAATTATTTAACAAAAGTTAGCTTTTTAACTCAAATTTTATATTGAATTCCAATGAAAAGCCAATGTTGGGACGGGGTCGTTAAAAATGAAATATTGGTAATCACATTATAACTTTGATAAAGTTTAGGTAACTAATACTCTCTCAGTTTCATGTGACTTGAGACCAAAATTTTTGGCACAAATTAAGGAAAAGTAAGATAGAGAATTAGTGGGAGAAGGTGTATGTGACTATGAAAAATTAAATAGGAGAGAGAATGAGTGGGAGGAATAGTACGTTGATTGGTGTTGTGAGTGTAAAAGTAAAGTAGGAGTGAGAATGAGTGGGAAGAATAGTAAAGATTCTTTACCATTTGAGCAGTCTCAAATCACGTGGAACGGACGAAAAATAAAATAAGTCTCAAGTGACATGAAACGGAGGGAGTATGCAATTTGCCCAAACTTATATGTATGTTCACGTCTTTACAGAATTACATGATATATGGAAAATTTTCAAATGTAGATTTAATTGCAAGATGTAGAATTATAACCTAACAATGATACTCGATGATGAGTACACTCCCTTCTAGGGATGAAAATTCGCCCGAACCCGATCCAAACTCGAAGGTGATCCGCCCCAAAAAATTAGGGTTCGGGTTGCAATTTTTATGGCTTGAGCGGGTTAGGGTCGAGTTCGGGATTTGATGTTGACCCGCTGTGATCCGACCCGACCTAAACCCTTATGTACAATGTTAAAATATTATGTTAGTTAACCATATTATAAGTGTTGTGCAATTTATTTTTATAGTTGTTTGTGGGTGAGGTTTGATGATTTAAGACTGATTTATATAACTAGTTCAAATTTAAGCTTAAACATGGATGAGACCAAGCAAATATGAGCTGAAAAATAAGATATTGATACACTTTGGGTCGGGGTAGGGCGGGTTCGGGTTTCGCTCTCTTCGGGTCGGGTTCGGGTCACAGTCTTTAAGGTTAGGGTCGGTTTTGACGAAACCCCCCGAACCCGACCCGTTGTCATCCCTACTCCCTTTGTCGCGACCCCGACCCCGCGGGCCGGGAGCTCGCGAGCTGGACGTCGACTTAAAACAATAAAACACCAAAATACTGAAGATAAAAATTCCCTTGGATACCAAAAGGTGATAATACACGGTTTTAGAAATCAAATCTTAACAACATTACTAAACCACTAGTATAAGCTCCACAATCTTACACCAAAATATAAAATATTACAACTTCTTAATGACGTCATAGTTTGGTAATACTATCCCAAAGTTTATACATTTAAGTAATGCAAACCGAACAACAACCTGCCCAAAAGCCACGAACCCTCTGGACGTCCTCCTTGTAATCAGCGAGTCCTATTACTTTCCTCCTGGGGGGGGTTAAGGAAAAACCAAGATAAAAAGAAAGGGGGTGAGATAAATCTCAATAAGCCACTTATGCAACTACATGACATGCTATGATGAAATAAACAATAATAAAACTCACATAGCATGTAGCAATTAGCATTTAACAGATAGCAGCGGAAATAAACAAGTAACAAAAGATATTGAGCCAAGGTTTCCACCAAACGGATATAATAAGAAAACCCTGCGCAGCTTCAATCGATCGACCAATCAACCCATCTTCATAGAAGCATAAACAGCTGAAGATAATAACCCGGTACCGGAACCAAGTAAAAACGATAAAGTAACAAGGGGAATATGACACAAAGTCATAACCCAAACGACTAGCTAGAATACTCACCAAAGGGATCTAGCTCATCCCAACCAAGGCCAATCTGGAAGGGGAAAAGAGGAACCAATGGACGATACTATACTGGACTTGGCTCGTGTGCCATTATAATATTATCCATTGCCTAAAGAAAACACGAGTACCAACTGAACTTTCAAATAAATGCCAAGTAATAAATACTAGCTTAAATAAACAATTAATGATTCCAAAGTAGGGAACCATGCCAAATAGTCATTATAAAGATAAGTCAAACCACAAATGCATCAAGGAGATGTTCCAAACTCTCAATTAACACTTAATCACATTTCATCACATTTTTTATCACAAAGGACCCAATTCCAACACTAGAGTGTACCAAGATGTTCAATAAGGTCAACAAGGATCGTGCACAAAACCTAGACCAAAGCACATTCTTAAATCACACAAAAAGAACAAGTATAAACTTTCAGAACCACTGTGCGGCCGCGCCCATAAATGGTTGTGCGGTCGCCCAATATTCCTACAACCAAGACAAAAACCTTCCAGCAAGGTGTGCGGACGCATGCCCCATTTTGGGCGGTCGCCCACGCCCATGTTCTGCCGGAAATCGGCAAGATGAACTGGGTTCTTCTAAAATTTCTTACCCATTCACAATCAACCAAAATCTAACACTTCTAACTAGTATACTAAGGTACTAAAACAACTTATAAGCCTAAAAGGACTCATATAATCACATCTAAACAACCCAAATCAAAGAATGATTCAAACATCAAATTTTCACAAAAATGAATAAAATGTCAATCCACTCCAAATCAAACCAAGAAGCAATATATAGTAAACATAGCATCATATAAGCTTAGTATGAACATTTTAGCATAAAAAGGGGGAAAGTAATTTACTTGGAAATTTATGAAAGGAAATGGAATTTAGATTTTCTTGGCTATAAACGATCCTAGCGACGATCTAAACATTTTATATAAAAGGAGTAATAAGAAATGATGAATAAAAGATGACCAAAATGAAGGAATAAGGGAGAGAGTTTCTTACCTCAACAATGGAGATAGAGAGAGGAGATTACTGTGTGTGTGTGTGTGTTTGGTGAGAAAGAGAGTGAGGGAGAAGGGAGGTTAGGGAGAGATATTTAAAAATAGTTTCACAATTAACCCCTCTACTTCTACCTTGAACACATAAACCCTTATAACCCTCTTTCAACTAAAGCCCCTAACTTCACACTTAGCACAATTGATCAATTAAAAAGCTAGGCATGAAATATTATAAAACACAAAATGCACACATAAATAAATAAATACATGAATAAATATTTACTACTAAGAAAATAGAGATGGGTTTTCGGGTCGTGACATTCACTCCTCCTTAAAAGAAAATTTGTCCCGAATTTTAGAAATACTTACCCGAAACAAAAAGCCACGGATACTTCCTCTCTATCTCTTATCGAAGCTCCCACGTTGATTATTTGACATTGTGATTCCTCCATAGCACTCTAACCAACGCTATGCTCTTATTCTTCAACTTTTGAACTTTGGTATCAAGAATCTGAACCGGTCGTTCCTCGTATGACATGTCAGGCTCTATATCCTCAGGTACCCTCGGTCACACGTGAGATGAATCTTGAAAATACTTCCGAAGCATAGAAACATGGAAGACGTTATGCAACCGGTCTAGATAAGATGGTAACGCAAGTCGATAAGCAAGAAGTCCCACTTTTCCCAAAATCTCAAACGGTCCTATGAACCTCGGAGCCAATTTACCCTTCTTCCCAAACCTTTGAATACCCACCTTCGGAGATACCTTCAAGAATACAAAGTCCCCAGTCTGAAAATTAAGATCCCGTCTTCGGTGATCAGCATAGCTCTTTTGTCGACTCTGGGCTGTCTTCAATCAATCTCGAATAATTCTGACTTTCTCAACTGAATCCTAAATCAAATCAATACCCCATATCTTCGCTTCCCCGATCTCATCCCAACAGATAGGTGATCTACACTTTCTCCTATACAAAGCCTCATAAGGAGCCATCTCGATGCTAGCCTGATAATTGTTATTATAAGAAAATTCCACTAAAGGTAAATGCATATCCCAAGAATCAGAAAAGTCTACCGAACAAGCTCGTAACATATCTTCTAGAATCTGAATAGTCCTCTCGGATTGACCGTCAGTCTGAGGGTGAAAAGCCGTACTGAACCTCAAATCTGTACCCAAGGCTGCCTGTAACGCTTTCCAGAATCTAGAAGTAAACCGCGGATCACGATCTGATACAATGCTAACCGGAACCCCATGTAATTTCACAATATCATTAATATAAAGGGTCGCAAGCTTTTCCATCGAGTATCTAATATCAATCGGTAAGAAATGAGCAGACTTGGTCAGTCTATCCACGATTACCCAAACACTGTCATACTTCCTACGGGTACGAGGTAGTCCCGTAACAAAATCCATAGTCACATGTTCCCATTTCCACTCCGGAATCTCTAATGGCTGAAGTAGTCCTGCGGGTCTCTGATGCTCAGCTTTGACCTGCTGACAAGTTAAACACTTCAATACATACTCAGCTATTTCCCTCTTCATGTTCCACCAGAAATGTTGCTTCAGATTTTGGTACATCTTCGTACTACCGGGATGAATAGTATATCTCGATTTATGACCCTCATCCAAAACTTGCCTCTTTATACCGTCAACATCGGGCACACACAAACGTCCACGAAAAGTTAACACTCCATTCGAGTTAATAGAAAAATCCTCGAAGTTCTTCTCTTTCATTTTACCCATTATTTTCACTAACTCTGGATCTTCTTTCTGAGCTTCCTTTATTCTCTGAATTAGGGTTGGAGATACCCTAATGTTCGCAAAAATAGCCCCATGTCTCGATTCACGAGGACACCAGTCTCGAACATCCTCAAGCATTTTCTACTCTCGAACCATCATCGAAGCCACATAAAATTTTCTACTAATTACATCAGCTACAACATTCGCCTTTCCCGGATGATAAGATATTTTACAATCATAGTCCTTCAAAAGTTCCATCCATCTGCGTTGTCGGTTATTTAGTTCCTTCTGTGAGAAAAGATACTTCAAACTCTTGTGATCCGTGAAAATCTCAAATTTTGCCCCGTAAAGGTAATGCTTCCACTTATGAAGAGCAAATACAATAGTTGCCAATTCCATGTCGTGAGTAGGATAATTCTGTTTACTCGACTCAACTTCCTTGAAGCATACGCGATAACTTTCCCATTCTGCATTAAAACCCAACCCAAGCCTTCCTTCGATGCATCACTATAAATCACTAGGTCATCGTTCCCATTAGGCAATGCCAATATCGGTGCAGTAGTCAACCTCTTCTTCAGCTCTTCAAAACTGTTGTTACATTTTTCGGTCCACTCAAACGGAACATTCTTTCGGGTCAACTGAGTCATCGGTGTAGCAATCCGTGAAAACCATTCTATAAACCTCCTGTAATACCCTGCTAACCCCAGAAAACTCCTGATCTCAGTCACTGTTTCTGGTCGCTTCCAATCAACAATAGCTTCTATCTTCGAAGGATCCACAGAAATCCCATCTTTAGAAATAACATGACCCAGAAATGAAACTTTTTCGAGCCAAAATTCACACTTACTAAACTTCGCGAATAGCTGTTCTTTTGCGAGTACTGATAAAACTGTCCTCAGATGTTGATCGTGCTCCTCTCGAGATTTAGAATAGACAAGTATATCATCAATGAAGATCACTACGAACGTATCAAGATAAGGATGGAAAATTCTGTTCATCAAGTCCATAAACACGGCTGGTGCATTAGTCAACCCAAACGGCATAACCAAGAACTCATAATGACCATATCGGGTGTGAAAAGCAGTCTTCGGAATATCCTCCGATCGAATTTTCAATTGATGGTACCCACTCCTCAAATCAAGTTTAGAAAATACCACTGACCCTTGAAGTTGATCGAATAAATCATCAATATGCGGTAGAGGATATTTGTTCTTCACTGTTACCTGATTCAACTTTCCGTAATCAATGCACAACCTCAACGAACCGTCTTTCTTCCTTACAAACAAAACCGGTGCTCCCCACGGTGAAACACTAGGTCGAATAAATCCTCTATCAAGCAACTCTTGTAACTGAACCTTCAATTCTTTCAACTCTGCTGGAGCCATTCTATAAGGTGCTTTCGAGATCGGAGCTGTACCTGGTAATAGATCTATACAGAACTCTATCTCTCGATCGGGCGGCATACTGTACTCTGAAGAGAAAACATCAGGAAATTCTCTAACTACCCGAACACTCTCTAACCCAGGTGATTCTTTCTTGGTATCTAGCACACTAGCCAAATAACCCTCACAACCATGATGCAACAATTTCCTAGCTTTCACATAAGAAATTATACGAATATTTCTACCCAAAGGAATAGCCTCAAACACAAACTTAGGCACATTAGGAATAGAAAAAGTAACTACCTTCTTACGACAATCAACTGAAGCATGATATTTGCTCAACCAATCCATACCCAAAATGATGTCAAAGTCTTGTATCGGAAGAACTACCAAATCCGCACACAAAACATGACCACAAATAAGCACAAGCACGAAACACTTTATCAGTCACCAGACACTCTCCCATAGGAGTTGACACCTATAACACATAAGGTAAGGACTCAAATGAAGCATTTAGCAAAGAAGCAAAGTGCACAGATATATATGAATGCAATGATCCTGGATCTACTAATGCACGGGCGCTCACACTAGACACAGAAATAATACCTCCTATCACTGAAGGATCATCAGTAGCCTGCTGCTGGTTCATAGCAAAAACTCTTCCTTGAACCTTAGGCTTCCCTGTTGCATCTCTCTTCTGGCTCTGTGAAGTACCAGCTCCTGTCCCCGATGGCTGATATTTGGATCTAGGACAATCTTTCACGAAGTGCCCCAACTGACCGCAATTAATACACTTCCCTTGCTTCTTCAAACATCGATCCTCAGAATGTCCTTCCCTCTGACAATAAGAACAAAGTCTTCTATTCTGATTCCCTTGGTTTCCCAGAGTAGTGCTAGGATTCCTTAGGATTGGTTGTCCTCTGAACTGAGACTGTCCTCCTGAATTTCCTCGGTTATCCAAACGTTGTTGTGGTTGTGATCTGTTCTGACCTCCTTGTTTACCCGTGTTAACTACCTCTGTTTTCCTCTTGTGCTCTCCAATGTCTTGCTCTACCAAGTAGGCACGGTCTACAGCATCCTGAAAAGTCTGAATCCTCTGAGCTATTAGCTGAGTTCTGATAGCTATCCTCAAACCGCTAATGAACCTCATCGCCTTCTGCTCTTCTGTTGATACAAGATAGCCACAATACCTAGCTAATTCTGTGAACTTAGCCGAGTACTGAGCTACTTTCAAAAAATTCTGCTCCAAGTTTAGGAACTCGATCTCCTTCTTGTTCTGATCAACTACAGGAATAAAGTGCTCCTTGAATTTCCTTACAAACAGCTCCCAGGTATACGGTACATGAGTCTCATCCCAACTCGCCTTAATTGCCTTCCACCAATGTTCAGCAGCTCCCACTAGCTTATAGGCCGCAAACCGAACTCTGTCTTCACCCGTACAACCAAAGACATCATAGATCTTTTCCATTGCTTCTATCCACATTTCAGCCTTTTTCACATCAGGCTCTCCATCATACTCTATCGGTTTCAATTTCAAGAACTGTTCCAACCCATACCGTGGAGGTGGTGCTTGTTCTTCTCTCGTCCCTTGATCATGAATGGCTTTCATAGCCGCTTCGAACATAACCTGAAACATCGCACGATTTTCTTCCCGTACCTCTTCATGATTCGAAGCCCCAATGTGACCTTCACCAGCCCTCCTTCTAGCCATTTTGAACAAGTACCTGCATAAAACACCAATCGTTACTCACTCCGAACACAACTACCCTCCTAGGTCATTCTAGTCCACCTATACTTAAACTTAGAGCTAAACCATAGCTCTGAAACCAACTGCGCGACCCCGACCCGCGGGCCGGGAGCTCGCGAGCTGGACGTCGACTTAAAACAATAAAACACCAAAATACTGATGATAAAAATTCCCTTTGATACCAAAAGGTGATAATACACGGTTTTAGAAATCCAAATCTTAACAACATTACTAAACCACTAGTATAAGCTCCACAAGCTTACACCAAAATACAAAATATTACAACTTCTTAATGACGTCATAGTTTGGTAATACTATCCCAAAGGTTATACATTTAAGTAATGCAAACCGAACAACAACCTGCCCAAAAGCCACGAACCCTCTCGACGTCCTCCTCGTGATCAGCGAGTCCTATTACTTTCCTCCTGGGGGGGGGGGTTAAGGAAAAACCAAGATAAAAAGAAGGGGGTGAGATAAATCTCAATAAGCCACTTATGCAACTACATGACATGATATGATGCAATAAACAATAATAAAACTCACATAGCACGTAGCAATTAGCAGTTAACAAATAGCAGCGGAAATAAACAAGTAACAAAGGATATTGAGCCAAGGTTTCCACCAAACGGATATAATAAGAAAACCCTGCGCAGCTTCAATCGATCGACCAATCAACCCATCTTCATAGAAGCATAAACAGCTGAAGATAATAACCCGGTACCGGAACCATGTAACAATGATAAAGTAACAAGGGGAATATGACACAAAGTCATAACCCAAACGACTAGCTAGAATACTCACCAAAGGGAGCTAGCTCATCCCAACCAAGGCCAATCTGGAAGGGGAAAAGAGGAACCAATGGACGATACTATACTGGACTTGGCTCGTGTGCCATTATAATATTATCCATTGCCTAAAGAAAACACGAGTACCAACTGGACTTTCAAATAAATGCCAAGTAATAAATACTAGCTTAAATAAACAATTAATGATTCCAAAGTAGGGAACCATGCCAAATAGTCATCATAAAGATAAGTCAAACCACAAATGCATCAAGGAGATGTTCCAAACTCCCAATTAACACTTAATCACATTTCATCACATTTTTTATCACAAAAGACCCAATTCCAACACTAGAGTGTACCAAGATGTTCAATAAGGTCAACAAGGATCGTGCACAAAACCTAGACTAAAGCACATTCTTAAATCACACAAAAAGAACAAGTATAAACTTTCAGAACCACTGTGCAGCCGCCCATAAATGGTTGTGCGGTCGCCCAATATTCCTACAACCAAGACAAAAACCTTCCAGCAAGGTGTGCGGCCGCACGCCCCATTTTGGGCGGTCGCCCACGCCTCTGTTCTGCCGGAAATCGGCAAGATGAACTGGGTTCTTCTAAAATTTCTTACCCATCCACAATCAACCAAAATCTAACACTTTTAACTAGTATACTAATGTACTAAAACAATTTATAAGCCTAAAAGGACTCATATAATCACATCTAAACAACCCAAATCAAAAAATGATTCAAACATCAAATTTTCACAAAAATGAATAAAATGTCAATCCACTCCAAATAAAACCAAGAAGCAATATATAGTAAACATAGCATCATATAAGCTTAGTATGAACATTTTAGCATAAAAAGGGGGAAAGTAACTTACTTGGAAATTTATGAAAGGAAATGGAATTTGGATTTTATTGGCTATAAACGATCCTAGCGACGATCTAAACATTTTATATAAAAGGAGTAATAAGAAATGATGAATAAAAGATGACCAAAATGAAGGAATAAGGGAGAGAGTTTCTTACCTCAACAATGGAGAGAGAGAGAGGAGATTACTCTGTGTGTGTGTGTGTGTTTGGTGAGAAAAAGAGTGAGGGAGAAGGGAAGTTAGGGAGAGATATTTAAAAATAGTTTCACAATTAACCCCTCTACTTCTACCTTGAACACATAAACCCTTATAACCCTCTTTCAACTAAAGCCCCTAACTTCACACTTAGCACAATTGATCAATTAAAAAGCTAGGCATGAAATATTATAAAACATAAAATGCACACATAAATAAATAAATACATGAATAAATATTTACTACTAAGAAAATAGAGACGGGTTTTCGGGTCGTGACACCCTTCCCTGCTACAACGAGTTCACAATTTTCTTTTCTACTTTTACGAAGAAATTTTTTTTTGAAAAAATAGTGCAAATAGAAATGAGGAAGCATAAATAGGCTTAAAAATAAAAATTGTTAGATGTTTTGTTATTTTTATACTGTAATTATTAAATATGTGGAAAGTAATAAAATACTACATCCGTCCCAGCTCAATGTGCACTGTTTGACTTCTCTGGTCAACTTGACTGAACTTTAACCTTAATTTTATAAAAAATATATATTTCTCTATGCCATTTTGAAAGATGTTATTGATACTATTCCTAATAATAAAACAATAACAACTTTTAAATTTGTATAATAATAGCTAGATTTTCACAATAATGGTCAAAGTTCGAATGAATTGACCACATGAACAGTAAAAGTGCACATTGAGCTGGGACGGAGGTAGTATGTGTAGACACCCCATTTTGGACATTCATTTATGATCACACTACTTATGTGTCTCGCCTTTGGTTTGGGTCGAAACTCATTAAGTTGGGCATGTTTCGTTAAGTTTCTGACTAACTCCGTTAGTCAGGGGTCAAAATGAACATTAAAACTACTGCAGAGGGCAAAAAGTGAATTCCAGCACTTAGATGCCTCGTACGAGATATTGATGTCTTGTACGAGACATCCCCCTTGACAGTCAGGTTTTTTGTCAGTTTCCTTGTTGATCTTAACCCCTTTTCTTGGCAAACACTTAAGCAATCCTAGGAAAATCTAATGGATGATCTCAGAGTTCAAAAATACCTCTATGGGAATCAAGTCTTGGATTCCCATCACAACTTACCTTCTTGGCCAAAACCTTAGGTCTAGAACTCCCATAAATATGGAGGTTCTTGAACCAAAAAGACTCGAGAATCCTCATTCACCCAAAAACCACTCCAAATCTGATCAAAGAGGTCACCATAATCAGTCCCTCTTCCTCACCCACAAAATTCAAGCCTCCATAACATCATTCAAGCCAAGTTTATTGGAGATTCAAGGCCTTTAGTCAAGGCCATCCATAAGATTCTTGAAGAACGCTTAGGTAAAACTCTTTGTTTTCTATCTTCCCATCTCCTTCTTTGTCTTTAAAGTAGTGTGATTCCATTAAAGGATCAGCCTAGAGCCTCTCCAATCCATGGATATGGTCTCGAAGCACATGATCCAACATCCCAAATAAATAAGCAATTATTTATTTGTTTGTTTTCTTTTTACATACATTTTGCATGATTTTGAAACAATGATGATGATTTTTTAGCAAGACCAATCCTAGATTGGGTGAATTGGATGCTCCTTGACCTACCCAATTCATAACTTAACCCCCGAATCCAGATATCTCGGTCTGTGTTCCGACAACAACATGGTGGCGACTCTCAAATAATCAAAAAATGGTAAATCGAAGGACGAAAAGGCACCTCGAAGTCATAACAAAAACCCGCACGCAAACAGTATGACTTTTAAAATTCTATTTGTGCTACGATATTTTGAAGGAAAATCACTTATGCTTTTATATACTCTCTTCATCCACAAAAA
This sequence comes from Campanula takesimana, assembly GCA_026119855.1. Lineage (NCBI taxonomy): Eukaryota > Viridiplantae > Streptophyta > Magnoliopsida > Asterales > Campanulaceae > Campanula > Campanula takesimana. Next base: position 319,660 of record JAOWBW010000720.1, read on the forward strand.
GTTGCACTATTTTGAAGGAAAATCACTTATGACTTTTAAAATTCTATTTGTGATACGATATTTTGAAGGAAAATCACTTATGCATTTGTATACTCTCTTCATCGACAAAAATTACCACTAAAAAGTTGCACTATAAAGTATTAAACTAGGTATGTAGTGGATGCATTAAAGAACAATAAGATCATTAAGAAGTGACTTTTCAATTTTCAACTAATCAAATTTTCATAATTCAATGGTTTTGAATAAATAATAAGATCATTAAAAAGTGACTTTTCAATTTCCAACTAATCAAATGTTCATAATTCAATGACTTTGAATATCATGCATTGTTTCAAATAACTCACATTCATAGAAAGACATTGAAATTGTTCATGTATTTCAAGAGACAACACATTATTCAAAGCCACTAAATTATGACGGAATACATAAAGTTTTAAGTATCAAGTGAATTTTAAATGATAGAAAGTGAAAAGATAGATTAAACATGATTTTAATTACTTTACTTAAGAAGTCCAATAAACAATGTACTTAAAGAAGATGAAACATTAGGTGAAAGATAATGCTAACATATAAAAAGTCTTTAACTTTTATTTTATTGATATGACTTGCATTCATGAACTAAAGTAAATTGTAGATTATCAATAGTCTCATAAGTTAGTAGAACATTCACCTTTATATGCTATTACAAAATTATAAAAACCAAATATTTATTAATCAAATAGTACTTTTAAGCTTTTTCATCTAATACCTACATTAATTTGAAGATGAAAGGATCTAACGACTCTTAACTTTGGAATATAGATGGTCATTGCATGGAATATATAAAATTAGAATGGAAAAATTATTCTTATTATTGTATGACATGATAAACTTCCTCCTATTTCTCTTCTTTATTTTACATTCATATTACAATTGGTATATAATCTTATTTCCAACAACACACAACCCCCACCACCCATTTTTTCCAGCATGTTTCTTTGTTCTTCTGTCACAATATTTTTGGTTTGTGTGATATGTTTGTGCAAGTAGGCCACAAATTGAATACTTCAAACATTTTTGACAAAAAGGCTTTTGCTCCTCAAGTTAACAACTTCAACAGGTTGAGTTTTACTTGCCTCCATGAAACGTTATTATGTCTTTTTTTTTTCTTTTCTTTTGTCTTGCTTCAAATTTAATCTTCATATTTCTCTTTATTTTTTTATTTTTTTTGTCGATATATTATTATGGCTAGATTTAAATAAAAAATCATTTTTGACTTTTTTTAATCATTTTTTGTGTTTCATTTTGACTGATATTGATTTTTGCATTTTAGTGTACATACTTCTTGGCATTTGTTTTCTCTTTATTTTTAGTTCTATTTTTTTAAAAAAAATCGTAATATGTTTTTTTTATTGTTTTTTTTCTTTTCCTATTTTGATTGATTTTAAATGCCTCTTTATTATTATTAATATTATTTATATTTTTATTTTTTTTTGATTTTTTATTTTGATTTATATTTTTATGTTTTCTACGTATATGGATTTTGTTTATTTGTATTAAATTTTCTTTGGGATAATATTTGAGTTGTCTTACTGAATTTTATTTTTTTCGTTTATATATTAAATTTCTATTTAGTTTTAATTTGTTGTGGTAAATTTTCATATTTATTTTGATTTATTTGTTCTTTTTCTATTTTGATAGTTTAAGAAGTTAATTTTTATAATTTTTTAATATTTATTTTGAAACATGTTGCTTTTGATAATATTTACTGCTTTTATTTTTTTTTATTTTTGTATAGACATTAGTTTATATATTTATTTACTTTCGTTTTTTGTTTTATTTATTTATTTATTTATTTTTGTTAAGACATTATTTTTTAAATTTATTTATTTTGGAATAAGTATTGAATGGGTCAAACAAAACATCAATAGCCATGAGTAGTGGCTATCGCTATCGGAAGGTTGGAGGCTTGGAGCGTCTCATTTTAAAAGGAATAACTTTTCGAGAATAAGTAACAATTTCCATTTCAACTTTCCAAAAGCATTTTTACAAAAAATGCTTATAAGCAAAAAAATACGGTAACTAATTTATTAAATGTCCTCGTATGGCAGACTTAAGGATTTTTTTTTTTTTTTTTTTTTTATTTTTTTTTTGAAGGGGCAAATAATGGCAAGAAAAAAAATTAGTGTATTGAACGATATAAACCGACCGAGGTATTGGGCCGCAACATATACAGGCCTAAACCCATGAATTAAGGGCCAAGGCCCATCTCATTCGGACATTGACTATGTACTCATAGTAGAGTTAGTGGAGGTGCTTGATGTGGCATCTAAGTTAAATGGTTTTTTATTTGTGGACGTCATTGGTAGACTTGTGCTTGATCAACTATCGAATGAACCCAAATATCAATTGATGCTCTTTATTAAATTGTTCCTTATGTAAGATTCTACGCAATTGGGCCTTTATTAAATTCACAAAATCTTGTAAAAAACGTGTTTTACACTAACTATGTGTAAAACGTGTTTTTCAAATAACGGCTTAAGAGGGATTAAAAGACGCGGTGACAATTTTGTAAATAAGTGGAACTCATGGAAATTTCAACAGGCACATTTTAAAACAAGAGGAGGCATTTTTCAATACTTCACAGCGGGCATATTTTAACTCTAGAGGAGGCACTTTTTTAGAGCAGGCATGTTTTAACTCTAGAGGAGGCAATTTTTTTGAACTTTTAACAGTGCCTTTTTTGAGAAAAAATAAGTGCCTGCTCTAGTTAAAAAATGTGCCTCCTGAGATTTTTTTGAACTTTTAACATTGTCTTTTTTAAAGAAAACAAATGCCTGCTCTAGTTTAAAAATGTGCCTCCTGCAGTATGAAAATATGTCTCCTCCAGTTAAAAAACATGCTTGCTTTAAAATTTAGAAGTGTCTCTTTGAAAAAAATGCCTATTATAGCTTTACAAAGTGCCTGATGTGGAGTTCAAAAATATGCCTCCTTCAGTTTCATAATATGCCTCCTGCAGTTTTAAAATATGCCTCCTGAGATTTCATAAGTTTCAAATATTTACACTTATGCCACTGCGTCTCTTAAACCCTACTTGCCGTTATTAATAAAACACGTTTTACACTAAGCTTAGTGTAAAACGCGTTTTACAAGAGACTTACTCTATTAAATTTGTAACAACATAGATTATGCTAATTTTGAAGTAAAAACGAATAAAGTGATTTTAAGGTTACAACAAATTACAAAAGCTTCATGACAAAATATTTTTATCAATTAGACCTACCCTTTCAATCGAACCAAGTTTGATTATAATCATTTCCGCAATTTCGAGAATTGGTTTCGAATTATCCGTAATGTTTTTTTTTTTTTTTTTTTGGCTTAAGCTTAGGGAGGAAAGTATGAAAGAAGAGGTGTGAAGAACATATGTAGGGCTCTATTTATAGAGAAAAGAAAATTATGAACGTTTTTGACATTTAGCACAAACAACGTCGTTTGAGATAAATCAAAACAAAAAATTAAACATATTTTTTTTCTGTTCACTCACAGTTTCGTTTACGGTTTTGCCCACATTGTGAGCAGTGAGCGAAACAGTTTCGCTCAGGAAATTGAGTGAAAATTCACTCACCGTTACAGTACTTGAGCAAATTTTCACTCATCAACAATATTCACCTCACTCACCACTGCACATTAAGGGTGGATTGGTAGGTCTACTAATTGTATTTTGCTTGTACTGTGTACCAACCAAGTATGATTTGGTACACAAAAATATGTACCAGTACCAACCACCAAAGTCGGTATACCAAGTTTATTGGTACGGTTGGTATTCGGTTGGTACGGTTGGTACTCAAAATATACCAAATGTAGATAAAGACAAAAAAAATTGCATTTTTTTTTTTGTTAAGTCTTTTTTGTCTAGTATAAAAATTTACATTATAACATAAAAATATATCTCAAATACAAATTATAAAGTTTTGAAACAAAAGAAAAGTAGAACAACTGAAGTTTTGAAAACTAAACAATACAGTGACTTTATATAATATTCACCACGACTCCAAAACCAAAAGATTACAATAAGGCAGTTTGAATTTTTTCTAAATCGTAGTAAAGTAACTTAAGGTTAAAAAAGAAATTAATGTTTGATACTCTATTCGTCCCAAAATACTTTTAGTTTTAGAATACGTATTAAAAAAAAAAAAACAATCTATAATATCAAAAAAACCAAACTACGTTTTGAATATTTCAAGTACGTAGACAATCAGACGAAGTATTATTTTTGTGTGTGTATATATATATTTATATTTATATATATATAAAGTTGGTAAATAGTATACCAACCAAAGTCGATATTGTATACCGTGTACCAACCAATTAGACAAAAATGGTACGGTACTACCTACCAATAAGTTTGGTATACTGACTTCTTTATACCAATTATAATTGATAAGATTAGTATACGAGTTGGTTGGTACGGACGAGTACAATTTGCCACGTACTGCACACAGGGTCTAAAAGCCAAAGCTGAAAGCATGAAGCAGCCTCGAGCGGGCAACCGAAAGTTAACTCATGGTAATTATGAGGGGACCACTCTTATTCGGATTAATTATCTCATTTCAATTCAAATTATTCCGAATAACGACACAGCTGCATCATGTCGACTACTTTTTGATTAGATTGGCTCCTACTACTACTACTACTACGTGTCGAACCACTGGTACCGCCCCTACCCAACCGAAATACGTCTCATAATAATTATTTTTTTCAACGTAACTTAAAAAAATATTTGAACCATAACTTTAAGTTAATTTAATTATACGAAGGAAAATATAAAATTTGTTATTGATAGTATTATTAATGATACATTAATAGAAAATTTTAGATTTTCATTTATATAATTAAATCAAAATAAAATTGTTGCTCAAAGTTCCTTTATAGTAACGTTGAAAAAAATATGAAAAATCATATTTTGGGACAGAGGGTGTTGCATTCTCAATCGTACTCTATTCATACAAAGTACTCTCTGTGTCTTCAATTTTTTTAAGTATTAATTTGAATAAAATTTGAGTAATAATTTAAATTGTTTTTTAATTTTTTAATGAGAATTTTAAAATTGATATTGATAGTTTTATAGTAATGTATTGATAAAAAGTTGAATTTTTTTATTATGATAACTAAAAGTAATTTAAATTATTTTCAAAGTTTATTCGTATTAAAACAAAAAAAAATCTTTTGGAACAAAAAGAGTATAATATTTAAAATTAATAAAATAAGAGCAATGCTAGGGGCACAAAATAAGGTTACAAAATCTTGCTCACAAGATGAGGTGGCGATATTTTATTAGTTGCGTCGATAATGGACCCACCACACTCTAATTAAAAACACCAATAAAATCATTACACCTAAGATTTTGCAAGCAAGATTTTGTGAGTTTTTTGTGCCCCTAGTATTATTCATAAAATAAAATAAAATAAAAATGTTTCATCCGAGTCCTAGAATTGGTTTATTAATATACGTTTTTCTATTTTTCTAAACTAATATTATAGTTTGACAAAGATTTGGGTGAGACCGTCTCACCTTATGAGACGAATCAACCCATGGATCATCAATGGATCATGCACACAACCCGCCAGCCTTACCCGTCCAACTGTCCTCTTTGACCTCCCAGCGCGTGACACGTGTCGCATATAAAAAAAACCTCCAATAACTTTAAAATGTTATATCTTGAGATTTTGAAATAAGAAAAAAATAAAAATACCGTTGTGTTCGTCTTAACGAGACGAACAAAACTAGATAGGTCATGATATGGTTTGTATTTTTTTTTAAAAAAAAACATACTTTTTAACACACAAAAAAAGTGAGCTGCTCGTCTCCTGAGAAGTAACACTATGTTCTGATAAAAGTAACAGTTTCATCTTCAAAAAGTAATACTTTTACTGTCAAATGTAACAACAGTTTTGCAAAAAAAAATAAAAATAGTTTGATAGTTTTTGTGGTTAGAAAAAATAATATTTGAAGTGTAACAGAGTGCATATATGATTATAATTTTCTATATAAATGAATGTAACATTTTTTTAGTAAATGTTAGTTTCTTTTCTTAAAAAAAGAGAGTAAAAATTCATGTATATAATCGGATTTGCATTTCTATTGAATGTAAAACCCTAGAAAAGTGTTACAATTGGGGGGAAAAAAGGTTACATTCATTTATTATAAAATGTAACATTAGTTTTAGTTGTCAATCTTATGTTATCTTTAATCTATTTCAGCAAAATTGTGGTACATTTTTGAAAAATAAAAAGTGTTACATATGAGAAAAAAAGTGTTACAGTGCTTTATAAAAAGTGTTACTTTTGCTGGCAATCAAAAAATGACCGGGAAAAAAAAGTTGGAGAGCAAAATAATAATAATAATAATAATAATAATAATAATAATAGTAATAATAATAATAAAAAGAAAAAGGCTTGGCATAGTTTTTTATTAATGAAATTTTTTCAGCAAGCATAGTCTTGCTGAAGTGATCTAAGTCTTTTATTCTTCAAGGTTGTTTTTGTGTTTGATTAGTTCTAGGAGTCTAGAACTCATTTAGTATTTTTATTATTTTTATTTCTTTCATTGTAATCGTTTTCTACAATTTGTATTCTGCAAGTTTTTTATTAATGAAAGTTTTCAAGCAAGCATAGTCTTGCTGAAGTGTTTAATTCGTGTTTTAATTTATTCCGCTGCGTTTTTACGTTTTTCTGAGTTTCTATCCGTTGACAGTTGTCGTGCCAGTTGTTAAGACACTTGTGACAGTATTCTCAGATCACAAGTGGTCGTTCCCAGAAACAGTCATAGCTACAAATCTTTCAATTGGCATCACGAGCCTTCTCTCGACATACTGAGATCGATCCTTGTAGTAGCCATAATGGACTGTGAACAAAACAAGTTTTTGGTTTTAATGATTGTGTTTGAAAATCTTAAAATGAAAGAAAATGAAACCATCAAAGATTTTTCTTCTAAATTGATAAAAATTGCAAATGAGTTATATGTGTTAGGGGAATCCATCTCTAATGCTAGACTCGTAAGCAAAATGTTAAGATCCCTCCCAAGTAGATTCAACGTGAAAATATCTGTGTTAAAGGAATTCTATGATGTCGAGACTCTAAGTCTTGTAGAACTTACTGGGATCTTAACCATTTATGAAGTAAATCGTGGTGTGCAAGAAAATAACACTGAACAATCCATTGATTTTTCGAAAAAGACACCATTTCCATCTCATTCGGTTGAAAATTTTGAAAAAGGAATGAGCTATACATAGAGCCGTCAATTCGGGACAACGGGACGGGACGGGACAAAACTATGTTGTCCCGCCAACTATACGGGACGGGACCAATTTATCGCGGGACGTGAATACCCCGTCCCGTCCCATCCTACCTCGGGACGCGGGACAAAGACAGGGATAGGTTTGTTCAAAAGAAAAAAAAAGGCAGGAATCTTTTGGTCAAAAGACTCCGGTGTAGTTGCATACATTTGGGCCAAACCAATTTGCAGTGAAGTCTCTTGGGTCAGAGGTGATGAAGTGTTTCCAAAATAAAAAAAAAAACAGCAGTCTTTTGGTCAACAAATACACTAAGCAATCCCACAGAATTGCAGTTCAAAAGGAAAAAAAAAAAAAAAAAAAAAAGATGTTACTATGCTGCAGCAACAGCAACCAAACAGCAACCACTAACAGCAACTCAGCCATGAACCATGATCCAAAATTCCAAGTCTTGCAGTTCAAAAGGAAAAAAAAAAAAAAGGCTGCTGCTGCAGCAACCAGCAACATAAACTCAGAAAGTCAGCCATGATCCAAAATTCCAAGTCTCAAGTAGCAACAACTTCACTTCAGCAACTTCAAATGTGTTGGGTTTTAAAAATGTAACTGACTAACTGGGTTTCATTTCATGGGCCGCCGGGTTTGGTTGTTTCAATTGGGCTTGGGTTGCTGCTGTGTTGGGTTTTAAAAATGCGGGACGTCCTGTCCCGTCCCGTCCCGCGTTGTCCCGTCCCGAATAGTCCCGCATTTTTTCAGGATATGAATATGCTGTCCCGTCCCGTCCCATATATAAGGCGGGATGGGACGTCCCGACGAGATGGTCCCGAATTGGCGGCTCTAGCTATACAGCGACCCTTAGTGATAGTGATGATGATGAAACAACTCATTTGTCAACTATGCAATCATCTCACTTCACTTTATCTGATAGTGAGTCTGACATTGAAGATGTGCAGTCAATTGACTGTACAACTGGCAACTCAACTGGCTGCAGTGAATATACTTGCTTGAACTCTACCATTGCAGGTGACTCTGAAGAACTCAGAGCCTTGCATCAGGTAAATGATAAACTTCTTATTCAGAATGCGAGTTTAAAATCTGAGGTTGAGAGATTGTCCAGAGAGATGGAACAAAATAAGGGGTTGAAACAGGTAGATGAGAAGTTTTCCTCTGATGTCATTACCCTTAAAGCTGAAAATGTGACTTTAAAATCTGAGGTTGAGAGGTTGTCAAATGAGAGTGAGTCTCAAAAAGAGTCCATAGCCCATTTGGAAGTTTTACTTACAAAAAAGGACATCGAGCTTGAAAATGTCAAAACTGAGTTTACTAAAATCAATGACACTCTGTGTGGGTTAAATTTTGATAAACCCAAGCTTGATGTATTTTTTAAAATTCAAAAACCTGAAAATAAAGGTTTAAGCTATGGTTCTCCTATTTTTGCCAAAGAGGGGGACTGTCCTTCTAAAGTTGAAAATAAATCTCCTCACAAAAACAAAAAATATAGAAAGAGGAGATATGTGTGTCACCATTGTTTTGCTCCCGGTCACATTCGACCATTTTGTTATAAGTTGAAACAGGAACTTGGCTTGGAGAGGAACATTGGCCACCTGACAAGACAGTTGTGGGCACAGTTGGAGACACAACTGCCCAGACAACAGCAGTCTGCTCCAAAAGCTACATGGGTAAGAAAGGACACTTTAAAGTGTCAAGTGGTGTTTACCTCCTTCAAGAGCAGTGTGGAAGGAGCCTGGTACTTTGACAGTGGTTGCTCCCGCCACATGACTGGCTCTCTCGAGCATTTCAAAGACTATGAAGCTTTTAAAGGTGGAAAGGTCAATTTTGGTGGAGGTTCCCAATGTAAGGTAATTGGTAAAGGTACGCTAAATGTTGATGGTTTGCCCAACTTGCATAATGTCTTGCATGTTGATGGGTTAAACGCAAACCTAATTAGTATAAGTCAATTGTGTGATGATAATCTACATGTAATATTTGATAAGAAGACTTGTGAGGTCTTCGATGATTCAAACAGATGTGTCTTGAAAGGAATAAGATCCTCTGATCATTGCTACAAGTTGATTGACAATTGTTCATGTCTTAAACTGGTTTTTGATAATGCTCCTGATCATATTGTCAAATCTGTTGAGAATGGTGTTACAGGTTGTACAGAAGAACCTGAAGTGGTTGATGATGAATCTGAACCAAAGAACTTAAATAAATCTGCATAATTAGCACCTGTGCGGACAGTTGACACACCAACTGTGCCGACAACTGACACCACAAATGCTCAGAAAATGGCAAAATCAGGTTCAAAATTTGAAACCACATAAGGATTTGAGCTGGATGAAGGAGCTGGTGTGATCAGGTCTGAAGATATTCTTTTCAGATTCTAAGGGAATCACCCCACTTTCCAGATTATTGGGGAAGTACATGAAAAAAGAAAGAAGAAAGAGAAGTGGGTGAATTACAAAAACCTAAGAGGTTTGGTATACATGAACTCTGTATGCTGTTAGGTAAGTTCATTCTGTTCAGTTCCAAATGATGAATCTAATTTAGAGGCATTTTTTATGACATTTGAGGGGGAGATATTCATTGTTCCAAAAAGCACCAAAGTTAAGTATTTTGGAAAGAAGCTGGGTTCTTGGGAACAAACTTTTGTCTCGCTATTAGCTGCTGAATCACAATGTGTAGCAGTTGGTAGTAGGTGTACTAAACCTATTTTGATGGACAAATTGATCAAAGACTGTGAAATTAAAGACAAAATCTTATTTGTGTTTTGTGATGCTAAGGGTACCATAGAGATTCTTAAAGGCCCCGTTCAATATTCTACCCCTATGCATCTTGATTTTAAGCTTCACCATGTTCGAGATAGTGTTAATCAAAATATCATTAATCGTCAATTTGAGGTAAATAATAAACGATTGAATGATATTTTCATAAGGCTTTTGTTTTTCGAGAGAAATTTTTGTCTCGGTGTGTGTGAGAGTTGATCGTACAAGTGTGCGGACAACCGTCTGCATCTCTGTATAATTGTATATTACAGAAAACAAAAAAAAAAAAAAAAAAAACAACTGCATTCATGTTTTGCACGATTATCTCTTGTGATCACTTGGTTGACATTTCCCGTGGCTCTGTGTTTGACCTTTTAATGTGAGACCCTTCTTAACTTGATAATAAAAATTATCTTTTTAATTCCTTCGTGTTGTTTATCATGGAGTGGACACTTAATCTAAGGTTACGGGAAAAACAAGATGCCTCCTATCTTTGAAGTCACTACTCATTTAGGCAAAATGCCGACGTTGTACAAAAATACATCACTCGAGAAAAAAGTATGGTGAAACTGTATTGTGAGAGTGAAAAGCTCCTCCCCATAACTGATTCAATGCCTCAAAATGAAGTGTTCTAGAGGCTACATGATTGAAGAACATCTCATTGAATTCATGTGTGTTAAAACTGGGCCATTGGATATGTTGACCATACTATGTCACACCTAATTGAGATTAATCTCCACTATGTGTGCTTGTTAGGCATAACTAAAAATTAGGATTTATTTGGCCTCGTGAAAATTTCATTTTGTTGATTATTATTTTCATCAAATTGTGGGCTAATCATTTCTTGGTTAACAATATGTTTAATGAGTGTGTGCCCAGGTTTATATGCAAAGGAAATCTGAACAAGACAATCTTTGGGGCTCAAGTGGAAATGATTTTCTATGGTATTGCAATGAGCCACAAAATCCGGATAAAATTTTGGTTTTTGAATTCATGTTCTTTGCCAATTTGATCCTCCAAAAGGTTTGGTCACCTTCACTGTGTATGTTTCCTAGACCAAGTGAACTTCTCCTCAGCCATAATCAGCAACAATTCCATCCCTAGAATTTCATTCTTTTTGTGAGAGTGTCATCCATGCAGTTGTCTATGCTGTTGTTATGGAAGTTGTGTGCACATCTATGCACTCAACTGGTTGCACAACTGTGCAGTTTGTCTCTTCTTCTCCGAAAAATTCTGTAAGTATTGTCTTCTTCCACTTTTTCCTCTGCCTCTGATCCTATGAAGCTGAAGCTTTGATCATAATATATAAAGGGGTTTCTTAAGATATTTTCATAATGTGCGCACATTTTGTTTTAAAAATATCTAAAGAAAAGGGGGAGAATATGGAAATAGTCAATCAATGGAGGAGATGATCATCAATGGAGATGCAGAAGATGATCATCAAGAGAGATATAATCCATTTAGGGGGAGTTTCTAATGCAGGGGGAGAGATTGTGGTGTCCAATTAAGGGGGAGCAAGCTCGAGTTCCTAATACCGTGAATGAAGATGAACTGGAGTCAATGGGTGAAGATTGAGGTTTGAGTTTCTTGTGCTAACATTGTTTTGCAGGTTATAAATCAGAACCACAAAAATAGGGGGAGATTGAAAGAGTATAAAATACTCTTAATATCTTGTTGATTTTTGTAATTTTGATTTGTATTTTATTTTAATTTAGTTTGTAATATTATCCTTATTTAAGTTGTTTATAATTTAGGTTATTTGTATTTATATTAAGTTATTTATTTATCTTTGGTAGTTTTATTTTAGGATTTTTATTTTTGATATTTATCTTTTACTAACAATACTAATCATTTCCTTGTACAAAGTGAATCTCTTATTTATGTAGGACTCTAGGGTTGAAGGCTATATAAACAAAGAGAGATCAGCCATTGATGATTTTGGAGCAGAGCATTCAAAGAGAAAAATCAAGTTTTCATAAGAGTCTTTCTTGTCCTTGAAGTTGGTGTATGATTATGATCTAAAGTCTTCAAGGTTCCTTTGCAATTGTTCTTGTATTAAGAACTCATATTGCTGCCATCTTTGGCCTTGAAGCTTTGGTGATCTAAGTCTTTTATTCTTCAAGGTTGTTTTTGTGTTAAATTAGTTCTAGAAGTCTAGAACCCATTTAGTCTTTTTATTATTTTTATTTCTTTCATTGTAATCATTTGCTACAACTTGTATTCTGCAAGTTTTTTATTAATGAAAGTTTTCCAGCAAGCATAGTCTTGCTGAAGTTTTTAATTCATGTTTTAATTTATTCCGTTGCGTTTTTACGTTTTTCTGAGTTTCTGTTCGTTGACAGTTGTCGTGCCAGTTGTTAAGACACTTGTGACAAAATTCTCAGATCACAAGTGGTCGTTCCCAGAAACAGTCCTAGCTACAAATCTTTCAGGTTCTTACTTTACTTTTTGGTTTGTCCCATACTAAGGTTCTTAGTTGTTTTATTACCTAAAATGGACCATGGGATCCACTTGTCATTCTAACAACAAAAACTCCCTACCCATTTCATCTCTCCTACTAAAGTCAAACTAAGAAACTTAATCCGGGACGGATGAAGAATGTAATAGACTTGATAGTGGCTCAAAATATAACGGCAATGTGGCAATGTTAAAGGGCATGGATACAAAATAAGGTAAATATATTTTATCGATTTTATAAAGTCGCCGCACTGTAATTTAAAATACCAACAAATAAGATTGGCAATTAATTACCCAAATATAAGATCTTCTCTAAATTCTTCTTTAGACCCTAAAAAGCAAGTGAAAGAAGCCCCTTACATATAGTTTTACTCTTCATATTTTAAGAAATTAATTTAAATTGTGGACTTTTGTTTTGAGCAAATTTAAATTGTGGACGTTAATCGAACTAACATCAATCAATATAGAAAAGGCTAAACTCTTATTTCAAGAACGATTTCACCAAAACAAGGACCATCACATAACGACAAAAAGTACCAAATTGAAACCCTAATTTGACTCAAAACACCACCGCCGCCGCCGCTAAACCCAAACACAAACCCTAAAACCACAAATTAAAAAAACGCATCACTAATTGAAATCGCCGTAGAATCTGATCCGATCAGATCAGATCTAGCAAAGTTGACCACAATCAGCAATAGTAACAGGCTTCGAGGTCTTTCCATTGCTGGATCCAACCTTCTCAATCGCCCTAACAACTTCCATTCCCTCCACAACTTGCCCGAACACGACGTGCTTTCCATCCAACCAGGATGTTGTCTCTGTACAGATGAAGAACTGCGACCCGTTCGTTCCCGGTCCGGCGTTGGCCATCGACAGAATACCTGGACCGGTGTGCTTTTTGATGAAGTTCTCGTCAGCAAACTTTGATCCGTAGATCGACTCGCCTCCGGTGCCGTTCCCGGCGGTGAAATCACCTCCCTGGCACATGAATCCCGGGATCACACGGTGGAACGAGGATCCTTTGTAGTGGAGTGGCTTTCCAGATCGGCCTTTGCCTTTCTCTCCGGTGCAGAGTGCACGGAAGTTCTCGGCGGTCTTGGGAGTAGTGTCGGCGTAGAGCTCCATGACGATCCTGCCGGCCGGTGCACCGCCGACGGCCATGTCGAAGAAGACCTTAGGGTTTGGCATTCTCTCTCTAAATTGAAAAAGTCTTTGCTAATATCTAATTGTAGGGTGCGCTTAATCGTTGCGAGTCGGGGTTTATATAGGGGGTATGTGGGTTGTGAATGGTGGATTGACTACGTTTCAATATAATCCTACGGTTCAGATTCAACTTTCCTTTGATAATATTAAAAAAAATCTATTTAATTTTTATAAAAGACTAGCGGGTAACCCGTGCTCTGCTCGGAAACCAATACTATATCTTTTAATTATAGTTAATTAATATAGTAATCATCATTTTAACTAATACTATTAATAATAAAAATTAATCTATATGATTACTATTATTATAATAACTATTATAATTAATTAATATCATTGATAGTAATAGTTAATATATATATTAATAGCAATGATTAGTCTATAGAATAATAATTATTAATATAATTATTATAATAAAATAATATTATTAATAGTAATAGTTAATTGATATAGTAACTATTATGATTAATTCATATTAAAAATTAATAATCTAACTTATATAATAACTATTATAATCAATTAATACTAATAATAGTAATAGTTAATTAATGTAGCCTATTATAGTTAACCAATACTATTAATAGTAAAAAATAACTTATAAAGTAACTATTATGGTTAACTAATACTATTAATAGTAATAATTAGCTATATAGTAACTGTTATAGTTAACTAATACTATTAATAGTAATAGTTAACTAATATAGTAGTAACTAATACTATTAATAGTAATATTTAACTAATATAGTTAACTGTAATAGTAACTATTATAGTTAACTAATACTATTAATAGTAATATTTAACTTGTATTGTAACTAATATTGTTAACTAATACTATTAATAGTAATAGTTAACTAATATAGTTAACTATAATAGTAACTATTACTAATAAGAGTAATAGTTAACTATAATGGTTAACTATTATAGTTAACTATTACTAATAATAGTAATAGTTACTATAATAGTTAACTATTATAGTTACCCTTTTTAGTAACTATTATTATTAGCTAATAGTATTAGCTAATGAAAAGAAAATGAAAAGTCACTTATTTATTAGTATGTTGTTGATGTGGCTTCTCCAAATGCAAGCTTTCTCTATTGTTTGTCCACATGTCAATACCATAGCTCTTTTGGCCAACTTTAATAGAGTATATATATAGACTAGCGGGTAACCCGTGCTCTGCACGGGAAACCAATACTACGTCTTAAAAAATATTTTAACTATAGTTAACTAATATAGTAATCATCATTTTAACTAATACTATTAATAAAAAAAATTAATCTATATGATTACTATTATTATAATAACTATTATAATTAATTAATACTATTGATAGTAATAGCTAATATATATATTAATAGCAATGATAATCTATATAATAATAATTATTAATATAATTATTATAATAAAATAATATTATTAATAGTAAAAGTTAATTGATATAGTAACTATTATGATAATTATAATAAAATAATACTATTAATAGTAATAGTTAATAGATATAGTATCGATTATAATTACTTTAGTTAATATTAAAAATTAATAACTTACTTATATAATAACAATTATAATTAACCAATACTAATAATAGTAATAGTTAATGTATTCTCCCTCTGTTTCGAGTAAGTTACAACATGTTGACTTTTTTTTGTCAACAAAAATGAACTTTGACCAACCATTGGTGACGATCTAATTATTCAAGTAAAATTCTAAAATTTGTAGTTGATAAATTATTAAGTAATTTATCAATAACAATTTTTAGAATTTCATTGTGATCATTAAATCGTCACCAATGGTTGGTCAAAGTTCATTTTTATTGACCTAAAAAAGTCAACATGTTGCAATTTACTTGAAACGGAGGGAGTATAGCCTATTATAGTTAACTAATACTATTAATAGTAAAAAATAACTTATAAAGTAACTATTATAGTTAAATAATACTATTAATAGTAATAGTTAACTTATATAGTAACTATTATAGTTAACTAATACTATTAATAGTAACAGTTAACTAATATAGTAACTATTATAGTTAACTAATACTATTAATAGTAATAGTTAACTTAGTAATAGTTAACTTGTATAGTAACTATTATAGTTAACTAATACTATTAATAGTAATAGTTAACTTACTATTAAAAGTAATAGTTAACTTGTATAGTAACTATTATAGTTAAGTAATACTATTAATAGTAATAGTTAACTTGTATATTAACTATTATAGTTAAGTAATACTATTAATAGTAATAGTTAACTATTATAGTTAACTATTACTATTAATAGTAATAGTTAACTCATATCATAACTATTATTATGAGCTAATAGTATTAGCTAATAATGAGAATATCAAAAGTCACACACTTTTAGGATAGTGATGATGTGGCATCACGAAATGCAAGATTCTTCCATGATTTGTTCACGTGGCATCACCACATCTCTCTTCACCAACTTTAATATATATATATATATATATATATATATATATATATATATATAGATTTTTGAGTATTTAGATTCTCTTTTACTGGCCTTGTTTGATTTTAATGAGTGGTTCTATTCACACCCTCATCTTGTAAATACAATACTTTATAATTTTAGCTCTTTTTTTTTAAAAAAAAATGGCTTTATTTATAAGCAAACCTCACCATTTTCTCATTATTTGTTTCAATTTCATAGAAAATATATAATTATTATATATCATCATATAAAATATTTAGTAAATTTGCACTTATTTCTGAAATGCGTTGTGGCATTTTGTAAGTAAATGAAACTTGTTTTCAAAATACGGGGTAACATTTTTCATAAATAACTAACACTTATATGAATACATTGACAGTAACATTTAACAATACCCCTTGCACTCTTTAACACATCCACTGACATTCATTACACACATGAACCAACACCCAACAACCCATAAACTGACACTGATTAAACAAATGCACTGCCACTCTTAAACAAGAGCACTGACATTCTTTTAGCACGACACACTTGAAACTTTACAGGCCCGTTTGAGGGCGTTAATGACATCTTTTGGGCTCAATATCATATTTACTGACACTAACAAAATACATCTCTTTGTAATTCACACTGACAATATTAGTTTAGTACTAGTGACACTATTTTTAAGTGCAAGTGAGAGTGTTTGTTAAGTTTAATGATATTCTTTTCGACTCACAGTGATGATGTTTCTCCCACTTGTATAGTGAATAACTAGCAGTACCCCCGTGCGATGCACGGCAACAATATAATTTTTTGATAATTTAAATTCATAAAGATAAAAATATATAATATTAATAAATTAACAAAAAACCCCCGAAAAGAATCATTTCCACTTTATAAAAGTGGTAATATCAACTCAAAATAATATATTCATAAATTTTAACTAACAAATGGAAAAGCTAACTATATGAAATTTAAAAATATTTATTATCACATAAAAATTGTTGCTAGTTTAATTTAAAATTAATCGTGAGTATTTGTGTTAACACAAAATTCCGCCAAAACTGGTGAGTTTCCAACAGGTATTTTTGCTCTTACTTATTTTTCAACTTCTTGTCGATGTAGACTTTTCCATCAATTAAAATTTATGATTTTGTGAGAGTTTTCATCGAGATGCGACCAACCAATCACTTAATGTTCATTAATTCATGCTCTTTTCCCTCTTGATCATTTTATAATAAGTTCTCAAAATTTCAATTCTTCACATTTTGTATTTAATAAAAATCATAATTACATTTTCATATTTTTTATTTACACTTGGATTATATTTTTTTTAATGTTCATTGATAAATTTTATTTTCTTTAATATATTAAATCTTTTTTTTAAGAATTTACTTAGAATGCTTTTAAATAGTTTAAATATATACTCTTTCCGTCTAAAAACAATTTGTACAAATTTCTTGTTTTAGTACTAATCTTTCTCTAATTTTTAATTTTTGTACATCTCCAAAATGAGTGAAGAGAAAGAACACTTCGCGGATAGTACATCTAGTACACCGGTAATAGATACAGTTGTACTCACTCCGTCCTATAGTATATGTCCACCTTTTCTTTTTAGTCCGTCTCAAAGTATATGTCCACTTTTAAAAATGACAAAAATGACAAAGAATCTTTACTATTCCTCCCACCCATTCTCTCTTCTACTTTACTTTTATACTTACAACACCAATCAACTTACTATTCTTTCCCACTCATTCTTTCTCCTACTTTACTTTTATACTCACAACAACATTTACATCTAGGGGTGGCAAATTGAGTGTTTTGGGTTTACCCGTTAAAGTTAAAAATCCATTGGATGCCCGGGTATTTTAACTTTAATGGGTAAACTCAAAACACTCAATTTGCCACCCCTACTTACATCACGTCCACTATTTCTTAATCTCTGTGTAAATATGAGAGTGGACATATACTCTAGGATGGAGTGAGTACTTTTTTTTTCTCTTGAAAGAATACACATTACTCTCTCTGTCCCAAAACACCTTGCATTTATTTCCTATTTGGGTGTTCCATTGGTAAGTCTTTTTTTTTTTAAATGTTCAAATTTTATTATTTTTCTTTTCTCCCTACCCCACTTGTCATACTCACATACCTAATTTTAGACCCCACTTGTAAATTTCACTCAATTTATCCTACTCACAACCTTTTTATCACTTACATTACTTTTAAATTTTTATACTCGTTCTTTAATTCTCATGCATTTCTAAAATGGTGCAATGTGTTTTTTGACGGAGAGTGGGAATAATTGGGAATGACAATTATTGATTGCATTCCCATATTACTCGACAACTTCCAAAGCTGCCAAACATCATCATTTTCACGTCTCTCACAAAATTATCAAAACAACCTCCTTTAAATCCTTTCTCCACTCCCCCCCCCCCCATTTCTCTATTTAAAAAAAAAAAAAAAAAACCTCATTCTCTCTCTTGACCATCACCACCATTTATACCAGTTTCTCCATACCACCACCCACTATGCAAACCAATCTTCTATCCAAAAAGGGTGTTGTTATAGACACCCGTAAAACTTATGAATACACCCGTAACAGTGCATTACATTGTTGTACCATCTAAAATTTTAAGCATTCTACGGGTGTATTGATACGTTTTACGGGTGTGTAGGGATGGCAATTTGCCCGAACCCGATAAGGTGATCCGCCCCGAAAAAGTAGGGTTCGGGTTGCAATTTTCATGACCCGAGCGGGTTAGGGTCAGGTTCGGGTTTTGATGTTGACCCGTGATGACCCGACCCGACCCGCACCTCCATGTAAAAAGTCAACATATGCTAGGTAATCATATTATAAGTGTTGTTAAATTATTTTTATAGTTGTTTGTGAGTGAGGTTTTGATTAGTTAAGACTAATTTGTATAACTCATTCAAATTAAGCTTAAACATAAATTAGGCAAAATCAAATATGGGATGAGAAAATTAGATTTTATGCCACTCGGGTCGGGTCGGATCGGGTTCGGGTTTCATTAACTTCGGGTCGGGTCGGGTTCGGATCACTCTTTTTGAGGTTAGGGTCGGGTTCGGTTTTGGAGAAACCCGCCCCGAACCCGACCCGTTGCCATCCCTACGGGTGTGTATAACAACACCCATCCAAAAATACATTCGCCTCCTAGTTCTTTCTCTTTTTAATACACTACTGTATTTGTTTCTCTTTCTTTCTAAATCTTCAAGAAATTTTCGTCGACGAAACAGAGCATATGGATTATCACCGGAACTCAAAAAGTAATTTTTCCTTTCTGCTTATCCATTTTAATATCTCTATTCTCCGGCGAATCCACGGTCGTCGTCTTGCTCTAATCTCCCTCACCCCCTCTGTTTTTATCTCATCCTCTCTTTCTCTCTCTTAAACACAAACACACACTCCGGTTACTCTATCTTCGTCAACCACCGTCACCTCGTCACCACCGGCGGACCTACTTCTCTGGCGCTTCTACATCGACACTTCGCCTTGCCAGATCTGCCGAGTTCTCCGCCCGACGTATTCTCCGGTGAAGGAATCTTCCCCGCCGGCGGCTGCAATTTCCAGCGATGTCCTCGCACCTTCTAGAAGAAAGTGGCTTTATACGCCGAACCTTTTTACAGATAAATACTCCCTCCGTCCCTATTTACCTTACAAAAATTGTCATTTTGGGTGTCCCTATTTACATTACAAAATCCCAAAAAGGAAACTTTTAAACATTTTTAAAATAGTGGGACCCACATGTCATACTCACACAACAACTATCCATTTACTTTTCTCTACCCACTTTCTCTCTCTCACTCAACTATATACACTCACAACACATTAACTTTACAATCATTTTCTTAATTTTTGTAAAGGTAAATAGGGACGGAGGGAATACATCCTATACTATGTATACATATGCTATCAATTTTCAGGAAAATTTACATTCTATGCCACAAAGTTAAACGTAAATGCCCTTTGAATAGGCAAAACCTGTTTGGTTTGGGCGCCAAGTTTGGCACTTTTAGTTTTATATATTGACAGATATTTTAGACAACCTATTTGAAATATTAGCATTTTTTTTATTATTTACTTAATAAGCATGTAAAACTATTGTAAAACTCTTATTTAAGACGAAGGAAGCACATGTTTTCCTTTTCTTTTCTTTTTCCATATAAGAGTTCTTTATTCTTTTGAATGAGTATTCTCTTTGTTCTTATTTTTTTCTTAGAAATTATATACACACCCATCAAATTGGTAAGTGTGTCATTGTGACCCACTACAAAAGTTCTCGACGGTCTTGAGAGTTTCGTCTGCAAAGAGCTCCATGACAATCACGTTGGCCCCTTGCACCGCTGATTCTTATATGAAAGTATACCCTAGGGTTTGCCATTATCTCTCTATCAGGTAAATTAAAATATCAATGAATTTTGATTGTCAAATAGTATAAGTTTAATCGGTGCAATCAAGGGTTTATATAACAATTTCTGGCGATAGATGCCATACGTGGTATATGCTTTCAATATTCGAGAAAATGGAATAACATTTCCAATAATAATAATAATATAAAAAGAGATCGAGTGATCATAATAAAGCCTTTATGTGAAATAAGTTTTTTTTTTTTTTTTAAGCAATTATGTGAATAAGTTGAAAGTTACTAGGACAAAAATGGATTTCTCCCAATTTATGGACCACCTCATCCATAATTCTGCACCGCTTGTCAGTCACATCACTCCATTTATTTAACACATTCTTGTTTTATTTAATGTTGCTTCTAAAAAAAAAACTTTTAATTTTCATTTTTTCAGATTTAGCTCTTTAGTTTTTATCAAGATCAACTGAGTCTAATTTACGTATAACAATTTTGTGTGTTACATTGTTTATTAAAAATGATTTAGTGGTTTAACATGAGCATATCGTTAAATACAAAATAAACACCATTTCATAACATGAGTAGGGATGATCAAAACCGGTTCCGGGCCCGGTTCTGGTTCAGAACCGCCGGTTCCGGTTCGGCATATATGTGACCCTGAACCGGCCCGCGCTTACACCGGTTCCGGTCATCACAATCCGGTTCCGGTTCAGTCCACGCTACCTTTTTTATTTTTATTTTTATTTTTATCATACAATAATAAATAAACATGTTAAAATTTATTAAAAGACAAGAGATTTTTATTTTATAATACACTAATGAATAAACATGTTAAAATTTATTGAAAAATAAGAGATTTTTATTTTTTTTAATGGAAATGCCGATCCGGTTCCGGTTCGCCATATATGTGACCCTGAACCGGCCCGCGCTTACCACGGTTCCGGTTACTCCGGTTCCGGTTTACTCCCCGGTTTGCTCCGGTTCCGGGCTTTTCCGGTCCGGTTCCGGTCCGGTTTTCCGGTTCCGGTCCGGTTTGGCCATCCCTAAACATGAGCATGCATATCGCCGGTCCCAATAGTTGCCATGCACAAAAATAATACTCCCTCTGTCCTAGAAAAATAGTTCCTCATTTTTCGTTGTTACTACGAATGAACTTTGAGCAATAATTTAGGCTACTTTTAATTATCTTAATGTAAATTTACAACAAGTTATTGATCACCATTATAAATACTTTCAATACCAATTTTTAGATTCTCATAAAGATAAACAAAAGTAGCCTAAATTATTGCTCAAAGTTCATTCATAGTAACAACGAAAAAACATGAACTATCTTTTTGGGACAGAGGGAGGGAGTACAATCAATTTAATCTCCTTCAGTTCTTCCATCTTTTTGAAATCTAATTTAAGTAGTCCAACAAGAAGTATATGCATTCCACGTAGAAGACATTTTTTTGAAGTTAATTCAAAATTATGTGAAAAATTTGTTTTACGCTCAATGTAAAGAAAACATATTTTTCATCTTATAGAAGACCCATTTTTTTATCTCTTAATGTAAAATATATATTTTTTCATAAAACTGACTCAAATTACAATTGCCACGATAGAAAAAAAAGAGAGTAGATTCATTAATTTAACAGCGATAAATCTAGAGTATTAATAAAACTCGTTTTTTAAAGTCTTTATTATAATCCACATAAATTCAATAGAAGACACTAATTTTAGGAAGAGAGACTCCGAAAACATGTAAATTACTAAAATTGTAGTCCTACTTCTCTTTTCTCCAAGGAACTAAGCACCTCCCTCCCACCTCAATATGCACAGTATAATTTTTTTAGTCAACTCAATTGAACTTTGACCATAATTTTATGAAAATCTAGTATATCTCTATGCAATTCTAAAAGACAAAACTTGTGTGAAACGATCTCACACGTGAGACAGGTCTTATTGAGAGAGCAAATAGTTTACCCCTTATGAGTGGGGCGGGGCAAGCCCATTTCATCTCTCGTCAAGATATATCTCATGTGTGAGACCGTCTCACACAATACTTCCTCATTTTAAAAAATGTTATTGATACAATTCCTTGCAGAGAAACAATAACAATTTTTAAAATTGCACAAAAATATCTAAATATTCATATAATTATGGTCAAAATTCAATTGAGTTGACCAAATGAAAAGTAACTGTGCACTTTAAGCTGGGGCGGAGATAGTATATACTACCTACTCGTCAACATTCAACGTTTTTGAGGAATATACTTAATTTTCTACACGTTGTTTGTAAAATGTTAGAATTACATTTTTTTGAAAATTTAAAAGCAATTTTGTTTTGAAAAGGATTTTATGCTACATTTATTATTACGGTACGGAAGAACCATTTCATTGCCTATAATTGATATCGTGACATGGGGAAATGGTCAAAAAAGCTGTGAGGTGAATAAGACAATAAGACACGGGCATCCTCTTGCAGCTTGAGTTTATAAATATAATGACATTTGTTATAAAACTGAAGAACCAAGAGCATAATCTCAATAGATATTATTTTATTTCAAGACTATTATAGAGAAAGTGTACAAGAGAGAAATGTATAAGTTAAGAACTTCTGAAGTCTATTGAAATGAAAACTAGAGCCTACTATTTATAGGAGGAAATTGGCTTCCTCTGTAAGCTTCTCTAAAGATATTTACAAAGCTTCCCTAATAAGCTTCACTAAAGATATTTACAAAGCTTCTCTAGTAAGCTTCGCTGAAGATATTTACAAAGCTTCCCTAGTAAGCTTCGCGAAAGATTATCTTGTAAACTTCCGGTTCAAAAGACATCCACACAATAATATATCATAACACTCCCCCTTGGATATCCGCTGCTAAGATATCACTTGTTGCCTCATTAAAAACCTTCTGAGCAAAAACCCTGTGGGAAAAATAATCTCGAAGGAAAAGAGTACAACGCAAAATCTTTTCAATCAACACTCATTGCCTCGTTAAAACCTTGGCGGGTAACAAAACTCAGTGGGAAAAATAACCCCGCACGAAAGAAAAAGAGTACAATGTAATCTTAGTATCTTCTGGATACTCCCCCTGAATAAAACATTACTCAATATCTCTTAGTCGCCTACTCCTCCTTGGAGATTCCTATTGAATGGTAATGGTGCCGCACATGTTGCCTCATTAAAAACCTTCCGAGAAAAAACCCTTTAGAAAAAATAATCTCGAAGGAAAAGAGTGCAACTCACAATCTTTTCAATAAACGCTCATTGCCTCGTTAAAACCTTGGCGGGTAACAAAACCCGGTGGGAAAAATAACCACGCGCGAAGGAAAAAGAGTACAATGAAATTTGAGTATCGTCTGGATACTCCCCCTGAAAACTACAAGGGTGGAAGCTCCAACAATCTGCGTAAGCCAATTGTTTTCATATACTTCTCAAAAGTGGCTTTAGGTAGTGACTTCGTGAATCAGTCGCCGCAATTGTCTTGACTTCTGATCTGCTGGATCATTATCTGACAAAATATCAGAATCTAATAACTTCCATAACATGAGAGTATGTTTTATCAAAGTCAATCCCAAGCCGTTGAGAGAAACCTTGTACCACAAGGCGAGCTTTATATCTCGTAATCTCATTTCTCTCATTCTTTTTTCTCGTAAATACCCATTTATATCTCACGGTTATGACCCTAAGAGGTGTAGGAACTACTGGTCCAAACACTTCTCTTTTCTTTAAGGAATCGAACTTTGACTGGATTGCTTTCTCTCATTTAGTCCAATCAATTCTTTGTTTACACTCATTTACGGAGCGAGGTTCAATATCATTACCACATATAAACTCAGTTGCTACTGTATAAGTAAATACATCATTGATAATTGTTTCATCCCGATTACATATCTCATATATGCATGCATGACTAACTGATATTTCTTTATTCTCAGAAATGGATGTCAATGTCGAGGCGTCCCCCGACTTCGTTTTCCAAACGAATCCATAATCTGGAACAATATTATGAGATAGATCGGATGAGATTCCAATTTTATTATCGCTAACGGGATTCGACTTTTGTGCACTCGCCCGTTTACGGGGATGCAAATCCTTGGAATCAATTGGCATCCCTCTCTTCTGGGCAGGGGTATGTATTTCGTTAGGTGAGATCACTGGCCTTCCTGATAATACTCCTTCTGGGAGTTCTATCCTCGTAGGCACATTTGCAGCTTAACAACTATTGAAAGTTCTTCTAGACTTCCAATAACATTTAGATTAACATAAATAGCCGTTATAACAAATCCTGAAACAGATTTTCTAATGAAAAATACATGGGCAAATAGGTTCGCCTAGTATTCACTGAGACGGTTATACCACATCCGTCCAAATCGTTTTAAACCATACAAAGATCTTTGTAATTTAATTTAACAAACTTCTCGAGAATTTGAATTGCATGCATCATACATCTTGAATCCTTCTGGGATTCTCTTAAATCCTTCTCGGATTCTTATATAAATATCATTGTCAAGTCTGCCATACAAATATGCAGTGACAACATCCATTAAACGCATATCAAGCTTTTCATGTATTGCCAGACTAATGAGATAGTGAAATGTAATTGCATCCACCATAGGAGAATATGTCTCCCCATAATCAATTCTAAGTCTTTGCGAAAAACTTGTGCAACAAGACGTGCTTTATTCTTGTGCAACAAGACGTGCTTTATTCTTGTGAAACAAGACGTGCTTTATTCTTGTGCAACAAAATGTGCTATATATTTTGTTTTCGCACTTGTACTCTACTAGTTTTACACCTTCAGGTGTATGGACTACAGGTCCGGAAAACTCACGCTTCTCAAGTGAGTTGAATTCTGCTTGAATTGCGTCTTTCCTCTTTGGCCAATCATTTCAACATCGATACTCGTCGATACACATAGGTTTGTGCTCCTCGTTATTTTCCATAACATTAAGCGCTATATTATATGCAAAAATATTGTCGAAAATTATTTCCTCTCGGTTCCATCTTTTTCCTGTACTGACATAACTGATCGAGATCTCATCATTCTTAATGATTACAGGTACCTGAACTTCTTCTGAAAGTATTTGATCAGATTTGTCATGTATCTCTTCTGGAGATTCATATACCTCGACGGGGCTTTTCTCATAATTTGCTCATTTTTTATTTCGAGGATTTTTGTCTTTGAACCGATAGGCCTTCCACGCTTCAGGCATGGTTTAGATTCATTAGCGGATTGTCCAATCGGGACATCAATCCGTATATGAGCATTTACAGCTGGAACATGTGACTTTGTCACTCTTTTTAGGTCAGTAAATGCGTCTGGCAATTGATACGCTATCTCTTGCAAGTGGATTATCTTTTGAACTTCTGGTTCACATTGCTTTGTATGAGGATAAAGATAATATTGCAATATATTCCACTTGATTTCTTTTTCCAGCTTATTACTTTCTCCCCCTAATGTTGGGAATATTTTTTTTTCTATCAAAATGACAATCGGCAAAATGTGCCGCAAATAGATCTCCTGTTAATGGTTAAAGATATCGTATAATAGAAGAAGAATCATACCCAACATATATCCCCAATCTCCGTTGGGGTCCCATCTTGGTGCGTTGTGGTGGAGCAATTGGAACATATAGCGTGCACCAAAAAATTCTTAGATGGGAAATATTTGGCTCCTGACCATAAGCCAATTCTAATGGGGAGAACTTATGATAACTCGATGGCATGATGCGTATAAGTGTTGCTGCATGTAAAAACAGCATGTCCCCAAGCTACGACAGGTAGCTTTGCTCTCATAAGCAATAGTTTAGCTATTAACTGAATTCGTTTAATAAATGCTTCAGCTAAACCATTTTGTGTGTGAACATAAGAAACTGGATGTTCAACATCTATTCCAATAGATGTACAATAGTTATTAAAAGTCTCTGATGTAAATTCACCAGTATTATCAACGCTAATTGTCTTGATCACATAATCTGAAAATTGTGATCGTAATCGAATTTTTCGCAAACGTCAGGTTGCGAGTTGATAATAAACTTATGTATGACCATTTAGTAGATGCA
Organism: Campanula takesimana; assembly: GCA_026119855.1. Classification (NCBI taxonomy): domain Eukaryota; kingdom Viridiplantae; phylum Streptophyta; class Magnoliopsida; order Asterales; family Campanulaceae; genus Campanula; species Campanula takesimana. Next base: position 346,224 of record JAOWBW010000720.1, read on the forward strand.
TCTACCATAAAATATCTAAATGGTCCACACGGTGGATCAATCGGTCCACATATATTAACTAGAATTCGCTATAAAAACTTTGAAGATTCAACTCCAACTTTTGCTGGTGATGGCTTAATTATCAATTTGCCTTGAGAGCAAGCAGCACATGAGAATTCATTAGATTGAAAAATCTTCTGGTTTTTCAATGGATGCCCATGTGAATTTTCCATAATTCTTCGCATCATATTAAAACCGGGATACCCCAACCGGTCATGCCATATAGTAGAACCATTTATATCAGTAAACTTCTGGTTTACTGGTAAAACCATTTATATTAGTAACCTTCTGGTTTACTGTTCAAACCATTTATATTAGTAAACTTCTGGTTTACTGGTAAGACCATTTATATAAGTAAACTTCTGGTTTACTGTCATTTGTATTTCAATTATGCTAATTTTTGTATAGCATACTTTAGAGGAAAATACAGGTAACTTTTCTACCACATATTTGTTACCTGATTCAGTCTTTGTAATGCATAAATATTTGATCTCTCCTTCATTACTTGTCTCAATATGATATCCATTTTCACGAATATCTTTAAAGCATAGTAAATTTCTTTGAGACATAAATGAAAGTAATGCATTTTTATACTGATTTTTGTTCCTCTTAGTAGTACTATGTTAGCTCTTCTGAAGCCATCAATTATCTTTGTACTACCACATATTGTACTAATATTAACATCATTTACAAATATACTTATAAGTAAAAGTTAAATATGTTAGAAAACACACACACTGAAATAATAGAACACACTTAAGTAAATTATAATGAGTCAGATACTTTAGTTAGTTTGGGTTTCTCCCCCATTAAGTATGTAATCATTTACATCTGGATTGAGAAAATCTGATATATCCAGATGTATACTTGTAGATGGATCTTGATTTACGTCATCGTTTTCATAGACAAAATTTGTTTCAACATCTTTCCCTTTATTCAGCATTGATGCTTGATACAACTTAACAAGATGTTTAGGCGTACGACAGGTACGGGCTCAATGGCCTTTCATTCTGCACCGATAACATAAATTCTCAATTTTTATCGGTTGCTCAATTTGTCTAGTCGATGATATTTCATTCTTACCTTCTCTATTCCACTTCTGGTGGCGAGAAATATTTCGATCATTATTGGGGTAATTGTCATTATGATACCGATTATAAAATTTCCCCCGACCACGGTCGCGATTACGTCCACGGCCACGTCCACGACCACGTTTTCACCCTCGTTCAATATTATCATATATACTCGCGTTCACTTCAGGGAACGGAGTAGAGCCAGTGGGGCGGGCTTCGTGGGTTTTAATAAGATCTCATTATTTTGCTCAGCCACATGAGATCAATTCAGAATGTCTTTTAAAACCTTTTTCTCAATATTGCTACTGCAGGAGCAAATCAAAGAAGGAATGTGGAGAAAGTTTTCTCTAGCATATCGTTATCAGTTATTCTTTCTCCACATAGTTTTAACTGTGTTGTAATTTTAAACATCTAAGAATTATATTCACTTATTATTTTAAAATCCTGCAAACATATATAAGATATAATTTTGAAATAACTTGAAAATAGACTAGGTAGATCTTACCGATACCGTACCTACTTCGGTGACTATAGCTCAGGATCTGGAACTAGAACGAAGTCGTGCTGATAACGTGTTATAAAACTGAAGAACCAAGAGCATAATCTCAATAGATATTATTTTATTTCAAGACTATTATAGAGAAAGTGTACAAGAGAGAAAGGTAGAAGTTAAGAACTTCTGAAGTCTATTGAAATGAAAACTAGAGCCTACTATTTATAGGAGGAAATTGGCTTCCTCTGTAAGCTTCTCTAAAGATATTTACAAAGCTTCCCTAATAAGCTTCACTAAAGATATTTACAAAGCTTCTCTAGTAAGCTTCGCTGAAGATATTTACAAAGCTTCCCTAGTAAGCTTCGCGAAAGATTATCTTGTAAACTTCCGGTTCAAAGGACATCCACACAATAATATATCATAACAACATTGACCATACTACATAACATTAAATATCTATTTGTTATAATATATTATTGTGTGGATGTCCTTTGAACCGAAAGTTTACAAGATAATCTTTCGCGAAGCTTACTAGGGAAGCTTTGTAAATACCTTCAGCAAAGCTTACTAGAGAAGCCTTGTAAATATTTTTAGTGAAGCTTATTAGGAAAGCTTTGTAAATATCTTTAGAGAAGCTTACAGCGGAAGCCAATTTCCTCCTATAAATAGTAGGCTATAGTTTTCATTTCAATATACCTCAGAAGTTCTTAACTTCTATCTTTCTCTCTTGTATACTCTCTATAATAGTCTTGAAATAAAATATTCTCTATTAAGATTTTGCTCTTAATTCTCCAGTTTTATAACACGTTATCAGCACGACTTCGTTCTAGTTCCACATCCTGAGCTATAGTTACCAAAGTAGGTACGATATTGGTAAGATCTACTTAGTCTCATTTCAAGTTATTTCAAAATATTATAATGTCAAATCTCACAAAACTTGACTTTGTAGCTCTTGATATTATGGGTAAGAACTACTTATCATAGATCTTAGATGCAGAAATTCATCTAGATGCCAAGGGTCTGGGAGTAACCATCAAAAACGGAAATACTGCCTCTATGCAAGAACGTGCTAAGGCAATGATTTTTCTCCGACACCATGTCCATGAAGAATTAAAAACAGAATACCTCACCATGAAAGATCCACTTGTATTTTGGGACAATTTGAAAGAAAGGTATGATCATCAAAGATTTGTTGTTCTCCCAAAAGCACACTACGAGTGGATTCATTTACGTTTGCAGGATTTTAAAACTGTAAGTGAATATAATTCTGCGATGTTTAAAATTACATCACAATTAAAACTATATGGGGGAAGGAATTACTGATAATGATATGCTTGAAAAAACGTTCTTCACATTTCATGCCTCGAATATGCTCCTGCAGCAACAATACCGAGAAAAAGGTTTTAGAAGGTATTCTGAATTAATCTCATGCCTACTTGTGGCTGAGCAAAATAATGAGATCTTGTTGAAAAATCTTGAAGCCCGCCCTACTGGCTATACTCCGTTCCTTGAAGCGAACGCGAGTATATATGATAATATTGGGCGAGGCCGAGGACTTGGTCGTGGATGGGGCCGTGGACGTGGTCGCGGTCGTGGTCTGGGAAGATTTTATAATCAGTATCATAATAATAATCACCCCAATAATGATAGAAATATCTCTCACCACCTGAAGAGGAATAGAGAAGATAATAAAGAAAAATCATCAGCTAGACAAACTGAGCAACCGATAAAAGTTGAGAATTTATGGTATCGGTGTGGAATGAAAGGTCATTGGGCCCGTACCTGTCGTACGCCAAAACATCTTGTTAAACTGTATCAAGCATCAATGCTGAATAAAGGGAAAAATGTCGAAAAAAAAATTGTCTACGAAAATGATGATGTAAATCAAGACCCATCAACAAGTACACATCTGGATATATCAGATTTTCTCAATCCAAAAAGGGATGCTTACATGCTTGATGGTGGAGAGCCCAAATAAATTAAAGTATCTAGCTTGTAATATTTACTTAAGTGTGTTTTATTTCAGTATGTTTTGTAACATATTTAAATTTTGTTTGTAATATAAGTATTGTCTTATATTTTATTCCTCTTATTTTTCTTGAAGAAAATGGCTAGCAGAGATGATGATGTGTATCTTGCAGACAGTGCATCAACACATACTATACTCAAAAATAAAAAGTACTTCTCTCAAGTTATAGTGAATGATGCTAATGTTAGTACAATATGTGGTAGTACAAAGATAATTGATAGCTCCGGAAGAGCTAACATAGTACTACCAAGAGGAACAAAAATCAGTATAAAAAATGCATTACTCTCAACTAAGTCTCAAAGAAATTTACTATGCTTTAAAGATATTCTTGAAAACGAATATCATATTGAGACTGATAATGATGGAGTGATGGAATATTTATGCATTACAAAGACTAAATTAGGTAACAAAAGTGTGATAGAAAAGTTACCTGTATTTTCCTCTGGACTGTACTATACAAAGATTAGCACCGTTGAAGTACATATGACAGTACACCAGAAATTTACTGGTATGAATGGTTTTATTATATGTCATGACCGGTTGGGGCATCCCGGTTCTAATATGATGCGAAGAATTATGGAAAATTCACGTGGGCATCCATTGAAAAACCAGAAGATTTTTCAATCTAAAGAATTCTCATGTTGTTGGGTATGCTTATTATAAACCACTCCTATTACCTAGATTTGATTGATCCCATAACTTAATTTTATCTTTCGTGGATTTTAGGATATATTGTAAGAAGTGTTAAACTTCATTTTTTAGAATAGTCCACTTTAATAGTATAGGCTTTAGATTGATAGGCTTAAAATTTTTTAAGTCTGGAATTTTAGTGGTCAAGTCCTTGACCGTGAGAACTCTCCTTGACCGTGGTAGGTCACCTGACCGTGGAAGACCACTCGACCGGAAAGCTCTCGACCGTGAGGCCTCGACCGCAAATGAAGATGTCCAAGTAACCCAAGTTTGTTCAAACTTAACCTTGGTCAAACTATGGTTAGTTTAGAACGTTGCAAAATTCAAATTTCAAATTTGAAAACACATTAGTGGGACCACCACTACTCTACAACAAAAGGACAACTCAAACTGAGCTCCAATCAGAATTCAACAGCTCACTGTCCTTCAACTTGGAGCCCAAGTAATTCCAACAGCTATTTTCTCATTCAAGGCTATAAATAGCCCTTAAGTTCTTCATTGATCATAGCTGAGATTTAAAAAGAGAGAAATTGCTGTTGAAATACTTGGTGATTGAAGATCATACTCAAGATTTCCAGAATCCTTTGAATCTTCAAAGAACTCACCTTCAAACCTTCAAAGATCTCCAGCAACATTCAAGTCATCTCAAGCCTTGTAACACTTAAGATTCATTAGGCTCTACAATCACTTAGATTTTAAAGAGCTTCTGATTCTTACACACACACTCACTCCAATTGATCAATCACATAGATTGAATCAAAAGGGATACACTGGTCTAAGTCTAGGATTTATTCTTCATAGAAAGTAGGTGTTGATTCAAAGCTTCATCTCTGTAATCTGTACTCACAAGAATCAATATATACCTCCATTCAAAATCCAAGACTGACCATCTTGGTAAAGGACGTAGATCTTTTAACAGATTGAACCTTTCCAAATACTTGTGTCATTTTACTTTCTGCAAATTTACTTTCAAATATTGTTCATCTTGTTCTTCATTGTTCATATTAATTTTGTTTGTCGTTTAGTGTTTGATCTTACAGATATTCAAACGTATTGTGAATTGTGTTTGTTTGTTCTCCACATTGCCTAAGTTAAAATCTGACTAACTTATCTTTTGCCAAAAATTCTAAGACATCAACTTTCAAACTCAACCATATCTTGACCGCAAATCTCTTAACCGCATAACTCTGACCGCACCTCACTCGACCGGAAAACTCTTGACCGTGAGTGAGCTTCTATACTTAGAGATTTTTATCAAAACATCCTTACTTTATTTCTATCGAAAACTTCCGTTGTGTATATTACACCTTGACCGCGTGGTTTATTACTTGACCGCAAAACTCAAGATTGTAAGCACTTGGTTGAATTTTGAAAAATGGTTGAAATTTTAAGTAGGCTATTCACCCCCCCCTCTAGCCTCCTTTCATACCCTTGTTGTGTATTTGGGACCAACAAGTGGTATCAGAGCAAACACCTTTATAAAACTTCTGTTTTTCAAGCTTAACAGCTTGGGTGCCGATTCAAAATGGCAAGTCAGAAAACTATGGCAACGGTTAACTTCACTCACGTTCCAGCATTCGACGAAGGTAACTTTGACGTATGGAAGCACAGCATTCTAACTCAGTTCTACTCCATGGACGAGCAACTTGGTGATTGTCTTACTATTGGACCATACTTCCCAATGATAGCTAATCCGAATCCAGAAACCAATGCAGACATACCATCAATCAAGAAACCAAAAGCTGAATGGACCGATGAAGAGAAAAGACTGGTTGGAATGGATGTGAAAGAAAAAAGCATACCTTTAAGTACCTTGAGTACGTCACAGCGTCGACAGATCATGGAATGTTCTACTGCAAAAGAACTTTGGGATGCAATTGAAGATTACATCGAAGGAGATCAAGCTTGTAAGGAAAGCAAAAAGTTTGCAATTCAAAGAAGATTCAACAACTTTGCTAAGATCCCCGGTGAATCACTTAGAGCCACTTATGATCGTTATTGTGAGATCGTGAGTACTTACACCGCACTTGGAAAGAAGCTTACCAAGAAAGAAATCAATGTTAATTTTCTTGCCGCTCTTGGTTCTCAATATCTTCACAAATGAAACACTCTTGAAGATACCAAGCTACTAGATGATATGTCTCTTAGAAGCCTCTATGCCAACCTCAAGGTTTTTGATATCAAGCTCCATAACATTGAAGAAATGGAAGGAAAAACTAAGAGTTTATCGTTGGTCGCTCAAAAGGAAGAAGTGATCGAGGAAGAAGATCCAAAAATCTCCACATCTGATCTATTAGATATGGACGATGATGACTTTGCTATGTTCGTGAAAAGATTTCAAAAGTTCAGAAAATCAGCAAGGCCCGGATCATCCAGCAAAGCTCCAGCAAGGTTCTCAAGGAGCATCTCAACAAGTAAGAAAGAGTACTCCAACTTCTCAAAGAAGAAAGAGGATCTCGTTTGTTTTAATTGCAGGAAACCCGGTCATTTCGCATCAGAATGCCCAATTCCCAAGTATGAGTATATGAAGAAGAAAAGCAACTTCACTCCAAGATACTCAAAGCAAAAGGGGATGGTTGCTGAAGAGGACTCTACCACAAAAGAGTTAGCTACCTGGATAGAGTCAGATTCTGATGAAAAGTGATGAGGATTCTGAAGAAGGTCACATTTGTTTGGTCGTTCATTCCGATGATGAGGATGATAATGAAAATCGTCGCTCACCAAATGCAAAACCTAACCGGATAAGCTATACGGCTGATGAACTTGCTGAAAAGGGATTCCTAACCCCAGTTCAAAGGAATGGTGATCTTCTATTTTCAAGATGTGATGTGAGTGCAGCAAAGAAGGCTCTACTAAACCCCAAAGTGAAGGAAGTTCTGTTTACCACTCCTCAAGTCAAGTTTGACATTTCCCCCGATGAACAAGAAAAGATGCTTGCAAAAGCTGAACAGGTCCTCTGCTTAATGACTGGACACTTCAAGGATAAATCAAGCTTATGGTATCTCGATAGTGGCTGCTCAAGGCATATGACCGGAGATATCAATTTATTGGAAGATGTCCGTGAAGAAAAAGGGCCATCAGTAACCTTCGGAGATAATAACAAAGGAAAGACTGTGGGATATGGAGTCATCCGAAAAGGAAAAATCACCATCCAAGAAGTCTCTCTAGTTATTGGTCTACAACACAATTTACTCTCAATATCTCAGTTCTGTGATAAAGGACTGCAATGCCACTTCACTTCAAATTTCTGTCTCATCAAAGATGGCACATCCGGCGTCACCTTGCTTAAAGGGATTCGTAAGAAAAACGTTTATATTGTTGATTTTACTTCATCTTGCATTTATTCTAATCTCTATTTTGTAGCAAAGAATGTTAGCGAAAATAGTTGGCTGTGGCACAAAAGACTAAGTCACTTAAACTTCAAGTATCTATCCAAGATTGGAAGAGAAAATCTAGTTCGTGGTCTACCCAAAGTAGCTGATCATCACGATGAGAAGTGCACAGCATGTCAACTAGGCAAACAACCAAAGGCGTCTTTCTCCAGCAAGACGACACCTTCAACTTCAAGATGTTTGCAGCTGCTACATATGGATTTGTTTGGACCTGTTACTACCGCAAGTATTGGTGGAAATAGATATACCTTAGTTGTGGTAGACGATTATTCAAGATATACGTGGGTTGAAATGATGATCTCAAAGGATGATTGCTATGACATTTTGACCACACTCTTCAGACAGCTCCAAACACAAAAAGAAGATGACATCGTTAGTGTTCGATCCGACAACGGTACAGAATTCATGAACAACGGTGTAGCTCAGTAATGTGATGACCATGGTATTGACCATAACTTCTCTGCTGCTGGAGTTCCTCAACAAAATGGTGTTGTGGAAAGGAAGAACAGAACGTTGATAGAGGCTGGAAAGACAATGATTGCTGAAGCTAAGCTACCTCAATACTTTTGGGCTGAAGCCGTCAACACAGCATGCTTCACTCAAAATAGATCCCTCATCAACAAGACCTACAACAAAACTCCTTATGAACTTTGGAGAGGAAGAACCCCCAACATAGCATACTTCAAGATATTTGGATGCAAATGCTTCATACTCTACAACGGTAAAGAACATCGAGGTAAATTTGCTCCTAAGGCCGATGAAGGTATATTTATTGGGTATGCTAAACACTCAAAAGCTTTTCGTGTATTTAATAAAACCACTCTTAAGATAGTTGAATCTGTCCATGTTACTTTTGATGAACATTCTCTCCTTGAGCCACATATGGCTCCAAATGTTGCTGATGATTTTGTTGAGCTTAATGACACAAGTACAAATCAACCACAAAATCAGTCAACTCAAGGAAACCCACCTACCTCAACTGCACCTCCATCCACCTCTCATGAAGCACCAGAAGCTACCACATCTGCTGCTACCTCAAATGGAGTTGAAGTTGAAACACCCATCAATGTGGAAGAACATATCCCTCAAATTACTTATGATTGGGATGGCATAAATGATGTACCACTAGAAGATTTACAACCACCATCAACTCAACCAGATATACCTCAAGAAGTTCGTGGGGTTAGAGATCACCCAATTCAGAATATCATTGGTGATTTGCATTCTGGTGTTCGAACAAGAAGATCAAACTATGATGCACTTACCGCATTTATATCTCAAGTTGAACCCAAGAAAGTTGATGAAGCACTCCAAGACTCAAGTTGGGTTGTTGCTATCCAAGAAGAGCTCAACCAATTTGAAATATGCAAAGTTTGGACCTTAGTTCCAAGGCCACAAGATCAAGGAGTGATTGGTACAAAGTGGGTGTTCCGAAACAAGATGGATGAGAATGGAAGCATCATAAGGAACAAAGCTAGGTTGGTTGCACAAGGATACAGACAAGAAGAAGGCATTGATTATGATGAAACTTTTGCCCCCGTTGCAAGACTTGAAGCTATAAAAATATTTTTAGCTTATGCCTCTTTCAAAAGATTCAAGTTATATCAAATGGATGTGAAGAGTGCATTCCTCAACGGTGAACTTCAAGAAACAGTCTTTGTTGCTCAACCGCCCGGATTTGAAGACCCCAAATTTTCAAATCATGTCTACAAACTCCGTAAAGCTTTATATGGACTCAAACAAGCTCCACGTGCATGGTATGATACTCTATCTAAATTTCTCTTAGAGGAAGGCTTCAAGCGTGGTAAGATCGACACAACTCTATTCATTGCTAAATATCATGATCATACTTTATTAGTTCAAATATATGTAGATGATATTATTTTTGGTTCTACTAATGAATTGTTGTGTAAGCGATTTGAGAAGCTAATGAAAAGCAAATTTGAGATGAGCATGATGAGAGAATTAACATTCTTCCTTGGGCTTCAAATTAAACAATGTGCTGAAGGCATCTTCCTCAATCAAGCAAAGTACACAAAGGACCTTATCAAGAAATTTGGACTTGAAAATGCAAAGGCATATGACACTCCTATGGCTGCTGGTAACAAGTTAGATAAAGACTTGAAAGGTAAAAAGGTTGATCAAACCTTATACCGAGGTATGATTGGTTCTCTTCTTTACTTAACTGCTAGTAGGCCAGATATCATGTTTAGTGTTTGTGTTTGTGCTCGTTATCAAGCGGACCCTAGAGAAGCACATCTTATTGCTGTTAAACGTATTATTCGATATCTATCTGGGACTATTAACCTTGGACTTTGGTACTCCAAAGAGTCAAATTTTGATCTTATAGGTTACTCAGATGCAGATTATGCAGCATGTACAATAGACAGGAAAAGCACGAGTGGAACTTGTCATTTCCATGGAAATCGACTTGTTTCATGGGCAAGCAAGAAACAAGCCTCAGTCTCTGTATCTACCACAGAAGCTGAATATATAGCTGCTGGAAGCTGCTGCTGCCAAGTGCTCTGGATGAAGCAACAATTGGTTGATTACGGAATCAACGAAGAAAATTGTCCAATCTATTGTGACAATACATCTACCATTGCTGTCTCCAACAACCCTGTCATGCATTCAAAAACCAAACACATTGATATCAAGTACCACTTTCTCAAGGATCATGTGGAAAAAGGTAATATCCATCTAGAGTATGTGAGTACTGACAATCAAATTGCAGATATTTCACCAAGGCTCTTGATTCGAAGATATTTAGGTATCTTAGATGAGAAATGGGCATGCTAGAGCTTTAATTACTTGTCCATATATCTTGATTGTGCCAATGTCTTATGTTTTATCTAGTCCAAAACCAAGCAGGCTCCAGCGGTCAACCATCCTACCGGTCAAGTAACCACGGTCGAATCATCATGACCCATGAAGTGTACTGACCGCATCTATGTTGGCCGCAATATAGTGTCGACCGCATGAAACAAGTGAAATTTGTTCAAGGCTTTAAAGAAGCCTACCGCATAGGAAAATGATGACAATGGTTCACTGCTTTATAGAAGCTTTTCTTAGCCAAGGTACCCTCCTGACCGCATAAGGTCACGGTCAAGCACCTGACCGCAAAAAGCTAGGTGACCAGGTAAGTGTTTCTAACTCAGCAAATTCTGAGGATCTTCCTAGTCATCCAAGGGGCAATTCTGTAATTTCCTGTTTTCCCTCGTCTTTATTTAATTCAAATCATTTGCAATTAATTTTATTCCCTTATTTATGTCCGCCGTCACTATCCATGCATTTATAGTGAAAGGACATTACTGGTCAAATCCCTGAATGTGCAGAGTTAACCTCCCACTTCTCTGCACAAACCGTTCCACTACTCCTTAACCTTCACCACTCTACTTTTCAGAATTTGTTTCTCTCTCTCTATCTCATAACTTTCTCTCTCTATTCCCCAGTTCTCTCTCTCCCTCTCACTCCTGAACTCAGAAAGGAGATTGCCAAAGATAAGCATGCTAAAGTGAACATCTCTCTCTCCAAGGTTTTTGACATCAAAACCATGAGATCTACTTTCAGAAATCGTTTTGGTGATACTCAGTACCAAGCTTACCTAGCAAAGGACCGCAAAAAAAAGTATGTTCCTCCTCACTATACCAAGGCAGCTAGGATAGCCTTCAGACTGGATCAACCGCAGGATTCAACCGGTGACCAAAATGATGATGATGACAGTGAAGGAGAAGAAGCAAGGGAAGCCCGGTTGGTTAAGGGCAAAGCTAAGGCCAGTGCATCTACCACACCCCCTCTCAAATCTAAGCCCTTAACAGGGATCAAGTTCAAAGAACCAGTTTTTCCAAGTTCCAAATCTCTGTCCCCTCCTCCTCCGGTCTCCAAACTTTCCGCTCCTCTAAGGCAAGTCAAGCCTACCGCTCCTCCTCGCTCTACCGCCGTCCGGTCTACCGCCTCATCTCCTACCGCTCCCTCTAAGTCTCTAAAACCTAAGGCTCATCTCCCGCATAATCTAAGGGGGAGAAATCAAAGAAAAGAGATTTGTCTCTAAGTCCTCAGCAAGTTTCCAAGAAGACAAAGGTTTCCAGACCTCCTCCATCGACCGTTTCTCCTGATTTTACCCCATCCGGTTCACCTACTCAGGGAGACCGTGAAGATGTTATTGAGATTGCTCCACCCCAGCGCCTGAAAAGGCAACCAATTTCTAAACCAACACTTGGTTTGGTTGATGAACCTACCGATGAAGAGGTAGAGGATGTATCTGGTGATGGATCAGAACATTCTGATGATAATGCTGGTGATAATGTTGAGGTTGATAAGGGTATCAATGCTGATAGCCCGGTTTTCAGTGATGATGAAGTTCCTGCAAATGTTGAGAAGCTTGCTGTGTCTGAGAAAGAAGTTGAAAAGGATGAGCTAGTGCCTGAGGATGAGGGTCACGGTCAAGCAGATGACCATGTACCCAGTGACCATGCTGGTAAAATATCCATGTCTCCCACCAGGCCTTCCACTTCTGAACCTCCGGTCGATCCAATTGCTCATTTGTTGACCGCAGTGGAAATGCTTACTCAAATCAATCTGGATTCCCAAACCCAGATCTCAAAGCTGACCGCCAATCAGGCCGCTCTTCATGAAGAAATCTCTGAGCTGAAGTTTGCCAACTCCGTGCTTAAGGACCAGGTTACTGCTCTTCCCTCTCAACTGATTGAGACCATTAAGGGGGAGAGAGAGTACGTATCAAAGGCTATATCAGATGCCCTCTCCGGTCAAGCAGGCAGCAGCTCTTCGAGGCCCGGTCAAGCTGGCAGTTCTACTTCTACCGCTCTTGTTGCTCCAAGTGCCTTCATGGTAACTCCGGACTTTATGAACCAATCTTTCCTTATTCAAACAAGAGCCATCATGAAGTGCTTTTCAAAGGAAGTCTTAAAAGCTTCGATAGACATCTCAAAATCTATGGAGGATGTTAAAGATGAACTTTCTCTGGAAGTAAAGAAAGTAAGAGTGTCGGTGGAAAAAGATGTTGACATTGCCCTGAAATCCGCTATGACCAATCTGAATGAAAGCTTGGGTAGGAAATTGGAAGCATTCAAACAAGCCATGATTGTCCACACCAACCGCCTCAATGACCAATCAAATAAAATTGATTTACTGTCAAATCGAGCTAACACTGTGATGAACAGGATCAACCGCCATGGTAATCTAGTTGCAAATCAAGAGGCAGAAGCAGGACACGGTAATGTAAATGCTCAGGGTGAAGATGATGAAGATGGAGTGACCGTGCCTATTCTCATTCCCGGTCTCTCCATTCCCTCTTACCACTTTCCCTTCTCCGACCTCACTGAAGATGATCTCCATGCTTTCGACCGCTTCTAAGCTATCCTCTACCGTGATCTTGTTTAAATCTATTTGATATGACCGTGTGTGGTCTTTGAAACATTTGTTAATGTTTGTCCCAAAACAATTTTTATTTTCTGTTTGTTTTATGGTTTGTAAAACCTTAATCACCTCTTTTGGTTTGCACTCCCTATGCTTGAATGAATATCTTTTTGGAGTGCCTCTGAATGTTTGTTTGATGCATTTGCTTTCTTATTGCTATTTCTCTCAAAAATGCACTCAAACCTTGTATTTCTATCTTGCTAGGATTAGAATTTTATTTTATCTTTTTAGGCTGATAGAAATCTATGACATTGGCTTAGAATGTGCATTGACTTGGGGCATGATATTTAATAAAACAATATTTCTTGAAAACATGCTATTACCAAGTACAATGAATTAGCCTTTGTTATAGTAGGTAATGGTCTCAATCAAATAGGTGGAGATTGTTGGGTATGCTTATTATAAACCACTCCTATTACCTAGATTTGATTGATCCCATAACTTAATTTTATCTTTTGTGGACTTTAGGATATATTGTAAGAAGTGTTAAACTTCATTTTTTAGAATAGTCCACTTTGATAGTATAGGCTTTAGATTGATAGGCTTAAAATTTTCTAAATCTGGAATTTTAGTGGTCAAGTCCTTGACCGTGAGAACTATCCTTGACCGTGGTAGGTCACCTGACCGTGGAAGACCACTCGACCGGAAAGCTCTCGACCGTGAGGCCTCGACCGCAAATGAAGATGTCCAAGTAACCCAAGTTTGTTCAAACTTAACCTTGGTCAAACTATGGTTAGTTTAGAACGTTGCAAAATTCAAATTTCAAATTTGAAAACACATTAGTGGGACCACCACTACTCTACAACAAAAGGACAACTCAAACTGAGCTCCAATCAGAATTCAACAGCTCACTGTCCTTCAACTTGGAGCCCAAGTAATTCCAACAGCTATTTTCTCATTCAAGGCTATAAATAGCCCTTAAGTTCTTCATTGATCATAGCTGAGATTTAAAAAGAGAGAAATTGCTATTGAAATACTTGGTGATTGAAGATCATACTCAAGATTTCCAGAATCCTTTGAATCTTCAAAGAACTCACCTTCAAACCTTCAAAGATCTCCAGCAACATTCAAGTCATCTCAAGCCTTGTAACACTTAAGATTCATTAGGCTCTACAATCACTTAGATTTTAAAGAGCTTCTGATTCTTACACACACACTCACTCCAATTGATCAATCACATAGATTGAATCAAAAGGGATACACTGGTCTAAGTCTAGGATTTATTCTTCATAGAAAGTAGGTGTTGATTCAAAGCTTCATCTCTGTAATCTGTACTCACAAGAATCAATATATACCTCCATTCAAAATCCAAGACTGACCATCTTGGTAAAGGACGTAGATCTTTTAACAGATTGAACCTTTCCAAATACTTGTGTCATTTTACTTTCTGCAAATTTACTTTCAAATATTGTTCATCTTGTTCTTCATTGTTCATATTAATTTTGTTTGTCGTTTAGTGTTTGATCTTACAGATATTCAAACGTATTGTGAATTGTGTTTGTTTGTTCCCACATTGCCTAAGTTAAAATCTGACTAACTTATCTTTTGCCAAAAATTCTAAGACATCAACTTTCAAACTCAACCATATCTTGACCGCAAATCTCTTGACCGCATAACTCTGACCGCACCTCACTCGACCGGAAAACTCTTGACCGTGAGTGAGCTTCTATACTTAGAGAATTTTATCAAAACATCCTTACCTTATTTCTGTCGAAAACTTACGCTGTGTATATTACACCTTGACCGCGTGGTTTATTACTTGACCGCAAAACTCAAGATTGTAAGCACTTGGTTGAATTTTGAAAAAGGGTTGAAATTTTAAGTAGGCTATTCACCCCCCCCCCCTCTAGCCTCCTTTCATACCCTTGTTGTGTCTTTGGGACCAACACATGTGCTGCTTGCTATCAAGGAAAATTGATAATTAAGCCATCACCAGCAAAAGTTGGAGTTGAATCTCCAAAAATTTTAGAGCGAATTCAAGGTGATATATGTGGACCAATTGATCCACAATGTGGACCATTAAGATATTTGATGGGTTTAGTAGATGCATCTACTATATGGTCACACGTAAGTTTATTATCTACTCGCAACCTGGCGTTTGCGAGATTGCTCGCTCAAATAATTAGATTACTATCACAATTTCCAGATTATGTGATCAAGACAATTCGCTTTGATAATGCTTGTGAATTTACATCAGAGGCTTTTAATAACTATTGTACATCTATTGGAATATATGAACATCCAGTTGCTTATGTTCACACACAAAATGGTTTAGCTGAAGCATTTATTAAACGAGTTCAGTTAATAGCTAGACCATTGCTTATGAGAGCAAAGCTACCTGTCGTAGCTTGGGGACATGTTGTGTTACAACCAGCAGCACTTATACGCATCATGCCATCGAGTTATCATAAGTTCTCCCCATTACAATTGGCTTATGGTCAGGAGCCAAATATTTCCCATCTAAGAATTTTTGGGTGTGCAGTATATGTTCCAATTGCTCCACCACAACGCACCATGATGGGACCCCAACAGAGATTGGGGGTATATGTTGGGTATGATTCTCCTTTTATTATAAGATATCTTGAACCATTAACAGGAGATCTATTTACGACACGTTTTGCCGACTGTCATTTTGATGAAAAAATATTCCCAACATTAGGGGGAGAAAATAATAAGATGGAAAAAGAAATCAAGTGGAATACGTTGCAATATCATCTTTATCCCCGTACAAAGCAATGTGAACTAGAAGTTTGAAAAATAATCCACTTGCAAGAAATAGCGAATCAATTGCCAAACGCATTTACTGACCTAAAAAGAGTGACAAAGTCACATGTTCCAGCTGTAAATGCTCCTATACGGATTGACGTCCCGATTGGACAATCCGTTCATGAATCTAAACCACGCCTGAAGCGTGGAAGGCCTATCGGTTTCAAAGACAAAAATCATCGAAAGAAAAAAAGAGCAAATTGTGAGAAAAACCTCGTCGAGGTAAACGAATCTCTTGAAGAGATACATGACAAATTTGATCAAATACTTCTAGAAGAAGTTCAGGTACCTGAAATCATTAAGAATGATGAGATCTCGATCAGTTATGTCACTACTGGAATAAGATGGAACCGAGAGAAAACAATTGTCGATAATATTTTTGCATATAATATAGCACTTAATGTTATGGAAAATAACGAGGATCATGAACCAAGGTGTATCGACGAGTGTCGATGCAGAAATGATTGGCCAAAATGGAAAGACGCAATTCAAGCAGAATTAAACTCACTTGAGAACCGTGAGGTTTTCGGGCCTGTAGTCCATACACCTGAAGGTGTAAAACCAGTAGGGTACAAATGGGGTTTTGTGCGAAAACGAAATGAAGCAGGCAAAGTAATAAGATATAAAGCACGTTTTGTTGCACAAGGATTTTCGCAAAGACCTGGAATTGATTAAGAGGAGACATATTCCCCTGTGGTGGATGCAATTACATTTCGCTATCTCATTAGTCTGGCAATAAATGAAAAGCTTGATATGCGTTTAATGGATGTTGTCACTGCATATTTGTATGGCAGACTTGACAATTATATTTATATGAGAATCCCATAAGGATTCAAGATGTCTGATGCATGCAATTCAAACTCCCGGGAAGTTTGTTCTATTAAATTACAAAGATCTTTGTATGGTTTAAAACAATCAGGACGGATGTGGTATAACCGTCTTAGTGAATACTTGGCAAAAGAAGGATACACGAATGATCCTATTTGTTCATGTATTTTCATTAGAAAGTCGGTTTTAGGATTTGTAATAATTGCTGTTTATGTTGATGATCTCAATATTATTGGAAGTCCAGAAGAACTTTCAATAGCTGTTAATTACTTAAAGAAGGAATTTGAGATGAAAGATCTGGGAAAGACAAAGTTTTGTCTTGGCCTACAAATCGAGTACCTTAAACAAGGTATACTTGTCCATTAATCAACTTATACAGAAAAAGTCCTGAAACGTTTTTATATGGATAAATCACATCTATTGAGTACCCCAATGGTTGTTCAATCACTTGATGTGAAAAATGACGTGTTTCGGCCTCGAGAAAATAATGAAAAAGTTCTTGGTCCAGAAGTACCATATCTTAGTGCAATTGGTGCATTAATGTACCTCGCTAATAATACAAGACCTGATATTGCCTTCTCGGTAAATTTATTAGCAAGATATAGTTCCAATCCAACCCGAAGACATTGGAATGGAATAAAGCACATATTTTGTTATCTCCGAGGAACTACTGAGATGGGCTTATTTTATTCATATAATTGTGGATCACAGCTTATTGGCTATGCAGATGCAGGTTATTTATCTGATCCCCATAAGGCTCGATCTCAAACATGTTATTTATTTACAACTGGATCTACAGCTATATCATGGCGTTCCACGAAACAGACGTTAGTCGCCACTTCATCAAATCATGCTGAAAGTATAGCAATCCACGAAGCAAGCCGCGAATGTGTTTGTCTAAGATCAATGATTAAACACATACGAAGGACGTGTGGATTAGCTTTGGATGCGAAAAGTTCAACAACACTATTTGAAGACAATACAACATGTATAACTCAACTCAAGGGTGGATATATCAAAGGTGACAGAACAAAGCACATATCACCAAAGTTTTTCTTCACTCATGATCTTCAGAAAAATGGTGAAATTGATATTCAACAAGTTTGTTCAAATGACAATCTTGCGGACTTGCTTACGAAGTCATTACCAACTCCAAGATTTAAGAAATTAGTGCATGATATTGGAATGAGGCGACTAAGAGATCTTGAGTAATGTTTTATTCAGGGGGAGTATCCAGAAGATACTAAGATTACATTGTACTATTTTTCCTTTGTGTGGGGTTATTTTTCCCACTGGGTTTTGTTACCCGCCAAGGTTTTAACGAGGCAATGAGTGTTGATTGAAAAGATTTTGCATTGTACTCTTTTCCTTCGAGATTATTTTTCCCACATAGTTTTTGCTCGGAAGGTTTTTAATGAGGCAACACGTGCAACACTGATATCTTAGCAGCGGACATCCAAGGGGAGTGTTATAATATATTATTGGGTGGATGTCCTTTAAACTAAAAGTTTACAAGATAATCTTTCGCGGAGTTTACTAGGGAAGCTTTGTAAATATCTTCAGAGAGAGAAGCTTACAAAAGAAGCAATTTCCTCCTATAAATAGTAAGCTCTAGTTTTCATTTCAATACACCTCAGAAGTTCATAACTTCTATCTTTCTCACTTGTATACTGATAGTCTTGAAATAAAATATTCTCTATTAAAATTCTGCTCTTAATTCTTCAGTTTTATAACAAAAATCTATTAGTCTGATAGTGGCTCAAAATATAACGGCAATGTGGCAATGTTAAGGGCACTGTAATTTAAAATACCAACAAATAAAAATAAGATTGGCAATTAATTACCCAAATATAAGATCTTCTCTAAATTCTTCTTTAGACCCTAATAAGCAAGTGAAAGAAGCTCCTTACATATAGTTTTACTGTTCATATTTTAAGAAATTAATTTAAATTGTGGATGATAATCGAACTAACATCAATATAGAAAAGGCTAAACTCTTATTTCAAGAACGATTTCACCAACACAAGGACCATCACATAACGACAGGACAAAAAGTACCAAATTGAAACCCTAATTTGACTCAAAACACCACCACCGCCGCCGCTAAACCCAAACTCAAACCCTAAAACCCCAAATTGAAAAACGCATCACAAATTGAAATCGCCGTAGAATCTGATCTGATCAGATCAGATCTAGCAAAGTTGACCACAATCAGCAATAGTAACAGGCTTCGAGGTCTTTCCATTGCTGGATCCAACCTTCTCAATCGCCCTAACAACTTCCATTCCCTCCACAACTTGCCCGAACACGACGTGCTTTCCATCCAACCAGGATGTTGTCTCTGTACAGATGAAGAACTGCGACCCGTTCGTTCCCGGTCCGGCGTTGGCCATCGACAGAATACCTGGACCGGTGTGCTTTTTGATGAAGTTCTCGTCAGCAAACTTTGATCCGTAGATCGACTCGCCTCCGGTGCCGTTCCCGGCGGTGAAATCACCTCCCTGGCACATGAATCCCGGGATCACACGGTGGAACGAGGATCCTTTGTAATGGAGTGGCTTTCCAGATCGGCCTTTACCTTTCTCTCCGGTGCAGAGTGCACGGAAGTTCTCGGCGGTCTTGGGAGTAGTGTCGGCGTAGAGCTCCATGACGATCCTGCCGGCCGGTGCACCGCCGACGGCCATGTCGAAGAAGACCTTAGGGTTTGGCATTCTCTCTCTAAATTGAAAAAATCTTGCTAATGTCTAATTGTATGGTGCGCTTAATCGTTGCGAGTCGGGGTTTATATAGGGGGTATGTGGGTTGTGAATGGTGGATTGACTACGTTTCAATATAATCCTACGGTTCAGATCCAACTTTCCTTTGATAATATTAAAAAATCTATTTAATTTTTATAAAAGATTTTTGATTACTTATTTAGATTGTCTTTTAATGGCCTTGTTTGATTTTAATGAGTGGTTCTATTCACACCCTCATCTTGTAAGTACAATACGTCTATAATTTTATACTCCTCCGTCCCATTTCAAATTACAAATACTAGGTTGACACAGGGATTAAATGAAAAAGTGAAAAAGGTGATGTGTTGTGAGTGTTGATAGTTGAGTGAGAGAGAGAAAGTGGGGTAGAGAATACAGTAGTTAGTGGGTTAGTGAATGTGAGTGTG
Organism: Campanula takesimana; assembly: GCA_026119855.1. Lineage (NCBI taxonomy): Eukaryota > Viridiplantae > Streptophyta > Magnoliopsida > Asterales > Campanulaceae > Campanula > Campanula takesimana. Next base: position 366,133 of record JAOWBW010000720.1, read on the forward strand.
CAAGTTGGTTAAAACTTGCCATTTTTGGATTTTGCAATTTTAGTTGGGACACCCTTTTTGGCAACTTTTGCAATTTGAAATGGGACGAAGGGAGTATATCATCATATAAAATATTTAGTAAATTTGCACTTATTTCTGAAATGTGTTGCGGCATTTTGTAAGTAAATGAAACTTGTTTTCAAAATACGGGGTAACATTTTTCATAAATAACTAACACTTACTCTGCTCGGGCTCGAGCTTTCACGAGCCGAGCCCGAGCAGAGCTCTAGCCAGCTCGGTTCATATAACAGCCCCACCCAATACAAAAGTTCTCGACGGTCTTGAGAGTTTCGTCTGCAAAGAGCTCCATGACAATTACGTTGGCCCTTGCACCGCTGATTCTTATATGAAAGTATACCCTAGTGTTTGCCATTATCTCTCTATCAGGTAAATTAAAATATCAATGAATTTTGATTGTCAAATAGTATAAGTTAAATCGGTGCAATTAAGGGTTTATATAACAATTTCTGGCGATAGATGCCGTACGTGGTATATGCTTTCAATATTCGAGAAAATGGAATAACATTTCCAATAATGATAATAATATAAAAAGAGATCGAGTGATCTATAATAAAACCTTTATGTGAATAAGTTGAAAGTTAATAGGATAAAAATGGATTTCTCCCAATTTATGGACCACCTCATCCATGATTCCGCATCGCTTGTCAGTCACATCACTCCATTTATTTAACACATTCTAATTCAAGTAGTCCAACAAGAAGTACTCCCTCCGTTCTTATTTACCTTACAAAAATTGCCATTTTGGGTGTCTCTATTTACATTACAAAATCTTAAAAAGGAAACTTTTAAACATTTTTTAAATAGTGGACCCACTTGTCATACTCACAACAACTATCCATTTACTTTTCTCTACCCACTTTCTCTCTCTCACTCAACTATCTACACTCACAATACATCAACTTTACAATCATTTTCTTATTTTTTGTGCAAAGTCTCATTTTTGTAAGGTAAATAGAGACGGAGGGAGTATATGCATTCAACGTAGAAGACATTTTTTTGAGGTTAATTCAAAATTATGTGAAAAATTTGTTTTACGCTCAGTGTAAAGAAAACATATTTTTCATCTTATAGAAGACTCATTTTTTTATCTCTTAGTGTAAAATATATATTTTTTCATAAAATTGACTCAAATTACAATTGCCACGGTAGAAAAAAAAAAGAGTAGATTCATTAATTTAACAGCTATAAATCTAGAGTATTAATAAAACTCATTTTTTAAATTCTTTATTATAATCCACATAAATTCAATAGAAGACACTAATTTTAGGAAGAGACTCCGAAAACATGTAAATTACTAAAATTGTAGTCCTACTTCTCTTTTCTCCAAGGAACTAGTACATCGATCTCAGCTCAATGTGCACAGTATGACTTTTGTAGTCAACTCAACTAAAATTTGACCATAATTTTATGAAAATCTAGTATATCTCTATGCAATTCTAAAAAATGTTATTAATAAAATTCCTTTCAGAGAAACAATAACAATTTTTAAAATTGCACAAAAATATCTTAATATTCATATAAGTATGGTCAAAGTTCAATTGAGTTGACCAAATGAAAAGTAAATGTGCACATTGAGCTGAGACGGAGGTAATATATACTACCTACTCGTCAACATTCAACGTTTTTAAGGAATATACTTAATTTTCTACACGTTGTTTGTAAAATGTTAGAATTACATTTTTTTGAAAATTTAAATAGCAATTTTGTTTATGCTACATTTATTATTACGGTACGGAAGAACTATTTCATTGCCAATATAATTGATATCCTGACATGAGGAAATGGTCAAAAAAGCTGTGAGGTCAATAAGACACGGGCATCCTATTGCACATTGACCATACTACATAACATTAAATATCTATTCAAATGACCATTTGTTTCTTTCTTTCAAAAGCAATAAAGCAATTGTATTACTCTTTTTTTTTTTTTTTTTTTTAGAATATAAGTATATAACAAAGGAGCAAAGCTAGGGGCACAAAATAAGTTCACAAAATCTTGCTCACAACATGAGGTGGCGATATTTTATTGGTTGCATCGATAATGGACCCGCCACACTCTAATTAAAAACACCAATAACATTATTACACATAAGATTTTGTGAGCAAGTTTTTGTGAGTTTTTTGTGCCCCTAATATTATTCATAACAAAGTATCATGTTTCTTGCAAACTATAAAAAGAACATTACAATTTCACTCCCCTTACTCTAAATGAATGTTCAAATTTTATTTGAAAATTTCTATTATAATCCCTCCGTCTTAGAGTAAGTCCCGGAGTAAGAGTTAACTTTTTTTTTTGTCTACCCCCAAATTAAGTGTCTATTTCTTAAAAATAGCAAAAAATATTAACTATTCCACTCACTCATTCTCTCACCTACTTTACTTTTATACTCACAACTCCAATCATCTTCCTATTCCATACCCCACTTTCTATTTCCTACCTCAATTTTCATACTCACAACACTTACATCACTTCTACAATTTCTTAATCTCTGTGCAAATGAAAGGGTCAACACTTACTCTAAAACATATAAAGTACTCCCTCTGTCCCAGAAAGATAGTCTCATATTGAGTTTTTATAGTCAACAAAAATAAGCTTTAACCAAACATTGGTGTCAATTTAATGATTTATCAATTACCAATCTTAGAATTTCACTAGAATGATTAGATCGTCACCAATGGTTGGTCAAAGTTCATTTTTGTTGACTATAAAAAGTCAAAATGAGACTATCTTTCTTGGATGGGACAGAGGGAGTATATTTTAGTGACAAAGATTCTTATGTAGTATTTTTGTATTCCTCATTTCAAAGATTTAGTTTTATAATTATAAAAAAGACTAGTGAGAAAAATTAGTAAAAACATTTGAAGACAGATATTTTTAAAAAAGACATTAATTTTGAGACTTATTTTTAAAATGGATTTTGATTTAGGTTTCGAGAAATATAAAGGCATAAACACTTATAAATTAATAAACTAAACTTTCAAACGTGAGTTCTACACATTGAACATAGACATTAGAAGCAGCTATTGTAATTCAACTTCCATTTTTGGCACTCTAGCTGACTGGGCATCATTTTTCTTGTAAATGTATGCACAACAAACAGAACTAGTATAAATATCACATTTGAAAATTAAAGTGCTAATAGCAACTCGAATCGAAGCCATACACCCATTATGAGGGTGGGTTGCTATTCACACGCGTAAATTTCGTATTCACGTTTGACAGTGTTGCACGTATAAAATAACTAGCCTACATACGGGTGCATTTAAAAATCTTGTGAGTATGAATAGCAACACTCAACATTATACTGCTCAAAAAGGTCAAAAGTTGCAACAAAAAGACTTTCATCTTCAGGAACAACCCAAAAAATAGGGATGCTATTAAAAAGGTTAGAACAATAAGATGAAAAACACAGAGTTTCCCTTATAGCGTGTCTATCCGCTCCAAATGCCTCACCAAGTTTGTTTTAGATTACAATGGAAGATTAGCAACGACTAAAAGTTAGTAATCGAAAATTACCTGTAATAACGTTTTACAGGTCAGTTTGAAAAGTCTCACAAGAAGCCTTCGGTCTGTAATAATCCAGGATAAACAAATGATGTGATTTGTTTTAAGCGCTTCATTTGTTCTTTCAAAAAGGCATGCCCCTCGGTTACTGCACAAATTTGAACACCAAAGCACGTCAAGAAATTTTAAATTCGTATAAAAATTTGAAGCGAGGTATACATATAACTGAATAAATACGAGTACCTCTTAACAACAATTTGATTTCCTTGGAGAAATCTTCAACACGCCCCAACACAGGTCTTATCCCACAAATTTGCGAGACACAGAATTCTAAGTATAGTGCCATTTCTGTTATATGCAGCAGTAAAGTACAGACATCCCGTACTTCCGAAGGAACTTGCTTCAATTGGTTGGCCTCACACAATTCATGGACAATAGCAATTCCTTGATCCTGTTCCAGACACAAGTTTATTGAAAGGGCTTTTAAAAAGTGTAAAAATGCTTAAATTTAAAATTTGAGGCTAAGAACAGCAAACAAATTTCCCTTCATGACTGCTTTGATAGCTTGCCTAGTAGTCATTTCCAAATATTCCATCCGTCCTAGAAAGATAGTTGTATTTGGTTTTGATGGTCAACACAAGTGGACTTTGCCAAACATTAAGGTCAATTTACTTCTACAAATGAAAATGTGAAAAATTATTATTGATAAAATCAGATAAATCACTTAATTATATATCAATAACATCTTTTAGAATTTCACTAGGATGATTAAATTGATAGTAGTGTTTGGTCAAATTTTACTTGTGTTGACCATCGAAAACTAAATGGAACTATCATTTTGGGACGGATGTAGTATAATTTATAAGATATGAGAACATGCTTTGTTATAACTTTTGAAATCTTTTACAATAGACAATAATAATCACTACTTCTGTAAACCTTCAATATTGGTATATATACCCCAATGAAGGAAAATAAACAAAAAAAAGAACACCAAAATGAGAAAAAGCATATTCTTTATGAAAGAACGTGACTTATTTACCTGCAATCCATGCAAGATATCTGGCATTGGAAGCTCCGGAAAATGAGCAGCATCAACAAAACCAACCTCCTCTGCCCTTCTAGAAGCAGCATCAGCTTGAAGACACAAAAATTTCAAAAGATAAAACGCAATTCGGTATATCTCTATTGCTGCAATGTCCGAGAAACATGTTTGAGGAGTAACATCATTATTTTCAGTTGATTGGGCATTCGCTTTTGATGATAAAGTGGAAAATCTAGGATCTAGGCCACAACCAAGAGCTGAGAGCGAAAACCATCCATTTCTGCTTTTCACAAATGATGGCTTCTTGTACCACTCAAATTCCTCTTTAAGGATAGGATGACACAGGATGGGTGGGGCCCTGCCGGATTCTCCAAGAAGCTGGGTTCCCCTACTTATGAAAGCCAACAAATGGATACTTCTCTCTCTCAGTTGTGCATCCATATCTTTCATGGCCTTATTCCATGAATTCCGATGTTTAGCTAAAACACAGATCAATGTGAGGGTATATTGTGTCTCCTTGAGCACATTCAGACTAGTTGGCATTCTTTGAGTACGAGCTCTCTTCTTGTCGTTTACATTAAATGAAAAATCTAGTGTATTAAGATAATGAGAAACTAAATACGATTTTTCCAAGAAGAGGTACGAAATCACATAGTCAACCATATTCGAACTGGAAGAATTGTCCCCTAAAGATTGGATGATCGCTGTCACCACAGCCAAGCCGAGTCCCCAAATGTACTGAGGCTTTTCTCCTTTCTCAGGTAAGTTGGAGACAGAGATATTCTTTTCACCTTGAAGAACAGATAACGGGCCAACATCCAAGGAGTCTGAAAACAATACCCTCAATGAATCAAAAAATCCAGCATTAACAAGCATCTCGGCACCTCCTTTCACACGCGCAAGGGTCAAGATGAATTTCAATATCACGGAAACAGATGCAAGAGAACTCTTATCTTGAAGCTTTTTCATAACAAGCTGCAGATGGAGATGTTTCTGTATGATGGGAAACCATGTGGTAGGTGCAGAAAACCCTTTTAGGATTAAGTCAATACTAGTCAAGGAGAGGGTGCAAAGATCAGCAGGTTCAATGCAATTGCAGAGAACGGGCAAGAGGCCCAAACTTAGAGAAGATACCTCTGCATAGGCTTTTAAAGATGCCAGATCCGTTGCCCCAACAGCCTGTGAGTTTATGCAGCTGAACTCCATTGATGAGAGAAGCACCATAAGCAAAAGCTTCATTGTTGACTTAACAGCAGCAACTGATGGCCTGAAGTCACTTAAGATTTTAAGGGCAGTGCCAGATGTTTTCAAAATGAGTACGCATGCAGACAATGAAAGTCTATCATCTATAGATCTAATAAAATGGAGAAGAAATTCAGCTTGGGCTGCAAGGAAATCAAGTATCCATTTGCTAGAATCGGAGATTGGTTCTAATGATTCTAATGTGGCATGGATACTCTGGCATACATGGTCTATGCACGAAATTATTTGTTGCTCCGGAAGCGTCTGACCAATCGTAGCCTTCCTCTCAACTACCTGCAAGAGCAGGTAAAAGAAAAGTAATTATTCAGAGTAAATTACAAACTGAAGAATTCTGCACACATGTTTCCTTAACAGATGTAAACACTTTTAACAAAAAAAAAAAAAAAAAAAAAAAAAAATTCCTTCCTAGACAGGAGCAGTTTGGTTTTGTTAAAGAAAAGCCAGTAGTTCTGTTCGCGAGCGGAAGAAAGGAGCAAAGAAGACATCGGCGGATGCAGAAGCAGAAACTGGCTGCAAGCATTCAGAAGGAAATAGTCAAGGAAAGTCGCTGAGGTACGCTGTTTCGCTCTGCTGGATGCGTAGGATCCCGTATAACAAGCGAGCTCTTTACCCTAAAATTCAAGGTGTGGGAGCGATCCTGGTCAGGGAAGGCTAAGACGGCGCCTCGCGGTTATCTATGACCAACTTTCACAGAAAAGATAGTAGCGCATAGGGAAAGGCAATCAAGAGACTCTGGAGGGAATCATTTATGCTCAATTAACAATGCCACCGAAGGAGGCAGTAGGAATGAAGGAGGCCCCAAAAGACTCTTGATACGAAAGAGACCCCCTTGTAATCCTAGGAATAGCTCCATAGTTAGTGTCGGTTCTTAAGATATTTTGGCAGTGTATGTAGGTAGACAGCCAGCTAAAACCAAAATTTATGTATAACGGAAAATGGCTCACTTCTTAAGACTATGGCAATTAGCAACCCCATTCACCGTAAGGTTATACCTGAATAAGAAAGATGAAGGATTCCTCTCACAACCAGTTTTCGCATGAACAGGAGGGAGGCATAGATGCATTTTTTTTGTCTCGAAGAGGTACGAGGAATATCAATATCGTTGTTACAGCCATTATTATTAAGAATAAATAAATTCATTATGTAAGCATATAATCCCTCCATCCCAAAATGATCCTCCCACTTTTATTTATCGTTACTAAGAATGAACTTTGAGCTATATATTTAGGTTGATTAAATTATCCTAATGAAAATCTAAAACTTGTTATTGATAGTATTGTTGATGGCGCATCAATAACAAGTTCTTAATTTTCATTAGTATCACTAAATCAAACTAAAATTATTGCTCAAAGTTCATTCATAGTAACGATAAAAAGAGTGGGAAGATCACTTTGGAACGGTGGGAGTACAATAAATTAGAACTGCTACCATTTTTGAACATTGTACTTTTGTTTGATAATCACTTTCACCCAGTATCTAAGCCTTCAGGATTAAGTTTGAAGTTGGTGTCAGTGTGAACAACCCTATCCTATGCGCCTTGGCATTGGATTGGGGTATTGACAGTCAGGTTTATTTTAGAGATGAAAAAATATGTGGCGTATATAATTTTCGATCAAGTGAGCAAAAATAAGAAAGTGTAGTTTACTCTTAACAAAAGTGTCTCAAATTTGACGAGGTAGACAATTTTAATGACAAAAAAAAAAAAAAAAAAAAAAAAAAAAACAAAACAAAACACAAAAAACAAAATTTTAAAAGTGCTAAACTAACAAAGCTTTGAAAACAAAGGGGGTCAAGTGACACCCCAATAGAAAAAGAGATCTCAGTAGGATGGCCAAATGTAGTGTAAGATAGTCACAACTACTTAAAATTGTCTCTATATTTGCACAACTGAAGACGTGTTGGCTGGGCATTGATTCAACCAAAGCGGCATGACAAAGTAATATATCAGAATTTGTGGCAAATATAGAAAAAGATATTTCAGTAGGATGACAAAAAAATAAAACAAACAATAATTCAGTGAACTCACATCTTCGTCATACACCGGTATAATGGTGAGCAATGCTTTTAAAGCTGATATTTTGGAATTGGTTAGCAATATCATTGAGTTCACATCTTGCAAGTAGAGTAGCATTGCTTCTGCAACTGGTTTTGATGCTTTCCACTCTGAATAATCCCACATATCTATTCCCAAATCTGCTCGGAGACGATTGATGTCAAATAAGGAAACATCCTCAGCATAAAGTGAGAGGTCTCCTTCATGCTTAAGTTGATAACTGTCCAAGAACTTGGATCCTAGCAGATACTGAAAAAGCTCTTTGAATGGTCTATGGTCAATTTTTCGACCTTCAAATTCTCCTTGCAGATGGTAATACAAGTCACTAAGTACTAAACCATTAGACTTCTTTTCGTCACTGTTGAAAAGAGGAACACAAACAGAAATTATAAGAAAATAGCAGAAGAGAGGCATTATGTGAAGTAGAGACAATGAAGTGAAATTTCAACTTGTAACCTTCAGGTAAAGAGCAATAAACATGGGAACATCAGTGAGAATATGTCTTGTATGAATGATATCTCTAATAAGTGTGGAAGCAAAAATAAGGATTTGCCACAGCCTCGAACGGTGGACCAAAAATATTTGCACACAGCAAACACACTCTATACAATTAGTAAACTAGGTAGTTCATTTTCTAATGTATATACAAGCCCCCATCATCCTTTTTCCTAAACCCCCACGAATAATAAAGCAATTATGGATAAATAAATAAAGGAACAAACTGCCAGTAAATCAATCAAAAGATATGGCCAGTTAGTATTTGCAGAATTGCATCAATAATGCACAAGAAACCATTAATCATTTCCAAAATATCCATGTTTTCAGAGGCAAACACACTTTATGAAATTGAGCAAAATAGCTTGCTCATTCCTAATATATACACAAGGCCCCCATCATCCCTTTCCTGAACCCCCATGAATAATAAAGCAATTATGGAATATATAAATAAAGAAGAACAAACTGCCAGTTAATCTGGATATATGGCCAGTTAATATTTACAGAACTTCGTCAAAAATGTACAAGAAACCGTTATTCATTTCCAAAATATCCATGTTTTCAGAGCCAAAAGCTTTCCTCTACTCAAATTTTAGTTCCTTTTTTTCTAATTCTTTGCTTGGGTTGGAAGCTCCAAAAAGAGAATTTACATATTACTGTTATCATCATATGATCATATGATAATTAGAATATTATAGAACAATTTAACAATCAGAATCGTTTTTATGTGATGAATGAATCTACAGGAAGTAAGAGAGCAACCATCAATCCATCTTGTGATAATTTGTAGAAAAGATTCGTTTCCAAACAGCTATACCTGTAACCACGCTGTTTGTATTCAGTCGTTAGTTCAGAGAAAGCAGGCAGATCGCTCAACTGTAAATGCAAAGCATGCAAAACCTGAGTTAGACAAGAAGTGAACTGAAAGGAGAAGGACAAAGTATTAAGTACGAAAGGAGAATAGATGAAAGGGAGAACTAGGGTTGCACACAAGTTGAGCGACCGAACTTTGGGTCAGCTCACAATAGATATAGGCTTTGATCAGTCACCGCTCGGGCTAGCTTAAAGGTAAAACACAATGTTTAACTGGGCTAATGCCTCAGCGTTTCAAGATACTATATACACATACACACACGCACCCAAAAACATACACTCCCTTCGTCCCATCTTAAGTTACAAAAATTTCCATTTTGAGTGTCCCACTCAAAGTTACAAATTCCACTTTGAGTGGGACACTCAAAATGGAAATATTTTTATTAGATTTTAGATCGTGGGGATCACTTGTCAAACTCACACCAACTACCTATTTACTATACCCTACCACCTAGCCCACTATCCACACTCACAACTTCTTAATATTAAACACTTGTCCTTTCCCATTCCCACCTCATTTTTTGTAGTTTAAGATGGGAGGGAGTGAATAAATGTTAAGTGAGAATATATGAACCAGAATAGTATACACCCCTAAACAACTGAGCTAAAGATAAATGGTTTAAAATTATAATAGAGAGCACGAAATACTTTTAAAAATCTGCATAGGATCTGAAATTTATGAGAAGTAACATTAAAATAAGTAAAATAGCCATTCATGAGCCTAACTATGAACAAACAAAAGTTGGTTCATTCTAATTTAACTGAGCACAAAGCCCTTAAGAAACTGTGTTCAAGGTTGTTCACCAACAGCTCGTCTTTTTTGCCGCACCTAGTAAATGAACATAGTAATGTACGATGGCAGTAAAATATAATCTGTCAAAACTCCGAAGAAAATAAACTGCAGTGATTGGAAAGAGGAAGGCACCTTCTGTGATAGGACATTGATTTTCTCGATAAGTGATACAGACAAACTTCCTGTATCATTGCTTCTTAACTTAACCATCACATGAACACAGAACAGAGCAGCAGAAACCTGGAAAGAATATCTCAACAATAGGTAAGACGTGAAAAGATAAATTTAGATACAAGTTTAGTCTACGTTTATTTAAGGAGCTAAAAAATGGTGTATCTTTGAGGATTTTGACAAATATCGCTATGAGCAATCACTTCAACTACAGAGTTTGGACATCCCATGCACTATTAGGTTTGCTAAGGGTCTAATGTACACGGCGGCCGCGGGTTCCTTAGTTTCAAACATCAGACCTTAAGATCAAAGTGAAATTCACTTATCGATGCACAAAGGCTGGCACTAAAATATTTACACGATTTATGCATGATCTTGATCCACAATATGTTGCGCCAGATTTGAATTTCCATGTTTTCACAACATAACCATATATCTGCTATTTTTTTTCTTAGCTCAAACCAAGGGTTCTATAGCTGAATTCTACTGTTATGCCAGAGTTAAATAGTAATAATGGTGATCCCCGACTCGATTATACCCGCTTCTTGACTGTGTAGTGGCATTAGAGTTATATAATAACAACAAACAACAACAAGAAAGCCTTAATGGCAAGATTATTGGGGTCGGGTGACATGAATCGTCGAATAGAAACTAAATCTACCAAAATCAACCAAACCTTAGAAAAACCAGGAGAAGTCACAAGAGACATAATGAATACTAACACATAGCTAAGTGTACATGTATCATGACCAACGTTCATACATCGACAATTTGTTTGCAAAAGAGCAATAAAGAGAGAAGCACCGAGGAATCTACGATTAAATTATGTCCCTAAACCAAAACCCTACAATAAAAAAGTTAACAAAGTAATAAACAGAGGTGGAGACAAGTTTACCTTCGCTTTGAGATATTTGTCACAGTCATACTCAAACGTAACATAAGATTTGATCAGGTTGCTGAACACTGAGTTCTCGCACCAGGTTGACAAAATATCTTTTGGACCGCATACGCTAGCATCCTTGGCTTTCGCATCTTTTGTTGTTATAGAAGTTTGATTCGCCTGTATCTCAGCATGTAATACCTTCTTCTGCAGGAATATCTCATAAGACATGATTTGCAGAACATAAGATTGACACTGATATCTACTTGCTGAGCTTGAAGACTCTCTTTTACTCAGAGTTCCAGAACTGTTATCTAGCATACTTCCATTTAGCAAGACCAATGACAACTGTGTCCAGAAATTTTCGGATTTCTTCAGCCACTCCAAAATATTAGTAAACTGGGAAGCTCCTTGCCACAATGCCTTCAAGAAGTTTAGAACATTCAACAGTACGTTCGGGTCACTAGGAACATAAAAACCACATCAAACTAAAAGGTTGAAGGACATGATAATTAACTCAAAAAGAACAGCCAGTATAGTGATAATATCTGAATGTACCTCTTGATAAGCTCAGCTGATTTTCCAACGTATTCCCTTACCCCCTCAAGCAGATTTTCTTCCTTTGACCCCAATGAGCCAAAACTAATGTCCCTTATATTATCCTTTGCGCCAATAACCATAAGAAGAAAAGCAGGCTGAAATAAAAAAAGAATGTAGAAAACGTGGACAATAAGAGGAAGAACCAAAACAAATGTAGATGACAAACACAAACGGATTGTACAGATGGGAGATGCCAAGAATGATTAACACTCAGATACATGGCAACACTAAATCTAGCATAGTTAATAGCATAATGCAGTGACAGGAAAACTAATAGCATTATTTTGACGTCATGCAGATTGTTTTTTGCATACACACATAGGGAAAAGCCCACAAGATTTTTTATCACGTTAGAGCCCTAGTGAAAAGAGACACATTTACTTTATAAAGATCAACCGCTTGCTTGTACTTAATTAGAATAGACAAACCAGTCAGGAACAGCTGTTCATAGTAACAGATTCATTCTGATCCACACACTACACTGGCATGTAGATCTTTATTTTCCATAAATATTATAAAGACATGGGAAAGAGCGTACAAGATTTAATTCACATCTGGGAAAATGAAGTTATGCCTCGAGTAAAGGAAAAATATACTCCCTCCGTCCCATTTGAAGCTTCACCATTTTGGTGATGGCACACAAATTAAGGAAAGTGATGAGTGTAAGAAGGGTTGTGAGAGAGAAGAAGTTAGTGGGTATGACAAGTGGGGCCTACAATTTAAAAGTATGTGAGAGGGGAAAGTTAGTGGGTATGACTAGTGGGTCCCATAATTTAAGTATGTGAGAGGAAGAAGTGAGTGGGTATGACAAGTGGGGCCTACATTTTTTTTTACCATTTTAGGAAATGATGAAGCTTTCAACGGGACACTCATTTGGGTAAAAGGTGAATCTTCAAATGGGACGGAGGGAGTATTTACTTTTATACAGATCAAATGATTCACTATGGAAATAATCCAAGTTGACAAACACATACACCACCCACTGCTCAATAAAAATAACAAAAATATGTATAGAGAAATCTGGGTATCATAGCCTACAGAATGTCCAGTAAAGAATGCTTTCCATAAGATCGAAGGGTATCATTATTGCCAAATAACAACTGATTACTGATCAAAGCAAATCAATTTTGATAGTCAAAGTCAAAGATAGATCTCAACTATGAGTTAAGCAGCAGAAAGAACAATCTTCTGGATGCAATAAAAGAAACTAAACCTGGAAATATGCTGCAGAAGCCAGCATTTTGAATGTACAAATAACGAGATCATCATTCAATGATGCCTGCCCTCGGATAGTTGCGTTCACAGAAGCTTTGAGATCTGTAATCTGTCATGGCAAGCATTCAGGAATTAAAATTGGAGCAACCATGTCACCAGATAATTTTAGGAGCTAGCAAAAGGAGTATAACAGAGGGCATGAGCAAAATACTGACCTCCTTATCATCCAGAGCAAAGCAAGCACTCCCGGAAACAAATAGTTGCAAGAAATCTGCAGTAAAGAATAACATAGAGAGAACTCTCCCAGCACCCACTTGGATATTCTGCAGGAAGAAATTGATACAATTAGCATGAAAAATGACGGTCAAGAAAGTGCCTCATGATTACCACCTAGATATCAGTAAGAGAAGGCTCTTGAGAGACAGTCAACATATTCTGAACAGAAACAAAGACACAGATTAACCAATTATACGGTGTAACTAGACAACATAAATTGAGATTGTAAGAGTTGCTTTGGGTTCAGCACTAGCTTATGCAGTATTTACACGAAGCGACATCCTTCAAGTTCATAGTTGTTAGACCTAAATTTTAGAGGTAGTTAAAAGTACCATTAAGAAACCTAATTATAACAACGGTTCTTCAGGGAATAGAGATAGGCAATCCAACAAGGTCCAATCCTAGTTCCACCCAGTAACTAGTGCTTGTTATCCAGCAATTGGCATCATTAGAAAAAACATTGTAATTCCATCCCAATATAGACAGTTCTATCAGCTACCCTTGCGGTATCGAATGGAGGAGCGTGGTTAAGAGTATATATCCAAGTCATCAACATGAGTTCAAGCAAGCAACAAATCAGTTTCATCAATTGCCTAAACATTTAAGAAACTACATAGTAATAACCACGTAACTTCACTGAAGACAATGTAACTAGCATAATAGATATTTATATCCGCAGCTTTTGATAATCCAAAGATAATATAGAATCAAGCAAGAAACATATGCATGGAGAGGAAACAATAAATATTAGAAAAACATAGTTGTGCTAACATAGTATAATTGCCAAACTTAGAAGTAAAAGCGAAAGCTAATGAAATTTGGATGATAATTTGTGTTCACAAATCTCTTACAGGATTTCGGAAGTACGATATCAAGGATATCAAAGCAGTAAAAACAGGAATTGGTTTCGTTGCGGAAGACAGCACTGCTTGATGAAAGACAGACACAGATGGTAAATTATCCTGAAAAGAAAGTACAGTCAGAAGTTAATTTTGTACTCAAAGGTACATACTGATAAAGTGAAAGCAAGAGAACTGCATCACAAGGAGAATTGTTGGGTATATATGTTACTCATTATGTACGCATGTATGCCTGCTAATTCGACGTATAGTGGAAAATTAGTGCAAGAGAGGAAATTTGCATCAGGAATAAAGGTACTTGTACAAAACATATTGCAAGTGGTGCCAATATTCTTTTCTAATATTTGTGAACAAAATTGACAAAATCTAAAACTTGAAAACATACCTTGGAGAGTTCAGAAAGCATGTTCGAAAGAATATCCAATACAGAAGAAACTGCGACCTGTACTCCTTCAATCTCCATTGGATCATAAAGGCGGCTGACATAGAGTCTCTAAGGAAAAAGCAATATCAATTCATTAACTAATTAGTACCAATTTAATTTAATATTGTTAAACATCATGGATGAATCAAATAAAGGCAAGCCACATGAAGGCTGACCTCTAAGGCTGGCGTAGTCACACAAACTATTCGGAAGATGGCACTATGGATGGAGGAATCACCAAGTAACATCTGCCTTACCACCTCCCCCAGCTTTTCGGAGTGTGGGATACACGAAAGGCATTTTTTAATCACTTCAAGCACCTGGAAAATAAATTAATGGGATCAAATATATAACTCCAAGAAGCTTTCCTTTTCCTAAATATCATTTGAATTGATTGCACCATACTGAACCAAGTAAGTGAAACACAAAAAGAAACAAAATAGTCAAGAGGCCTCAAGTCTAAAGCGCAAAAGGGTCCAAACATCTCCACGGCACTCACACTGAGATCAACTCATAGAGGGAAAAAACAAGTTCTAAGTTCAACTAGTCATCATAGAAGACTTGTATATTAATTGTACAGTTGATAAAGACAAATGAGACTGCTTCTAGCCTTGGGCATGCATATTAGGTTACCGAGTGGGGAAAGCTAATTTATGAGAACAGAACAAAGCAAGATAATGCAAACATGGAACAACATTGTATACACGCAGATATATGTACATTTATATCATCTGAACTTATAGACGCAAATGAAAGACTAGCGTTGAAACAGTGCAGTTTCTGCATAATGTTGACAACTTAGCATGGCTTATTGTAGAAACAAGAACAAACTATTAGAGAGCCTCATTTGATTGATCCCTCAGACAAACCATGTAAAGAGACATGAAAATCATTATGGCATCTATCACCCACTTTAAATTATCGATGAAGACAGGTTTGGCTTGACAAGTAACCAACTTGCTCTCAAAGAATCAAAATCAATCAATTAAAAAATGTCCTTGTGAAAGTCACCCAGGCATCTAAATACCTTGTGCCTCAAGAAACCTTTTGCTCATTTTTTTCTAATCCTTTCCTCTAGTACCTTAGCTTAACCCATCCCTTGTTTCAATCCTTTGGGGTCGGCTATGCTAATCCTTTCTCACCACTTTGACCGACCCAATGCAATCATCAGTCAAATCACAATCACTCAATACACTTTTATATTACGTCCATCTGTGTCAGATTGAGTATTCCTCTTACTCTGCGCGGTTTTGATTACCTATCCTTGAGTTAGCGAGCCAAACATGAGAGGGAGTGTTAAGCTTGAAGTACCGTATTAGTTTTAAATTCAGGTACAAAAAGCTTCTAGTTAAATTAATAAGTTAACACTCTCACTTTATCTCCTTTTATCGTTTCACATGCATCTTCAGTGGCAGTAAATCAGCTCCTAGACAACACATAAACACTTGGGATTATAGTATTACCATCAGAGAGTACATATGTATAAGGTAAATTAAGCAATTGAACCAAGTACACCAGGATCATGCTGACACAAAATGGAAAGGCAAACACAGCCAAGAGATACCTTCAGTGTCACTTTCCAGCGAAGATGTCTACTCTTGAATTTCCAGAACTCGTGATTGACTAGAACATATTGAATGGAGAAAACAACAAGAGCTAGAACAAAATCATTTTGTACTCCAGTCTCCACAAGCTGGATAGTGAATTCCAGAACTGAGAGGATGCAAACCATGAAAATAAATTTTAGAATAAAAGAGACACATCAATTTCAACCAAGTAAAATTGGTAGCAACAGCAGCACATCTGAAATTGTATGACCATGAAAATATAACTGATAGATACTAGAGTCAATATAGTTTTTATACCTTCTACTACCATTCATTAGAAAAAGAAAGTCGCTGACTATTAGATTGAAGCAAAGAAGACGTGCAATAAACCACAGGCTTTCTTGCAAACAACAATTATATCTACACATGCACAACATTTATTCAATCATAGTAGTAACATAGAAATGAAGAAATATACATTTCAGGCAAAATAGGGGATGCATTACATAGCAGACTACCTAAGATGACCTGATGTTTAAACAACAGATTGAGTATTACATGCTGCACATGTAAACATTTTAACCAACATATCTGTGCATTCCTATAGTAGCCTTCAAATCTTTGATAAATTGTTTGTTTGACTTGCTAGTTTCTGATAGTAATCCAAGACCTTCTAAAGAGGTGGCCTCAGTTCAGTTAGGAGTAACTTCTCATAAATAATAATCAAAACTAATGGAGGAGCAAAAACTAGACCCACAAGTTACACCTGGGAACAACTATTCAATGCAATAACCCAAACAAGTAACAGAAAAGGTAACACAGATAATTGAATCTCATCAGAGAATGACATTGTTAAAGACCAACAAGAGTATATACACAGATATGCCAATAATCAAGTAGCATGCCTGATACAGCCAATGGGCAGGATCCATCATTGTGCTCAGAATCAATCAGAATCATTTTCGCGAGTCTTCCGGAGAGTAACCACGAGCCACTGAAACAACCAGAGAAAGAACCTGCTAGTATGAGTTGACAATATATAGAACATAAAAGCTTTCATTAAATTCTGCAATGGAGGCTATGGAAAAATGAATACCCAAAGCAGCTATCATTAAAATGGGGAAACCTCCCTCACCCTTTTTGCCATAAAATAATGTGAATGATGTGGAACCAGATATTGCATAACATGATTAATATGTTACAAATTGAGTTATCATCTTATGGTAAATCAACAATAACAAAACACTATAACTTACAAACATAGAAAATATACACAACAGGGTGTGACAAATATACGCAACCTCGAAAGTTCTGTATGTTCAAACTCATAACTACAGAGGGAGAGATGCAGAAGAAACTGGCCAGTGACCAGAACAACTTCATATCGGAAACCATCTATAGGGGTTCTAAGCCTCAAGGATTTGGATAAAAAATCATAACATGATCCATGTCCATTAGTTTTTATGAAAACCTGAGCCAACTAAATTAGGTGACGATCGCTAGAAGTTACATGGACCTTATTAACAATGTACACGAGTAGAAATTGAGTATGCATATCAAACTACAAACTTGGAAAAGTAAAACATACCTTGATAAATGATCAGATCCTAACGGATTCATTCTTAAAGCAACATCAAATATATTTGTATTCAGAACCATCGAAGTGACATGGGATGGCGAGCTGCATCAGAGAAAACATAACACCAAAAGGTATATTAACTACAATATAAGGTTAACTATCTCCATACAGAAAGATTTACCGAAGTAAAGGAAAAATGATTCATTGCCTAATAACTTAAGGTCTTTGTGGATAACATGATCATTTCGTAACCAAGCGAGGAACACCTGTTTGATGGAACAAATTCCTTTGTTTCTATCTAGTTGCACACAGAAATATTTGCTTTAACTTTTTTAATCAACTGAATTGTCAACACGCAATACGGTTATTCAAGTTGGAGTTGTAGGTGGTGGGTTTCCATACTCCAAGGCAACCACTCATTCGCCAAGAATCAAACATTTTCAAACAAAACCATAAAACTGAGTGGCTGCCAAATCACTAGTCCGGTACAGAATAAAACAATGTTTATAGGGCAGAGATAAAGGCAGTGGTGATCACCCAACTACAAGAGGGGGCCAGGACCATTATAAAGGTCTAGGCACTGTGGGCTTTTGATGCCACCTAGGCAAACTCGCTTAACTAATATGCAACAGAGGCAAAAATGGAAAATACAAGTATTTTTTTAGTGATGTATGGACTTTTTCAGAAATTCTTTCCCGAAATTCCCCAAACACAAAATGAAAAGTGTAAAGCAGGTAACAAACTGAATACCGCTGGATCAATAAGAATTTATTAAAATACCATTTTAGCATCATTGCTAGAATATTAACACCCATCGACATCATTAATGATCCATTGCAACTAGGAGATAGGTTCTTGATCAGGTTGCAGATGACCTCAACTACATCAACCCTGCATAAACGAACATGTCACTAATGAAGGCTAAAGGGAACAAAAGAAAAAACAAAACATCAATAACAGTATAACACCTAAATCATGCGGGAAAAACAGAATAACAATTAGTAAGTTCACTACAAGACATACTTTTCTATGCTTCCAGTCATGTGGCTCTCTTTGCCATGGATTGCGGTTCCAATTTCCATCAGAGAGTAGCACACAGCCTGCAAATAATGTGTATATAACATGTTCAGTCACAACAACAATACAACAAAAACCAGCTTAAAGTGCTTTATGATAAGATGGGAGCAGGAAGCTGGCCAAAATAAAAGTATACCTGCTTGTGAAGCAAATAGAAGCAAGATATTTGAAGACTTAAAAACGTAAGAAGACATGGATGGAACAACTATATCAGAAGTTTTCCCTTTACAAGCAATTACAATGCCAAGAATTCAACAATACTCAACTTACATCAAAATTTCGCGATGAATTAAAGGAAACTGATCAACCATATCAGCATTTCTGAAAGAACAAAAAGGATCCTACCGAAACAACCCAGTGAGTTGTAGTCTGGTCAAACCGGTATCATTTAACTTTGGTTGCCAATCCTTTTTCATAGGTCCTCTTCTGCTCACCTTAGTTCAACCCATAGTTATAGAACTTGATCTGGAGCGGATGTCGAATCGGTGTAGGTGTGCTTGATCACAGTTAGTTCATCCGTTTCCCGAACAATATTTTTTTCTAAACAGAGTTCGTAGGGAACAATAGGGTTATACTCCCTCCGTCCCACCTCACTTGAGACCTAAGAGGTGGGCACAATAACTAAGGAAAAAAAATAAAATAAGGAAAATGTGTGGTAGAAAATGAAGAGAGAGAATGAGTGGGGTTAATAGTAGGTTGGTTGAATAAATTGTGTGGTGGAAAATGAAGAGAGAGAATGAGTGGGTGGGGTAGATTGAATATAAAATTATAAAAAAAATTACCATTTTGGGGAGTCTCAAGTGAAGTGGGACGGACCAAAATGGAAATAAGTCTCAAATGAGGTGGGACGGAGGGAGTATGTTGCTATTAACCGTAGCACACAGAAGAGCAACCCTGAGTGGAAATCTACTTTCCATCCTAGCTAGTTGTCAGGATCTGAATTATTCTCTTAGAAAACAGATAAAATCATTGAGCAGCACAAGGCGCGGTCCGCTTGGAACCACCAGCTTATGCCAGTTCACTTCAGTCTATATCTGATAATATGCTTC
Source organism: Campanula takesimana (assembly GCA_026119855.1). Taxonomy (NCBI): domain Eukaryota; kingdom Viridiplantae; phylum Streptophyta; class Magnoliopsida; order Asterales; family Campanulaceae; genus Campanula; species Campanula takesimana. Next base: position 385,897 of record JAOWBW010000720.1, read on the forward strand.
AAACACAATCATAAACCTCATCAGATGGATAATACAGACCCAAAATTCTAAGCAATTAAACTGCGTTCACTTTCAGCATGACAATGCCACTATATCTGAAACACGAAGAAAGTTGATAATTTCTAAATACCAAAAATCTACTTACTGTTAAGTTGTGGAGTCTAAACCAACAACATGATTGGGGTGGAAATCTAAGCTAATGAGGAGTTTGAGATTGAGTTGGAGTCAAAGTACTCAAAGAGGAGGATAAGGTGAATGAATCACGGAGGAGTAATCTCGAAGCTATGCGGTCGCATAGCCCCGTTTCCAGCTTTTATTCAGTTTCCTTGTTTTGACGGGATTTCGACTCAGAATGATGTAGGGCTTTTGTAAACTACATATAAACATGGGTGACGACCAGAAACATGGGTGCTTGAGGGATAAGCTAAGATACACATGAGAGAGCCACAAGAAGTGTCAAAGAAGGGGCCGGGGGCCTAGATTAGCCAGGAGGGCGATCTTAAACCCGGGCATGACAGAGATGTGTGTGTTCTTTTAGAGGAGATGAGATATATATGAGATAGATTGTTCATGGATAGTAGTCATGCTTAGATCTTAGTGATTACATTTTAACCACCATCAAATATTATTATAGTGTATATCCTGGCTTGGCAACGCCCCGAACGTAGTCGATTAGTTCAACGAACCAAGTTAACAAATCTTTGTGTTTATTCTTTCATATCATCTGCGTGTGTTAGATTCTCCCATGTTAAGGCTGCTAGTGAGGGCTAGGTGAGTGTGTGAGACCCCCCGAATCCCCAACATTTACTTCAATTAACTGCAAAAGTAGGTTCTCATACATCTAAATTAGGAGTGTGATGTTGGTTATAAAAATGGTTTTAACATTAAAATATCATCCTTGTTATTGTCTCTCCAATCAGTAGCACATCGCTAAATTTCCCCCTCTTCAACTTTTACTACCCAGAGTCCTATTATTTCTTTCTAACATCCATCTATGAAAGATGGGAACTACTTTCTGGCAAAGAATGGTGAGCAACTAAGAAAGACCATGTTCATAAATTGAGTTGGCCGAAATGTAAAATCTTGCGGGAGACCAGTATTGCAACTCCAAAGTCTCATGGAAGAATCAACAAAGTGAATGTTGAGTTACAAGGGAAAAGTAGGAAAGTGAAATTTGAAGTAAGATTGTTAATTAGCTACAAGTTCCAATAAACTAACTGATGAGGGTAAAATCATTTCTAGTTTATCTCTAGAACCTTGTTTCAGTGACTTCGATTATGATATTTAGAAATTGCGAACACCATAAATAGGGATGAATTACAAAACACAACTTCATACTGGCTTACAGCTAAAAGTACCCATGCATCGTGACCAAAACGTTTTCTTACTAAAACCTGATTTTGGTGAAACTTAACTTTGACTGGCCGGTGAGAGGTGTTCCTTGATCTGAACTGGCTCAGTTTTCTAGTTACCCCGAGCAGGCCCATGCACAAAAGATAATCTAGTTTACGTAAGCACCTCCAAAGCTCGAACAGTGTCTAATTTACTATAACAAGCCTCGGAAGTATAGATTTGGTATCTACCATTCATAACATTAGTTGCAAAACCAAAACCACAGAGAACGCAGGAAACCGAAGCCACAGAGAAAGCAGGAGCAGTAGAGAGACCAATAGGCCATTGCATTACAAGAAAATTCCAGGGAATATGAAACATAGTAAAGCCTAGAAATCCATGGCTCGGGTATCCAAAAGTTAATTACCACAATCAAAAGAATTTCCAAATAACTATAAACATACTGGGACTCTTTTCACATCCAATTATGTAGTGCTGCAACGCTGGCGATTGAATGATGGCATGTAAGTCAGAAGGTTGGCAAAACCAGGACAGCAGGAAAAGTTAAGTTGGATTCAAAGACATTACCTCATTGAAGGTGACCAATCGATCAAGCAAATCAAGACTGACAAGGACTTCCTCTGAGTCGTCAGGATACCTCTCCTGAGCCAGACGCAGGAGCAGCACAAGAACACCAGATTGTGTGTGCTACAGAGAAATGTTGTGTTAGAAAGAAATTGCGTAACATGAAAAGAAACTGAGAACAAACTTACAAAAGATAATAAACTCTATTCATGAACAACCAAGCAATACTTAACAAGCGGAAAATAATACTTGTGACTGAGTCAAAATAAGTAAGATGGAGCAAATCTGCTTGATGAATTAATAAAAATATGGAGAGTACGATAACTTTTAAGAGGAAGAAAGCAAGTTCACCTATAAACAGACGTTTTAGACCTGTGTGTGTCTCTCTGTGTGTGTGTGTGTGTGTGTGTGTGTGTGTGTGTGTGTGTGTGTGTATAACACATCAAAATTTGGATATACTTCCTCCTACCCACTAGAAGAGGTGTGGATTTACCAAACACACAAATTAAAGAAAGTTGTTGAGAATTGTTTAATTCTCTACATTACCCCTCAAAACATTTGAAGTTAAAACAAGGAGGAAGCATTTGATTCAAACTAGGTGGGAAAGGAAGGTTAGTATAGTAAATAGGTTTATAAAATGATGTCCCAAAAAGAGAAGTTCTCTTCAAGTGGGACGATCCAAAAAGGACACACACCTCTTCAAGTGGGAGAAAGGTAGAAGAATTTAAGGCAGCAGAACAGAACAATGAGCAAATTAGGCGAGAAAATGTAATGAACTGATGAGAGCAGAATAACAATCATTCATTTACCTCCCACCGCACAAGGGCAGTGCTTCCATCGATAACTTTCAGCACATGACCACGTGTATTAGAAGGAATGAGCAACACTTCAAGCCCAGGGACACGCAATGGCAACTGCGTTTCGACAATCCTGGAATCATTATCCACCATGGAATTGCCAGTTATCTCTACCAAAGTGGATAATCCAACAGACTTATCAAGAAAATTATACCTGTTGACAAATTCAAAGGGAAACGTCTTTAGCTGATTACACAAACGTGAGAAACAACAAATATTAGAGAACATATGTACTACTCCCTCCGTCCAAAATGAATGTGCGAATTTCATTTAAGGGACATTATGGAATTGATTTAATGTCAAAGATGCATAAATATTCTTGTTATCAACATTCTAAACATCTAGTTTTGCAAGTATAAAATGACTAGTATAAAAATTTTGGTAAAAAAAAAAAAATTAGGGACAAAGTTTTCACAAAAAAGACATTCATTTTGGAACAAAAATTTCTTGAAATTGGATATTCATTTAGGGACAGAGAGAGTTAAAGATATGACATTAAATTTGACCTATATTAAAGCTATGCATTGAAGTAGTCGCTGCCTTAAACAACAATAGGAGCACGATAGACATATAACGCTTTGGCAGCCTGCGGTATCCAATCACTAGACCTACTTGAGTTAGTGTATTCTGATATTTGGCCATGTCCAGTTGTTATGAAACTTGGTCATTTCAATAACAATTGTGGATTATTTTTCTCCTGTAACCTGAATTTACACTATGAGAAATCGTTCAGAATCATTCTCTGACGTTGATGCCTTTGTGCTGACATCAAACCTAATTTGGTGTGCCTTTTATGAATTTAGGTGGTGACTCTGCATTCCATGCTAGTATGCCAAACATTTATGCATGAAGAAGGCATGATTCATCAACTTCTTGCGTAGATACCCCTCAGCAGCTCAATACCCAAGCCATTTTGAGCTGATGTTGTCTTGACTGCATGTCATCTTATTTCTCGAAAGCCCCCCGTTATTCTTCAAAGGGAGATTCATAATGAAGTTATGTTTTCTTCTCAAGCATTATACTTCATGCGACTTAAGGCGTTGTGATGCATTTGCTTTCTTCATGATCACCATCCACAAATCAACTGACATCCTAAGTCTAAGTGTATCTTAATAGGAACTTCACGTTCTCAAAAGGGCTACTGTAGTGTGTACCTGAATATGAATCGTTGTTTGGTTTCTCTCAAGTCGCAGTCTTTCTATCACGCACCATTATTTCCTAACTGATATGATGATTTCTTTTGGGCAGCACATTGTTCATCCCTGGCCCTTCTACGTTACACCACAAGCCCCCCCCCCCCTCTCTCGCCCTCCTAACCAACAGGCTTACTTTTGATTTCAGCTGATTAACAACCTCCAATACTTCCTTATCATGCCCCACCTGAGCTAGTTCACTCGTCGGCACATCCGAACACTACTCAGTTACTACCAACAATAGATGTTCCAAGAGGTCTTCAAAGAGCTATACAAGTTTTACTTAACATTGCGACTCTAAGTTTGTCAGTTACTCTGGTTAGTCTACTTCTACATCCTATTTTATTAGTGTGCTTGAGTCCTATCCCATACTTGAGCATAATGGGTAGAGGACAGCTAAGGAAAGAATAGATGAGTGCCCTTGAGCGTAGACTTGGGACTTAGCCAAACGGCAACAGTGCTATCATGTACAGGTAGGTATGCATGGTAAAGGTAAATCCTGACAGTTCCTAGCTCATCTAAAGGCTTACTTCAAAGGAAATGTAAGGCACTGACATATAGTGTCAGCTATCCTAACACAATTATCTCTATTCGCAAAGTTGGCTCCTAAATGATGGCTAATTTATCGTGCTCTGTCCAAACACTGGCGTCTCCACCAACTATATGTGAATAGTGCTTTTATTACAGTGATCTGCGGGAAGTATACATGGAATTACCTCCTCTGTCGTCGCTCATGAAGAGTTAGGGATGGCTTTTAAACTAATGAAGTTGTAGTGCGGCGTAATAATCAAGCATCTATATTCATTGAGTGTAACTAGTGTTCCATGAACACACAAAGCATATTGAGGTTGACTGTCACTTTGTTGGTGGGAAGTTTCGGTAACAATTTATTGTCACGGGTTATGTAAAGTTCGATGTACAACTTAACTTGTATGTGTTTACCAAGTTAAGTGGAAATAGGATGCCTAGCAGTAACGACCCTGGCATGCATGAAATTTATGCTACAACTTGAGGGGTAGTGCTAGAGATCAAAGGGTATGCAGAATAAGGATCATTATGGGGTTCTTCACTAACATTGTGTTTTCATGTTCACATGTATCATACCCTATCCTAACCCTTATGAGGACTACAGCTTCCACAATATCTCCTTTTTCTTTCTCTTTTATCAGATAAAACTAGTAAAGGAATTAAGAAATTGGTATAAATGACCACCGCTCGTGCAAAGATGCTTTAAAAGGGAATGACATTGCTTTCTCCAGAGTTCTATATAATACTAAAAGAACAAAGAGGCAACAGCCTAGTGCATTAGTAAAAGCCCCTCCCTCCCATCCCCTTCCCAAGGATGTCCTGCAATATCATTAGAAAGAAGCATGAGGGGCATACAAATAATATTTACTTACTAAACCACAAGATAACTGTTATTATAGAAAACTATGAATTTAAAGGTTTAGTTAATATTGATAAGCTCAAATGTGAAGTTGCAATACATAGCTGATAGATTGCCCTGACCACCAACAACTGTATATCAAAAGCACACAAAGTCCATAAGCAGTACTTCATATGTCCCGTATGAAGAGGTACCAGGTGTGTACTGAAAAAGCACGCAAATTAAGGAAAGTGGGCTGACAAATGATTAATTGTCTACATTGCTCCTCAAAACATTTGAATTCAAACCAGAAAGCAACATTTAAATTCAAACTACATTCGAAATAAAGAATAGTATAGTCAATTGCTTGAAAAAAGGACGAACCAAAAAGGAATACATTGAATACATCGTCAATTGGGACAGAGGGAGTACATATTAAGAGATCTAGAAGACATTTCTGCCATAAATAGTAAGTTTCCTGGTGCATGAAGTAAATAGAAATGAATCCAAGACGAATCATCAAGAAAAGCACAATAGTTAAATATTCTTACACACACGCAGAAGGCCAAGATCCTTCAGATAGGGCTGATAACAACCGAACTAGCTCCATTGTCCGATATGGAAATTCACCTTCTAAGTTGCATAGCAGGCACCGGACAGGACCATCAATGAAACTGTCCTTGTCCCAGAACTGTATGCAAAGCGACTCCTGGACCATTTGTGATAGGGAATGATAAATAAACAAACAGAGCATAAATGAATAAAAAAATGGTTATCACCCAATAATCAATGACATTATTATACATTCAAACCTCTCCTCGATAAATTTCGCTGAGGATGTCCAATATCAATTTGAGGTTATTGTCCTCCAACTGGAAGACGGAAAGCAATATAAATGAGAAGCGTGTTATATCCAAGCAAGTTAAATCCCAATTCATTTAATCTCATTTCATATAGTACGGATGCTATGTCCTTTCAAGTTTGCCAAAGAAGTGCAACTACAGTTACCTGAAGACTGATCTCATAAGATGCTATGAAGGCAGATATGAATGTTCTCAAGACACTCCTATTACCAGCAATTGGACCCTAAAAAAAGTAAGTGAAAATTGTAAATGTTAGGGATATTGCGGGTAAGGTTCAGCTCTAAGAAATTAAGACCTACGAGTGTAACTCACATCTGATTCCTTCAACATATTGCTTTGAAGAATTTCAAGGAAATAGTTCAAAGATGCTGCTCCAAAGGCATGACGAACATAAGCAACATGATCAATCTCCTGTAGAATGATATCAGAAGCATATACAACATTTTGTTATTGACCAAGTGTTAAACCAGTAGATGAGCAGACAAACTCAACAAAAATACAATGTACCATTAGCACATTATGTTCCTCTTCTTTAGGAAGAGATGAAATGAGACAGAGAAACACTGCCCAGGTTAAGATTAGTGGCCCAGCTTCTTTCATCTCAAACGCATCCAAACTAGAAATAATCGCATCTATCTCTTGGATATCTTTCACGCCAAACGAAACAGTGCCCTGACTGAGGCAAAACAGAAAACGATTTTAATGGTTAAAGCCAAAGACTAAGCAAGCAGATAAACAGGCAGCAGGGAAAAACATGTCGCCTTTTTAACCTTTTCCGACAGCCACCGACTTGGGGGGGGGGAGAATAAATGCTACCAAAAACTATGAAAAAAGGATAACATAAAATATTAACACGTATTTTATGTAGCTGATAAGACAATGTGGCACACGTGCTTGCACGAGAGGTTAGAGAGAGAGAGAGAGCAATTCACAATCACAGCAAATTCAACTCGCTCCAAGAAAGGCTGTTCTCCCTGGCTCATATTCAACGTTACAACTTATTAGACTTCTTGTTCTGAGAATATTACAGCACACAATTAGGTGTACATATGCAATTCCATTTTGACAAAATGGAATCACACATGTCTTCAAACATGAACCATGCAGAATAATAAATACACTGGTGACTGTTAAGTTTCAAGAAGATAAGTGTCAATAGCTGCTATCACTTCCAAATTTTGGAATAAGTATTGGAAATTTGAACCATGAGCTGAAGTCAACGCTAGGTATCAATCTAGTTAACGGAGGCATGAGGCATGCTCTCAACCTTGAAATAGGCACAAATAAGTATGCTCCTTCAATAAAATTCAACAAGACATCAGCCTACATGCTTTTAAATACACTATCGACAGGGGTATGTATATCATATATAGTATAACTGTTTTCAGTTTAGTATTCCCTGACGATTTTGAATCTGGTTTCAGTGTATCACACTATCACACAATTAGGTACATGTGCAAATGTCTTCAAACATGAACTAATACATTGGTGATTGTCAAATTTTTCCAATCAAATGGATGTTTCATCAAGAAAAGTGTCAAGATTTGCATGCACTATATCGCTTCCATATTTTGGCATGAAACATCCATTAACCTGTACCATGAGCTGAAGTTACGAAAGACTAGGTTTCAATCAGTTAGTGCATTATAACAAAGGCACAAGGCCTCCTGGGGTCAAACTTGACATTGCCGCCAACTTTTATGATCCTTCAGTAATTCATCACACAGCTCGGCCATGCATGTAGAACAATACAAATAGAACATCTATTTTCAGTTCCTAATGCTAAAGAATCAGGTTCCAACGCAAATGTCAAAACCAATTAGCTTGAGAGAATTCTGTCCAAGATTTCATATATTGAGTGACAACGCTTCATTACCCGCTGAGGGAACTCAACAAAGTTTGATGATCGGTGTTGCATCAACTCTTCAAAAAATTATTTTGAAACCTCTCTTTAACTATTATTCTACTACTGATCCTACAACATACCAAAAAGATTAGACATATAAAACTAGTACATGAAGTAACAAATTGCCACAAACCTGAAAGGCATTTCATCATGAATCATTTGGAGAAGATTTTCCAGGTCCAAGGTTTCTATAAGAATAAGCAGTAACTGTACTTTGGCTTGATAAATAGACTGCACTGCTTCACTCGACATGGCCAGTTTCCCAAAGTTACAAGACCCAGATATCATCCCCTATATTGCAGCGTTTTTAAGTGCAATGATAAAAGGCTTCATAAGGCAATAGGAAAAAAATGATAAAGAGTACCTCATACAGCAAACACAACTGTTTCCAGTGTTTGCCATCACAAGTACAAAGGGATTCGTAATAAACGAGGAAAAGAATATCAAGGACCAGATTGTCTTCAATTAGTATCTCCTCTGCCCACAAAGTGAAAAGGTCTATATCCTGCAAGACATTCCACAAGTGCACTCCCTGGGTTAATACTCCTGAAATGGTAATATAGATAAATGGCAAAGTAAAATGCTCCAGTTTTTCTGTCAACAAACCATTTTCACCTTTGCATATGAACTGAAAGAACTTGTCCTGATCTTGCCAAATTTCTAATGCCATAAATCATTCAAGAGAGCAGAAAGCTTACGTGACATGTGAATTCAATCACGATATAATCAAAAGAACAAGAGATTTTTCTTATCCACCCCTGCTCCTTACTGTTCGAGAATCAGAAATATCCTCTTCAAGTTTGAATGTGTTCATTTGGAACTTGTGTTAGATATTTTCTTTGTACCATTCCTTAGAGTACCCATAGTTTTGATCCTCTAAATAAATCTGATCCTTTAAACAAGGACACATTTCCTCAGTGAGCAAATGGTACAAAAACAAATCAAGTTGATTAAAAATACGACATGAAATCTTCTGTATTTCCGCCCACAAACAAATCAAGTTGATTAAAAATACTAAATGAAATCTTCTGTATTTCCGCCCACATAACGGATCAGGAAAAGAGAATTTTTCTGGAAGTCCAAGAAAGTAAAGAAAATAGTCATATAAAGTCCGAAATTCATGGAGCCACTGAAGTGTAGACTCTAAACTGCCTTCTTCAGAACAGTGCAGATAAACCCAGATAACAACACGTCTGCGCACATACTCCCTCCATCCCACCCGAAATAGGATTCTTGATCCCGAAAGGGGGATTAACGAATACTAATATTTTATTGAAAAAAAGTGGTTTAAAAAGTAAGTGTTGTGAGTATCAAGGAGAGAGAAAGTGGGTAGGGAATAATAAGTGAAAAGTTGTTGTGAGCATGACAAGTGCGTCCCATTAATAAAAACTTCCATCTTGGGATGTCCTAATCCGGGTGGTCCACCAAAAATGTCAAAACTTCCTATTTCGAGGGGGACAGAGGGAGTATACATGGCATACTTGCTCTTGCTCAACAGACAAATAAGCTATTAACTATAACCAAACAGTTGATATCAGTCATTAGCAAACCAAAAGCTATATGTTCCCTTACTAAAGATCGCGACTTAAACCAAGTCCCTGATGTTCTCCATTAGAAGAAACCCGCGAAAATGCATCCCAAAGTGGACAACGATTTGAAGGGAGAAGGCTACCCAAAATGTCTGTCTATTCAGGCAAAGGCGCAAAGCTACGGATTATGCCATGGAACTGATAAAACTAAAATACCAGCACTTGTATCATGCATTTGTACTTACCATGTGCTCTGGATAACTGGCGGATAGAAGGACCTGAAGGACAGAAAGTAATTTGCTTTCCAATCCATTGGAAACTAAGTTAAGTGCTTCATCTCTAATGACACGTCCTTCATTTGATTCAGCTCCTGCATATACTGCAAAAAAAAGGTAGAACTAATGGAACGAACCAAGCGAAGCAATGGAGAAAATGTAAAGCATAAACATTAAATTCAGAAAAGCTAGAAAGGCACAAATATAGAAGGCAAACGCAAGGGAATATGATGGTGTGCTGGTGAATATGACCATTGCTCAACTGGAAAACAAATAATATGACATAACTGGTGTTCCAGGCATTCAAACTGGTGCTTAGGCCGGGATTAACAACTTTAAAAATTTAAAATCTAAAAACATGTTTAACGAGACAACAAACATCCATAGAAAAATATAAAGGAACTATGAGATACCTATTGGAGTAAATATATGAGTACCCTTTATTTCACTGATTATTTCCTCAATATGTACACATATTTGTGCACAATAGAATGTATGTTATGAATGTGTATGTGTATACAGGGGACTAAGGGGGAGGGCGGGGAACAAGGATCAAAAAATTCAAATGATTAACTTACAAGTATGAATGAGAACCTGCCGCACACACTTCAACAAGCATTGTCGCTCGACGTAATACTGAAGCATCACCTGTGTGAAAGTAGGAAAAAGGAATGAAAAGAGATCAAAAATAACAACAACAAATACCTGGTCCCAAAATGATTTGGGGTGGCTAACATGAATAATAGCATGGACTAGTTGATCAAGAAAAATCAATAACAGTGACAGCACAGCCTTAGTCCTAAAATGATTTTGGGTCTGCTAACATGAATGGTCGTATGGAGTATAGCTTAGTGAAAAGGAAAATGTGAAATCACGAGTGTGGTGAAATAAATTCAGGGAAGACATATGACACATTTCAAGGTGATATTCAATTAAAATACAAGACATCCGCAGATAGAATAAGAATTTCTTGTCCAAAACTCCAAGTCGTGTCTGTGCAACTTGTCTCAAGTTCGCCAACCGGATGCATGCTACAACACAGAAACCTTATCGTCCGACAAATTACATACAATGAAAAAAGGCATTATCTCCCTAAGATAATCATTGTCCCCCTATTGCATCTGGGTTGTCCCAAAAACATCTCATTTATAAAGAAGAATACCCCCTCCGTCCCCAAATGATCTTCCTACACTTTTAGTTTTCCGTATGAAGGTACTTTGAGCAACAATTTTAGGTTAATTTAATTATCGTAAGGAACATCTAAAAATTGAAATTGATAGTTTTTATAATGGTGTATCAATAACAAGTTTAAATTTTTCACTAGGAAACTAAGATTAACCTACACTTATTGCTCAAAGTACCGTCATATTAACAACAAAAGTGGAAAGATCATTTCCGTACAGAGTAGTATAACTTCAGTGCAAATTATAAGATGTACAAATAACTAAAGCCACAATCTTCAAAAGTTTGACTTCTCAAATGAGACTATTTTGTACAGAAGATACAGGGACTACAACTTTGGTGCAATTTAAAGGAGATATAAATAAGTCACATCACAATTATAAAAGGTTTGACTTGTCAAGAGTCCTTTTTCAGGATGCAGGGAGTAACTTTTGGTATTATCATGTCATATCAACATTCCATCATGCATGTTTCTTAATTGACACTTTAAACATGAAACTAATGTGAAGGACAACATGGTTATCAATAATTAAGAAGTACGTAGGATGGAACATTAAAAGAGAACAAAAGAAAATAAGTAACTCGAGGAGGAAAACGGACTAACCAAATGAAGAGGCTCATGAACAACAGGATCAAGTGCAACTGCATTGTGGTCAATAGATCTTTTCGCAAGAATATAGGACTGCACTTCATCTAAACACTGAAAAGAATTAAACATCTTCTTGGTCAAACAATTAGAAGCGCTGATAAATCAAGTGTCTAATACTAGGAATTTGCAGGACACATTGCGCCTCCGTACATATATATGGCCTCGCCTGACAGACGCACTCAATCAAGAGAATCAGGAACTTAGTTAACATGTACTAGATCACCATAAATAACTATAACTTCAAGGACTCTTTAGTTTTAGCACGAAATTCGGTAGCATAATGTTTTTTCAAAAATTCACAGGATTTGAAAATAACATAATCCAAGACACGAAGCATCGTCAAAATTGTGTCGTCCAGGCAGGTATCCTTGGTATAAACAGAATTTCTTAACTTGCACTGTCAAACTTGCACAAGAAAAGAGAGGTAGGTCCAGTCTTATTACAAGTGACATACGAGACATAAAAACAACATTACAAGGATATGAAAACTGACAAATCTTATCCTTCTAACATGCCATTGGAGGGGGGGAAATAAAGGCATATGTCTCTATGACCCTCGGAAGGACACTGCAATGCCCTTAGTCTCAAAAACAGATAACTCTTCTCACAACTACTCACTTTTGACTCAGTACCAAGGATTCCATCAAAGTTGATAGTGACTCAAATTAACAAAATATCCTTGGTACAACTTTAGTTCAATGACTTGGGGTCCGCTACATTAATCTTGGTATTCAATTCGACTGGCAGCAAGTAATTTGCAATTGGTTTTCCTTCACCAATCTTGGCGATATACACATATTCCAAGACTCCAAGGTTGTCATCACATTGGGAATGAAGGTTTTGCTTTTATTTTTATACCATTCACCAAAAGTTCGTGGTTCCCACCATGTTGGGGCTTAGGCTCAAGGTATCCATTCCCTAAATCCTTGTTAGAACAATCTTGGGTTCCAAGGGGATTATCTGGTCTTGTCACTTCGGGCAAGGTTCATATCAGAAAGGTCATTACAAATAATACTCATTCATATCTTTCTTAATCAGTAATGTCCATGTCAGATATGGTTTGATCCAAAGCAATGTTATAACTAAGGGTTTATGGAGTATTGTGTTCTCCTTATTTGGGATCTCGTAGGCTATGTGCAATTCAGTGAAGAGCTTTTTAGATGCTTGGTTTGGCGTTCACATTCCAAAAGCAAAATGAAAAGTATGGGGAGCTATTTCCCATTGGGTTATGTGGCCTCTTTGGCGGGAGAGGAATATGAGAACCTTCGAAGGAATCGCATTGCTTACTTATAAGCTTTCTTTTTTTCTTTCCTTTTTTTTTTTTTGATGCTTAGCACATTGTTTGGCTTTTTTTTTTTTTTTTTTTTTGGGTTGAATGAGCATTTACCCGGTGCGCTCATCCTTTTGTGGATTTTTTGGGGGAGATGGGGTTGGATTACTTGCGTAATTAACTCTTTTTGGGCTATTTAGCTTGTATACTTTGTTTCTTCATCTTTGGGCCTTATTTTATCTTCTAAGGCCTTTTGTTTCTTTTGTAAGGGTTCGCCCCTTTGGCAAATTTTCAATGCACATATTTAAATACGTCTTATTATTAATGTCCAAGCTAGATTTGTACTTCCCCTTCCCTAATTCTAGCCTGGTTGACATTGATATATACTCCCTTGGAAGGAAATTCACTCTCATTGGCTTTAATATTTTAAGTATTTCACTTTACTAACTCTCTCATTGACAACCACTTTGATTGATAGGATTGAGACGATTGAGAATAGGTTTTGGGGAAGGGATTGAGGAGGGCTATTATGACTATCAGGTGGCTTGGGCGTATGGTGCTTGCCTAAAGACGGCAATGATTAAGGTATTACTGTATTAGGAACTTGGTTACCCGCGAAATCTCTCATTAACGAAACTGACCTAGCGTTTTTCTCAAGAACTGCAATATGAATGGCAAAAAGTAGTCAAGAGCACGTTTAGAACACTTACGAGAAATGGAGCTTGGATTTTTTTTCTAGAGAGATATGCGGGTAGGAGGCATTCCAATTCATTTAATTGTCTCTCGTTTATTTCGACATTCTTCGGTTGTGGGGCTCTATTGCCTATTTTCATCATGAGTTTTGGCAAGCTTCTTCAACGTTCTTCACTCGCCATCTAAATGACCATGAGGCAAAAGAGGTGGTCATTCTTCTTAACAATCTCTAGCAGGTGTCAGATTAACTAAGATCTTGATTGTCTTGATTAGGTTGCCATTACTGATTGTCGGTCTTTTGAACCTCATTTCATTTCACTTGGCATTATATCCCATCTCTTCCATCCATCTTCCTTTATTTGCAAGCTCAATTCTATTCAAGATTAGAGCTTCTGTGTGGTCTCTAGCCATTAACAAGCTCAAATTAGTGACATGCTACAACAATGTAGGATGTATAGAAGCTCTCTCTATATTGATACCATATCATGATGTGATGAAATTATTCAAAATCTCGTGATCACATCTTGCTTACCCATAAAAGTGCTCGCGTTTTTAGGCACAATATTGTTTTGGGTAGTTGGAGATCCCATGGTTAGTCCAATTGCCTACTGATGAATTGTTGTCGCTTATGACAAGGTTAGGTGTTCAACATCAAAGCACGGTGGGCCTTTGCTAATAGCTATCCTTTGAACATAATGTAACTCCAGGATATCCTGAGATAACTCTTTACCATACCATAGAGGTTTTTGTGGGATGGAATATTTTATATGGCTTCTCTATAGGCGTTTGCCAGGGTAGCATTCCATAGGGTTATGTTCTCAAAGATTCAACGTAATTGAAGCGATTTGCCTTACTAGACATCAAAACCCTCACTTTTTTTCTTTTCGTCTATCTTGTACTCCCTCCGTCCCAGAGTAAGAGTCCTATTTTTTTCGCTGTTAGCACGAAGGTACTTTGAGTAATAATTTTATATTGATCTAATTATCCTAATGGAGATTTTAAACTTGATATTGATACTCCATTATATGTACTACCAATATCAATATCTAGATGTTCATTAACATAATTGAAATAACCTAAAATTATAGCTCAAAATACCTTCGTGCTAACAGCAAAAAAAATAGGACTCTTACTCTGGGACGGAGGTAGTACATTTTTTTTTTATTTAATCTACTCCCTCCGTCCCAAAATACTTGTGGTTCTAGGATTTTCACACAAATTAAGAAAAGCAATCAATGCATGTCTAATGGACTAAATTACCCTTGAAATATTTCAAGTACCAAGACAATTAAATGCTTTTACAATGACAACTACCATCATAAATAACGGTATATTTGACAAACAATGTCAAAGATGTCTAGATAAATGCAAAACTACAAACATTTTGGGACAAATTTCAACCCCTTAAACTACATGTATTTTGGGACGGAGAGAGTAATTGTTTCTTTCTTGGTCAAAAATGGATTTTATTTACCCTACCAAAGTAGTGTATGGAACCACTACACGCTTGTAGATTTCACTAGTACGCACAACTTACGTGAAAGCATAAAGGAGCAAAGAATAGAGTTAAATATCTTGCATTACTCAAGAGACCTTGAGTACTGTTAGTTACTGTAATTATTTCAAGGTGTCTTATTTTCCCAGCTTAATTTGATTTATTTACTTTATTAGTTGTCCAACTACAAGATAACGCTCTTCTTCTTTCTTAATTCCACGACCTCAGTGAGAGAAGCCAATTCTTGACGCAGCCCAGATTTTTGTCTACTCAATGGAAATCTATGCGTTGTAGCTAATGAAGGATGCGCTTTATCATTCCTGATAAAAGTTACAAACTGGAAAACAAATATTTACTCTTTTGTTGCAAAAAAAACTCATGGCATCACTAAACTACTACCAGTTAAAAGCCTCTAAATATTTATACTTTGCAGGAAATTTCAAAAGGTTGATTTTCAAACACTTGGCATGTGTGCATAGACGCCGTAAATGATATCATCATATGACTTTATGATTGCAAGTGTTAAATAGAGCATGAAGACTGACAATGATGGATTTAGTAACTTCGCCAAAAAAAAAAATGGAAATTCATTTAGGTTACGTTTAGCACCTCAATACCAAGTCATGGCATTGGATTTTGGAAATTTATTTTACTATTCTAATCCAAATCCATGGCTTGAGATGGAGGTTGCCAAACACTTGGGAACAAAACTTAATTGAAAAATGGACATTCATTTATAGGATAGATAGACTAACAAGCTAACTGATGAAGAGAATATTTACTATGCTTATGCATATGACTCTGATCTCATAAATCCAATTTCCGTAATATTGACACACAGTACCAGCCAAGAATGAAACGAATACTCCGCTAACTTCTCCATGTCAATTGGAATTCCTTTCTAACGGCAATGATATTTTAACATAAAAAAAATAGCCATAACCATCACCATGGAGCATTCACCGAAAGAAAACAATGATCTTACCAAGATAGAGCTAATTTTCAAAGCCGTAACCTTCAATTCAGGCTGAACCGTCAACTGATGCGACCCAATTTTGACTTCTTGAGAATTCAAAGCATCTTTCGATCTCTGATTCGAGGGTTTAAATTGAGACACGGTTTCCGATAACCAGACATGATTGTCTTTCAATTTCTTCACCTGAACAAACAATTTACAACAAAACAGTTCAAAATCAAGTAAAATAGTCAAACATTCAAGAAAAATTCAAAATCATTACCAGAGAGCTCGGGAGGTCGTCGGAGGAGAGAGAAGCGTTCTCGAGTTCAGTGAGTAACTGAGAAAATGGGTCCCACCAGAGTGAGGCGTCGACTGAGGCGGTGCTGGTGGATGAACCGTTCGCAGCTGGAGGTGTGGACGCCATTGATTGCCGGAGTTTGGAGCTCCGGTCAGTAATCGAAAAACCCTAATAGCCGTTTCTAGGAGAGGGGTTTTAGCCGGAGGAGATCCCGCGCTAAAGTGCTTCGAAGTGAAAGAACTCGTCTGTTCTTTCTCTCTAATGGTAAAGTTTTAACGGGGTTTATAACGTGGAAAATATAAATTATTGCCCAAAATGGTCCTCCGATGTTTTTTATTTACCCCTAAGTCCTTTTTTTTAACATGTCCATTTAATAATGGATAATCATATAGGATGATTTTAGAATCATTTGTTTCAAAACTAATGTGTTTAACAAAGTTTAACCACTTCATGCTTCATTTTACGGATTTTCTGTCAACTTGGGTGATGGAGTGATCGTTAAGCTCGTTAACTTTCACACATTTTTAATTAACTTGATAGCGTTAGTAACTTACATTTTCGTTCATTCATACTCTCCTTTTCACTGATGATATGTTCTCTACGTGTATCTTCAGATTGATCTAGAAATTTCATAATTTGAGGTTCGTTTGGTATCAAGATTTTCATTTTTTTTACCTAGCTATAAAAGAATCGAATACGTTAAATGCCTTCTCATTTAACTAACCTTAAAGTTTGAACTGTGGAAACAACTTCTTTGAGGTCTTTCATGTATACATATCAATCCGGTTGGCGCTATTGAGGCGTATTCATCTTGTATTTGAACTTGTTCACTTGTATTGAGGATCACAATGAGTTCACCCCGGATTCAGATATAATTTGATTCAATATGGGTTTTGAACTCTCGTATTATAATTACGAACTTTGGAACTTACATTTTCCAAGAGGAAGTAGACTCCTGCAAATTTCAAGTTCCAATTATGGTAATCCCTCCGTCCCAAAACGAATGTTCGAATTCACTCTTGATCAAAAGCAAATTTGGACATTCATTATGGACGGAGGTAGTAAAATTTACATTTGAGCTTGAATGAGTAAAAACTTGTGAAAACACAAATGCAAAACAACGGCAAGCTTATCATTATGAATACATGCAGAAAGTAAAGTTTCCGAACACAATCATTTAAACGAATCAAACATGGCTATCTATGTAGAACTAACACTATATACGTGAAGGAGCCAGAAGTTCATGTCTTAGAATTGGAATTCAAGCAAAATACGTTCAAGTTTTGAACGAATAAATCCAAACACTTTACTCAAAATCAATGATTCATTGCTCCAAAAGTTAAACTAGACCGACTCATTAAATTCACACGTCGCCTGAGTAAAGAAAATACGGGCATAAACAGAGATTTGCAGCTGTGTGCATAGCTCATTAGTTTATGTTCTTCCACCTTGGTGCTACATTTCTCTATTTATAACGTTTATTCGACTCCAAAACATTTTGCCTGCTTCAAGAAAAGTAATTCACACGACTAATTCACACGTGAAATAGTAAGTAACGATGTTGTTTGAGTGTATCGTGACTTGGTAACACATCACTGCCTTGGAGGACCAAATGGCCAAGGGTACCCTGAGTGTGGAGGGAAGGGGTGGTAAAATGGAAATGGGTAGCCGTATGATGGTGAAGGGCTAGTAGGTGGTGGTATGGGATTGTAGATTGGACTTGGTGACGGAAGTGGATTTTCATATACGGGAACTGGAGTAGGGGGTGGAAGTGGCTTCTTGTATTTAGGTACCGGTGGAGGAAGTGGCTTGTGGTAAACTGGGATTTGGGGTGGAACCGGTTTTTTGTATTTAGGTACGGGAGGAGGAAGTGGCTTTTTGTATATTGGGGATGGGGGAGGATGAGGCTTTTGGAAATTAGGAGCCTTTGGTGGAAGGGGCTCCTTGCATTTAGGTGATGGAGGAAGAAGAGGCTTCTTGAAAGGAGACTTGGGTGGAAATGGCTTCTTTATAGAAGGAACTGGCGGCGGGGGTGGCTTTTCATGGATTGGGACCGGAGGGGGAAGTGGCTTTTGGGGTAGCGGGATAGTGGGAACTGGAAGCGGCGGCAGTGGCTTCTTAAATACTGGTGGAAACAGCGGTGGAAGTGGCTTCTTAACTATAGGTGGGGGTGGATTGTTTACTACAGGTTGTGGGGGTGGCTTCTTAACTATAGGTGGTGGTGACTTCTTAACTACGGGTGGTGGTGGCTTCTTAACTACGGGTGGTGGTGACTTCTTAACTACGGGTGGTGGTGGCTTCTTAAGCACTGGTGGAAGTGGCTTTTTAACAACAGGTGGTGGTGGCTTCTTAACCACTCGGGGAAGTGGCTTCTTAACTACAGGTGGGGGTGGCTCCTTAATTACCGGCGGCGGTGGCTTCATAACCACTGGTGGAAGTGGCTTCGTAACTACATGTGGGGGTGGCTCCTTAACTACAGGTGGTGGTGGCTTCTTAACCACCGGTGGGGGTGGCTTCTTAACTACAGGTGGTGTTGGCTTCTTAACCACCGGTGGGGGTGGCTTCTTAACTACAGGTGGGGGTGGCTTCTTAACTAAATGTGGCGGTGGCTTCTTAACCACCACGGGTGGAAGTGGCTTCTTATAGATTGGTAAGGGGGGAAGAGGCTTTTTCACCACATGTGGAGGCTTATATATTGGAATGTAAAACTTTGGCGGGCGTGGCGGAAAAGTCAAAGGGTGTGTAACGACATCAACACTCTCTCTCTCACCGTTCCCATAGCAAAAATTATGGGAAAATAGTAACACCGCCACCAAAACGCCTATGACGCCTTCTCTAAAACAAGAAGGAATCAACATTGAAAAATTCGAATTCCCACCAAAAAATAAACCTTCTTTGGAAATTATTTGGTTGATCAAATGACTATATATATGTTGTCCACAGCCTAGCTCAAAAATAGCAGGTTGTGTTGTAGATAAAAAAAATAGGGACCAAAATTGAATGTTTGCTGCAGAGAATATAAATTGTGAAATTTACTCACCGTTTTTGTTGTTGTTAATGCAAGTTGCTGGCTCTGCTTATCTGCAACAAGCACAACAATTTCAAGCTTCCATTGAATGCCCTTCAAGCAAATATACAAGCAAAGTTAATTTAATTATTTGGCTAATAATCTGCATTTTTCACCATTTTTTGTTTCATCTCAAATGAAATGTAACATCAGTTATAATCAACATGAACTGACGTCGTCAGGTGACGTTTTAGCAAAATACTCATTGCATGCCATTAATCAGTTACACAATGCTGCTGTCGCACTGGAAATCTGTTGAATAGACTTTTGTCCGCCACAAAAATGTGATTATTCAGATGAAACCAACATATTTCATATGGACCAAATAGTCTTCATAGACAGCTACTGATTAAACACGTAAAACGCATCTTTGGAAATTATCGTTGTATATTGACTTCTTGACTTAACGTAATAACGTTCTTCAGTAGTTTTAACACAACTGGTTAGAAATGTCATTCCTCATTCTAATGTAAAGAAGCCCTTGATCATAGATTGACTTCAACTATGTTACATACTAATCTTGCAAATATAACTTGCTGCATAAAGTAGTTGGCATGCGTGAATTTTTTCCGGCCCACATAATATATATCCCCATCAAGTCCTTGATGTTCAGATCATAGACAGACTATCAGACACCGACTGCTATTACTCAAGAGTCCCTACAGTACTCTCCAGATGAGTGTCGATCCATTTTTTCAAATTATGACATATATAGAACGATTAAACAAAAACAGATATTCATTTTAGAACGGATCAGGGCACTCACTACGTAGATCTTCATTATAAAGCTCAGTTTTGTGATGCGTAAATACAGAAACATGACTACCAAACTCATATTGTATGGCAGAGTTGGTCTACGCAGATCAGACTTTGGACAGTCACAATCTGATAATTTTCAATCTTCGCCTTGATCTGAAACGTTAAATTTAAGAAATAAAATCAACACTTCGATCTCAATGAAAATGTTCTAATTAAGTTGAGCTCATTTTGCTTATGTTCAGATCTATGCCAAGGGTTCTGGTTTAGTTCATTTACTTAGGCAACATAGAGTATGGCTACTGAAATGCTCAGAATAATTTATTTTCGAGGCAGTAGTACAGGGAATTTGGGGCCAATATGAGTACCAAAGGCATGGAAATTCGTGTCACGGACGGTCAAGATTAAGTCTTTATGCAATGGATGAGCCTTGATTTAGGGGACGGGGCCAGTGAAATGACCGAAGTAATTTAGATAACTAAAGATATGCAGAACAGTTAAAAAAAATCACGTCCGCAAAATCTGGACCGTCCATACTCGGACTTCCTTGACTTCAAGTCATAGGTCGGATCCACGGTACAGTTAAACAGCTATGTGTTGTCTGTGTTGTAGTTTAGATATCTAATAAAGATATACAGCACTAGTAAAGTATCAGATAAGAAGCAAGAAATTTGATTAAGTAAAGAAATTGTTGATCACAAATGTGAACAATGACAATTTATTAATTGAACAAATTATATAGAAAAGTACAATTATTGAAGTAGAAAACATTGATATATCAACCTTATAAAAATGTATACAAATTTTAAAAAAACAACACAACTTCACACACTTGAAGCTCCAAATCATTAACAGATGCAAGCAAATTTTGACGACTATTCTCTCACTGATCACTCCATCTTCCTTTCCGTCTCATATTATTTTGTTCGTCAATCCTTCCTTTTTTTTGATAATCCGGAAGGAGCATTCATTTTGATTCATGAAACTCATCCTACGCGATAAAAGCAAACGAAGAACGAAGAAATGCTAGGGAAAGCGAATTAAGGCCTAAGCGTGGGGGGAGTATGGTGGTAGGGGTGGGAAGCTGCCAAACTTGGGGTGGTGGTAGACCTTTGGAGGGAGGGAGAATGGGGGTAACTTAGGGAGTGGAGGAAGGGGTGGGCAAGGTTTCTTGTAGAAAGGTGGGATCTTTGGGATTGGTGGCAATGGCTTATAGATTGGGACTGGTGGGAGCGGTTTTGGCTCTGGCTTTGGCTTGTAAACGGGGACAGGAGCTGGCTTGTAAACTGGTGGCTTTGGCTTTGGCTTGTAAACTGGTGGTTCTGGCTTTGGCTTGTAAACGGGACGGGAGCTGGCTTGTAAACTGGTGGCTTTGGCTTTGGCTTGTAAACTGGTGGTTCTGGCTTTGGCTTGTAAACGGGGACGGGAGCTGGCTTGTAAACTGGTGGCTTTGGCTTTGGCTTGTAAACTGGTGGTTCTGGCTTTGGCTTGTAAACGGGGACGGGAGCTGGCTTGTAAACTGGTGGCTTTGGCTTTGGCTTGTAAACTGGTGGCTTTGGCTTTGGCTTGTAAACTGGTGGTTCTGGCTTCGGCTTTGGCTTGTAAACTGGTGGCTTTGGCTTAGGCTTGTAAACTGGTGGTTCTGGCTTTGGCTTGTAAACTGGTGGCTTTGGCTCTGGCTTGTAAACGGGGACAGGAGTTGGCTTGCATGGCTTTGGCTTTGGCTTGTAAACCGGAGCTGGCTTGTAAACTGGTGGCTTTGGCTCTGGCTTGTAAACGGGGACAGTTGGTGGCTCGACAACTGGTGGCTTAGGTTTGATAATTGGTGGTGGTTCAAGGACCGGTGGGATGGGGGTGACAACTGGCGGTGATTCGTAAACCGGAACCGGTGGTGGAAGTATCTTGAACCAAGGATGACCATAGTTCTTGAACCAATGGTGATCTTTGTACAAAGGCGGCAATGTAGGCAATGGTGGTAGTTGTGGGTACTTATAGTACGGCCACAAGTTGGCGGAAGTGCAAACAGAAGACGAGAATTTGAGCTTTCCAGTGGGCCTAAAGGTATGTTTATCACCGGTCGTAGATTGGAAGGTGATTTTTGAGGCTTCTACATTGTGAACTGCACAAGGTGTCAATGATGCACTATGAAGTTGTGCATAGCATTCTTCTTGTAGTTTCCCATCTTTCACAATCTCTTTTGGAAGAGACACTTTGAAGTTGCCTTGCTTGTCAAGCTCCCCAACTCCTCTTGTCTCAAATTCGCCCTTCGCGCTCTTGCAGTCAACGGTCACTCGAAGCCCTGCACAAAATAAGTCAACTCATCTTATTAAAAGGGCATATCGGTAAAAAAAAAAAACATCTTTCTTCGAGTTAAACAAACTTAAATTCAATTAAGCAGAGATGCGTGCAAGTTGACCGGAGAAGATTAATAAAGATAGGAGAAGAGGATATTACCTGACAAAGCATGGCTAGTCTTGATGTTACTATCTTTACAATCAGCACATTCTCCAAAGCCAACAACCTCTACATTCTTGACAGTATTACTGGCATGGCAAAAGAAGGTACTTCCAGAAAATAATAAGGCCACAACAAAAAAGACCAGGAGGACTTCCTGACGAGCAGAAGAATAATGTATCCTCATTGGGATAAATATTCTGACACAAATACCCCCCACCACCTCCACTTATGTCCCCTATACTAATATTAAGCTGCAAGAAGTTCTTCTTCTTCTAAGAGAAGTTGCTAACTTGAGTACTTTAAATCATAGAGAAGGTGGTTATATATAACAATGTTCAGAGAACATGCTAATGGGAACTACTCATTCCGTCCTATAATAAATGTCTGAATATTATACTATACTCCCTCCGTCCCACCTCACTTGAGACTTATTTCCATTTTGGTCCGTCCCACTTCACTTGAGACTCCCCAAAATGGTAATCTTTTTATAATTTTATATTCAATCTACCCCACCCACTCATTCTCTCTCTTCATTTTCCACCACACAATTCATTCAACCAACCTACTATTAACCCCATTCATTCTCTCTCTTCATTTTCTACCACACATTTTCCTTATTTTATTCTTTTTCCTTAGTTATTGTGCCTAGACGTGTCCAAAAATCAACCGGAACCGGCTAACCGGCGGTTTTCTAACCGGTCAAAACCGGCCAACCGGCTAACCGGCCAACCGTTTCGGACGTGAACCGTATATGGCCGGTCCGGTTAAGGTTAAGGTTTAGGGGAACCGGCCAACCGGCGGTTATAACCGTCGGTTGAGTAACCGGTCAAACCGGCGGTTATAACCGGCGGTTGAACCGGCTGACACACCTAAATTTCGAATTTCCAGTTAGTTTTTAAACAATTCCAGTTAGTTTGTTAGTTTTCAGTCAGTTAATTCCACTTTCCAGTCAGTTTTTTGACATTTTTCTGTTAAATTTCCAGTTTCCAGTCAGTTTTTTGACTTTTTCCAGTTAAATTTTCAGATTTCAGTCACTTTTTTGACATTTTTCAGTTAAAAAAAAAAAAAAAATGAAAAGGCAGACGGCTTAACCGGTTAACCGGTTAACCGCCTAACCTTAACCGTTAGGGGCGGTTACGGTTAGACCTCCGGCGTCTTCTCAACCGCCGGTTATAACCGGCTAACCGCCGGTTAACCGGCAATGGACACGTCTAATTGTGCCCAACTCTTAGGTCTCAAGTGAGGTGGGACGGAGGGAGCAAGATGTAACTTAAGTTTGTGTTATTATGCATGTTATATCAACCCGATAAACAGTAACTCATGTTACTATATAAGTCAGACTGTCATACATACAGTCTAAACGGACTAGCCTGGATACCGAAAATGGACGTGTACTTTGGGATGAAGAGAGTGGTAATTGGGTAAATGGGCTGGGCCTCATACCGACAGATGACATTTAAGAAGATCACATGAGGTTGAGGGCCCATTAAGATGGAGAAATGAGGTTAGGTGTGGGTTTTTTAGGTCTAACAAGCCATTATCAGACATTGAATGAGTTATTTCCTTCTTCCAACTGTACTACCCACCCATAACAACAGCTATGCAAATAGTAGTATTAAACAATTTTGGTTTCTTTATGTGATATTTTGTTCATCTGCAAACTAACTAAACAGCTTCTCATTTATGAGTTTTACTACTTGCTTTTTACTAGATCTAATACAAGGCAAGGTTACAGCTTTCTGTAATGAGATAAATGAGACATAGATTTAGTGATTTACTCTTTCTTGTCCTTATTCGTCTTTGGGTTTCAATCACTGTATAGGTAAAACACGTCTTTTTAAGTAATTTAGCTGCATCAACGGTCCAAATTCAATCTTCTTCTCTGTTGATAGTTGACAGGGAAAAAAATAATTATACCCTTAATGGGCGATTCAACGACTCACATTGTAACTGGTGTAGATAGTTGATAGAAAACGGGAAAGGAAAAAATTATTATACTCTTAAGGGGCATTTACCATATAGTCCCTCAACATAATCTTATTTACCTCTTAAGACAAGAAATATTTTAACTAACCATATAGTCCCTAACTTACATCTTCCTCAACATATTACTAACTACACCCTCTCAACATTTTACTTTCACCCCAACCACTATCCCCTTAGGCTATCCCTCACCACCTTCTCCAGTCAACAACTCCGGCAACCACAATTTCCGGCGACCACTCCGGCAAAAAAAAAAAAAAAAAAATTTTTTTTTTTTAGCTTCAGTGACCTTCCAGCAACCAAACAGTTGAGAACTTATCAGTAAGTTCTCAGTTGTCAACTAAACTACTAATAACACGAACAATTCCGGCAACCACCAACTCCGGCGACCAAACAGTTGAGAACTTATCAGTAAGTTCTCAGTTATCAACTAAACTACTAAGAACACGAACAACTCCGGCGACCTACTCCGGCGACCAATTGAGAATTTATCAGTAAGTTCTCAGTTGTCAAATAAACTACTAAGAACACGATTAACTCCGGCGACCATCAACTCCGGCGACCAAACAGTTGAGAACTTTTCAGTAAGTTCTCAGTTGTAAAATAAACTACTAAGAACACAATCAAATCTGACGACCACCAACTCCGGCTACCAAACAACTGAGAACTTATCAGTAAGTTCTCAGTTGGTTCTCAGTTGTCAAGTGAGAAGACAACCAAGTCCAACGACCAATAAATGACAACTTCTCAATTGTGACATCTAAAATGACAAATTTTGCTATTTTAAATGAGACAAAAGGCGTATACATTTGAGAAATATAGGTCTCATTATTATGTAATCTTTTAAGTTAAAATCTCATCCTTTTTTTTTCAAAGAAAAAGAACTATTTTTATGAAATGGATGGGTGAAATATTTTTATTTCTTTACAAAATTAAAATGAATTTCATTTTTAAGATGAAAAAAGTCATCTCCAAGTAATATACAAATGTAATGTAGTAAAAATGCATCAGTAAGTTCTCGGTTATCAACTATACTACTAAGAACACGATAAATTTCGGCAACCACCAACTCCTGAGACCAAACAATCGAGAACTTATCATTAAGTTCTCATTTGTCAACTAAACTACTAAGAGCACGATCAACTGATCACCAACTCCGACGACAAAAAACTGAGAACTTATCAGTAAGTTCTCAGTTGTTAATTAAAAGGGAAAAATTATGGTGTACTTATTTACGGGTATTGGGAAGTACTATATACTATTTCCGTCTCATTTTAAATTGCAAAATTTGTCGTTTTTGCTGTCTCATAGATTTTGCAAAATCAAAAAATATTTTTTTTAATATAATTTTTAATATTTATACTTACAACACATCACTTTTCATTTTTTTTACTTAATAAATAATTGAATATAGAACAGTCTAATGTGATTAAAAACAGCAAACGAGATTACAGACTGCTCAAATGTAGGTAGAAGGGTAGTTAACAATAGTTCTCTACATTACTTGTATTTTGGCCTAACTGTCAGTTCAGAATATATACATGTCTTGCATGAACTAATTCTCTCTTATTTCT
The DNA here is from genome assembly GCA_026119855.1 of Campanula takesimana. Lineage (NCBI taxonomy): Eukaryota > Viridiplantae > Streptophyta > Magnoliopsida > Asterales > Campanulaceae > Campanula > Campanula takesimana. Next base: position 412,185 of record JAOWBW010000720.1, read on the forward strand.
TTAGTCACTAAACCCCATCCACCTGCTCGCTTACTGATACAAATAATATTTAGCTACAACAACAACAAAAAAAAAAAATGATCGCAATTTTGCCAGAGAGAAAGAAGCAGGCAATTGTACAAAAAATATACTATATCAACTGAGATGCTATTCCTAATATTGTACACTAGAATACAAGCCTGTAATCAGAAACTCAGTAACATCTTTATAGGATGTGGAAATTAAAGCTACAATACACACTGGTGCTCTAGATATATGGAATTAACACATCATTGGTTAGTAACTCAGTCTGTCATAATCAAAATTCTTACACTTTGAAGCTTCAAGCTTGGTCGCCAAACTGGGCTAAGGCTGGCGTCGCTAAAGAAGAAACCTCGAGGGAAACACTGGCGAAGGCGCGCACTGATGGATAGCCGGAGAAGAGACTGCAGATTGAGGGCCTGAAGTTGCCAGATCTGCGTAAGGAAGGCTTGGAGGGAGGATCGGGAAGAAGGTTAGGGGCCGGAGTGTGGTCGGACGGAAGCGACTGGTCGCCGGAGATCTAGATCTGGAAGGGACTTCTTTGGTCCAGTGAAAAAATGTTCGCCAGATCTAAGGAATGGTATCGTGGGTAGGGTAGAGGAAGGGTCGTCGGGGTTAGGGTATAGGCACCGGCGGTGAGGAAGAAAGGGGCTGGGGGAAGGTGGTCGGAGGTTGGGGGAAGGTTGGGTTGGCCGGAGACGATGGAGGGAGGTGGTCGGAGGTTGGGGGAAGGGATAGGTCGCCGGAGATTGGGAAGGGGAGGGGTCACCGGTGAGTTAGAGAGAGAAGAGAGAGAGAGAGAGAGAGAGAGAGAGAAATATCTGGGTGTGTGAATAAGAGAGAGTAGGGGAGGGGAGGGTGTAGTTAATACACTAAAGGACTATATGGTTACATAAAATATTTTTTAAGACTAGGAGGTAAATTAAAAATATGCTTGTCCTAATACGTAGATTCAATAATACTCAGGGATTAGGAGGTAATTTTCTCTACTCTTAATGGGTGATTCAACTACTCACATTGTAACTGCTAGCTAGGCAATCATACTGCATAGCCCGAATCCCCTAAACAGACATAATTTATTAGGATTTATGAGGGTTAGACGAAGTCAATTCATACATGGTAGAGAAGAAATAATATGAATGACTCAATTTTATTATGAACAATAGGTTACATATCTATAGGGTAACATAGAAAGTTCTAGATCTAGTCCAGCTTGTTGTACACGAAACAATCTCCTAATCCTAATGATATACAATATCTAGGTTAATATCTAAAAGATATTTACAAAATATACTATGGTATGTATAATATTCCTTATCTAATTAACATGTTACTTTGACTGACAATGTGCCATTGTCCTACTATCTCCTTCATCCCGCTTAAAATTAGACATTTTAAGGTTCACACAAGAACTAAGAAAAAGTGTATAATATTAAGTTGTTGAGAGTATCGAAAGTGAGGTAGGATTGCTAGTGCAGTAGAAAATAGTAAGTGAGATAGGTGTTGTATATTAGGATTTAGGAGGGTTAGACGAAGTCAATTCATACATGGTAGAGAGGAAGTAATATGAAAGACTCGATTTTATTATGAACAATAGGTTACATATTTATAGGGTTACATAGAAAGTTCTAGATCTAGTCTAGCTTGGTGTACAAGAAACAATCTCCTAATGATATACAATATCTAGGTTAATATCTAAAAGATATTTACGAAATATACTTAGGAATATATAATATTCCTTATACGCTCCCGCAAGATGGACGATCATTGTATAAGTCCAATCTTGGAAAGACATGAGATGAACCGGGTGTGATGAAGCAGTTGAGGTGTATGAGTTCCCGGATGCGAGTGATGTTGCCGTGATGAGTTGGGAAAATGTTGAAGCACGTGATGTCACCTTGGTCGTCACCTTTGTAGGGGTTTTACCCCTCACGTGGAAGATAAATTGGTCGTCACAATGACGAGGTTGTTGTGTGTTACCTTGCAAGGGATTGGGGTTTTTACGTCAGAATGACGGGGTTATTGGGTTAGGTGGTTCGGCCGGTTGTAGGGGTTGGTTTGGCCGAGTGTGGGAGGTGCAGTGGTGTCGAGGTAAGATGATGCGGCTTGGGAATGTGCCACAAAGGGTTGTTGGGCTTGAGAATCCGGCTTGAGGTTATTCGGCGGTAGGGTTTTGACAAGGTGGTGCGGTAGGTTGTGTGGTAGGGTATGCGGTAGGTTGTGTGGTAGGGGATGCGGTAGGTTGTGCGGTTGGTTGTGTGGTAGGGGATGCGGTAGGTTGTGTGGTAGAGGATGCTATAGGTTGTGCGGTAGGGAGTGAGGATGTGCGACGTGGGGGTTCTTGGCTTGACTAGGGTTTTACCAAGTGGTGTTTGAAGGATGGAGTAGGTGGTGAGGAGAGGGAGGTGATGTTTGGAAGGAGGCGTATATAGGTTGACCGCTAGGGTTTTTGAGAGGTAATTGCAGACAAGGAAAAAATATATGGTTTCGGTAGTTGGGGTTTTACCGAGGGTGGTGGAGGTGGTTGGTGGCGGAAGTAAGGAGGTGTGGCAAGGTGGAATGGGTGGGAAGGGGTGATGGTGGGGGGTTCGGCATGGATTGGTTGCCGAGGGTTGTGATGAACAAACCAAAAAAAAATAAATATAAAAAATATAAAAGGGTTTTGGCTATAAGGGGAGTGGAACGGCTAGGGTTAGCCACGAAGGTGGCGGGTTCGGCATGGGGGTTTTTGCCGGGGGGGGGGGGGGGAATGATGGAGTAAGAGGTGAGGTTATGTTTAGGTGAGGCTAGGAGGGTTTGCCTCTAGGGTTTCGACAAGGAGGGTATTTGTCGTAAACATGAACAGTGAAAAAAGGAAGAATCCTGTATGTCATGTTGTGTCAGCGCAGCAGTTTTGAAAGGGTGATTCCCGCTTCGTTTGTGGTCCGATCAGGGTGATTTTTTTTCCTGGGTTTTTCTAAGATATAGGTATTCGATCCTACTGGTGTCGATCTTGATTTCCAGGTCTCTAGGAAGGTGGTTATTCTAGGTTAATCTGCTGCAGTTTCTGAGTATTTGTTTGGGCAGTTTTGGTGGGAGATGAAGATGGGGTTTTGTAGGTGGTGGCGGAAGCATGTGGTGGTGATGGAGGGTGAAGGGTGGAGATACATGGGGTGATGGTGGGGATAGGGTGGGGCGGCTAGGGTTTGCCGCAAGAGGTTGGGTTCGGCATTAGGGTTTCGGCTTGGTAGGGTTTTGCCGAAGATGTTTATGAAGGAGATGAGGGTGAGCTTTTGAAGGTGGTGGCGGAAGTATATGGTGAAGGTGGGTGATGGTGGATATAGGGTGGGGCGGCGAGGGTTTGCCGCTAGGGTGGGTTTTATAGGTGGGTGGCGGAAAATAGGGTGGAGCGGCTAGGGTTTTGCTAGTGTGTCGTGAAGTGGTGATAGGGTGAGGCGGCTAGGGTTTGCCGCAAGAAGTTGGGATCGGTATTAGGGTTAAGGCTTGGTAGGGTTTTGCCGAAGATGTTTATGAAGGAGATGAGGGTGATCTTTTGAAGGTGGTGGCGGAAGTATATGGTGAAGGTGTGTGATGGTTTTGAGTTTAGGTGTGGCGGCTTAAGGTTTTGCCGTGGTGGTATGGGAGGAGAGGCGGAAGCAGGTGTGTGGTGAGGCGGCTAGGGCCGTGGTAGTATAGAAGGAGAGGCGGAAGCAGGTGTGTGGTGAGGTGGCTAGGGTTTTGCCGCTAGGGTTTTGGTGGAGAAGTCCCTCTATGGATCTTTTTGCTCTGATACCATATTAGGATTTAGGAGGGTTAGACGAAGTCAATTCATACATGGTAGAGAGGAAGTAATATGAAAGACTCAATTTTATTATGAACAATAGGTTACATATTTATAGGGTTACATAGAAAGTTCTAGATCTAGTCTAGCTTGGTGTACAAGAAACAATCTCCTAATGATATACAATATCTAGGTTAATATCTAAAAGATATTTACAAAATATACTTAGGAATATATAATATTCCTTATATTGTATGTATGATGAATGGTCTCATTAGCTAAAAAAACATTTAAAGACTTTGCATGTTGGATTTGTCTAATTTCTAATGAGACGACTAAAATTAAGGGAAAGAAGTCTAATGGGACGCCTAAAATTGTAGTAAGACTATTTCTTCATCCGCAAACGTGTTACCTCCCGCAGTCTCATTTTATTTGGTCATGTTAACTTTTGTTGATCAAACACAAGTGAACTTCGACCAAACATTACTGTATCCCCCCCCCCCCCCCCCCCCCATTTGAGTACATTTATATGATTGTACTGAACAAGACTTTAATGCTATATGCTTATATGACTGAACATAATATGGGTTCGTTAACTACTTGCTTTTGTTACTATCATGCTTTATGTGAGATGTACAGAGTGAAAGTTGTACAAGTTTCTTTTTTGATGTATAAAGAAGGGGGGTCCAATGTGGGGGACATTTAAATTGGTTAATTTAATCCATACTCTTCTTATCAAAATAACATTTTTAACCTGATATTTTGATTTGACGGAGTTTGGTTAGTTAGTTTGAATTTATTTAACAGAGTTTGTTATGTAAACTTTAGAGAACTACCCTAAAACAAGTCTAGAAAATAGAGGTGGAAGTAAAGCTTATTGACCCGAGTTTGACTTGTTAACACTTTGGCTTGACTCAAGCTCATAATATAAATGAGCTGAGCTTAGACAAGATTACAAGCTCACTAAAAAGAAAGAGTTTGTCTTCAAAAAAAGAGTGACTCACTGGTAAAAGCAAATCAAAATGTGTGAAGTTTAGGCTTCGATCACTCCCTTGCTTCTTGTCTAAGACATCGTAAAAATTAAAAGAGAGAGAGAGAGTCACTTTCTTTTGGTTAAAAAAAAGTTCGAGTTGCCTAAAATATAACAAAAATTTATATTTTAGTAAAATATTTATTAGGGCAATGCTAGGGGCACAAAAGAAGTTTACAAAATAATGGATACAAAATGAGGTGGCGATATTTTATTGGTTGCATCGGTTGTGGACCCGGCACACTCTAATTAAAATCACCAATAAAAATCATGACACCTCATTTTGTAAGCCAAATTTTGTGAACTTTTTTGTTTATGACTCTAGAGCTAGGTATCACTCACTTGGAGTGATTTAGAATCGCTATTTCACTTATGTCCTCGTTTGGTACAAGGGAATCCAAGCCAATGAATGGGTATTTGATTCCTGTGTAATACTTACTTATGTTTGGCTCACTCATTACACTGGATATGGGTATAGGTATTAGTTTCCTTGGGAATCAAATACCTACAATTTATTGTCATCTCATACCCATGATAAAGGGAGGGTTTTTAATGCCCATACCTAAGGAATCTTAAAATTTATCAACAATATTTTGAAAAATTAAAATCTAATCCAACTCTATCCTAATTAATCTCCCATTCGTTCATATCCATCTTTCTTTTCTCTTTCTCGTAACTCCATTACCCATCTCCTTTTCTAATTCTAATACTACTAGTTCCTGTTGTAATGGACGCAAGGAGACAATTTTTTTATGCACTTGAGTTTAGCAGTGAAGTTATAAATAAAAAACACAATTAATTTAGCAGTGAAGTTATAAATAAAAAACCCAATTAAAAAAATAGCAATGATAGTTCCAATGGTGTTTCTTTTTCATTCTTCCATTTAATGAATAATATATGTTTATTCATCTTTCTTACTATGTTAAATTATGTTTCGAAAAATTGATTATGAACATAAATTAAGAATTAAAAAGATTGTTGGGAGGCTGAAAAGAAAAGAATATTGCTTAAGCTTGTTGAAATGAATAATAATTTGCATAATTATGAAAATGGAATCTTAATTAGGTTTGAAGAAATTCATTTTTTAAAGAAAAAAAATTAATTTAGTGAAAAATTATAATTATTATATAATGTCATAGGTAGTATTATAAAATATTAAAAATAATGACAGTAGGTAAGCATGTGAATCAAAAGTAAAATTGGTAATCTAATTCCAATTTCATGATTAAGACAAAAATAAAGACCAAAGATAGGTATGGGAATGTTGAACTCCTATCATTCCTGGATATCAGATTACTATGTAATACATACCCATTCCTACACAACCATTCCCGAGTTCCATTAAAAATATTGGTTTTTGCAATTTTGACCCCCTTAAATTTAGAAAACAATGACACTATATCATAATTTCGACCCCCTTTCAATAAATTTCTGGCTTCGCCACTGAATATCGCATCAGTTATCTCAGTTCAATCTTTTCTCGACCTGACATTTTACGAGATCAGATGATTCACATGTTATGGAAAAAGCCCTTCCCAACCCAACACCCAAGCAAATCGCAAGAAATCACAGCACCACAAACAAGCACAAGAAATAAGAAACCCAAAGCAAAAGACAAAATGAACACAAAAAATTGATTACCCAGTTCGTCAATATGTTTGACTACGTCTGGGGGAACTACCAAGCCAGGATCTTGCACTATAATATGTAAATATGGAGTTACAATGAGTATGGGGGCGGAACATTGATTATATATGCAACCTAAAATAAGACCTAAACCTAAATATAAGAGAAATCCCGAAAATACTGCAATTCCCGAATTCACTGCACGCGGCACCAGGCGCCTGCCTGGTACCATCCAAGCACCCGCCTGAATTAAATTCGCCAGGAACCAATCTTTCTGCCAACCTCGGGCGCCCGCCTGGTGTAAACCAGGCGCCCGCTCGCTCTGCCGCCAGATTTTCTTCTCTTTGTTTCCTTTGGATCTCTATTCCAACAATCTCTCATCTAGAGATCAACCGCGTATATCAGCCCCGTATCCGTCTTCAACTCATCCTTAGTGTCTTCCTTGTGCTCACCTCGATCATGGTAGTGCTTCCTCCTCCCCTATTCTCCGAGCCCCGTTGAAGCTATACCCAGCTTCAACTTCACCTTGCTTGAGAAACCTGGAGCCTTGTCATCCGATCTACACTCTCTGTTAGATCTGTGCAGCGGAATATCCGGTCCTGGGGTATTTGGTTCATCTTCAGTGACCCCTTGACCTTGGTCATCATGAACCGTCCTGCTCCCACCCGAGTTTAGAATATCCATCCGAATCTCACTCGCATCACAACATTCCTCAAACTCCTTGAGCTCATGCTCCCCACCATTATTGATGGAGGTCATGTAATTTGACACACCACCCCGAGAAGTTACCGGGGTCGGTCCCTACAAATCCGTGTGAACCAACTTACCCTTCTCACCCATGTGACCCAATCGACAGTGCCACAAATCCGTATCACCCTTGGCTGACGCCACCGAGATACTATCCTTGGTGTTGTTTATCAAATACAATCTTCCTTCCCTATTACCCCGAGCGATCTCACAATCCTCCTTGGTAATAACCCAGTTCCTGCAGCTAAAAGTTACCATGTAACCTTCTTCACCCAGCTGCCCAACTGATAACAGGTTCTTTTCCAAACCTGGAATGTGTCTGACCCCGTGAAGATGTAAGACCTTCCCGTCCGATGCTCCTATTCTGACATCCCCCTTCCCCTTGATTTCTAAAGGCTCGCCATCCGCCAGATAGACCTTTATGAAATCACCGAAAGTGTAATTTTCCATCTCCCCTGCATGCCCGCATGAGTGGAATGATGCCCCTGAATCCTGTTGGGTTTCGGAATAACATGCGCAGCGGAAAATTGCATTTAAAATTTTAATAGAAACCCAAAGCCATAGATCCGTTCATATGATTATATCAAATACATATAATATGAATACTAGAATACTAACCATTGATGCCTTTGAATTTCAACCTTTGATCTTGGTGGAGATTTAGAAACTTGATCACGAACAAAAAGCTTGAACACGAACTTTGAAGATGATGAGTTTCACCCTCTAGCGGTATCCACACCACGAACGAATATCAAGGAGCTTCTTGATCTTGGTTGCTAGACCAAAATTGAGGAACACGTTTTCTCAATTATATTTTGACTATATGGAATATAATTGTGTTTGATCTTGTTCTTCAATCTAGGGATTTCTTAGAACAAGAAATAACTCTCAAAAACTCTTTGGAGGCTTGCAAAAACACATGTACTGATTTGGGATGAATTAGGGTTATTTATATATAAGTTAGACCTATTCCAAATAGGTAATTTATGTCTAAACCCGCAAGAAAACGGATTAAGGAAAGTTCCTCCCGAAACCGACTGGTCCGGCCGGGTATGGCATAGGGTCCTACCGGATCCATCATGGTCCGGCCGGGTCTATGGCCAGGTCCGACCGGACCTCCCCTTTTTCCACTTTTCTTCTTCTAATTCTTTAAATCCCTCAATGGTCCTTCGACCCAATATTCCAATATAGTTATTTTAAGGATTCGTTCTATTGTGTGTGACCCTCTAGGATTATACTAAGTTGGCAATGGATTCAAACATGAAATCATAAGATATGATTAGGTTCTAGCAAACCGTCATACCTACCCAAATAGTATAACTAGATACAAGTTCGCATTCCACTTAGAATATGTCATAATCCTTTTGTCCACGATGTCATTGAACACAAGTCATGGTCAACAAGTCATCTTGTCTTTGTTCAATACTTTCTCGATTCCGAATATGTTGATAATCCAAATGACATTGATCCAATCAATTCATTTGAGTCCGGCCGAACATTTTCATCAACATCATTCCTAGGAGAGGCCCAAGCTTGACATCTCTCCGAAGAGGGACAAATCCATTTAGCTTATTATTCTTCCCTACATGAATCTGATTATGCCAATCATACCCTTTATAACTACCCGGTTAAAGGTAGCGTTTGAATATGTCAAACATAATGTTCATCAAGTGGAAGACCATAATAACTTCATGTATAAGGATTCAAATGACATAACTAATATGATATATATGTATGACATTGACCATGACATAAATCTCATAGAGCGGGTCATGTCCAGTACCAAACAAGTACCTATAAATCCAACATGATCATCCCATGATCATTTAGCCTTTATACTAATACCAAACAAGTAATAGGGACGGAGATTATTATAAGTAAATATGAACAACAATAATAATCAAAACATCTCTTTATTAATATGAAATAAGTGATAACAATTACAACGTTTATTAAACGTGCCTAGGGCACCAACACCAACAATTCTAGCACCCATGATTCTAGCGCACTACTATCGCTCAGAATCAGTACATCGTCACCTTCGATTATCACATTCGCCGATTTATCCCCTCGCATGGGACAATCCCTCTTGTAGTGTCCTAACTCCTTACAATGATAGCACTCTACCGATCCTCTTGCAACCTTTGGTCTTTCTTTGTTCTCCATAGACTGAACCCCACCTCCGATTACACTTTCCCTTGACCCTGTTCTCCCTTTATTGCTGAACCCGGCCTTCCCCTACTAGTTGTAGCCAAGACCAATTACGAAGTAGACGGTGTCCCCAACTTCTTTATGCGATTTTCCTCGCCCAAGAGAAAGTCCTTAACATCATCATACTTCAATTTGTTCTTACCCGCTGAAGCATTTAACGCCGTCACCGTTCCGTTCCAACTTCCTTGTAAGGATGCTAGCAATTGACAAGCATGAACCTCGTCACCGAAAGTAATCTCCAACGCAGCCAATGAGTCTATAACATCCATAAACTCATTGATGTGTTTAGTTATGGATCCTCCCACTTGCATCTTGAGATTACCCATCTTGCGTATCAAATCAACCTTATTTGTAGCAGATGGAGTTTCAAATCTCTCAGTAAGATAATCCAATATCTCCTTGGTGATTTTCGCCTTCTTGGTAGTCTTCGCAATCCACTTCGACAAAGTAGATCGAACCACCCCTAAGGATTTCCGATCCATGATATCACAGTCTTCCTGTTTTTCGCTTTCCGGCTTGACTCCTGTTAGAGGCTTATATAGATCCTTACCATATAAGACATTCTCTATTTGCATCCTCCAATATCCATAGTCAGAGCCATCGAATTTCTCCACCGCTTGTTTATCCTTGCCCATTCTTGATTGCTTGATAAACCCGGATCGTTAAACCGGAGCTCTAGATACTAGTTGTTGTGGAAAAAGCCCTTCCCAACCCAACACCCAAGCAAATCGCAAGAATTCACAGCACCACAAACAAGCACAAGAAATAAGAAACCCAAAGCAAAAGACAAAACGAACACAAGAAATTGATTACCCAGTTCGTCAATATATTTGACTACGTCTGGGGGCACTACCAAGCCAGGATCTTGCACTATAATATGGAGTTACAATGAGTATGTGGGCGGAACATTGCTTATATATGCAACCTAGAATAAGACCTAAACCTAAACATAAGAGAAATCCCGAAAATACTGCAATTTTAAATTCGCCAGGAACCAATCTTTCTTCCAACCTCGGGCGCCCGCCTGGTGTAGACCATGCGCCCGCTCGCTCTGCCGCCAGATTTTCTTCTCTTTGTTTCCTTTGGATCTCTATTCCAACATCACACTTTTGGGTCAGCAATTTTATATCGCACCCTCATTGATGTTGTGAAATGAAATGTATTTAAAGGGGTATTTGTGGTGATTGTGATTTGCCAACTAATTCTTCATCTAGTCCACAATCATGGCAAAATTGCACATCCCTTTGAGGACTTTTCTTACTTGACCTTTGTCATTGTCGGTCCATCACACGGAGCGTAGGTCTATGCAACTAAGATGTAGATTTTCTTTCTAATACTTAGCATATCTTAAATTTCCTTTTATAGTTAGCTTTGTGTCTACAATAAAATAAATTGAGCTTAGAACATAGTAAATCAGATGTCACATTATTGAAAGAAAAGTTTAATCACTTTCAATCAAACTTTTGTTACGCTTAATTTTACAGCATAATTAATTTGTCATACCCACGAAAGAAATACTCTCTCTAGAAAAAAATAATCTTTCTTTTTTCGTTGTTACTACGAAGAAGCTTTAAGTAATAATTAAAGTTACTTTTAATTATCATTCTAATAAAAATTCAAAAATTGTTATTGATACACCATTATAAATATTATTAACACCAATTTTTAGATTCACATTAAGATAACTAATAAAGTAGCCTAAATTACTGCTCAAAATTCCTTCGTAGTAACAACGAAAAAAGAAAGATTATCTTTCCGGGACAGAGGGAGTAGAATGGTGGTTACATCCTCCTTAAATGTGTGTATAATTAGTTTGAAGTTTTCATATATCCCAATTTCCTCATACTAATACAACAACTTGAATAGGATATTTTTCGATTCAAATGGACCACTTTGTATTTACTCCCTCCCAGTGGCGTATCCAGGTTTTAGAGTGAGGGGGGTCAAAAAAATTATATAATTTTTTTTAAAAAAAAATACATTATTAAAAAAACAATAAAAAGAACTCACATATAAAGCCTTTTTTCACATGAATTCAAATTTTGATGATATAATAAGAAAAGAGCTACTCAAGTGGTTTCCTATTCTTTATCTTTTTAAAATACTTCATAATATCTTCATTTTCAATTTTCCTAAAAATCTCCATTACGTTGGGAATGTTTCATTTTCTTGAAATAGTTTTCGAGCACGGTTTGAAAATGTGTGCAAAACAAATTAACAAGTACACCGGCCATATATAAAGTATTATAAACACATCAACCAGGCAACAACTACAAGGCCACTGGCCATACACAAACAAATCATCAAGGCCACATGCCATAAAACCACAACAACAAGGCCATTGGAAATAAACAACCACACGAGGAAGGGCACTGGCCATATTAAACACGCCAACAAGGCAACAACTACAAGGCCACTGGCCATACACAAACAAATTAACAGGGCCACCGGCCATAAAACCACAACAAGGCCACTGGCCATAAACAACCACACGAGCAAGGACACAAACAAGACAACAACTACGAGTCCACTGGCCATACACAAACACATAACAAGATTATAGTTCATAGTTTCTAACCTCCGGGACGGGGAGCCTCATTCGCCTTAGAGTCAGAAGTAGACGACCCACATGATCTTTTCAAACTTCGAGGAGGACGCATTTTTCTGTAAAGAACAAGCTTCAACCAAATTTTACGTTCAATAACTGAATTACTAATTTCAATTTCTTTTATGAAAGAATACAGACAAAATGTCTAAAAATGAATCCCAAATTCGTTTTTTCCATTTAAATCATTACCAAAACAAAATGGCTTATGGCTGCAATTACAAAAATCTCAATTAAAAATTGCAACACAAACAAGTCAAAGTGGCATTGATTTGAGATTTAATAGTGTATATTTCAATAAAAAATCAATGAGATTAAAAATAAAATCTGATTGAAATGGTGAAACCCTAATTTTTGGGAAATTTAGGGATTTGAGATTTGGGATTTGGGATAGTAGGCGAAAAACATGAGAAAAATTACCTGTTATGAACCGAAAGTATGGGCCCGTGCTCCAGCCTCCGGCGAGGTCCTCGGTCCTGCTTCCGATCGCCGTCGCCGTACAACTTTTGGTCGATCGCCGTCGCCCTCTCCTCTGCGTCGCCTCTCTCAGTCTCTCCTTCCTTCGCGCAATCGTCTTCGGACAAATAGAAACCCGCTTGCGGCAAACTAATGAGATAAGTGTGGGTTGGTTGTGTAAAAATTGAGATTATATATCTAGGGTTTTATGTAAATTTTTGAGGGGGGTTAAGGTTATAATTTGAAAAAATTTAAGGGGCTAAAATAGGTATAGACGGAGAAGTGAGGGGGGTCAATTAACCCCCCTCTCATATACGTGCGTCCGCCCCTGCTCCCTCCGTCTTTTCCTAGTTTGACTTTGCACGGAGATTAAGAAAAAGTAAATGTTGTGAGTATGAAAAGTAAAGTGGGAGAGAGAAAGTGGGTGGAGAGTTTTTGTTGTGAGAATGATAAGTAGGTCCCACTTTTCATTTTAAGTAATAAAGCAAAGTAAAAACCTTAAATTGGGACAGACCAAAAAGGAAAGTAAGAACCTTAAAGCGGTATAGAGGGAGTAATTAATACGAGTAATGCACTATACTAAGCTAAAAAAAAGTCACCAAAACAGGACAAAATTAAATGACTATATTGGTTTACTTATGACTTAAATATTACTCCCTCCGTTTCGTAATACTTGAAGTTTTAACCTTCTTCACTTAGATTAAGAAAAACAATTATTACATGTAAGAAAGACTCAAACACCCTTATAACAATTCATTTACCTAGGTAATTAAATGCATTTACAAAGGGTGTATCAATTATTAAATAAGGGTATAATTGGTAAGTAATGGTAAAAGTTCCTAAATAATTGAAAAGTGTCAAATATTTTGGAACAAAATTGAACACCTAAAACGACATGTTTTGCGAAACGGAGGGAGTACTCACATGTGAATGTCCATTTTTGTTTATCAAAAATTTAATACTCCCTCCGTCTCAAAATAGATGTTGTTTTGGGAGTAAAATTTTGTCTCAAAATACTTGTCATTTCACTATTTTCAAAGTTTTTTTATTGCTCTATACCAATTATACCCTTAATAATGATAGTGAACTATCTCTTACCTAACCATTTAATTACCTAGGTAGTTGAATTACTTTAGGGGTATTTGGGTCTTCTTCAAATGCATTAATGGTATTTCTTAATATGTGTGAAACACTCCAAAACGACATGTAATTTGAGACGGAGGGAGTAATTAACATTTATTTGAGACGGATATAGTACATTTTTCTTCCAAAGCTAAAATTAAAATATACTCCCTCCGTCCGAAAATGATCTTCACATTTGACTATTCAAACTTTTTAAGGATACGAATATTTGTTTCACTAGCCATGTTGTGTTTATGAACATTTAAGCCTAAATTGTAAAAATGAGAAGAACTTTTTGGAACAATGAAAAATGATAAATGAAAAGATCATTTTGGGACGGAGGGAGTAACATACAAAAAAACGGTTTCTCTTTCTTTTGGCTTGTATTATACAAATAGTTCCATCTTTACAATATCACCCCCTGCTTTTGGCCGTAAATAAATATTTTTTTACGATTTTTTTAAATGAGTTTTTCATTTTGGGAAAGTTATTAGAGCATTCTCTGTTAAGTATCATTTTCTAATTCATACTCAAAAGAATAATATTTTATGATTGTTTTTTTATTAATTAGTGCAACATTATATATTTTATAAAACAAATTAATATTTTTTCTATTTTATGGAAATGGAAATTAAAATATTGGTGTGTAGCCATCATTTCCGGACCCGGAACCGCTCCACCCAAATTAGCTTCACCCCTCCACCCAACGGTTCAGATCAAAGCCACATAGGCGAGCTCATCATCTGTGCGGCTAGAATGATTTCAATTTTTTGTAGGTTCTACCAAGCTCGGACACATCTCATCCGTCGAACACAAAAAAAATGAGGTGGCTCTAATCGGAGTCATTGGGTGGACCAGGGTAGAGCTAACTCCCCGGTGGAGCGATTCGAAATCCATCATTTCCAATTAAAAACTAAAGTAATAAGGGAGTTGGAGTTATGCATGGCATTAATTAGCATGTGATTGAACAATGAAATGGGTCCACCCGTACCACATGTATAAGCCAACATCTTTTTCTTTTTTGAAGTTGGTTAGGCGTTTGTCAATATTGTCATTATTCTGCAACTTTAGTAGTTGGACTAGTTTATTTAGGGATGTAGTTTTTTATAAAGCATTTTTTTTAAAAGCAAAATCTATTTGAAAGCATTAGAAATGTATTTTTTTTTTTTTTGACAATGACCACGCCAGAAGGAGTCGAGGAGGCGGATCGAATCCTAGTGCTCACCGAGGGTGAGACTTTGCTTGCTTTACTACTGGGCCACTCCTTTAGGGACTAGAAATGTAGTTTAAACGCTATTAATATGAGCAAATTAGATATTATATGTGGAACGAGATTTTGTTTTATCAAAATGAAATTGACACCATACTATGCCACTGTATTGATAATAACTTGCTAAGCTGATTCATTTAAGCTGAAGAACACTGTTAATCGGTAGGATTTGAAGCCTCATATTTCACTGGTGAGACATAATTTTGCTGGAAATTGATTAAAATTACATTACAGGAATTAGTAGTGATGGTTTGATGATAAAGTTATGATTTTCTAAACCTAATGATGATGAAAATGATTATGGGTAATAAAATCAAGAAGATCAAACTGCTCTATTCACTTAACACGTGAATTCACTACTGTCTCAATTAGTTACTGACTGCTGCTTTACAGCGGTAAATAACAATTAATGTTTTGGACTCATAGCATGTGTTGAAATTTAATGCTCCTTCAGTTCCAAAATAATACTGCCATTTTTTATTTTTATTTTTTTTTGTTATGATTGAACTTTGAGTAATAATTAAACTTGATTTAATTACTCTAATAACAATTTAAATCTTGTTATTAATAATATTGTTGATGGTGTATTAACTATATACTTAAATTTTATTAGTATAATTAAATCAATTTATAATTATTGCTCAAAGTTCATTTATAGTAATGGCAAAAAAATGAGAATGTCGTTGCGGGACGGATGAATATATATATATATATATATATATATATATATATATATATATATACACACACACACACGTATATACAATAGAATTTAATGAACAATTTATGCAACCATAAAATGTCCAAATTCTAGAATTGTACAGCCTCAAATTTCAATTTACTCCCTCCGTCCCAAAATAATATTCACATTTGACTATTCAAACTTTTTAAGGATATGAACACTTGATTCACTAGTCATTTTTTGTTATGGCTCTTCTAAGCCTAGGTTGTAGAAATGTGTACAAATTTTTAGGACAATGAAAAATGCCAAATGAGAAGATTATTTTGGGTCGGAGGGAGTATTATCCTAGAAAGTGAAAGTGAGTTGTAAAGAAGATTGAAAAATAATGTACAGCCTCAAGTTTCAAATTTTTCTTTTTTCCTTAAAAGTGAGTTGTAAAGAAAATAAATAAATAGGCGTAATAAATAAATTATCAGCGAATGAACCAAAAAAAAATAAAAAAATAAAAAAATTGTCAGCGAATGGTGCACCACAAGTTCAACTTCAAGAAATTAAGTGTGTCATAGGTGGTCTAGAGCCACTCCATATAGGGATGACCAAAACCGGTTCCGGGCCCGGTTCCGGTTCGGAACCGCCGGTTCCGGTTCAGCATATATGTGACCCTGAACCGGCCCGCGCTTACACCGGTTCCGGTTCCGGTCATCACAATCCGGTTCCGGTACGGTTCCGGTCCGGTTCCGGTTCAGTCCACGCTACCTTTTTTTATTTTTATTTTATCATACAATAATGAATAAACATGTTAAAATTTATTAAAAGACAAGAGATTTTTATTTTATAATACATTAATGAATAAACATGTTAAAATTTATTGAAAAATAAGGGATTTTTATTTTTTTTAATGGAAATGCCGATCTGGTTCCGGTTCCGGTCCGGTTCCGGTTCGCCATATATGTGACCCTGAACCGGCCCGCGCTTACCACGGTTCCGGTTACTCCGGTTCCGGTTTACTCCCCGGTTTGCTCCGGTTCCGGGCTTTTCCGGTCCGGTTCCGGTCCGGTTTTCCGGTTCCGGTCTGGTTCCGGTCCGGTTTGGTCATCCCTCCATATTGCCCGGTTGATTTTTTATTCTTTTTTTTTTTTTTTTAATACCCAGGTTTAGTCCTGGGGGTGGTAGTTCCGGCCCCTCTTTCCTACCACCCGGCAAATCGCGGGATGTGCCTCAATAGCTAGGTTTAGAGTACATGTCAACTAGTAACACAATACAAGGTCCGACCCCGGAAAAGAGCCCGGAGAACTCCGTTGTACCTACGGTTGCTCGGCACCAAAGAACTCCGTTGTGCCTACGGTTGCTCAGCACGGATGCTCCCACCAAGTTTCGAACCCACGCTGCATGCCTCCAGCGCGACTTATGTCCTCCTCCTTTGCCACTGAGCTATGCCCCGGGGGGCGGTTGATTTTTTATTCTCTTCTACACATGTGATTGTCTCTATCATTACACCATTTATTTATTTGAAAGTACTTTACCATTCAATTTCTTAAATGTTCTATTATTTTTGGGGGATTTTGAAAGGTAAATATCACGATTGTAAATCATGATAAAATACTCCCACCGTCCCGCACGAATTAAGACGTGTTGTACCATTTTGATCGTCCCACACTCGACTTTAAACGGCCCAAAATGAAAAGATTATATTACTTTTATATTCAATGCGACACATTTGTCATACCCACAACAACAATCCCTTACTATTTCTCACACACACTTTCTCCCTTCTTTTTTTTTTCTTTGATAATCACAACAGCTCCTACACCCATTCTCTTTCCTCTTATTATAGTAGTATTTGTTAATCTTCATGTCGACAGAGAAAATCTCAAGTCGGATGAGACGGAAGGAGTATAAAATATGCCGTAAATCCTTTTATGTCAATACTAGTGACTTTAGATTCAAACTCAGAAAAGAACAATATGGATAGCATGATTAAGGATTTAAAATTGCTGTAGCGTTGAATTTGCTGCAGCATTTCAGCACTCCTGCGGAGACGCTCAAATTTTGTCGCGTCCCTGCTGGTGGATCAATGATAAAAATTAGTCTCGCTTGAGTTGGTACCCACATGGGGCCAGACTAATCCCAACCATTGATCTACCAGAAAAAACACTTGGCGAAATCTAATGGATTCAAGTTCAACCGGAACAGCATTTCCTTATAGGCATGAACAACGGATCTAATTATGCCATGGAACGGCAATGAGCTAAGTGGAGACTAGAGACTGTTAGGATTCATTGTTAGTACACCCACCTAATTTGATTGACCCATTCCACGTGTCTTTTTATGGACTTTAGGTTTACTTGTAATGAAGTTTTACTTCAATTTTTAGACAAGTCCATTTCTAGATTTTTAGTAGTTAGGCTGAGTTATGATCGGTTTACTCTTAGCGGTTTAGAGTCCCTCAAGCCGCCGTCTTCAAACCGCCAGCATGGTGCCTTAAGTCCTTCATCAAACCGCAGTTTGTGTCTTTGATGAAACCGCATTTCAAGTTCATTCATGAAACCGCACATGCATCTGGTGGAACCGCCGACCAAGATATTGAAGAAGTTATTGCTGCCATTTACTCCTTGAAGACAAACATTCGCTTTTCAACCATAAAAATGAATGACTGGTGACTTGTCCTTAAACTTCAAGTCATGGTTCAGTTATTCTGGGAATGTCGGTTTGTCTAGATTTTCGAAAAGTTACCGTTGTACTTTTCAACAACTAAAAGGACAATGTCAGGTAGTGATCCAACAACTTCCTGCCACAAAGCAAAAGCAAAGGACGACAGTGACAGGTCAACCAATGGGATTGTGACAGCGCATTAAACCGCCATACAATGACTCACCTCATTGTCCAACGGTCACTAATGCCTTCACTATAAATAGCCTTCATTGTTCAACATTGAAGGTTGCTGAGCTTCAAAGAGAATATCCCAAGTATTCAAGTTTGCTTTGAAGATTGAAAACACAGATACTCATATCTTCATCATCTCCTTAGCAAACCCAGAGTTCTTCATTAAAGCTTCAAGCCTTCAAATCATCACAACTCAGCCTTGCACAGAAAGTAATCATTTGCTCACCATCACTTAGATATTTTGAGCTCTTGATTTCTTTCCACACTACACACCCGGAGTATATTTTCTTATAGATTATATACCTCGAAAACACAGGTTGTTATAATAGCATTGTTAGGTTAGATTGTTTATTTAGAGTTTGGATTCATTTGTAATCTTGTAAAAACTCCTCTAAATCAATACAAGTCTAGTAGCTATTAGAAAATCCTAGGCTAACCACCTAGGTAGAGGACGTAGTTCTTTCAAGAACGAACCTCTTCAAATTGTGTGTTCTTGATCTTTATTTTCTGTCTTGTCATTTACATTTATGTTTATGAGCTTTATTTACTTTCATATGAAATGACTTGATAAATGATTTGCATACTTTTGTGATACTTCAGTTGTGCCCTGTCAGTTGCATCATTCCTTTTCAACCACTTAAACCGCCCAACCCTTTATAATTCAGTTTGGACAAAACCGCAAAACTCCGCTGTGCATTTTATCTGAGCGGTTCTAGTGCTTTAAACCGCAATAGACCAAACTGATAAGTACTTGGTTGATTTTCAAGGGTATTCCGAAAAAGATTTTAAACCGCTATTCACCCCCCCCCCTCTAGCGGTTCTATACCCTTGTTGCCCTTTGGGACCAACAAGTGGTATCAGAGCTTATCCACCAAAAATTATTTTACAAGCTTAACCGCTTGGGTGCTGATCCAATGGCAAACATAAACTCCCATATGATGCAGACATCCAACTCTAATCACTTACCTATTCTTAATGAAGATAGTTTCATCTTCTGGAAAGATAGGATGAAGAAGCACATGATATCTGAGGATCGCAAATTATGGACTGCAATTGTTAATGGACCCTATGTCCCGATGAAGGCTAACCCTGATGCAGGTACTGCTGGACAAACCGCGGAAATCAAGAAGCCGGAAGTTGAATGGACCGAAACTGATCAACGGAATGTGGACTTTGATGGAAGAGCCATGTCCATGCTTGTATCAGCTATTGATCTAAGAACTCACTCAAAGGTTCTAGATTGCAATACCGCAAAGGAAACATGGGATGGCATCATTGACTTTCTGGAAGGGGATGCCGACACCAAGAAGAACCGCCTCTACCAACAGAGAAGGCTCTTTGATTACTTTGTCAAAGACCCAAATGAATCTCTTCGCCAATGCTATGAGCGGTTCGTGGAAATTGTCAATGTATGTTTCTCTCTAGGGCACAAGTATTCCAATACTGACCTGAACATGAGATTCATGCAATCTCTTGGTAGCAAATGGCTGATCAAAACTACCAACATAGAAGACAACAAAGATCTGGAAGCTCTTGATCTTCGTCATCTTTATGCCATGATAAGGGTATTTGAATTCAAGCTTGAGGAAGCTCATGAAACCGAAAACAGATTCAAGTCTCTTTCTCTTGCCGCTTTCAACAATGCCACATCTCCAGTTTACAATCCAGATCATCATCAAACCGCATCTAATATCCATTTACAAACCGCTTCTTTTGATCCAAATATTCCAAGATATATTTCTCAAACCGCACCTCCAGAGTATTACCAACCGCCTCATCAACCTTACCCTCAACATCATCAACCCTATTCTCAACCTCAGCAATCTCATCAATCCTACACTCCATCTCAAAATTCTCAAAGTGTAGCATCCAGTTCTACTCAAGTTGACTTTGATGACATGGATGATGACGAGTTTGCTCTCTATGTGAAAAACTACACCAAGTTCAGAAAGAACAGAGCTCAATCTCAGTCAGGCGGCCCTGCAAAGTTTGTCCCTCCAACCAGATTCAACAAAGCAGCTGATGCTAAGAAAAGGGATGATCTTGTTTGTTACAACTGCAGACAACCAGGTCATTTTGCCTCCAGTTGTCCCAAACCGCGCTATGAAGCCGCTCCTGCCAAGAAACCGTTCAACAAAAAGTTTTTCAAGAGAAGAGGAATGGTTGCTGAACAAGAAGAACAACTGTTGGGTATGAAAATTATAAACCACTCCTATTACCTAGATTTTATTGATCCCATAACCTTATTTTACTTTTTATGGACTTTAGGTTCTATTGTAAGAAGTTTTATAACTTCATTAGTTTAGTCCAATTTTAGTTTAGCTAGGCTTAGAAGATCAGCCCCTCAATTTTTGAAGAATATTGCTGCTGTTGATTTTTCTGAAAATGACCAAGTCTGCTTACCGCACTAGGCGACCGCACCAGGCGACCGCACTAGGCTACCACACCTATTGGCGACCGCATGAACTATGCTGCTGCATGGTGACCGCAAGCCATTAGCCGACCGCAGACTAAGCGACCGTATCAAGACCAAGTAAAGACAAACTTGATTTAAACGTTGCAAATTCAAATTTGAATTTGGTCGTACAAGATAGTACATCTGGACCACTATCTTCTGCAACTACAAGACAAAGATATGAGCTCCAATCAGAATGCTCCAGCTCATCATCTTCCAACAGCTATTTCTCAACCCAAGGCTATAAATAGACCTTGAACTCTTCATTGAAGAGTGCTGAGATTCAAAGAGAGAAATTGCTGTCGAAATACTTGGTGATTGAAGATCATACTCAAGATTTCCAGAATCATTTGAATCTTCAAGCATTCGCATTCAAATCTTCAAAAATCCCCAGCAAGCCTTCAAGAACATCAAATCTCAAGCCCAGCAACACTTAAAGATTCATTAGGCTCTCAATTATTTAGATTATATAGAGCTCTTGATTCTTTACACACACACACCCCGATTGATCAATCACATAGATTGCATCATTAGGGATACACTGGTCTAAGTCTAGGATTTGTTCTTCATAGAAAGTAGGTGTTGATTCAATACTTCATCTTTGTAATTTGTACTCAAGAAGAATCAATATAACCTCCATTCAAAATCCAAGACTGACCATCTTGGTAAAGGACGTAGATCTTTTAACAGATCGAACCTTTCCAAATCATTGTGTCATTTACATTCTGCAAATTTACTTTCTGCAATTGTTCTTATTGTTCATATTGACTTTGTTTGTCGTTTAGTGGTTTGATCTTTCCAGATACTCAAACGATTGTGAATTGTGTTTGTTGCTTGCCTATTGCCTAAGTTATTACTTCTGACTACTTATCATTTTGCCAAAACTCTAAGACACAAACTTTCATTTTCAACCTTTCTAGTCAGTAACCTTGCTTACCGCAAATAGCCGACCGCAAGGGTTACCTCAACTTGTTTGCCGCATTTTGCTTACCGCAAATTGAATCCTTCAAACCTCTATCTTTTCCGACCGCAATATTGCCGACCGCAATATTGCTGACCGCACGTTTTGCTTACCTAGCAGTTTTTAACTTCAAAAACAACTCTACTCCGTTTTATCGAAAACTTCCGCTGTGCATTTTACTTTGAACTAGTGGTTTTTACTTGACCACAAAACTCAATAGTAAGCATAAGGTTGAATTTTGAAAAAGGGTTGATAATTTTAAATAGGCTATTCACCCCCCCTCTAGCCTCTTTTCATACCCTTGTTGTGTCTTTGGGACCAACAACAACCATTAACATGGATGGGTTCTGATACAGATGATAGTGATGAAGATGAAGGAGTTGCAAATCTTTGCCTAATGGGATTTGAAGAAAAGGTTGAAATTGACGAAAACCTTCCACTGCCACTCCATCAAATGAAGTCAGTTTCACCAAAAACTCCTGAAGCTAAACAAGGCAAAACTCCTACTTCACCAAACTACTCTCCTGAGGATCAAACCGAACAAAGCCATGATGACCAGGTACTTGAACGTGCAAATGTCATTTGTCAACAACACACTGTGCTTAAAAAGGCATATAAATTAATGGCTGCGGAACTTGAATATTCCCAAAAAGAATGCAAGTCCCATAAGGAGGAGATTGAAAAACTAAAGATCCAAATTGTTGGGATAGCTTCTGTTGTGGAAGAAACCCGCTATCTTAAGGACAGAACCGAGGTTCTTAACACCCGAATCCATGATCTTACTGCACAAAGGGATGAACTTCAAAAAGTGACCGATGTGTGGACTAAGTCTGGTGTCACCATGGAACAAATCGTTAATTCACAAATTCTCTCTAAAGAGAAAAGTGGATTGGGATTTAAAACTGATGATGGGTGTAAGTGTCCTTGTCTATGTGCTGAAGGTGTCGTGAAACCAACTGAGCAAACCAAAGAAATTCCTAAGGTGAATCATGCTGGTAAAAAGGGCTCAACACAAGAAATTAAAAAGCAAAATTATTTCTATGAGTATCCTAAAAACCAGACTGGGAGAGATCCAAAGTGGAAAGAGAAATCCACAGCGGCTGAGGCAACCAAAGAAGTATTGAGTGATGAAACCGCTCATAGTCGGTTTAAGGAATATCCTGTTATATTTCCTAAAGCCGCACCTAAAAGAAAGGTGGAACTCAAGAAGGTTAACTTTGTTAAAGCCAAAACCGCTGACCCATTAAAAAACAATAAACCGAAGGTCAGTAATGGATTTGTAAAACCGCAACCACAACCCGGCTTAATTCATTGTTCTATCTGTGCCGATTTTGGTCATAGTGCTGGTCATTGTCTTTTAAGATTCACACCCAATGCCAAGGGACGTAAAAATCCTAAGGTCAAACAGGTGTGGGTACTAAAAAGCTGCTAACCCTAGGACCCAAGGAATAAGGGGGACCAAAATGTTTATTTTTCAGATTTCATGTTTTATGGCTGGAACCGCTAAGAAGAAGAAGGATCTCTGGTATTTGGATAGTGGATGCTCACGACACATGACTGGAGATTCAGAACTACTCTGCAGTTTCATCCAAATGAAAGGTCCCCCAGTAGTATTTGGTAACAACAAGAAAGGAGAAACAGTAGGATATGGAGCAATCAAACGAGGAAAAGTGACTATTGAAAATGTGTCACTAGTAGAAGGACTCAAGCACAACCTTCTCTCCATATCTCAGTTTTGTGACAAATGAATGAACTGCATCTTCACTTCAACTAGCTGTTATATCAAAGATGCTTCCTCTGGAGTCACTCTACTGACTGGCAACAGAACAGGTGATGTTTATATAATTGATTTAAGTAATATTGTTTCTATTGCTGACCTCTGTTTTATAGCCAAAAATATAAGTGAAAGCAGTTGGTTATGGCATAAGCGGCTCGGCCACTTGAACTTCAAGTATCTAGCAAAACTGCATAGGGATGGTCTAGTAAAAGGACTACCCAAAGTGGCTGACCATCATGATGAAAAGTGTAAAGCATGCCAGCTTGGAAAGCAGCCCAAACAGTCATTTCCTAGTAAAACCATGCCTTCAACGAACCGCTGTTTGCAACTGCTGCACATGGATTTATTTGGACATGTCCCAACCGCCAGTATTGGAGGAAACCGCTATACACTTGTGGTGGTTGATGATTATTCAAGATATACATGGGTGGAAATGATGGCCTCTAACGATGATACTTATGGCATCGTAACCGCTCTCTTTAGACAGCTCCAAACTCAGAAATTGGATGACATTGTTGCCGTGCGTTCAGATAATGGAACCAAATTTACAAACAATGGTGTTGCCCAATATTGTGATGATCATGGAATTGATCATAATTTCTCTGCCGCTGGAGTTCAACAACAGAATGGAGTAGTGGAAAGAAAGAACAGGACTTTGATTGAAGCCGGGAAGACTATGATTGCCGAAGCCAAGCTTCCCAAATACTTCTGGGCCGAAGCCGTCAATACCGCATGCTTCACCCAGAACCGCTCCCTCATCATCAAAGTTCACAACACGACTCCTTATGAATTGTGGAGAGGCAGATCACCCAACATTGCCTTCTTCAAGATATTTGGATGCAAGTGTTACATCTTGTACAATGGCAAAGAGCATCGAGGAAAATTTGATGCTAAGGCTGATGAAGGTATTTTTGTTGGTTATTCTAAACACTCCAAAGCTTTTCGTTGTTTCAATAAGACATCTTTAAAAATTGTAGAGTCAGTCCATGTTACATTTGATGAACATGCTCTCCTTAAGCCACATATGGCTCCAAATGTTGCTAATGATTTTAGTGATTTTGAGACAGGCACTAGACATAGAGCAACTGAAAACCATCCTACTCAAACTGCTTCATCCAGTTCTTCAGCCGCACCTCAAACCGTTGATGGTGTAACTGTTGAACCGCTGTCTTCTGACCCCATTCAAACTGTTGAACCAGTTCCAAATCTAACCTTCAATGAAGATTTCAATGATTATCAGGATGATCCTCCTCTGGAAAATCTTCAAGAAATAGTGGTTCAAGACAACCTCCCTCCTGAAATTAATGAGCATAGAGACCATCCAACTGCCAACGTTATTGGTCCTATCAGTACTGGTGTCCAAACCAGAGGGAGTTTGACTCACAGAGATAATCACAGTTTGTTCTCAACTGCTCTGTTATCTCAGATGGAACCGAAGAAGGTAGATGAAGCTCTAAGTGATCCAAGTTGGGTAATTGCAATGCAAGAAGAGCTCAATCAGTTTGAAAGATGCAAAGTTTGGACTCTAGTTCCAAGGCCCAGTGATCATACAGTAATTGGAACAAAATGGGTGTACAGAAACAAGATGGATGAGAATGGTACTATAACAAGAAACAAAGCTAGGTTGGTTGCTCAAGGCTATAGGCAAGAAGAAGGAATTGACTATGATGAGACCTTTGCCCCTGTTGCCAGACTTGAAGCCATAAGATTGTTCCTGGCCTATGCATCCTTCAAAAAATTCAAGTTATATCAAATGGATGTGAAGAGTGCATTTCTGAGTGGTGAACTACAAGAAAAATTTTATGTAGCTCAACCGCCAGGATTTGAAGACAACAAACTTCCAAATCATGTCTTCAAACTCAAGAAAGCATTGTATGGACTCAAACAAGCTCCAAGAGCATGGTATGACACTCTATCTAAATTTCTTATTGAACAAGGCTTCTCTCGAGGTAAAATTGATACAACTCTATTTATAGCTAAACACAAAATTCATTCATTATTAGTTCAAATATATGTTGATGATATTATTTTCGGTTCTACTAATGAAACTATGTGTGTTAAGTTTGAGAAGCTAATGAAGAGCAAATTTGAAATGAGTATGATGGGAGAGTTGACATTCTTTCTTGGACTCCAAGTCAAGCAATGCCATGATGGGATCTTTATCAACCAAGCCAAATACACTAAAGATTTGATAAAGAAGTTTGGGCTTGAAACCGCTAAATCAGTTGATACCCCAATGCCTAAGGCCTGCAGTTTGGATCGAGATGAACATGGTAAGAAAGTTGATCAAACTCTCTACCGAGGTATGATTGGCTCTCTACTTTACTTAACTGCAAGTAGGCCAGATATCATGTTTAGTGTTTGTGTGTGTGCTAGATTTCAAGCTGACCCTAGAGAATCTCATCTTATTGCTGTTAAACGTATTATTAGATATTTATGTGGATCTGTTAACCTTGGACTTTGGTACTCCAAAGAATCTTCATTTGATCTATTACGTTATTCAGATGCTGACTTTGCAGCATGTAAGATAAGCAGAAAGAGCACAAGTGGTACTTGTCAGTTCCTTGGAACGCGGCTTGTATCATGGTCCAGCAAGAAACAAGCGTCAGTTTCAGTCTTAACCGCTGAAGCTGAATATATAGCGGCTGGAAGCTGTTGCTCTCAAATTCTCTGGATGAAACAACAGTTGGAGGACTACGGGATATTTGAACAAAATTGCCCTATCTACTGTGATAGCACTGCTGCAATATCCATCTCCAACAATCCAGTTCAGCACTCAAAAACCAAACACATCGACATAAGATATCATTTCCTCAAAGACCATGTTGAAAAGAAAAACATTTTTTTAGCGAAGGTGGGAACAGATGATCAAATTGCTGACATTCTCACCAAACCGCTTGAAAATTCCAGGTTCTATCATTTACGAGGAGAAATGGGTATGTTAGAACTAACTTAAGATATCATATCTATATATTATTTTTAATATCTTTTGTTTAAGTGTTTTGGCTATGCTTAGAAAAGTCATCTAGTGTGCGGTTCTGTTGGTAGTGGTGCCCTAGGCACGTTTAATAAACGTTGTAATTGTTATCATTTATTTCATATCAATGAAGAGATGTTTTGATTATTATTGTTGTTCATGTTTACTTATAATAATCCCCGTCCCTAGTACTTGTTAAAGCACTAGTATAAAGGCTAAATGATCATGGGATGATCATGTTAGATTTATGGGTACTTGTTTGGAACAAGGTACTGGACATGACCCGCTGCATGAGATTTATGTCATGGTCTATGTCGAACATATATCTCATATTAGTTATGTCATTTGAATCCTTAGACATGAAGTTATTATAGTCTTCCACTTGATGAACATTGTGTTTGACATATTCAAACGCTACCTTAACACGGTAGTTATAAAGGGTATGATTGGCATAATCGGATTCCCGTTGGGAAGAATAATAAGCTAAATGGATTTGTCCCTCCACGGAAAGATGTCAAGCTTGGGCCCCTCGAAGGAATGATGTTGATGAAATGTTCGGCCGGACTCAAATGGATTGATTGGATCAATAGCATTTGAATTATCAACATATTCGGAATCGAGAAAGTATTGAACAAAACAAGTTGACTGTTTGACTATGACTTGTGTTCAATGACATCGTGGACAAAGGGATTGTGACATATTCTAAAAGAATGCGAACTTGTATCTAGTTATACTATTTGGGTAGGTATGATGGTTTGCTAGAACCTAATCATATCTTATGGGATCATGTTTGAGCCCATTGCCAACTTAGTATAATCCTAGAGGGTCACACACAATAGAACGAATCTTAAATAAAAGGACTGTATTGGAATTTAGGGTCGGAGGACTTCCAAGGAATTTCTGGAAAGTTCTGGGCCTCCTGGTCAACCAAGCGGGCGTTTGGGTTGCACCAGGCGGGCGCCTGAACAAGCCGGAAAGGAATTGGACTTTCTGTCCAAACAGGCGGGCGCCTGGGTAGGACCAGGCGGGCGCCCGGTATGCCGGTTGGAAAATTCCTAATTTGATTAGGAAAGGTTTTTGGCACAAGTTACCTATTTGGAATAGGTCTTAATTGTGTATAAAAACCCCAATTCGGCCAGACCATATTAACTAAGTGCTTTTGTGAGTCTCAAAGAGTTTGAGAGAGATTTTATTTTGTTCTAAGATATCATTGATTGAGGAACAAAATAATTCACAAATAAATTCCATATAGTTCTTTATTATATTGTGAAAGTGTGTTTCATAATATTGGTCTAGCAACCAAGATCAAAGAAGCTCATTTGATATTCGTTCGAAGTGTGGATACCGCTAGAGGGTGAAAATCATCATCTTCAAAGTTCGTGTTCAAGCTTTGTGATCGTGATCAAGTCTTCAAATCTCCACCAAAGACCAAGAGAAAATTTGATAGCCATCAAGGGTTAGTTCATCCTTTATTCATCTTGTTGTATTTGATTTAATCATATGAACGGATCCATGGGTTTGGGTTTCTTAAAATTTTAATTGCTATATTCCGCTGCGCATGTTACTTGGAAACCCAACAGTGGTATCAGAGCCCCGTTCATGTTGATTAATTCAATACTTTGATCATGTTATGTGTATATAAATTGTTTATGTGCCAAGCATGATATGAATATTAGATTATATGATGTTTATGTGTTTTGTGATTTTATGTGGTTTATTGTTTTTCCAACTTTAATCGCACGATTCAATCGCAATAAAAATTATGGTGGATTCTGAATTATTTCGATTATTGATTTTGATTTGATCAAAGTTTTAATAATCGGGGAAAAATAATTTTGAGACAAAATTTTTGAACTTTAAAATTCTATACTATTCTGGCCATTCAAGCGGGCGCCTGGTCCTTTGCAGGCGGGCGCTCGGTGGTCAAGATTCGTTCTGATTTTGGTTAAAATCTGAATATGGAATTTTCGACAAATTCGACAAAGCCAGTAACAGAACCAGTCCAGACTTGTTGATCTGGAATGGGTTTTGGGTAGTTAGTTTGTGTGTGGATTTTGGGGTTTGATTTTCCTATTTGTTTTAGTCTTGTGATTCCTAGGTTGGTTCAAGTTTTGGATGGCTAATCTGCGTTCATCGAGATTGTGTTTCCCAAAATTGATCGCAATCAAAGTTTCAAAGATAAAACGAAGTTAGAATTATGAAGAGTTCATAATTGCTAAAATTGAGAAACAAAGTTCTTGATTCAATGATTGAAGATCCATGTGGAATTGTGAATGCAATTGGCCTACGTTCATCGAGACCATCTATTGCTTAGTTTCGGCCACATAGACTACTTTCTTGGTTTCTTGAATTAGTGCGGGATTGTGGTTGCCTAATGGCTTAGTTCGACCGCACTTCTTGTTGTCTTGATTTGGAGATAATAACCAAAGTTGAAATAGTCTCATCCTCATAATTATAGAGAAACTAATGACACATAAATATTATGCTTAAATTAATGGGATTAATTTAGTGGCTAAACTTGATGTGTAACATGTTTATATTATGTGCTCATAAATGTGTTATATGCTATATGTGATGAACCTTCAAAGAAAGTTTTGAGTCCTTCTTTGCCATGCCATGATTAAAACACTTGTTTATATATAGGTGATTTTGATGTGGGTTCGCCTCCGCGAAGTGCATTGATTTTATTCATGTATGAGCAAGATGAGGTTCATTAATTTAATGTGGGCTTGCCTCCGCAAGGTGCATTAAATTGAATGGTTCCTATGCGTTTAAAAATGGTTGGACTTAATTAGGCGTCAAAACAGTTTTGGGCCTAGGCAAAAGATGAGATTAAACATGCTTTTTGAAATTTGATTTCTCAAAAAATCTCATAAAAGGATCTAAGAATCATATGGGATATGATTGACATGATTGTCTACCTAATTAATTTATTTTTGAGCGGTCTGCCTCCGTGGACTCAAAAGTTAAATTAAAGTTGGATCTTATCCCAATTAAATTATATTATACATTGGATGTATAAGAAGGTTATATAATTTAGTGGGAGTATTTTATTTGAAAAATACATTATTTATCTCTTTAATGAAAGTCGGTACTTATTAAATTTTGGAAATTTTTGCATATTTGTAGATAATGACTAATAACACTCAATCAATGTCGTTGCGATCGATCCTTGAGAAGGATAAGCTCGAAGAGAATGGTACAAACTTTATGGATTGGATCCGTAGCATAAGAATCGTTCTTAGGCAAGAAGATAAGTTGTACATTCTCGATGGGCCTCTCCCTGCTGAACCACCGCCTACTGCCCCTAGGGTAGAAAGAGACAATTACAAGAAACATCGTAATGATTCTAGAGATGTAAGTTGTCTCATGCTTGCTGCTATGTGTTCGAAACTCCAACAAAGTTTGGAACATTTTGAAGCCTATGAGATAGGCGTGGAGTTGAGAACCATGTTTCAAGAGCAAGCTAGGCAAGAAAGGTACAAGACCATTGTTGCATTCACTACTAGTAAAATGAATGAAGGGCAACAAGTGAGTCCTCACTTTCTTAAAATGAAAGGTTATGTAGAGCACCTTGAGAAACTTGGCTATCCAATCCCATTGGAGCTAGCCACGGATCTCATTCTTAATTCATTGTCTAAAAGTTATAATCAGTTTGTGATGAATTATAACATGCATGGAATGGATAAGAATCTCTCTGAGTTGCATGGGATGCTCAAAACTGCAGAGATGAAAATTGTGGAGAAAGGTTCTCCCGTGCTCTTGGTTCATGATGGGAAGAAGGCTAGTGCCAAAGGAAAGGGTAAGGCAAAAGTTGTCAAACCCAAGATAAGCAAGGCAAAGGTTGCCAAGGCTTCTGAGGCAAAACCTGATTCACAAAAGGATGCAATCTGTTTCCATTGTCAAGAAATTGGTCATTGAAAACGTAATTGCAAGGCTTTCTTGGAAGAGCAAAAGAAGAAGAAGGGCAGCAAGGCTGCGTCGGCTTCAGGTATCTATATGATAGATATTCTCCTTTCTACCACTGATTCCTGGGTATTGGATACCGGATGTGGTTCTCACATTTGTCTAAATGTGCAAGGACTAAAGAATAGGAGACTGCTTAAAGAAGGTGAAGTAGATCTACGCGTGGGAAATGGAGCAAGAGTTGCTGCATTAGCCGTAGGGACTTATGAAGTCACTTTACCTTCCGGATTAATTCTTGTTTTGAACAATTGTTATTATGTTCCGGATTTAAGCAGAAATATTATTTCAATTTCTTGTTTGGATAATGAAGGTTTTAAGTTTCTTATTGAGAATAAGAAATTTTCTATTTATTTAAATGATGTGCTTTATGGTATTGCTAATTCATTTAATGGCCTTTATATCTTGGATGTCAAGAATGAAAATAATGACAATGTCTATCATGTAAATAAGAAATCTAAACCTAATGATGTAAATCATACCTATTTATGGCATTGCCGTCTTGGTCATATTAATGAGAAGCGTATCTCAAAGCTCCATGGAGACGGACTTTTAGGATCATGTGACTTAGAGTCATATGACACTTGTGAGTCGTGTCTTCTTGGAAAAATGACTAAGACACCTTTTACCAAGCTAGGTGAAAAGGCAAGCGACTTATTGGGGTTGATACATTCCGATGTATGCGGACCATTAAGTAGCAATGCTAGGGGAGGATTTCAATACTTCATAACCTTCACTGATGATTATTGTAGATTTGGGTATGTTTACCTAATGAAACATAAAAGTGAAGCATTTGAGATATTTAGAATATTTCAAAATGAAGTAGAAAAACAACTTGGCAAAAGTATAAAGGCACTTCGATCAAATCGAGGTGGTGAATACTTAAGTCAAGAATTTGATGATCATCTAAAGAATTGTGGAATAGTTTCACAATTGACTACACCCGGAACGCCACAATGGAATGGTGTGTCCGAGAGGAGGAATCGGACTTTGTTAGACATGGTTCGATCAATGATGAGTCAAGTTGATCTTCCAATATCCTTTTGGGGTTACGCCCTAGAAACCGCTGCTTTCACACTAAATCGTGTTCCAACTAAATCGGTTCAAAAGACTCCATATGAGATGTGGAGCGGAAAGAAAACTTGTTTATCTTTCATGAAGATTTGGGGTTGTGAAGCTTTTGTCAAGAGACTTGTCTCAGACAAACTTGCACACAAATCTGATAAATGTATTTTCGTAGGATATCCTAAGGAAACTAGAGGATATTACTTTTACAACCGTGAGGACAACAAAGTGTTTGTTGCCCGAACTGGTGTCTTTCTAGAGAAAAAGTTTCTCTCCAAAGAAATCAGTGGGAGTAAAATAAATCTTGAAGAAATTCGAGACCCAGAAAATAACATTGAACCAATAGTGGAACATGAACAAGAACCACAAGGAGTTGTGGAACCTGTTCAAAATACACAAGAAACTCGCAGATCTAGTAGGTTACGATCCGAGCCCGAGAGATATGGATTTCTCGTAACGGATAGTAATGAGGTAGAAATCATTGAGATTGATGAACCGTCAACCTACCAAGAGGCGATGTCTTCTCCTGATTCGGACAAGTGGCTTGGAGCCATGGAATCCGAATTGCAATCCATGCAAGACAATCAAGTTTGGAATTTGATTGATGCACCCGAAGGTGTAAAAACCATAGGATGCAAATGGGTCTTCAAGAAGAAGACTGACATGGATGGGAAGGTGCATACTTACAAAGCTAGGCTTGTAGCGAAGGGTTATAGGCAAGTTCATGGTATTGACTATGATGAGACCTTTTCACCCGTAGCAATGATCAAGTCTATAAGAATTTTGCTTGCCATTGCCGCATATCATGACTATGAGATATGGCAGATGGACGTCAAAACCGCTTTCCTGAATGGAAAACTTCAAGAGGATGTGTATATGACACAACCAGAAGGTTTTGAACAAGATTCTAAGGTATGCAAGTTGCAGAGATCCATCTATGGATTGAAGCAAGCTTCTAGGAGTTGGAATCTCCGTTTTGATGAATCGGTCAAAGAGTTTGGTTTCATCAAGAACGAAGATGAGCCTTGTGTATACAAGAAGATTAGTGGGAGCATAGTGCTATTCCTTATTTTATACGTGGATGACATATTACTCATTGGAAACGACATTCCTACACTTCAGTCTGTGAAGACTTGGTTAGGAAAGTGCTTCGCAATGAAAGATATGGGTGAAGCCGCATATATTCTTGGCATTAAGATCTATAGAGATAGATCAAGGAGGCTACTTGGTTTAAGCCAAAGTACATACATTGACAATGTCATTAGAAGATTCCGTATGGAAAATTCTAAGAGAGGCACCTTGCCCGTGTTACATGGAGTTTCTCTAAGCAAGACTCAATGTCCTAAGACAAAAGATGAGCGTGAGAAAATGAATGATGTTCCATATGCTTCGGCAATTGGGTCCATCATGTATGCCATGATTTGTACTAGACCGGATGTATCTTATGCTTTGAGCATGACAAGTAGATACCAATCCGACCCTGGCGAAAATCACTGGGTAGCTGTAAAAGCGATTCTTAAGTACTTGAGAAGGACTAAAGACTCATTTTTAGTCTATGGAGGAATGGAAGGTGATCTCGTTGTAAATGCTTACACGGATGCAAGCTTCCAAACCGACAAAGATGATAGCCGATCGCAATCGGGTTTTGTGTTTATGTTAAATGGTGGAGCTGTAAGCTGGAAGAGTTCCAAGCAAAGTACAACCGCTGATTCTACAATAGAAGCTGAGTATATTGCTGCATCGGATGCTGCAAAGGAAGCTGTTTGGATTAAGAAGTTCATAACCGAACTTGAAGTGGTTCCTAGTATTGCTAGTCCAAAAGACCTTTATTGCGATAATAATGGTGCTATTGATCAAGCAAAGGAACCAAGAGCACATCAGAAATCCAAACACATACTTAGGCGTTTTCATATCATTCGAGAAATCGTTGATAGGGGAGACGTAAATATATGCAGAGTACCTACTGATGACAATGTTGCGGACCCGCTAACAAAGGGACTTACACAAGCTAAACATGATGGTCATGTTAGGTCCATGGGTATTAGATACATGGGAGATTGGGCCTAGGGCAAGTGGGAGATTGTTGGTAGTGGTGCCCTAGGCACGTTTAATAAACGTTGTAATTGTTATCATTTATTTCATATCAATGAAGAGATGTTTTGATTATTATTGTTGTTCATGTTTACTTATAATAATCCTCGTCCCTAGTACTTGTTAAAGCACTAGTATAAAGGCTAAATGATCATGGGATGATCATGTTAGATTTATGGGTACTTGTTTGGAACAAGGTACTGGACATGACCCGCTGCATGAGATTTATGTCATGGTCTATGTCGAACATATATCTCATATTAGTTATGTCATTTGAATCCTTAGACATGAAGTTATTATAGTCTTCCACTTGATGGACATTGTGTTTGACATATTCAAACGCTACCTTAACACGGTAGTTATAAAGGGTATGATTGGCATAATCGGATTCCCGTTGGGAAGAATAATAAGCTAAATGGATTTGTCCCTCCACGGAAAGATGTCAAGCTTGGGCCCCTCGAAGGAATGATGTTGATGAAATGTTCGGCCGGACTCAAATGGATTGATTGGATCAATAGCATTTGAATTATCAACATATTCGGAATCGAGAAAGTATTGAACAAAACAAGTTGACTGTTTGACCATGACTTGTATTCAATGACATCGTGGACAAAGGGATTGTGACATATTCTAAAAGAATGCGAACTTGTATCTAGTTATACTATTTGGGTAGGTATGATGGTTTGCTAGAACCTAATCATATCTTATGGGATCATGTTTGAGCCCATTGCCAACTTAGTATAATCCTAGAGGGTCACACACAATAGAACGAATCTTAAATAAAAGGACTGTATTGGAATTTAGGGTCGGAGGACTTCCAAGGAATTTCTGGAAAGTTCTGGGCCTCCTGGTCAACCAAGCGGGCGCTTGGGTTGCACCAGGCGGGCGCCTGAACAAGCCGGAAAGGAATTGGACTTTCTGTCCAAACAGGCGGGCGCCTGGGTAGGACCAGGCGGGCGCCCGGTATGCCGGTTGGAAAATTCCTAATTTGATTAGGAAAGGTTTTTGGCACAAGTTACCTATTTGGAATAGGTCTTAATTGTGTATAAAAACCCCAATTCGGCCAGACCATATTAACTAAGTGCTTTTGTGAGTCTCAAAGAGTTTGAGAGAGATTTTATTTTGTTCTAAGATATCATTGATTGAGGAACAAAATAATTCACAAATAAATTCTATATAGTTCTTTATTATATTGTGAAAGTGTGTTTCATAATATTGGTCTAGCAACCAAGATCAAAGAAGCTCCTTTGATATTCGTTCGAAGTGTGGATACCGCTAGAGGGTGAAAATCATCATCTTCAAAGTTCGTGTTCAAGCTTTGTGATCGTGATCAAGTCTTCAAATCTCCACCAAAGACCAAGAGAAAATTTGATAGCCATCAAGGGTTAGTTCATCCTTTATTTATCTTGTTGTATTTGATTTAATCATATGAACGGATCCATGGGTTTGGGTTTCTTAAAATTTTAATTGCTATATTCCGCTGCGCATGTTACTTGGAAACCCAACAGGTTCTGGCATCATTGAAACCGGATCAATAAATGGTTCGGTACAAGATTCTCCATCAAACTGACGAGTCAAATGAATGTAATCAGTTCTTTCAAAACCGACAAGAAAGCAAAGTCATTCGGTTTAAACATATAAACCGCCATCAGATTAGAGAGACATCAGTTTCATGAATAACCGCTGAAGACATAAGGTAAGTCGGTTTGCTCAATCAAACTGCTCAGGTATGAAATTGCATTTTAGTCCATACTTTATGTCATATCAATTATAAGGACCCTTTTGCAATTTTCTCTGCCGCATTAAATTCTATGTGACGTGGGACGCCATCTGGAGATAATCGTGCGCCGTTCTCGTCGTTCCATTACCCGAGGAACAGTTAATTGAGTATAAAAGACAAAGTTTATTTCTTTTTACCTTTTTACCTTCTTCCTCATTTGCGTATACTCTCTCTCTCTCTCTCTCTCTCATCTGCACTCTATTCTCAACCTCCAATATTTCCCATACTTCTTTGAAATTTAAAATGGCACCTAAGAAATCTTCAGACCCTTCTGCTCCATCTACATCTAAAACATCCAAAGGAGATATGGTATGATTTCTTGAACCCTTCACTCTAGCATTTCATTTTTTTTCCACCATTGTTGTTCGAAAAAGCTTGTTCGTCTTCTCATATATATTTTTTTCTTGCTTTTTCTTTCAATTTTTGGTTGATTTTGATTACGTATGTTCACATATGCTGGGTTTGATGTTTATTTCATGTCTTTTGTTCAACTTTTGAACAATTTTGATTTTTGGGTTTTTCGGGTGTTCATTCGTATTTATTTTGATACTATGTTCTGGGTTTATTATTTGAACTCGTTATTCTAGAACTTTGTTAGTATCTGCATTTTTCGAGTCTTTTGGTATACTTCTTTCTTAATTTGGTTAAGTTTTTGTTTAGCATGTTTATCCCCTGTTCATCATGTTCTTCATGCATTCAAATGCTTTTTCAAATTCTTTCCATGTCTAGTTTTGGGTGTTTACCATTTTACCCCTGTTTTACTTCAACCGCTTATTTCATTGTTAGGATTCCTTGTAGAAGTTTGAATGGTTGGCTTATTCAAACTGCTTGCATCAAACTCTTACTAACTTTGATTATTTTTAGGATGAAACCAACTTTGTACCTGGATCTCAGATCATCAAAGCCGAATTTGAAGCTGATGCAGTTGGAAGAAAACTGCTCGCCCTACTGGAATCATCAAAACTGCTGCCCTTATTCCAGTTAGATGAACCGAAGTTTGACAAGAGGCTTTGTGCAGAATTCTTTGACAATGGGATCGTCTGTGAGGTACCCCTGCTGAATGGTAAAGGTGAAGAGATCAGAGACTTAGAATCTGGGGAAGTGAAGACTGAAAATGCCATCAAGTCCACTGTAAGGACAAAGGATGTGGTATTATCGGCTTCAAAGGTTGCTATTTTGGCTGGACTGGAGAATTCTGGAATTCTTTCTATCAAACCAGAATTAGTCAGCAGAACTACTGAGGAGCTCTTGGGGGTCTCTGTCTTCAACACTAAGTCCACCCCTAAGAAGGAGTTTGGAGAAGTTATGGTGATGTTGTGTGACTTAGTGGATACTGGAGTGATGTGCAAGAATGGCAATCACAACAATTTCACTTCTGAGCAGTACAACTACTGCGTGGCTATCTACAAAGGGAAGAAGCTGCACTGGCCAAGGATCATCATGCAAGAAATGATCAATGCCCTCAGCCGCCACACATCTGCCAAAGCCGCTGGTAAAACAAAGATCAGAACTCACTGCAGACTCGTAACCAAGTTCCTTCATCAGGATTCTGTGATCTTTAAGGCTTCTGTGGCCAATGAAGCTGAGTGGGTGCAACCTAATGAGAAGACCTTGTTTGGTGCTTCTAAGCTTGATGCTTTCAGAACCGCGTTTGGATGGCGGTTTGCACAAGCGGTATGGACTGCTGATCCTCTGCCTGAAGAAAAGAGAGGACCCTTTCCTGAGGCTCGGCTAAATAAGTCAGGCAAACCTTATGCCGGTGCCAAGCAGATCAAGCCGCTGCTACTAGAGCTAGAGAAGCAGCTCAAACTGCCACTTTGAATAGGCTAGGAGTTAGCCTGGATGGAACTGAGGCTCCGGTTGAGAGGGAGTCTGCGGTTGAGGGGGAGCCTGCAATCCCTGCGGCTCAACCCAGGGAAACCGCGGCTCCAAGAAAGAAGAAAGCCAAAGTAACTGAAACTTCCAAACCCTCATCCATTCTTCCTCCAAAACCGACCTTACCAAAATCCTTCCTTATTCTATCCAATCTCTCTTCTGAACCGCTTCCACCTTACTCTAAACTAATTCCCTTCACAAAACCAACTCCTCCTATCTCTTCTAAACCTCAGATAAAAC
The DNA here is from genome assembly GCA_026119855.1 of Campanula takesimana. Classification (NCBI taxonomy): domain Eukaryota; kingdom Viridiplantae; phylum Streptophyta; class Magnoliopsida; order Asterales; family Campanulaceae; genus Campanula; species Campanula takesimana. The sequence continues at coordinate 449,782 of JAOWBW010000720.1, forward strand.
CCTTATCCCCAATCAAGCCTAATGCTGAAAAATCAATGAACTTTGCACAAGATGTAAACCTGTTGAGAAAACTGAAAGCCTCCACCTCTGAACCTAAACCTATCTCACCTCCAAAATCCCCTCTCAAACTGCCAACTGTTCAGTTCACTGAAGAACAGTTGCAGCTAATCTTTTCTGCCCTTCCCAACCTTAAACCCTCCACTCAAACCGAGCCTGAGCAGACCAAAGTGTCTGAGGCTGCGGTTCCAGTTGAACAAGCCGAGGTATCTACAAGTGCGGTTCAGCCTGAGCAAACTGATGAGTTTGAGGCTGCAGTATTGCCTGAGCAGACTGATGTGTCTGAGGCAGTTCAAGATGAACCTGTGCAAGATGATGAAAATCTTGAGGTTCAACCGCTGAAGAAGAAGAGGAGGTTAGTGAAGAAATATGACTTTGTGGAGCACTAGCAATCAAGGCCACCTGGTGCAATAGACTTCACTGAAGCTTCTGACAAGAAGGATCATTCACCCACTGAAGGCCCATTTGCAAAGGAGTTGAGAGAAAGGGCTGAAATGAGAAAGGATGGGATAGACCCCATGTTGGTTGAAACCACTACTCCTTCGTTGAAACGAAAGCTGGAGTTTGATTCACCAGAGCACACTCCTTCACCTTCTGAATCCCCTACACTGCCTTTGCTTCAGCAGTTCAACCGTCGGCTCAACCGCAACTGATCAACATCTCTGCTCCTTCGGTTCTGCCTGAATTCACTGTTGCAGTTAGGTCTCCCAAACCGCGTGGTTTGAAAAGGAAGTGTGCACAGGACATAGCGGGTTACCTGAAGAAGTTTAGAGCTACTACTTCCAAATCCAACCGCCATGGAGCAATCATCAGAGCCGCCAACAAGCATGAAGAGCAACGACTCAAGTGTGGTCGTCCAAATCCTTTTGCAATCTTTCCAGCCGATGAGTCTCAAGCTGCTTCAGATCAACTGATTGCTTCAACTCTTGATCAAATTATTGAAGATCTGGCAGTTGAGTTCATCTTCTCTCTCTGCTCTCAATTTTTCTTTAGAATAAACTGCATTGTCTTTCCTTATCTATATAGATGACAGTTCTCTCCTTATTCTTCCTTTCCTCTTTCTAAAACCCAAATTATTTCCATTTCCCCTTCTCTTCCCTACACTTCATTTTCTATCATTCCTTTCCCTTCCTCCCTTTTTGAAACTGATCCTGTGAAGATTCAGTTTGTGCTGGATTCTTTCCTTACCCAATCTGCATTTCTTTCCTCTCTGCCCTTCCTTGTTGATGCCATTAAGAGGGAGAATGCTGTTGACCCTAGGATTGGGAGAATGGAATTCAAAATTGAAACCCTTCTGGAGAATCAGCTCAAGTTAGAACGGAAGGTTGAAACTTTGAATGAGCTGACTTCTCTCAGACTTGAAGCGGCCCAAGAAATGAATGAGGCTCTGGAAAAGAAGTTAGACCAACTAGCTGATCTAACGGTTTCATCAACTGACTACTTAGTTCAGTATGCCAACGACCTGAAAAAACTTTCTGCGAAAATCTTAGAGAAGGTAAATGAACCGACCCATCTACGTCTCAAGTCAGCCGAATATGTGTTTGAAACCGCCAGCATAGTTGAGCCTTCTGATGCTCAAACCGTTGTCCAAGCCGCCGCTAGGGTTCCTGATAGAACTGATTAGAATTCTTTCTATCTTTTGTAATCAGATTTTGACTTTCATTATTTTCCTTGTAATTTGTAACTTCTAAAACCTTTGAAGGATTATAATGAAAATGAATGCACTGCATCCAATATTCCAAAACTTTGTTTATTCAAACTACTTGTTTGTGGAACAATGCATTTCTAAAAACTCATGCACTATTCATCATGAAAAATTTTCTAAGTGTATGTGTTTTAAACATTCAGTTTAAACATGCATATCTGATTCTCATAATCATATCTCTTTATATGCATCTGAATGAATATCTTATCTATCTGTGTTTCATTTCCTTTGTCTTTGATAGATTAGAAATCTATGGTATAGCATTGTGTGTGCATTTGACATGGGACATGCAGTTTAAATACATACTCATTTGAGCATGTTCTTACCAAGTACAATGTTTGCTCTATCATAGTGTGGTAATGGCATCAATCAAATAGGGGGAGATTGTTAGGATTCATTGTTAGTACACCCACCTAATTTGATTGACCCATTCCACGTGTCTTTTTATGGACTTTAGGTTTACTTGTAATGAAGTTTTACTTCAATTTTTAGACAAGTCCATTTCTAGATTTTTAGTAGTTAGGCTGAGTTATGATCGGTTTACTCTTAGCGGTTTAGAGTCCCTCAAGCCACCGTCTTCAAACCGCCAGCATGGTGCCTTAAGTCCTTCATCAAACCGCAGTTTGTGTCTTTGATGAAACCGCATTTCAAGTTCATTCATGAAACCGCACATGCATCTGGTGGAACCGCCGACCAAGATATTGAAGAAGTTATTGCTGTCATTTACTCCTTGAAGACAAACATTCGCTTTTCAACCATAAAAATGAATGACTGGTGACTTGTCCTTAAACTTCAAGTCATGGTTCAGTTATTCTGGGAATGTCGGTTTGTCTAGCTTTTTGAAAAGTTACCGCTGTACTTTTCAACAACTAAAAGGACAATGTCAGGTAGTGATCCAACAACTTCCTGCCACAAAGCAAAAGCAAAGGACGACAGTGACAGGTCAACCAATGGGATTGTGACAGCGCATTAAACCGCCATACAATGACTCACCTCATTGTCCAACGGTCACTAATGCCTTCACTATAAATAGCCTTCATTGTTCAACATTGAAGGTTGCTGAGCTTCAAAGAGAATATCCCAAGTATTCAAGTTTGCTTTGAAGATTGAAAACACAGATACTCATATCTTCATCATCTCCTTAGCAAACCCAGAGTTCTTCATTAAAGCTTCAAGCCTTCAAATCATCACAACTCAGCCTTGCACAGAAAGTAATCATTTGCTCACCATCACTTAGATATTTTGAGCTCTTGATTTCTTTCCACACTACACACCCGGAGTATATTTTCTTATAGATTATATACCTCGAAAACACAGGTTGTTATAATAGCATTGTTAGGTTAGATTGTTTATTTAGAGTTTGGATTCATTTGTAATCTTGTAAAAACTCCTCTAAATCAATACAAGTCTAGTAGCTATTAGAAAATCCTAGGCTAACCACCTAGGTAGAGGACGTAGTTCTTTCAAGAACGAACCTCTTCAAATTGTGTGTTCTTGATCTTTATTTTCTGTCTTGTCATTTACATTTATGTTTATGAGCTTTATTTACTTTCATATGAAATGACTTGATAAATGATTTGCATACTTTTGTGATACTTCAGTTGTGCCCTGTCAGTTGCATCATTCCTTTTCAACCACTTAAACCGCCCAACCCTTTATAATTCAGTTTGGACAAAACCGCAAAACCCCGCTGTGCATTTTATCTGAGCGGTTCTAGTGCTTTAAACCGCAATAGACCAAACTGATAAGTACTTGGTTGATTTTCAAGGGTATTCCGAAAAAGATTTTAAACCGCTATTCATCCCCCCCCCCCCTCTAGCGGTTCTATACCCTTGTTGCCCTTTGGGACCAACAGAGACCCCTCGAGGGAATTGAGACTATATACGTACAAAACAACAACTAAGCAAAAAACTTTGCTAATCACATGTCGGGAAGAGACCGGTTTTTCCACCCTGAAAATAAAATTCCGCGTGTTCAGCAAATGATACAAACTAAATAGCGTACAACATTTCCAGAAGCCAAGAATAATCAAATTGGAATGCATAACTGTTGAGTTAAACAAAATTGTATTTTCGTTCTACCACAAATCCTCTTTACCATTATCATGAAACGGCTCAACTGTCAAAATCTTAAAAGAAAAATGAGACGTAAAAAAGTTCAGAGTTTCTTCCTAATGCTACAACAGTAGGCCAGGTATATTTGTCACCAAGCATTTTCACCATTTTGGTGTCTTCCTCACCTAACCTCAGCTACATCAACCTAATCCTGATTTTTGTGCTTCGTCTCTACTTCTTCTTCTTTGACTTGTTGGCTTGCGATTGAGTATATGCAGTTCCCTAAGCACAAGTAAAATAGATAAATAGCCAGCGAAAAAAATCAGCGTGACATTTGGCTTCAAGCTGAAACTTTCATTTAAGCACATAAAATAGATTTTTATATACTCAACTCCTGGGGAAATCATACAATGATTTGATGAATATTGATTGCTTCTATGAGACAAAAAATATTTTATACTCTCTCCGTCCCACCTCAAATTGCATTTTGATCAAGAATTTATTGAATATTTAATAATCCTGATGAAAATCTAAGAATGGTCATTGACAGTATTCTTTATGGTGAATCAATAACAATTTTGTTTTTGTTTTTTCATTAGGATTATCAAACTTTCTACAACTTCTTGGTCGAAATGCAATTAAGATGACCATTTTTGCCAAAATTTTGCAATTTGAGGCGGGATGGAGGGAGTAATGTCTGCTACTTTAGGTTCAGCAAGCTAAGACTGAAGCTGAAGCAGCAACATGCACTATAAATAACATACTCCCTCCGTCCCAGAGTAAGAGTCCTACCTCTCATTTGCACGGAGATTAAGAAATGGTGGAGGTGATGTAAGTGTTGTGAGTGTAAAAGTAGGAGAGAGAATGAGTGGGAGGGAATAGTAAGTTGATTAGTGTTGTGAGTATAAAAGTAAAGTGGGAGAGAGAATGAGTGGGATGAATAGTAAAGATTATTTGCCATTTTAGGAAAGGGACTCTTATTCTGGGACGTACCAAAATAGAAAGTAGGACTCTTAGTCTGGGTCGGAGGGAGTATATTTTTTTTCAGATTTATGCATTAAATTTCCTTATAACTCAAACTATCAAGACAAACTTCATCCAACAGATCCCTTTCAAGGGAATAATAGAACTGACAAAGTAGTAAGTGCTACATACCTGCAACCATTCATCCATTGATGCATCAGTGGTCCCAGTTCCAACTTCCACCTTAGGAGCCCTCTTAGTTTTCTGAAAATAAAATATCCAAAATGATAGCCATAAGTGCCTAGTAAACTTCGAAGTAGACTTTAGATAGAAATAAAAGGTACTCCCTCCGTCCCAACATGAATGTCAGATCAAGAGCAATTTTGGACATTCATTTTGGGACGGAGATAGTAATATCTTAACGACTACTGCTAACATATGGTATAGGATGTTGATGAGTCTGGAGAAGTACCTTGGAAAGGTTTTGAAACTGACTGCGAATCCACACCCCTAAAAAGACAAGAAGAGCAACTCCAAGGGAAATCAAGAAAACAGACTCAACACTGATAAGACCACCGGCATCAATGACTTCAATAGTACCATTGTAGAAAGTACTTTGATATGGTTGTTGTTCTATCTCGTAAACAATGGTTCCCACAAGATCAAATGTTCCAGGCTGCAATCAGAACTTCAACTTCAGCTCAAAAACAAAATATGTTTCTAATAATGGCAACAATAAACTGATATGGCAAGCACAATAACAATAAGTCTACCTGCAAAAATTTGCTGACAGCAAATAAGTAGGGGAAGGTAGCCTGAGCTGAAGGAGGAATTGTCGCGTTTCTGAATGCCTAACAAGAATTAAACACATGCATCAGCAATAAATGGCAAGTCCAAACTAAGAAAATTTTACAAAACTGACTAAGAGAAAAGTTCGAAGACAAAGATATACTACATCCAGAAAACAGAAGTGAACTCTTTAAGTTTGTAGATAGACATAGACCAGAACATTAGGACGAAAACCCGCAATTAAAACCGCAAAACAGAGACATGTAATGCAAAGAAGAAACAAGATAAACAAGACAGATGTAAATGAGCAGGTTTGAGATGACGAACCACCTTTAAGCATCAAGAGAGAGGCACACAGACATCATAGAATGAAGAACAATTACAATGGGAATTCAGCTTAAACTCCCAATCATTCAAAATGATCTCGCTACTGAATTCAAATGGTCAGTCCAGTAAGAGAAGCTGTCAGTTTATATTTTTCAAAGGAGGTGAATCAATCGTTATTTCTAAGTATATGCCAGTTACAAGTTTGCAAATCTAAAGATTGAGAATTGACAAATCAGAACATGGCCATAGCCGACCTCCAATTACAGTCTTATCCGACTTTTTAATTTCTTGCCTTGATATTTATAGACAAAATATATTTCAAGAAAAAGTCCAACAATGTCTCAAACAGCAGTCATCATTCTGATATTAATTCTGCCACCACCCACCTCAACTACAACCACCACTCTAGACAAAGGAAACATCCGTAGATAGATATGGATGGATTCAAGCAATTGAAAATATTTTCACATGGTGCAATTAGTTGTTTTCCAATATACAGAAAATGTCTAAGCCATTCCTGTAGCTACATGGAAATTGGTGCCAACATAACAGTGTCAAACAAGTTAAGGAGTATATGTAGTACATATGAAAAGTATGTAGTTCTTTATCTAAACCACACAGCACAGGAAACTAAATGCAAATTCTCAGAGAAATACTACTCTTTAATTAAAAAAAAAAAAAGTAAAAAAGTCATTACAATCCAACCAGAAAATCAATCTGCCATTGTTGGACCACAAAATGAACTAATTACCACATGTAATATAGCTACATTACCATAGATAAGATTTTTATTTTTTATTTTTAATATCCACTAGAAGAATTTTCCACACATTGTTGCTCATGGATTGGACGGCACAAGTATGTTTCAGTATGTTCTATAAACTAACGAAAAGTAAACGCAGGTAACATTGTTTCATGCAACCCGGATAAACATTTGGAGCAACTGAGAAATCAATTAAAGTCATTGAGATATTTTATTTCCTTTGGTACTTTATATAGAGCACATAAGTACCTGTGCAGACAGATTTTGCACCAACATACGATGATCATAAGGAAGATGAACTCTGGCCTGAACAGCAATGACATTCACACTAACTTCCCCTGTTTCATCATCCAGCAGTAGCAAGTGAGATATAGAATATGATATTACATTTAGCATAAATGCAAAGATTAAATATGGGTATGAAAAAACTGTAACACCCTCGACAAGCATACACAGCAACTATCAGATACTCCCAAAGCATTAAAAAGTCATAGAGTCGTCACAGGCAAACTAATTTACAATGCTAGTTTGAATGAAACCACCAAACAACGGTAATGGAAAATTTAGAACATTACCCTTGTTCTTCATTCCTACTAAAAGTTCAGTCTCTTCCCCAGCTGCCACAACTGGAAATAAAAATAAACAAAATGAGAACAACCCCCTCGGAAACTGATAGAGAATAGCTTTACTCTGACACGAGTGTGCTAAAAAGAAATATGCATCAAAAGCACCCAACAGATTTGGAAATACTCACATTTAGAGGGATTCTTTGGGAAAACACACACTGTTTCAACACCTGGAGCTGGGCTAAAACTTCCATCTCCAAAATCTTGAACATCATCGCCAACAATACCAAGATCTCCTCCTTCCTCAACAACTTCATTAACAATATCATCGTCCGAGTCCGACTGGCACCTAGCAACTATTGAGCAACACCATCAATTACACAACAAATAACAATTAGAGTGATATAAGGCAGTCTCATTAATATAGTTGCAAAGGCAAGCATCAAATTGGGTCTATTGGCTGACGTTCAAAAAAATGGGTTCAACTTTGCTACATGTGCACAATGAGATTAGGGTGAGCCCATGCAAGATTGCAAGAAGCGCCCAGCCCTTACAAATACAAAGTTAAAAAGAATAGGTGATTTTAAAGTTAATATTATAGATTCTAGGCCAACTCTTATTAGTCTTTAACTGAAGAGTGCTACAGAGCTGAGTAGGGAGCAAGTTTGAACCCTTCAGTTCAACAGAGTAAACAAAACTGCAGATAAAACTCTTTCAAAGGTTGTTGTTCTTATAAAACAATAAGCAAATAAATGATGAAAAAGTAAAAACTATTTTTTAATATTAAGAACAACACTAGAGCAGCTGCCACCAAGTTATAAAACAATAAGCAAATAAATGATGAAAATGTAAAAACACACATGAAAAAGAAAAAAGGAACCACAAATATTCAATCAATGTGATATGGAAAATCGTGTTTCAAGAAAGAGAAACATCATAATGAGATGGATCTAATGTGTGCTTTTCCTATTAATGACGGTGTCATAGTACCATTAATGTGCTAACCTAGCAAAGTAGCACACTCTATGATCAATCCACATAACACCCAAACTTCCAATAATGGTGCCAAAACCAACTTCTCGTACAACAAAATCTTTTCAGAAGTTGATGCAAGTGGATACCCAAATGGTAAGCCAAATTACAAATGGCCCATGTTGCTGCTTCAAGGATCTTCGGCTAGCTGGTTCCATCCCCAACTATGAGGTGAAGCTTACATATGAAATGAAAAGCAATGTTGCCCCCTCAGCAGGAGCAAATATACTCAATCCACCATAAAGTAGCAAACTAATTTCATTGCAATAATCAAATCACTTTTTTGGGTGTTGTTATACAGACCCGTAAAACTTATGAATACACCCGTAACAATGCATTACTGTGTTGTACCATTTAAAATTTCAAGCATATTACGGGTGAATTCATAAATTTTACGGGTGTGTATAATAACACCCAACTTTTTTGGAAGCAAACCAATTTGGAATTTGACTATTTTGAAGAACAAGCTACCCTAATCAATTCACCAAGAATTAATCTCATTAAAACTAGTCAATAACCATGCATGCAAAGACAGAATTATCCACTAATCTCAAACATCCCTATTAGAATTCGCATTACGGTAAACCATAGTTAATAAGCAGGAGTCAAAATAGCCAATTACACATAAAACACCACAAAATCGAACAGCAGATCAATGGATCGGCAGAGACAGTTAAAAAAAACAAAAAACAGAAATGGATCTCGATCGGGAAACCAGAACAATATGAGTGAAGGATTTAGAAATTTAGATCTGATAATGCAAACCTTGGATGAAGGGGGCAGAGACTAGGAGTACGAGGAGAGAGAAAATCAAGAAGGAAATCCTAGTCGTCGCCGCCATGATTTCCGATTCACCGGAGAGAGAGAGAGAGAGAGAGAGAAATTTTGATCGGGAGAGGGCGCTCGTGGTTTCAGTGTGAGTGAATTTGTGAACAGAGACGGAAGAGGGGAGCTTTCTTTTTGTTTTGTTGTTCGTGTTTTTGGGATGCTGAGTTGGACGAATCAAATTGCCATATACGCGTGGCCGGGACCCACCGAGTCAAGAAGTGGAGCGTGTTTGGCAACAGGAATAAGGAGATTCCTGATCGGGCCACGGGGTAGTTTAGGAATATGCGTCTCATAAAATAATCAAACTTTTTAGTATAATTTGCCTAAGAGTCAATTTTATGAAAAACTTGTTTTACACCAGATGTGTAAAACATGTGTTTAGATTAAGAGGTTATGTTTTACATTAAGAGATGAAAACAAGTTTTACACTAAAACGAGTGTAAAACAAGTTTTTCTCGAGATTTTCACCATGGCTAATATTATGTTCGGAAAGTTAGTTTAAATTTGACTTTTTATGGTCAATATATATGAACTTTAATTACTCCCTCCGTCCCAAAGTATATGTCCACCCTCACATTTGTATGGAGATTAAGAAATTGTGGAAGTGATGCAAGTGTTGTGAGTATAAAAATAAAGTATGAGAGAGAATAAGTGGGAGGAATAGTAATGATTTTTTGCCATTTTAAAAAGTAGACATATACTCTGGGACAGACAAAAAAGAAAAGGTGGACATATACTTTGGGATAGAGTGAGTAGATACTTCCTCCGTCCCGAAAAGTTTGTCCATATTTAACTTTTTATGTTCAATAAAAAAATGTGGACATATACTCTGGGACTGGGACTGAGGGACTAGATACTTCATCTGTCCCGAAAAATTTGTCCATATTTAACCTTTTATGCTCAATACAAATGAATTTTTGAATTTTGACTAAACATTGTGTACATATAACCATCCTAATTAAATATTGTAATTGATAATCATTTAATGAGTTATCAATAAGAATTTGAGAGTTTCATTGTGCTTATTAGATTTAGATTGACACTAATATTAGTAATATTTATGAAATTGACATAAATTCTTACTCCATTCTCAATGATATTTTAACAATTTCTATAATGACTCAAAAAAGAAATAAGAGAATCTTACAACAACATCAGAACACTCCCTCCGTCCCGAAATGATATTCTCATTTGCCATTTTTCATTGTCCCAAAATGTTCTTCCCATTTAGGCTTAAATGTGCATAAACACAACATGGCTAGTGAAAGCAAGTGTTTATATCTTTAAAAAGTTTGAATAGTCAAACGTGAAGATCATTTTGGAACGGAGGGAGTATTAGGAAAAATCAGCTAAGATATAAAAAATAAAGGGTCAATGAGCAAGTCCTTGTAAATGCAGCTGAACTTGTGATCATTGAAGGAGCAACACCAGAATCTATTCAGCAAGAACATTTTACAAGAACCACCTTGCTAAACCATTAAAAAAAAAACGGCGACAGTAATTTATCTGTATGATCATAAGCTTGAAGGCAAAATACAAATACATAGTAGCCCAAAATCTCATAATGTATACCATAATCATCATCAGAGCAACAACGAACGAACGATAAAATGTCAGAGACCAAAAGCTCGAAGTAAACATTAGTTCAAGTTTGTTGATAATATTATAACGAGATGCGAAAACTTTCGTCTGTTTCATCAATCCCCATGGATAGTATAGCGTTCCCACTTTCTTGTTGGGTCATATATCTGCAAGAAAATTTACAAAACAAAAGACAGTTATTTGTAATCAACTATGAATATTCAAGAAAAGAGGCAATCAAGTGTTTCTAAATTAATTTCTTCATTTTTGTTCCCAAAATGAAGTTTGTGTGTGTGTGTGTGTCAGAGAGAGAGAGAGAGGAGGGGGGGGGGGGGGGAGAGAGAGATTGCACCTCCCATCTTGAAGCAGGAAAGATATGCTTGTTCTTTTCGTACCAGTGTCTCTCAACAACTTTTCCTGCATGGGACTGAAAAAAGTGCGATGCAGATTAACTCATGTTCAACTAAGCCACCAACTCTCATCCAAAACATGTTGCCGAATCTTTTTTTGGAAAATAAATATAAAATAAATAAATAAACAGAGGTGTAAAAACACAGACGACCACAACATTTCTCATTTCTTGTTCAGTAGCACATGGCTTCTCCAAACAAGACAAAGAATAAATACCCTTGTTAGTGCTAATAATGAAATCCCTCTCTTCATTTTTGGACATCAAACTTTGAAGAGAGACAAACTAAGAAGCTTCAATGAATGGACTAGTAGTGTCCTCTTTCTCTTGCATAGTGCCTTAGGCTCCATTAATTCAAGGAAAATAACTAGGAAATCATTTTCATAACGAGCTCGTTCATGTAGCAATAATCTACTCTATTATGTATGGCTACCAGTTCAGCCAAAATCATTTTCAGCGAAACAATGAAGCGTATTGCTTTCAAACGAGCGAATTTAGAGCTCAAATGTGCACGTCATTTTCCTAGTGAATATTTTTATACGTGTAGATATGTGTTTCTGCGGAAATAAAGATGCGGGACGAATTGGCGTTACACAAGAACCACCAAGAATAATGGAATGGAGGAATGAGGATAGGGACTAATCAAGGCAGGAGAGAACAAGTATTGCGGGAGCGGAAGTATATGTAAAATCACTGTAGCTGACATCGACAACTGAGCCAGGTATTTATAGGAATCAGAGCTGTACGGATTCCGTACCGCACGTGATAGCTCACGTGAGTCCGTACCGCACGCTCCAAACTCCCATTGGCCTGCTCCATTCTGTACGCAGAATGATGCCGCGTCTCCCTTGTGGGGACACGTCCCGCAATTCTCCTTTGAACCCTAATTAGGCCACGTGTAGTCCCCCAATAGGGCCACGTGGCTAATCCGCTATCCTAGCCTCCAAACCAAAACTCCTAGATGGTTCCCAAATGCGGAAGGAAAAAGGGTACCCATAACCTTGTTCAAGTCATGGTACCGCGGATAACACAACCTTCATCGTTCCCGTATTGCCATAACAGCGGGGAGACTTTGCGGTTCTATCCAAGCTAAGGATTTACTAAAAGTATGATAATCACTCCCGTAGTATAAGATAATTACCGTGGGATAGAGAAAAGTCGTGCGCGCCACGTGGTGCGGTGGCACCTATGACGCACATCAAGGCTTATCTGTAACATATATTTAAGGAGCGGCACGCGGAAATCACGTGCTGCGGATATGGATGATAGGTATCCTACAATACGAAAGATTAGTTCATCCCAAAGAAACATCAACTGAAGTTCAATGTCGCAAAAGCCACTGTCATCTCTCTTCATATTTTACCAACAAAATTTTGTGATGTATTTGAGGATGCCCGTGTACACCAAATAAACACGTACACTTAGCAAAGTTTCTGCAGTATTGATTACTTTGAAAGGTTATCCTATCTTAAAAGGTTCAACACGAATAGTCTATTAATGTGAACTACTCCCTCTGTCCCTAAATGAATATCCAAGTTTTCAAAACTTTTGTCCCAAAATGATTGTCCAAAATTATAGGAAGTTACTAAATCCTCCCTCAACATACAACAATTTCTAATTCATACTTATACTTGCTATGGAATATAATGAGATGAATAAGGATATTTGAACATTTTAGCAAATGTCCCTCAAAATGATATTGGACATTCATTTAAGATGGAAGGAGCATTTCTCTTGCATAATACCTTAGGCCCATAGTTATTAAAGGCCCAAGGCGCACCAAGGCGCAAAAGGTGTGCCCGGAGCCTAGGCGCGCTTTTGATAACTATGGTGCGTCCCATAGTTATTGTAAACTAAAGAAAGAAGCAGATGATGATAGAAGAAGAAGAAGAAGAAGACGGGGAAGAAGAGAGATGCGGCGAGAGAATTAGTCGATCATAATCTATTTGGCGTAATACAAGAATACATATACTAACCCTCACATACTCAATTACATAAATACCCTTTTTTATATCTTAACACTCCCCCTCAAGCTGGAGCATAGATATTAATCATGCCCAGCTTGTTACAAATATAATCCACTCTCCCCCGTGTAAGACTCTTAGTGAACACATCAGCAAGTTGTTCTTTTGTTCGCACGTACGAAGTAGAGATTAGCTTTTGTAGAATCTTCTCTCTCACAAAATGGCAATCAACTTCGATATGCTTGGTCCTCTCATGGAAGACCGGATTTGTAGCAATATGCATGGCTGCCTGATTATCACACCACAACTTCATCGGTACAGTAATCTCAAAGCCAATCTCCTCCATGAACTGTTTTATCCACATGAGTTCAGAGGTTGTTTGGGCCATAGCACGGTACTCAGACTCTGCACTTGATCTAGCCACCACTTTTTGTTTCTTGCTTTTCCAAGAAACTAAATTACCACCCACGAACACACAATAGCCTGTAGTAGATTTCCGATCAGTTGGTGATCCTGCCCAATCAACATCAGAAAACGCGTTTACTTCCATATGACCATGATCTGCATACAATATACCTCTACCGGGTGCCCCTTTCAAATATTTTACTATCCTTACTAGTGCATTCCAGTGAGCAACACTAGGAGCCGACATGAATTGACTCACTACACTCACAGGAAAAGCAATATCTGGACGAGTGACTCCAAGATAATTTGGCTTACCAACCAATCTTCGATACCTTTCTGGATTTTCAAACATCTCCCCTTCACCAGCTACAAGCTTCACATTAGGATCCATTGGGGTATCACATGGTTTTGCCCCAAGTAACCCAGTTTCCTCAAGTAGAGCAAGGACATATTTTCTCTGTGATAGAAATATCCCTTTCTTGGATCGAGTCACTTCAATCCCAAGAAAGTACTTCAGAGTTCTCAAATCTTTTGTTTGAAACTGCATTTGAATATATGACTTAAGAGCATCAATCCCCTTTACATCACTGCCTGTAATCACAATATCATCCACATAGACAATCAACATAATACAACCAGTGCTCGTATGTCTAAAGAATACAGTATTATCACATGTACTCCTTTGTAAACCAAAAGTGAGAACCACATTGCTAAATCGTGCAAACCAAGCTCGAGGAGACTGCTTTAACCCATACAATGACTTGTTTAGCTTACAAACCTTCCCTTCATACTCCCCCTGAGCAACAAACCCAGGAGGTTGCTCCATATACACTTCTTCATGTAGATCGCCATTAAGAAATGCATTCTTGACATCCAACTGATACAACGGCCATTGATTAGAGGCAGCTAAAGAAATCAAAAGACGAACTGAAGTTAATTTAGCCACCGGTGAAAACGTGTCAGTATAGTCTGCACCGTATTGCTGAGCATAACCCTTAGCCACTAACCGGGCTTTCAATCGAGCCACTGTACCATTAGGATTCATTTTAACCACGTAGACCCACTTACACCCAATTGCTTTCTTACCATCAGGAAGGGAAACTAAATCCCATGTACCATTATGCTTAAGGGCCTTCATTTCCTCTTCCATAGCAGATTTCCAACCATTATGTGATAAAGCCTCGGACACAGTTTTAGGAGTAATGACAGAATCAAGACAAGCAACAAACGAACGAGAGGAAGCAGATAATTGATCATAGGAAACGTGTCACGACCCGAAACCCCCCCCTATTTATAATCTTAATTATTTAATATTATTTATGTGTGCATTTTATTCTCTCATAATAATCTATGCTCAACATGATTTGCTTGATCATTTGTGATTTATTTATGTGTTAGATTTTATGTTAGATGATCATTATTGTGTGGGGTATTGGAGGGCTTGGGTGTAAGTTGTTAAGGGTTTAATTGGGTGAAGTAGAAATTGAGGGGTTTAAGTGTAACTCCTAAATTAACTAGTCAACCTTTCCCCCTCCTCCCTCCTCATCCTACACTCTTCCTCACCACACACTCACACTCATTTCCCTTTCTCTCTCTCCCTCCATTGTTGTTGAGGTAAGCTCCATCTCTCTCTCTCTTCTTTTGATCATCTTGTATGCTTCCTCTCTTAATAATCGATTTATATAAAACATTTAGATCGTCGCTAGGATCGTTTGGAGCTAAATAGAAGTTATTTTGGTTGAGTTTGATTTCCATTTGAGGTAAGTTACTAAGCCCCTTTAGCTTAAAAATTGTCATATATGTTTTATATGATACATGAGATGATGATTCAAAGCTTTGTTGTGAAGATAAATGTTGATTTAATTTTTATTCATTTTTTTTTGTGATAAATTGATGTTTGAATCATTTGTTTTGATTTGAGTTGTGTAGAGGTTGTTTGGTGGGTTTATAAGTGGGTATAATGCTTGAGTATACTTGTTAGAAGTGTTAGGGTTGATTAGGATTGAAATGGAAAGGTTTGGGTTGAAATGGATATTGGAATAGAACAAAAATTGGGTAAAAATTCGTGTTCCAGGTCTGTTACACGACTCGTGTAAGGCTACACGACTCGTGTAGAGAAAAGTACTGAAAGGGTGAAAATCTACACGACTCGTGTACTGATACACGACTCGTGTAGCAGCTGTTACACGACTCGTGTATGGGTACACGACTCGTGTATGGGTACACGACTCGTGTAAGGGCCAATTCTGCACTTGTACTTTTTACGTGAAATCTTCCGGAGGTCATAACTTTCTCATCCGGACTCCGTTTTAGGCGTGTAAACTATCGTTTTAAAGATCTAATTGAGTACTTCGAGATGAGTGGGTTTATTTAGTTGGGTTTTAGGTTCATATTATGTCGATATTTCCGTAAGTGTTTTATAAAACAAATCGTTTAGAATTGGTCTAGGTTTTGAGTACTATTCTTATTGACTTAGATGGACATTGTGGAACACTCTAGTATTTTAAATAGTTTCTTTGTGAACAAGCGTGTCATGATATTTGACTAAGTATTGTTTGAGAGTGTTGGGTTTGGTCTGTTTGTGATCATGTTTGCAATGTATGAATGTGAGTACCAGTTGCATCTTTTGTGAAAATGTTTGGCTTGGTTCCTTACTTTGGAATCATTGCCCCGTTGTTGTTTCAAGCGAGTATTTATTACTATGTGCTTGTATAGAGTCCAGCTGGTCTTGTTGTGTTTGTTTTGGGCAGTGATGTATATTATAATGGCACGAGCCAAGTCCAGTATAATGTACTTCACTGGTAACCCAGTTTCCCCATGTTCAGTGGCCTTGAGTGGGATGCCCCTTCCCGAGATTGAGGTTGGGATGAGCTAGCTCCTATGGTGAGTATTCTAGCTACACGCTTGGGGGTATGACTATGTGTTATTTCCCCCACTACTGGTTGTTGTTGTTACTTGGTTCCGGAACCTGCTTCAGCTCTTTCATGCTGCTCAACGGGCTCTTCTCAAAGGATGGTGTTCCGTTTATAGAACCTTGGCTCAGTATCCACTTATGAGTGTTTATTTCCGCATATTGTGTTATGTGATGAGTGGACTATATCTTTTGTGTTATATGCAAATGTGAATGCCTATTGATATTGTTCCTTTGTGATTATCATGTTGGCATGAAATGTAGTTGCATATTAGTAGCTTACTGAGATTTTATCTCACCCCTTATTTGTTTACTGTTTTAGATAAGGGAGTGCATCCGGGATAGGTCACTTATCACCAGGAAGGACGTCGAGGTGGTAATTCTTTTGGGGTATGTTTGTGAAGGCTACATTATGTAAATGTATAACCTTAAAGGGTAGTGTATCCGTGACTTGATCTTGTAACACCTATTTTTGGATAATGTTGGTGTTCGTACTTTTGTATAGTTGTTGTAGGCCTTCGTGCCAAGTACTTTCGTTGCGAAAGTTGTTTGAAAGTAAAGTGGAGGTTTTGAACTTCAAAAGTGAATTTTATTTATCTTTATGATAGTTTTCGAAAAGTTTTTGTTAAAAGTGTTTTATGGCGTCTTCCGTGCGCGTCCCGAGCGTGGGGCCATGTAGGACCACGGGTACGGGGCGCGACAGTTGGTATCAGAGCTAGGTTGTAGATAGTCTAGAATGACTAAGTGACCTAGGAGGGTAATTGAGTATGGAATGAGTAACGATGAGTGTCTTATGCAGGTACTCAGTAATCATGGTAGGGTCTGATAATGAACAGGGTGGTCCTGCCGGACAGGGAAATGCGAGGGAAGAAGCATTAGCTATGTTTCAAGGAATATTCGAGGCGGCATTGAAAACCATGAATGATAACAATCGTAGAGAGGCGCCATTGGCTCCGAGGACCGGACTGGAACAATTTTTGAGAATGAAACCGACAGAATTTGATGGAGGGTCAGATGTGGCTAAAGCAGAAAGGTGGGTTGAGTCTATGGAAAAGATCTTTGAGGTCTTGCAAAGCTCCGACGAGGATAGGGTCAGATTTGCGACCTATAAACTAGTTGGAGGGGCGGAGTATTGGTGGAAATCGTTGAAAGCTAATTGGGAAGAGGCACATGTACCCCATGTCTGGGAGACATTCAAGAAGAAGTTCAAGGAACATTTCATCCCAAAGGTAGACCAAGATAGGAAGGAATCAGAGTTTCTTAGCTTGGAACAAAACTTGTTGACGGTGGCAGAGTATGTTGCCAAATTCACGGAATTGGCTCGCTATTGCAATTACATGGTTTCGACTGAAGAAAGGAAGACCTCGAGGTTTGTCAAAGGGTTGAAAACGGTAATCAGAACACAACTCACTTCCCATAAATTTCAAGACCTTCAGGATGCCATAGATCGTGCCTACCAGGTGGAGCAGGACATTGTAGAGCATAAAAAGAAGACTGAATCAACGAGTGTAGTGAAACAAGGAGGACAAGGGAAGCCACAACCTCATCGTGGTGACACTAGAGGAGCTCAGAATATCTTTTCACCTTTCAGAGGAACTTCTCAAGGACATCAGGGCAACAGGAATCAAGGTAACACTTCGGGGAGTCAGAATAATCGGGTTTGCAACTATTGTCAAAAGGGAGGGCACTCCGAAGAGAAGTGTTGGAAAAAGCAAGGTAAGTGTTTGAATTGTGGCCAGTTGGGTCACTTCCAGTTTAATTGTCCCAAACCGAAGAATCAGTCAGTTGGTAGTGGTACCGGGTCTTCTTCGGGTCAGAAGAGAGATGCCTCGGGCAAGCCCAAGGTACAAGGTCGTGTTTTCGCCATCAACCAACAACAGGCTTCTGATGCTTCTAACGTGATTGGAGGTATTATTTCTATGTCTAATAGGAGGGCACGTGCACTAATAGACCCCGGTTCTTCGCATTCTTATGTGTCGGTGCATTTTGCATCCCAGTTATCTTCGTTGCTTGAGTCTCTACCTTATGTGTTAGAGGTGTCTACCCCTATGGGTAAGAGTTTGGTGACGGATAGGGTGTTGCGTGATTGTGATGTGCATATACGTGAGCATGCTTTACTTGCTGATTTAATTATATTGCCATTGCAAGATTTTGATGTCATTTTGGGTATGGATTGGTTGAGTCGATACCATGCTACTGTTGATTGTTTTAAAAAGGTGGTTACTTTTTCTAACCCTAATGTTCCTGAATTTTCATTTGAGGCTGTCCCTTTGGGTAGGAAAGTTCATATTATTTCGTATGTAAAGGCTAGGAAGTTGTTGAGCCGTGGTTGTGTTGGGGTTTTGGCCAGTGTTCTGGATACTACGAAAAAGGTTACTAATGTGGAAGAGGTAAATATTGTTAGGGAGTTTCCGGATGTATTTTCTCCGGAGTACTCTATGCCTCCTGATAGAGAGATCGAATTTTGTATAGACTTGCTTCCAGGTACAACTCCTATATCGGCGGCACCTTATAGAATGGCTCCAGCCGAATTGAAAGAATTGAAGGAGCAGTTACAAGAGTTACTTGATTGTGGGTTTATCCGCCCTAGTGTGTCACCGTGGGGAGCTCCTGTATTGTTTGTCAAGAAGAAAGATGGATCCTTGAGACTGTGTATCGATTACAGGAAACTGAATCAGGTAACCATAAAGAACAAATATCCTCTTCCCCATATTGATGACTTGTTTGATCAGCTTCAGGGGTCGGTTGTCTTTTCAAAGCTTGATTTGAGGAGTGGTTATCACCAGTTAAAGATTCGTTCTGAGGACATTTCCAAGACCGCCTTCCGTAGTAGGTATGGGCACTATGAATTTCTTGTCATGCCTTTCGGGTTAACGAATGCTCCGGCTGTATTTATGGATATGATGAATCGGGTTTTTAAACCGTACCTTGATACCTTCGTAGTTGTGTTTATCGATGACATTCTGGTTTATTCTAAGTCTCGGGAGGAACACGAACAACATTTGCGAATGGTCTTATCTATTCTTCGGGAGAAACAATTGTTTGCAAAATTCAGTAAGTGTGCTTTTTGGCTCGAGGAGGTTTCCTTTCTGGGGCACGTGGTTTCTAATGGAGGGATATCCGTAGATCCTTCAAAAATTGAAGCTATTGTGGATTGGAAGAGACCGGAATCAGTTACGGAGATTCGGAGTTTCTTGGGCTTAGCCGGGTACTATAGAAGATTTATTGAGGGATTTTCCAAAATTGCTACCCCGTTGACTCAGTTGACCAAAAAGAACGTGCCATTTGTGTGGGAAGAAAAATGTCAAATGAGTTTTGATGAATTGAAAAGGAGGTTGACCACCGCTCCTATACTTGTGTTACCAAATGGGAAAGATGAATTGGTTATTTATAGTGATGCTTCTAAAGAAGGCCTCGGGTGCGTTTTAATGCAAAATGGGAAAGTGATTGCGTATGCTTCAAGGAAGTTGACTCCGAGTGAGCAGAATTATCCTACCCATGACATGGAACTTGCGGCTATTGTCTTTGCGTTGCACAAATGGAAGCATTATCTATATGGGGCAAAGTTTGAGATTTTTACCGATCATCAAAGTTTGAAGTATCTTTTCTCGCAAAAGGAGTTGAACAATAGACAGCGCAGATGGATGGAATTGTTGAAGGATTTTGATTGCATCATTTCTTATCATCCGGGTAAAGCAAATGTGGTCGCTGATGCCATTAGTCGGAAGTCTTATGTAGCTTCATTGATGGTGCGTGAATGGAAAATGTTGGAAGATATACGAGATTGGGATCCTTATGAGTCCAAGCATGGGGCTATTTTTGCGAACATTAAGGTATTACCTGCCTTAATTCAAAAAGTTAAAGATGCTCAGAAGGATGATCCCGAGTTGATGAAGATTTCGAGTAAGATAGGGGATAAAAAGTTTGAAGCATTTTCTCTTAGTCCTGAAAGGGTTTTGAGTTATAGAGGTCGTTTGTGTGTACCTAGTGTGGAAGGAGTAAAACGCCAAGTTCTTGATGAGGGCCACAAGTCGAGGTATACTATTCACCCCGGGAGTACCAAAATGTATCGGGATTTGAGACAACATTTTTGGTGGAATGGCATGAAGCGGGAGATAGCGGATTATGTGTCGAAATGTTTGACTTGTCAACAGGTTAAAGCGGAACATCAAAGACCCGCGGGGCTACTTCAACCTCTTGAGATACCGGAATGGAAATGGGAACATGTGACGATGGATTTTGTGACCGGATTACCACGCACGAGGAGAAGGCATGATGCAGTTTGGGTGGTTGTAGACAGATTGACGAAGTCTTCTCATTTTCTACCTATTGAGATTAGTTATTCAATGGAAAGACTTGCGACCTTGTATATCAACGAAATCGTGAGATTGCATGGGGTTCCAGTTAGTATTGTTTCTGATCGGGATCCTAGATTTACATCTCGGTTTTGGCAGGCGTTTCAGAAGGCTTTGGGTTCAGAATTGAGGCTTAGCACGGCTTTTCATCCACAAACCGACGGTCAATCGGAGAGAACGATTCAGATTCTTGAAGACATGTTACGGGCTTGTTCGGTTGACTTTGCAGACTCTTGGGATACTCATTTACCTTTAGTGGAGTTTGCTTATAACAACAGTTTTCAATCGAGTATCGAGATGGCTCCTTACGAAGCTTTATATGGTAGGAAGTGTCGCTCTCCTATTTGTTGGGATGAAGTCGGGGAAGCTAAGATTTGGGGTGTCGATTTGGTTAATGATTCGGTTGAAAAGGTTAAGCTTATTCGAAATCATCTAATCACCGCTCAAAGTCGCCAAAAGAACTATGCCGACCACCGGAGGCGAGATCTTGAGTTTCAGTCGGGTGACTTCGTGTTTTTGAAAGTGTCTCCGAAGGTGGGAATCCGTAGGTTTGGTAAGAAGGGAAAGCTTGCTCCAAGGTTTATTGGTCCTTTCGAGATATTAGATAGAGTTGGGAATCTTGCTTATCGTCTTGCGTTACCGCCTTCTTTGGGCCGATTGCATAATGTGTTTCATGTTTCAGCGCTTCGTAAGTACGTGTATGATCCATCCCATGTGTTGTCGGAAGTACCGGAAGATATTGAACCGAATATGTCTTATGAGGAGAAACCAATTCGAGTGATTGATACCAAAGTGCAAGAATTGAGGAACAAGAGTATTCCCCTAG
This sequence comes from Campanula takesimana, assembly GCA_026119855.1. NCBI lineage: Eukaryota > Viridiplantae > Streptophyta > Magnoliopsida > Asterales > Campanulaceae > Campanula > Campanula takesimana. Next base: position 471,317 of record JAOWBW010000720.1, read on the forward strand.
TTAGAGTGGTGTGGAGGAATCATGAAGTTGAGGAGTCAACTTGGGAACTGTGGGAAGAGATGGAACGGAAGTATCCGTGGTTATTCGAGCCTCTTGGTAAGTGTTAAAATTCGGGTCGAATTTTCTTTAAGGAGGAGTGATTGTCACGACCCGAAACCCCCCCCCTATTTATAATCTTAATTATTTAATATTATTTATGTGTGCATTTTATTCTCTCATAATAATCTATGCTCAACATGATTTGCTTGATCATTTGTGATTTATTTATGTGTTAGATTTTATGTTAGATGATCATTATTGTGTGGGGTATTGGAGGGCTTGGGTGTAAGTTGTTAAGGGTTTAATTGGGTGAAGTAGAAATTGAGGGGTTTAAGTGTAACTCCTAAATTAACTAGTCAACCTTTCCCCCTCCTCCCTCCTCATCCTACACTCTTCCTCACCACACACTCACACTCATTTCCCTTTCTCTCTCTCCCTCCATTGTTGTTGAGGTAAGCTCCATCTCTCTCTCTCTTCTTTTGATCATCTTGTATGCTTCCTCTCTTAATAATCGATTTATATAAAACATTTAGATCGTCGCTAGGATCGTTTGGAGCTAAATAGAAGTTATTTTGGTTGAGTTTGATTTCCATTTGAGGTAAGTTACTAAGCCCCTTTAGCTTAAAAATTGTCATATATGTTTTATATGATACATGAGATGATGATTCAAAGCTTTGTTGTGAAGATAAATGTTGATTTAATTTTTATTCATTTTTTTTTGTGATAAATTGATGTTTGAATCATTTGTTTTGATTTGAGTTGTGTAGAGGTTGTTTGGTGGGTTTATAAGTGGGTATAATGCTTGAGTATACTTGTTAGAAGTGTTAGGGTTGATTAGGATTGAAATGGAAAGGTTTGGGTTGAAATGGATATTGGAATAGAACAAAAATTGGGTAAAAATTCGTGTTCCAGGTCTGTTACACGACTCGTGTAAGGCTACACGACTCGTGTAGAGAAAAGTACTGAAAGGGTGAAAATCTACACGACTCGTGTACTGATACACGACTCGTGTAGCAGCTGTTACACGACTCGTGTATGGGTACACGACTCGTGTAAGGGCCAATTCTGCACTTGTACTTTTTACGTGAAATCTTCCGGAGGTCATAACTTTCTCATCCGGACTCCGTTTTAGGCGTGTAAACTATCGTTTTAAAGATCTAATTGAGTACTTCGAGATGAGTGGGTTTATTTAGTTGGGTTTTAGGTTCATATTATGTCGATATTTCCGTAAGTGTTTTATAAAACAAATCGTTTAGAATTGGTCTAGGTTTTGAGTACTATTCTTATTGACTTAGATGGACATTGTGGAACACTCTAGTATTTTAAATAGTTTCTTTGTGAACAAGCGTGTCATGATATTTGACTAAGTATTGTTTGAGAGTGTTGGGTTTGGTCTGTTTGTGATCATGTTTGCAATGTATGAATGTGAGTACCAGTTGCATCTTTTGTGAAAATGTTTGGCTTGGTTCCTTACTTTGGAATCATTGCCCCGTTGTTGTTTCAAGCGAGTATTTATTACTATGTGCTTGTATAGAGTCCAGCTGGTCTTGTTGTGTTTGTTTTGGGCAGTGATGTATATTATAATGGCACGAGCCAAGTCCAGTATAATGTACTTCACTGGTAACCCAGTTTCCCCATGTTCAGTGGCCTTGAGTGGGATGCCCCTTCCCGAGATTGAGGTTGGGATGAGCTAGCTCCTATGGTGAGTATTCTAGCTACACGCTTGGGGGTATGACTATGTGTTATTTCCCCCACTACTGGTTGTTGTTGTTACTTGGTTCCGGAACCTGCTTCAGCTCTTTCATGCTGCTCAACGGGCTCTTCTCAAAGGATGGTGTTCCGTTTATAGAACCTTGGCTCAGTATCCACTTATGAGTGTTTATTTCCGCATATTGTGTTATGTGATGAGTGGACTATATCTTTTGTGTTATATGCAAATGTGAATGCCTATTGATATTGTTCCTTTGTGATTATCATGTTGGCATGAAATGTAGTTGCATATTAGTAGCTTACTGAGATTTTATCTCACCCCTTATTTGTTTACTGTTTTAGATAAGAGAGTGCATCCGGGATAGGTCACTTATCACCAGGAAGGACGTCGAGGTGGTAATTCTTTTGGGGTATGTTTGTGAAGGCTACATTATGTAAATGTATAACCTTAAAGGGTAGTGTATCCGTGACTTGATCTTGTAACACCTATTTTTGGATAATGTTGGTGTTCGTACTTTTGTATAGTTGTTGTAGGCCTTCGTGCCAAGTACTTTCGTTGCGAAAGTTGTTTGAAAGTAAAGTGGAGGTTTTGAACTTCAAAAGTGAATTTTATTTATCTTTATGATAGTTTTCGAAAAGTTTTTGTTAAAAGTGTTTTATGGCGTCTTCCGTGCGCGTCCCGAGCGTGGGGCCATGTAGGACCACGGGTACGGGGCGCGACAAAACGTATGAGGCAATAGGATGAGTACATGTACGTTTACCTTTTCGAAGGGCGATAGGGAGATCAAGATCAGAATCTGTGGACGTGGAGACAGGTACAGGAGGTGAAACCTCAGAAACTGGATGTGCTGGTAGAGTGGCGGCCACTGATTCAACAGCTGGTTGCGAAGCACGTCGAGTATAAACCTGAGTGACTGGAGGACGAGACGATGATTCTGATAGTGATACAGGGCTCGGAGATGAGCAGATAATAGTATAGGTGAGAAAGTCATCATCATTACTCGAGATAGACGTAGAGATAGACTGCGGGTCACAACCAAAAAATGGACTCTGCTAAAAAATGTAACATCAGCAGAAACCAAATATCGTCCAAGATCAGGAGAATAACACCTATACCCTTTCTGAGTGCGGGAATAACCAACAAACACACATTTCAATGCCCTAGGATCCAACTTACTGATCCGTGGACGGACATCCTGAACAAAGCAAGTACATCCGAATATTTTAGGAGTAATAGGAAACAACGACTGAGAAGGACGGAGAATAGAATATGGAATTTGACCATCAAGTACAGAAGAGGGAAGACGATTAATAAGAAAAGCAGCAATGTGAACAGCAATGTGAACTGCATCAGCCCAAAACACCTTCGGGACATTCATTTGGAACATTAATGCCCGAGCAACTTCTAACAAATGACGATTCTTTCTTTCTGCAACACCATTTTGTTGAGGAGTAACAATGCATGAAGATTGATGAATAATTCCATTTTGGGACATGAAGGAAGAAAAGACTCCAGAAAAATATTCTTTGCATTATCACTCCTCAGATTACGAATAGAACAATCAAACTGAGTTTTTATTTCCGCACAGAAGGAACAAAATATATCAAATAACTCATCTCTGGATTTCATTAAATATAACCAAGTGCTTCTCGAGTAATCCTCAGCAAAAGTAACAAAATACCTAATACCAGTTTTAGATGGTATAGGACAAGGACCCCAAACATCTGTATGGACTAACTCAAATAGGGATGCAACCCTTTTATTGACTCTAGGAAAATATGGCACACGATGGTGCTTTGCTAACTCACACGACTCACAAGGTAAACTAGAAACAGACGCTAACTCTGGACACAATTTCTTCAAAACATGTAAAGAAGGATGACCATAACGACAGTGGAGCTGAAAAGGAGATAGAGAAATCTGACAAGCTATGGATGAAACTTGAGAGGGATTAGTAGCAGCAACTTCAACAAGCACATACAGTCCATTGGATTCACGTCCTCTACCAATAATCTTCCGAGTCAACAGATCCTGAAAAATACAATAGCCAGGAAAGAAAGAAACAGAACAATGTAAGGCCCTTGTAATTTGACTCACTGATAATAAGTTGAAAGGAAAATTTGGTAAATATAGAACAGACGATAGAGGTAGAGAAAGAGTAGCATCAACACTACCACTACCGAGGATCGCGGATGAGGACCCATCAGCAAGTGTAACACTACTACACTTATTAGAGGATTTATAGGTAGAGAAGACACTTGGGTTGCCAGTCATATGATCAGTGGCTCCGGAGTCAATTACCCAATTTTTGTTTGAAGAAAAACATGCTACGTGTTTACCTGATTTGGCTAGAGTTGCTTTAGAAGAGGATGAAGAAGGTGGTTGAGACATCTGATACTGAGTAAACTTAACAAACTCCTCATCACTCATAATGACATTATGAGTTTGCGGTTGAGCAACTGGTTGTGATACTGCATGAGCGAACCGTGACTGTTGTTGTTGCTGGTGGTGGTACTCCTGTTGTTGCTGCTGGTACTGCTGTTGTTGCTGCTGGTACTGCTGCTGCTGCGGTGAAAGTGGCTTAGGACACTGGTTCCTAAAGTGACCCGATTCTCCACAATTATGACACACTCTAGGTCCCCCTCGACCTCCTGTATGTCTACCACCACGTGTCCCACCTCGACCTCCATCTCTTCCTCCACGATGACCACTACCTTGTGACACCAAGGCAGATCTCTCAGATACTTCTAGGCCTGCTAATGAACTACCACTTCCTGAAGCATTTAAAACTCTTGATAGTGCATCAGACAAAGAATCTAAGTCTTTACTCGATAGCAACTGAGATCGAATCACATCATATTCTTTATCTAATCCAGATATCCATCCAAACATCACCAACTTCTCACGTTGAGCCCTCATCTCCTCCATATCACTAGAGATAGGCATAGCTGCATTAAAATCCTCACTAACACGCTTAAAGTCATAGTAATAATCCATAATGCTTCGCCCTTTTTGGCTTGGACGATGAACCTCCTGTGATAAGGTATATAACATGTTCAAGTTGCTTGCCCCTGAAAACCACCTGTGCAAAAGATCCCATAACTCCTTAATTGTTGTACAATGCTGCATAGAAAGTATAACCTTCCTACTAATACAGTTCACAATCTTCGGAAAGAGTCTTTTATCCTCCTCCATCCACACTTTGGCCTCTTTTTCATCCGTCGGACACATATTAACCAAGTGTCCATCCATATTTAAACCACCCATGTTTACTCTAATTAAAAACTTCCACTCTGCGAAGTTAGACCCATCGGCCTCTAGTATAACATCAATCAACTTTGACTGAGCAGACACCACAGTCACATTTTTTTCAACATCTCCCATCTCAAATTACTAGCCAAATTGTCAAAACAATCCACAAAAAAAAAAAAAAAAAATTCCACAAATCCACTAATTGTGCATGAAAAACAAAGCAAAACAACAATCAGACGAGCAAAAACGACCCGAATACCTCTTCTGCATCAAAATCCGAGAGCTAGGGTTCACCACCTGTTGTCACGCGCTACACTCTGCCAGCTCGTGTCCAGTTTTCCGGCGATGTCACCGCCGTCGACCACCACTGCTGGACTCGCCTCACCCACGCGAGCAAAACCCTAGTCTCTGATTTCGTAACGGTAGTCCCAATCTCAGTCAGTCATTCATTGAAGCTCTCAGCACACATACATACTTTTCGTCAATTGCGTGATCCTCTAGTTGCGTGCGGAATCGCCCCTAGAGGCTCTTGATACCATGTAAACTAAAGAAAGAAGCAGATGATGATAGAAGAAGAAGAAGAAGAAGAAGACGGGGAAGAAGAGAGATGCGGCGAGAGAATTAGTCGATCATAATCTATTAGGCGTAATACAAGAATACATATACTAACCCTCACATACTCAATTACATAAATACCCTTTTTTATATCTTAACAGTTATTAAAGGCCCAAGGCGCACCAAGGCGCAAAAGGTGTGCCCGGAGCCTAGGAGCGCGCCTAGGTGGGCTTTTGATAACTATACTTAGGCCCCATTGTTTCAAGGAAAATAACTAGGAACTCATTTTTGTAAAGAGATCTTACATGTGAAATAATCTACTCTCTTAAGTATGGTTACCAAATTGACCTAAAGTCATTTTCAGTGAAACAAATAAAGTGTATTGCTTTCAAAAGAGCTTCGCTCCATCGAATGTCTTTGGAGCTCAAATGTGCATGTCATTTTAGCGGCTATTATTATACGAAAGGTTACTTCAATCCCAAACAAATATCAACTGAAGTTCAATGTCACAAAAGAAACTGTCATCTACTCATCTCTCTTAATATCCTACTAAAAGAGATCTACCTTACAACTATTGCTTACACATCTTACCATATATTTGTCCTAGACGTATAAACAATTGCAGTTAAATACCAAATATTGACCATCAAATTAAATATTCCATACCTCATCCTTCTCTATTGTCGCATCGGCAGTTGTTCGTACATCTTCATGCACGTCGAAGTGGAAAAGCTGAGAAACCACCAAAACAAAAAAGGAACATATGTTAATGAGAGACCATCCAAAAGCAATCTCATACCACAAAAGAGAGAAACAATGTTTCTTTATTATCTTTGTTAATTTTATTCGATCTTCTATAAAGGTAGATCCAAGGATTATACAGATGTTCCTGTAAAAGTGAGCATATAAAATGAAATTACAAAATCAGACCTCCAGCAGCTAAACGAAATCAATACTCCTTGTCTTTTAGTTTGTTCACTTTTTGCCATTTTGAGTGTCCCATTTGATTGTTCACACTCCAAAAGAGGAAAGTTTATATTATTCTTTATTCAATGGAACCCACTTGTCATACAACAACTATCCCACTCACAATTCCACCCCCACTCACATATCAAATCACACTTTTCATAATCACAACACCCACTCAACTACTAATATAAAATACTTTTCCTTAAAACCCGTGCATTGGTCAAACTGTGAACAAACTAAAAAGACAGAGGGAGTATGCGTTAACTCAAACAAGAGACGGGAACTAGTGTATGACCTCCAATCAGTTACAGGAAAAAATGTCTGAAGCCCCCAAGGGAAACATGTAAAGCACGTGTTGCATTGTCTTGCAACAGGTTAAAAGAAAGATATAGCCTTTTATCGTGGGTGGGGTAGCGCGGGAACCTAAGTTGCTTGGAAGCATATTGAGGACGTATAACATTACCTTCAACCCTAAACGAGTGACAGATTTAGGTTTTTGAGCACTTCTCTAAACGAGAATTGCCTTTAGCTAAATAATTAAAATACTGTATTTGCTGGAGTGCACATAGATTTTCTTAGTCCATGAATATATGGAGTTTATTCTATTTAAAGAGGTGGTAAATATAATTTTTGTAAACAAAACCATCTGCCCTGTTAAGATAAATTTCCTTTCATTGATTGACCTAGAGGAAGGAGCCAAAAGGATTTCATAAGCCAATTAGTGAGCCCTTCATATGAATTAAAACACCAGGAGAAAGAAAGTACACACCGGGCCACTTTTTCCTCTTGCTTTGTTAACAATAAGCTCATAGAAACTGTGTTGCTGCACATAAACAATACAATGAGTGAAGGAGATTGGAAACTTGTAGAAAAATTATTGCACGTCCATGCAATAGTACTAAAATTTGAAACCGTAAGGGCCAGAGGTTACTTACATGTGGAATAATAAGATCTTCTTTCACATAAAGCAGATTCTCAACTGAAGTCGTTCGTATCTCTCGAAACTCAGGAGCAAGCTGCTGCTGAACAGCTCTAAGGAACTCGCCAATTCTATCACCTTTTCGAACCTGAAAAAGCAAACCATTTACTATTAGAAATGGCCTATGATGTTTGGACTCAAGTACGAATGTCTGACAAGGGTACGGATCCGAGTGTTGGATCCTCCAGAATTTTATGATTTTACACATAATTTAGTGTAAAATACCCACATCACACCCATGTCATATCCTTTGTACACGGGTACTTTAATTGAAGGGTCTTAGCATCAGAGGAAATGACGGAAATAAGGACAGGTATTATTAACCTGTAGCACACGTCTATGGCCTGTTCCATCCCAGTAGCTGTAAGTGATCTGAAGTGGCTCATCTGAAAATGTAGTCATCTTATCAAATATAGTTCTTCCCAATAAACACCACCACAATCAATGTGAGTTTAGAATATGGAAGCTTACTTTTAATCAGTTCCTGTTCACGACTCCACTGTTTCCGTAGCCTTTCACGTTCAGCTTGTTCTTCTGCCTCCCTCTCACTGAAGGAGTATGCTTCAAACCCCGAAGGCCATAAATATTAAGCCTATTGGCAAAGCAAAAAGAAATAAAGATGGAAAAATGGACAGACAGCAGATAGATAGATGCCACACCTGTCGGGCAAGAAGCTAGTTTCTACCGTAGGATCTTTGCCAAATCCCCTGCGCCTTGTCTCTGTACTATCTGCAGTTGCACGAATGAAATGAACCATTAGCATTGAGACATAATTTCCTGATTTAGTTTAATGAACACGAAACCAAACAGGATCATAAGTTAACAGGATTCTAGGTGCATACAAATACCCAATGAGCTGCATGACTGTCAACGAGTAAAATATTTGCAACATCAAATATTACCCAGAAAAAGAGGACTCGGAAACTTTAAGAAACAAACTAGCGCTTACTTTTCTCAACATCCTCTTCTTCACTTCCATTCTCAAAATCTTCAGAGAAAGATAACTTGGGATTAACCTTAATTTTCCTCTTTTTTTGCTTTTGTAACAGAAGCTCCTCCTCCCTGTAAAAAGGACCTAAAACATCAAACTTGAAACAAAATAAATGTAAATAAAAAATGTAAGCATATACGCAGAAATTTACTCACTCCTGTTGCAATTTCTGAAGTTTTTCTTTCTCTTCTTCTTCAATTTTGTTCCGGATATTAACTCTCTGTAATTCATTTACACATCTTTGAGCACAAAATGCTTGAGCGAACTCAGCAAGGATAAGAAGCAAACTCTAAACCAAATAGCTATCCATAAAACAAATTACCTTCTCAACATATTGCTCCCTTGTAACCAGCCCCACAGTTTCCTTCTTAAAGGCAGTCTCCAAAATCTGATAAATTGCATTTTGGTCAACATCAAAAGAAGTTGTAAATAATAATAAAAGTAACTCTATTATATAAGCAGAAAATACTGCATAGCTAAGGACCATAACTCTTACACATTAATCACCCAACAACAAAGTAGTTTCTGATTATGTAACGTCTGGAGTAAAAATGGATGATTTTAAGAAATATAATAATATTAGTATTAAAAGTAACAAAGAATGACTTTTGTTGTAAGAGGTTTTATGTAAATGTCGATGTCTTTTGGTATAAGAGTTGTAGCCTTATAAATGTTATTTTCAAGGCTGTCTGGTTTGGACCTTGATTAGGAGATGCGGTATAGGCCTTGATAGCCCGTGAAATTATTTGTATGGATTTGCGGAAGTTGTTATTCCCTTGATATAGATTTCAAATTCGGGCTTTCACAGTTTAGTTACTAAAACATGTATTAAACTTAAAACTAGAAAGTAAAGAAGCAATACACCTAATCATACAAGTATCAACAAAATTGCAACTTCAATTGATCTTGAGCCAGTCTCCAAACTGGATCAAATGAGCTTACAACAATTGATTCCTTGAAGAATCATTACTAATTATGTTCGAAACACCTTTAAATCAAGCTAATTTATCTTTTTACTTCAAATTGGTACAAATGATATTCAGTTATTAGGCTTCGTTTATTTTGGTGTAAGTTTTAATTTCAACAACATATTTTTCATGTAAGCGGTAAGCCCTAGTGTGAGAGAAAAGCTTTGTGATAGTATAATGTGGCCTAATCGCTACCCTCAAGCCGGTCCTGTCAAAGTAAGGATTTTAATACATAGTAACATAGACATTATCTTGATTCTACAAAATGTGTCTAATGATATAAACAGAGCCTCAATAGCATAAATTTCACATCAGTGATGCTCGTGTGCAGGGGCGGATTTACTAGTGTGCCTACCATTGCCCGGGCAATGGTAAAAAAAAAAAAAAAAAAAAAAAAATTGCAAAACGACGTCGTTTTGAGTGTTAGTTTTTTTTTTTTTCAAAACGGCGTCGTTTCAAATGTTAAGTTAAAAAAAAAAAAAAAAAAAAAAAAAAAGGATAGCAGGACTAATATACTACGCAGAAGTCAGAGAACAGAAGGTCGAAAACTCAACGCAACGCAGAGACTCTCTGCGCGGCTCTCTCTCCGATCTCGCTGCCCACCGCCGCCCTCGCCTAAATGGACGGAGATACTCCCCCTCCGCTGCCCCCTCAAGAAAACAAAAGGAAATTCTCCAATCAAAGGTAAACCCTAATGGCCTAAAATCGAAAATTGATTTCAATTCTTTCCTAATTTTGTTGTTATTTTGGTCTCAAATTCTTTATTGTTAATCTTCTCATTTGATAACATTGGTAATAGGTTGCTGGATCGGTTCATTACGGTGACTCCGAGAAATAAACCAAGCCCTAGTGTTCCAATTGCTCAAGAGGAGCCGGAGGTAGTTTTTCAAGAAACACAAGGACCACAACCTACAATACGATTAAGAGGCGGAGATGTGACCCTACAAAGTGATCCCGGGAAAAGGGAGCCAATTTCGGTTTTTCATCCGGATGATGTTGAAAGAGTTAGAAGAACGTACCTCCTCAAAGGACCAGAACAACCAAATCTACCGGAATATCCGACCACTCTCATCTCAGGTAAAAAGCGTAAATTTCATCCTGGGTGGTTTAGTGAATATAAAGATTGGTTGGAATATAGTGAATCGAAAGATGCCTTGTGTTGTTTGCCATGCTATTTGTTTAAAGATGTGAGTAAGTATGGTGGTGAATCTTTTGTTGGTAAAGATGATGGTTTTAGGAGTTGGTCTAGAATGAAGAACGGACTTGACTTGCATGCTAGTAGTGATTCTCATCAAGCAAGTAAAGCAAAATGTACAATTCTCATGAACTCGGCGCAAAGCATCAGAACATGTATGAATAGACAAACTGAACAAGAAGATAATGATTATGTAATGAACTTGAAGACATCACTTAGAGTTACTAAATTACTTTTGAGGGGTGGGCAAGCTTTTCGGGGACATAACGAGGCAAAAGATTCTTCTTATCAAGGTCATTTTCTTGAATATGTAAATTTGTTAAGAGAGGCTCATGGTCAACATGTGAGTCGTAAGATGACCTCCCCTGCCATTCAAAAAGAACTTGCAAGGGCATGTGCCTTTTTAACCACTTCAAAAATTTGTAGAGAGATTGGGGATGATGTATTCACTATTTTAGCTGATGAATCTGGTGATTGTTCTATGAAAGAACAAATGGGGCTTGTTGTGCGTTATGTTGATTCCAAAGGCGGTGTTGTGGAAAGATTTTTGGGGGTAGCACATGTGAAAGAAACAAATGCCATAGCACTTAAAAATGCAATTGAAGACCTTTTGACTAAGAATAAGTTGAGTATGTCTAAGATTAGAGGTCAAGGGTATGATGGAGCAAGCAATATGAGTGGTCGTGAAAATGGATTAAGAACTTTAATTCAAAAAGAGAATCCTTCTGCATTTTATGTTCATTGTTTTGCTCATCAACTTCAATTGGCACTAGTTGCGGCTGTCAAGCGTAATATTGATGTGGGTGCTTTTTTCGGATTGGTTCATGATATTGTGAATATTATTGGTTGTTCTAACAAAAGACAAGAGTTGCTTCGAGACAAACAATTTGCCCATTTAGTCGAAATAATTGAGGAGGGTTTGGTAGAAACCGGTAGAGGTTTAAATCAACAATCATCTCTTACGAGGCCGGGTGATACTCGTTGGGGGTCCCATTTCAAGACTCTTACGAGTACAATGAGTTTGTATGGTCCGGTGATTAAAGTCCTTGAAACAATTGTTGAAGATGCTTCTTGTGATGTTCGTGGTCAAGCAAGCACTTTGATAAATGGGTTACATGATTTTCGTTTTATTTTCATGTTGTATTTGATGGTTGATGTTCTAGGGGTTACTCGTGATTTGAATTTGGCTTTACAAAGGCGTGAGCAAGATCTCTTGAATGCTTTGAATCTTGTAACAATTGCCAAACGGCGCCTTCAACAAAAGAGGGATAGTGGATGGGAAGTCCTCTTGAATAGTGTTGTTGAAATTTGTAAGAGACATGACATTGATGTGCCGGACATGGATGGACCCTATTACTTGTTGAAGAAATCCCGTCGTCAAAGTTCATTTGTTACTAATCTACATCATTACAAGAATGATTGTTTTTTTAGTGTTTTGAATGTGCAATTGAAAGAACTTGATGAAAGATTTAATGTGGAAAGCACTGAACTATTACAATGTGTAGCATACTTGAGTCCTTCTTCGTTGTTTGCTTCTTTTGATGAAGACAAATTGATGAGGATGACGCAATTGTATCCTAATGATTTTTTGGAGGAATGTGAATCATCTATCCGCAATCAATTGGCTAATTATATTATGGATATGCGCTTAGACTCTCGTTTTTCAGATTTGAAAGGGCTTGTTGACCTTTCAACGACACTTGTGGCAACCAAAAAGAATGAGACTTACCATGTGGTGTATAAGCTTGTGAAGCTTGCTTTGCTTTTGCCGGTAGCAACCGCAAGTGTTGAGCGAGTCTTTTCAGCTATGAAGCATGTAAGAGCGATTTGAGGTCTAAGATGGGGGATGAATGGTTAAATGACCGATTGGTAACTTTTGTAGAAAGAGAGGTATTCATGACTATTAGTGAGGATGAGATTTTAACTTATTTTCAAAAGATGAATCCTAGGAAACATCAATTGTAAATTGCGTTTGTTTAATATAATTTTGACATATTGAAGCCTATTATATTTATAATTGTAAACGTGTTGAATTTTAGTTTCGCGTCTTTTTTTTTTTTTTTTTTTTTAAGGAAAGAATAGGCAACACCAAACTTTTTGGTGTAGATCCGCCACTGCTCGTGCGGGATAGAGATACCACATTAAATTCATAGTCACCGTGGCTTTTCATTCAAAACCTATAGTACTGGTCACCCATATGTTAGTTCATAAAATCTCTAATAGTTTTCCTCATCATAGCATATCTTAAATTCATAAAATAATTAGATTAACCATTAAAAATCAACGCTTCCAATTTTGTTGAACATGGGTTGTATGTGGCAAAATAGATTGCAGGATTGGCCAAGTCTAAAAAGCATTCATAGAACAAACCTAAACTAATTGGGGCAAAGGCTAAGTTGACTTGGGGATAGCAAATCTTTGGAACCCTAGACTGATAAGTAACAATATATGAACAAAATTTGGGCCAAAGAAAATCAAAAAAATTAGCTACAAGTGTGTACCGGACCTCTGATGTGCCGGAACCGAACTGGAGGAGACCAGTTTGACCTTTGGAAGAAGCCGACTTGTTCTTCAGCTCTTGAATCTTCTTCCTCTCGGCTTCTCTTTGTTTTTCGAGCCTTCTAATCCTGACGCCGTCTTGCGCCGTCCCTACGTAACCATCTCCCATTCCCGACATCTTTCCTTCCTACTTTCTCTCAGCTCTCCGTCACCGGGAAAAGTGCGCCGTCGATGAACGGAGCACGGTAACGAACTCGCAGGTCGGTCGGGTTTTTTCCCTGTTGGGGAAGAAGGAAAAGAGAATCGGCGTGATTTGGTGGATATATTTTGTGGAAGGGTGTTGTTTTTTTTTTTTTTTTTTTTTTTAAGAAAGTGGAAGGGTGTTGTTATTCTGTAAAATTAATGAATATTCACTCCATCCCAAAATAGTTTGTATTTTTTTTAAGATGCACATGAATTAAGGAATTAGTATATAAATTTAAAAGTATTGTGAGGGTAAATTCTATATACAAGGCATATTACATACAAGGCATCAATAATGGCAAAACTACCCTTCGCGTGTCGTGTGCAAAAGGACGACTTGAAGGCTTTGTGTCGTGTACAAACACACGAGATATACCAATTGTATAAAATGTTCAGTCGTGTTCATTTATACGAGTTATACAATAATATGTCGTACAACCATACACGACATGAATATGAACAGGTCGTGTATAGTTTATAAGACATGTTGTGTCACACATGTCGTATTAAGTCATACGATATATTGCCCTATGCTCGTGTATATTCACACGACATGTCCAAATGAAGATGTTCTTCGATGATTTGCAACATGATGTTAATGATACGCATATGCTATGTTAGATTATTGAATTGTGTTGTTAATTGAGCAAAATTTATACACTTAGACATGACAAGTAACAAACGTCATATTGGATCATACAATATCATATAACCTGTCACATTTAAGTGATACCACTTTATTTATAATCACCTAACAAATGATTGTGGTGTTATGTTTATAATCAAGATTATATTTAAAGAGGTAATTAAACATGTTATAATGCATAATACAATATCATATATAACCTATCACATTCATTAGGTTAAAGTGATACCACTTTATTTATCAACTAACAAACGATGTTATGATGTGCATATACTATGTTAAATTAATGAATTATGGTGTTATATTTCTAATCAAGATTATATATAATGAGTTAATTAAACATGTTATATAACGAGTTAAGTTGTTTCGATGATTTACCAAACGGGGTTAATGATAAGCTGTACATTAGAGGAATACCAACTACTCAAGATTATATATTTGAAATTATCATATTTGTTAAAAAAGATTATATGTTTCTTGTTATAATAAGTTGTAAAACAAACAATGATTACATATAAGATTGAACCAACATCATACAATATCATATAACCTACCACATTTATTTATATTTTTTTTTTATGATAAGGTGTGTCGTGTGGTAATACACGACATGTATGAAGACATTTCGTATGAACAACACACGAAATTAAACGTTATATCTCGTGTATTGTTCATACGATATAATTACCAGAAAAAAAAGACTATATCGTGTGACGTTACAAGACATGTTTCATAGTATCTCGTGTATAAACACACGAGACACACCCTGAACACTTACATAAAACACGATAACACGCAGACCACTTAACCCTACAGAGAAACACCATTGCTGTACACCCATGCAGCATTGATATACTCCACAATACCCCATTCTACAAGTCTTAACACCCATAAATTTATACCCATTATTTTCATTAATTCTCAAATCATCTAACACCATATTATGGATTCTCCACAACATTCTCTAAGTCTTTATGATCACATTGATCTTGATCTTGTGGAATATATTTTTGAAGAAGAAGGTTTGCCACCAAATTCTCCACATCAAAATCAAAATCCAAGCTGCAATGAAGTAAGTTTTTAAAGTTATATTTGGTGTTTTGATCAAAATCACAATAAAAATCCAATGTTGAAACGAAATTGTTTTTCAAGATTAGATTTTTATATTCTGATATTACTCTATTTCGTGTGCGACTATACAAGTTGTATGCTATGTGTCGTGTGTTGTTACACGAGATGTAATGTTTGACCTCGTATACATTCATACGAGAAAAGTGTGTTTATGTCGTGTATATTTACACGAAATTTGCCAGACTGTCACGACCCGAAAACCCGTCTCTATTTTCTTAGTAATAAATGACATTTTATTTATTTAATTGCTTAATTATTTATTTAATTATTTATTTATTTAAATATTTATGTGCGCATTTTATATCTCATAACATTAAATTGTGCCTAGCATTATTTGGTTGATATTGTGTTAAGTGGGTAGTAGGGAATTATTGGTTAGAGGGGTTAATTGGGTTATTTGTTTGTAGAGTGAGGGGGCCTAAGTGTAAGTTTTTGAAATGATTTTTAACTACTCCCTCCCTACTCTTCCCCTTCTCCCTCACTCTTCCTCTCATTTCCCAGCACACTCTTTTTCTCTCTCTCTCTCCATTGTTAAAAAGGGTAAGTTCCTCCTCTCATTCTTCCTTCATTTTGATCATCTTCCTCCCTCTATTTCTTAGTGCTCATTTTATGAAATGTGTTTAGATCGTCGATAGGATCGTGTGGAGTCAAAAATATTTGAATTCCGTCACCTTTGAGAAAACCCGGGTAAGTTGCTTTTCCCCTATTTTTATGCTAAAGTGTTCATTTCATGTTTATATAATGCTTTAGTTGATACATTTGATGTTTGATTGAGTTTGGGATTTATTTGGAATTTATTTTGGTTCTTGGTCTAAAATGGTGATTGTTATGAATGTTGGTTGAATCTTGGTTTGGGGATTATAGATGATGTTATTTTAGTCCCCCTTAAGCTTAAATGTTGTTTGGGTACCTTATTAAACTTGTTGGGATTGTTGATTTTGGGTGTTGTGTAAATGGTATGAAAATGGTAAGAATTCTTGAAGAACCCAGCTGCTGAATCCCTCCCAGCCCGTCGACCAGGCGCCCGCCCGCCCTGAGCCAGGCGCCCGCCTGCTTGGCTTTTTCCAGCGGCCAGACCTTCTGGTCAAATAAGCGCCCGCCTGCCCCCTTCCAGGCGCCCGCCCGCCCCCTGTTCTGGAAATCTGCCTTTTTGCTTGTTTAAAACTAAGTGGCTTCCCTAGTTTAAGTTTATTTACTCTAATTAATTTAAGTTAACATCGTGGAACATTTTATTAATTGAAAGTGGTTCTTTTGTGAATAAATATGTTATGGAATTTGATTAAGGATCGTTTTGGGAATGTGGTCCATCTTTGATGTGTTGTTTGGATTGGTTTACCTTTGTGGTGATTTATTTGGAATGGTTCCCTACTTTGGAATCATTAGTTGTTTATTTAAGCTAGTATTTATTACTTAGCATTTATTTGAAAGTCCAGCTGGTTATTTGTGTTCGAGTCAGGCAATGGATAATGCTATAATGGCTCAAGCCAAGTCCAGTATAGCATCGCCCATTGGTCCTTCTTTCCTCATCCAGATTGGCCTTGGATAGGATGAGCTAGCTCCTTTTGTGAGTATTCTAGCTAGACGTTTTAGAGCATGACCTTGTGGCATGGCTCCCGCCCTTTGTGGCTCGTTACTTTGTTATTGGTTCCGGTACCGGGGGTTTTTCTCTTCAGCTTTCATGCTACTATGAAGATGTTGATTGTTGATTATTGAAGCTGCGCAGCGACCTTTATTTGGTTATATCAGTTGGGAAACCTTGGCTAATATCCTTTGTTAATTGTTTATTTCCGCTGCTACCTGCTAATTGATAAATGCTATGTGCTAAGTGATATTTATCATTGTTATTTGCTTATTGCATCATAGCATGTCATGTAGTTGCATTAGTGACTTATTGAGATTTATCTCACCCCCTTTCTTTTATCTTTGTTTTTCCTTAACCCCCCAGGAGGAAGGGATTAGACTCGCTGATCACGAGGAGGACGTCGCGAGTGTTGAGCTTTTTGGGCAAGTTGTTATTGGTGGGTTTACATTATATAAATGTGTAACCTTTTTGGGAATAGTTGTACCAAACTTGACGTCATTAGAATTTGTATATTTTATCATTTTGAGTGTAAGCTTATGGAGCTTACACTAGTTTATATTTTGTGGTTCAAGTTGGATTTCAAAACTTTGTGTTATCATCTTTTGGTATAAAAGGAAATTTTTGTCTTCATTATTTTAGAGTTTATTGTTTAAGTCGACGTCCAGCTCGCGTACTCCGGGCCCGCGGGGTCGGGGTCGCGACAGTTGGTATCAGAGCTATGGTTTAGCTCTAAGTATAAGTCTAGGTGGACTAGTATGACCTAGGAGGGTAGTTGTGTTCGGAGTGAGTAACGGTTGATGTTTTATGCAGGTAATTGTTCCCAATGGCTAGAAGAAGGACAGGTGAAGGTTCTAGTGGGGCTCAGAATCAGAATGATCTTCGGGAAGAGAACCGTGCTATGTTCCAAGGCATATTTGAGGCGGCCATGAAGGCAATTCATGACCAAGGGCCAAGAGAGGAGCATGTGCCACCTCCACGATACGGGTTGGAACAATTTCTGAAATTAAAACCAAGAGAGTTCGATGGTGAGCCCGATGTGAAGAAGGCCGAACTATGGATCGAGTCAATGGAGAAAATTTATGATGTGTTTGGGTGCACGGACGAGGATAGGGTCCGGTTTACGGCTTATAAATTGGTTGGGACCGCCGAGCATTGGTGGAAAGGGGTTAAAGCGAGTTGGGATGATACCCATACAGTGTATGCATGGGAATTGTTTGTGCGGAAGTTCAAAGAGCGTTTTATTCCGGTAGTGGATCAAAACCGAAAGGAGATCGAGCTTCTCAACTTGGAGCAAGGTTTGTTGTCTATAGCTCACTACTCGGCTAAGTTCACAGAATTAGCCCGGTATTGTGACTATCTTGTGAGGACTGAGGAGCAGAAAGCTATGAGGTTCATCCGCGGTTTGAAGACATCCATCCGTACTCAGCTTATAGCCCATAGGATTGTGACATTCCAGGATGCGGTAGACCGTGCATACTTAATCGAGCAAGATATAGAGGAGCATAAGAAGAAGGTTGAGGTGACTAACACTAGCAAGCAGGGAGGACAGAGCAAGCCACAATCCCGTTCTGATAACCGAGGTAATTTTGGGGGACAATCTCAGTCCCGAGGGCAACCAATCCCAAGGAACCCGGGCACCACTACCGGGAACCAAGGGAACCAAAATAGGAGACTCTGTTCATATTGCCAAAGGGAAGGACACTCGGAGGACCGGTGTTGGAAGAAACAAGGGAAATGTATTAACTGTAGGCAGTTGGGGCATTTTGTGAAGGATTGCCCGAGATTCAGAGGTCAACCGACTGGGGTAGGAGCTAGTGCTCCACAGGGTCAGAAAAGAGATGCTGCGGGAAAGCCCAAGGTCCAAGGAAGGGTATTTGCCATGAACCAACAACAAGCTACCGATGATCCTTCTGTTATTGGAGGTATTGTTTCTGTGTCTAATGTGAGCGCTCGTGCGTTAGTAGATCCAGGATCATCGCATTCTTACATATCTGTGCAATTTGCTTCTTTGCTAAATGCTACATTTGAGTCTTTACCTTATGTGCTAGAGGTGTCGACCCCTATAGGAGAATGTTTGGTGACCGATAGAGTATCTCGTGCTTGTGATGTGCTTATATGTGGTCGTGTCTTGTGTGCGGACTTGGTAGTCCTTCCGATTCAAGACTTTGATGTTATTTTGGGTATGGATTGGCTGAGCAAATATCATGCTTCAGTCGATTGTCGTAGAAAGGTCGTTAATTTTTCTATCCCTGATGTGCCTAAATTTGTTTTTGAGGCTATGCCTTTGGGTAGAAATATTCGTATCGTTTCTTATGTGAAAGCTAGGAGATTGCTGCATCGTGCTTGTGAGGGGTACTTGGCTAGTGTGCTTGATACTAGGAAAGAATCCCCTAGTTTGGAGAGTGTTCGGGTAGTTAGAGAATTTCCCGATGTTTTCTCTTCTGAATATAATATGCCTCCCGATCGTGAGATAGAGTTTTGTATAGATCTTTTGCCGGGTACAGCTCCGATTTCAAAGGCACCGTATAGGTTGGCTCCCGCAGAGTTGAAGGAACTAAAGGTTCAGTTGCAAGAGTTGCTTGATCGAGGGTTTATCCGTCCTAGTGTTTCCCCGTGGGGAGCACCGGTTTTGTTTGTGCGGAAGAAAGACGGCTCTTTGAGATTGTGTATTGATTACCGAAAGTTGAATCAGGTTACAGTGAAGAACAAGTATCCTCTACCTCACATTGATGATTTATTTGATCATCTTCAAGGGTCCATGGTGTTTTCTAAACTTGATTTGAGGAGTGGGTACCATCAGTTGAGGATTCGATCGGAGGATGTTCCGAAGACTGTTTTTCGCACTCGTTATGGTCATTACGAGTTCTTGGTTATGCCGTTTGGGTTGACTAACGCGCCTGCCGTATTTATGGATTTGATGAACCGGATTTTCCATCCTTATCTTGATTCGTTCGTGGTGGTCTTCATCGACGACATTCTTGTCTACTCTAAATCTCGAGAGGAGCACGAGCAACACTTGAGGACAGTTTTATCCATTCTTGCGAGGGAGCAGTTGTTTGCGAAGTTTAGTAAATGCGAATTTTGGCTCGAGAAGGTTTCATTTCTGGGTCATGTTATTTCTAAAGATGGGATTTCTGTGGATCCTTCAAAGATAGAAGCCATAGTGGATTGGAAGAGACCCGAGACAGTGACCGAGATCAGAAGTTTTCTGGGTTTAGCCGGGTATTACAGAAGGTTTATAGAAGGGTTTTCGAGGATTGCTACTCCGATGACTCAGTTGACCCGAAAGGATGTACCGTTTGTGTGGAGTGAAAAATGTCAAAGTAGCTTTGATGAATTAAAGAAGAGATTAACTACGGCTCCTATTCTAGCGTTACCAAATGGAAATGACGACTTAGTGATATACAGTGATGCTTCGAAAGAGGGTTTGGGTTGTGTTTTGATGCAGAATGGGAAAGTAATTGCTTATGCTTCGAGGAAGTTGACCCCTAGTGAACAGAATTACCCTACTCATGATATGGAGTTGGCTGCGATAGTCTTTGCGTTGCATAAGTGGAAGCATTACCTTTACGGAGCGAAGTTTGAGATTTTTACCGATCACAAGAGTTTGAAATACCTCTTCTCTCAAAAGGAATTGAACAACCGGCAGCGTCGATGGATGGAACTTTTGAAGGACTATGATTGTACGATTTCTTATCATCCGGGGAAGGCGAATGTGGTAGCCGATGCGATTAGTAGAAAGTCTTATGTGGCCTCGATGATGGTTCGAGAGTGGAAAATGCTTGAGGACGTTCGAGATTGGTGTCCTCGTGAATCGAGACATGGGTCTATTTTTGCGAATATTAGGGTATCTCCGACCCTAATTCAGAGGATAAAAGAAGCTCAAAAAGAAGATCCCGAGTTAGTGAAAGTAATGGGTAAAATGAAGGAAAAGAACTTCGAGGATTTTTCTATGAGTTCGAATGGGGTGTTGACTTTCCGTGGTCGTTTGTGCGTACCCGATGTTGATGGAATAAAGAGGCAAGTTTTAGATGCGGGTCACAAATCGAGATATACTATTCATCCGAGTAGTACGAAGATGTATCAAAATTTGAAACAACACTTTTGGTGGAACAACATGAAGAGGGAAATAGCCGAGTATGTTTCGAGATGTTTAACTTGTCAGCAGGTCAAAGCCGAGCATCAGAGACCCGCAGGACTACTTCAGCCGTTAGAGATTCCGGAGTGGAAATGGGAGCATGTGACTATGGATTTCGTTACGGGACTATCTCGTACCCGTAGGAAGTTTGACAGTGTTTGGGTGATCGTGGATAGATTGACCAAGAGTGCCCATTTCTTACCGATTGATATCAGATACTCGATGGAGAAACTTGCGACCCTTTATATTAATGAGATTGTGAGATTACATGGGGTTCCGGTTAGCATTGTGTCAGATCGAGACCCGAGGTTTACTTCTAGATTCTGGAAAGCGTTTCAGGAAGCTTTGGGTACAGATTTGAGATTCAGTACAGCTTTTCACCCTCAGACCGACGGTCAATCCGAGAGGACCATTCAGATTTTGGAGGATATGTTGCGAGCTTGTTCGATAGACTTTTCCGATTCTTGGGATAGACATTTACCGTTAATGGAATTCTCTTACAACAACAGTTATCAGGCTAGTATCGAGATGGCACCTTATGAGGCTTTATATGGGAGAAAATGTAGATCGCCTATCTGTTGGGATGAAGTCGGTGAAGCGAAGATCGTGGGTATTGATTTGCTTCAGGATTCAGTTGAGAAAGTTAGAGTTATCCGGGATCGATTGAAAACAGCCCAGAGTCGACAGAAGGATCTATGTAGATAACCGAAGGCGAGATCTTAGTTTTCAGACTGGTGATTTTGTGTTCTTGAAAGTATCTCCGAAGGTGGGTATTCGAAGGTTCGGGAAGAAAGGCAAATTGGCTCTGAGGTTTATAGGTCCGTTTGAGATTCTGGGAAAGGTGGGACTTCTTGCGTATCGACTTGCGTTACCACCATCTTTAGACCGGTTACATAATGTTTTCCACGTTTCTATGCTTCGGAAGTATGTTCATGATCCATCTCACGTGTTACCGAGGGTACCGGAGGATATAGAGCCTGATATGACCTACGAGGAACGACCGGTTCGAATTCTTGATTCCAAAGTCCAAGAGTTGAGGAACAAGAGCATTGCGTTGGTTAGAGTCCTTTGGAAGAATCACAATGTTGAGGAATCAACTTGGGAGCTTCGAGAGGAGATGGAGCGGAAATATCCATGGCTTTTTAGTTCGGGTAAGTCTCGTTAAAATTCGGGTTGAATTTTCTTTAAGGGGGAGTGAATGTCACGACCTGAAAACCCGTCTCTATTTCTTAGTAATAAATGACCTTTTATTTATTTAATTGCTTACTTATTTATTTAATTATTTATTTATTTAAATATTTATGTGCGCATTTTATATCTCATAACATTAAATTGTGGCTAGCATTATTTGTTTGATATTGTGTTAAGTGGGTAGTAGGGAATTATTGGTTAGAGGGGTTAATTGGGTTATTTGTTTGTAGAGTGAGGGGGCCTAAGTGTAAGTTTTTGAAATGATTTTTAACTACTCCCTCCCTACTCTTCCCCTTCTCCCTCACTCTTCCTCTCATTTCCCAGCACACTCTTTTTCTCTCTCTCTCTCCATTGTTAAAAAGGGTAAGTTCCTCCTCTCATTCTTCCTTCATTTTGATCATCTTCCTCCCTCTTTTTCTTAGTGCTCATTTTATGAAATGTGTTTAGATCGTCGATAGGATCGTGTGGAGTCAAAAATATTTGAATTCCGTCACCTTTGAGAAAACCCGGGTAAGTTGCTTTTCCCCTATTTTTATGCTAAAGTGTTCATTTCATGTTTATATAATGCTTTAGTTGATACATTTGATGTTTGATTGAGTTTGGGATTTATTTAGAATTTATTTTGGTTTTTGGTCTAAAATGGTGATTGTTATGATTGTTGGTTGAATCTTGGTTTGGGGATTATAGATGATGTTATTTTAGTCCCCCTTAAGCTTAAATGTTGTTTGGGTACCTTATTAAACTTGTTGGGAGTGTTGATTTTGGGTGTTGTGTAAGTGGTATGAAAATGGTAAGAATTCTTGAAGAACCCAGCTGCTGAATCCCTCCCAGCCCGTCGACCAGGCGCCCGCCCGCCCTGAGCCAGGCGCCCGCCTGCTTGGCTTTTTCCAGCGGCCAGACCTTCTGGTCAAATAAGCGCCCGCCTGCCCCCTTCCAGGCGCCCGCCCGCTCCCTGTTCTGGAAATCTGTCTTTTTGCTTGTTTAAAACTAAGTGGCTTCCCTAGTTTAAGTTTATTTACTCTAATTAACTTAAGTTAACATCGTGGAACATTTTATTAATTGAAAGTGGTTCTTTTGTGAATAAATATGTTATGGAATTTGATTAAGGATCGTTTTGGGAATGTGGTCCATCTTTGATGTGTTGTTTGGATTGGTTTACCTTTGTGGTGATTTATTTGGAATGGTTCCCTACTTTGGAATCATTAGTTGTTTATTTAAGCTAGTATTTATTACTTAGCATTTATTTGAAAGTCCAGCTGGTTATTTGTGTTCGAGTCAGACAATGGATAATGCTATAATGGCTCAAGCCAAGTCCAGTATAGCATCGCCCATTGGTCCTTCTTTCCTCATCCAGATTGGCCTTGGATGGGATGAGCTAGCTCCTTTTGTGAGTATTCTAGCTAGACGTTTTGGAGCATGACTTTGTGGCATGTCTCCCGCCCTTTGTGGCTCGTTACTTTGTTATTGGTTCCGGTACCGGGGGTTTTTCTCTTCAGCTTTCATGCTACTATTGTCGCGACCCCGAACCCCGCGGGCCCGAGACCGCGAGCTGGACGTCGACTTAAAAACCAAAACTGTGAAATACCGAAGTTAAAAATTCCATTTGACACCAAAAGGTGATGTTCCAAAGTTTTACAATAACCAAATACAACTATCATAAACTTCCACAAGTTTATGCCCAACAGAATATTAATGTACAATACTTAATGACGTCATTGTTTGGTACAACTATCCCAAAAAGGTTACACATTTATATAATGTAAACCAACCTATAACAACTTTCCCCAAAAGAATGTATCCACACTCGACGTCCTCTTTCTCGTGATCAGCGAGACTAATCCTTAGCACCTGGGGGGGTTAAGGAAAAACAAAGATAAAAGAAAGGGGGTGAGATAAATCTCAATAAGTTACTAATACAACTACATGACATGCTATGATGCAATAATCCATAATAAATCACATAACACATAGCAATTATCATATGTCAGATAGCAGCGGAAATAAACACATAACAAAGGATATTAGCCAAGGTTTCCAAACCGATACATCCAAATAAAGGATCGCTGCGCAGCTTCAATAATCAACAAATCACATCTTCATAATAGCATGAAAGCCGAAGAGAAAACCCCCGGTACCGGAACAATAACCATAAGAGTGTCACAAAGGACAAGAGCCATGCCATAAAGTCATGCTCGGTAGCTAGATACATTCACAAAGGAAGCTAACTTATCCCTTCCAAGGCCAATCTGGAAAAGGGTATAGTAAAGGCAAAACAATGGTCAACATTATAATGGACTTGGCTTTGCCATTATAATCTTTCCCATCGCCCGATGCAACAATTATGCCAGCTGGGCTTCCAAATAAATGCAAAGTAATAATATATTAGCATGAATAAACATCTTACGATTCCAAAGTAGGGAATCAATCCAAATAAATTACCACAAAGGTAAACCAAATCCAAACAACACATCAAGGATGAACCACATTCCCAAAATGATACTCAATCAAATTCCATAACATATTTATTCACAAAAGAATCAATTCCACTTAAATAAGTATTCCACGGTGTTATCTTAAGTTAATTGGAAGAAGGAACCCTAAACTAGGTAAGCCATTTAGTTTAAACAAGCAAAAAGGCAAAATCCCAAGCAGGCAGGCGGGCGGGCGCCTGGGCAGGGGCAGGCGCGCGCTTATTTGACCAGAAGGTCTGGCCGCTGGAAAAGGGGGTGCAGGCGGGCGCCTGGCACCACGCGGGCGGGCGCCTGGTCTGGATTCCAGCCGGGAAAACAGAGCTGGGTTCTTCATTTTTCATACCCATTTCACACATTCTCAAAATCAATGCTTCCCCCATGATCCCCAAAGTACCCAAACAACAACTAAACCAAAGGGAACCTTAACAACACCATTTATCAACCCAAAACCAAGATTGAATCATGACATTTGTATCAATCACCATTTTAATCCAAGAACCCAAATAAATTCCAAATCAATTCTACACTCAACCAAACTTCAAATATAACAACAAAAGCATTATATGAACATGATATGAACATTTTAGCATAAAAATGGGGGAAAAGCAACTTACTTGGATTTTCTCAAAGTTGACGGATTTCAAATATTTTTGATTCTACGCGATCCTATCGACGATCTAAACAAGTTTCACGTTTTAAGAAATGAGAGATTATGAGAGGAAGAGGAAGAAAATGAAGATAGAAGGAAGAGAGAAAAACTTACCATAACAAGGAGATAGAGAGGAGAGAGTTGCTGGGAGATGGAGTGGAGTGAGGGTGATAGGGTGAGGGAGGTGAGTAGGGAGAAGATGAAGATTTGAAATGTTACACCTAGCCCCCTTCCCCCACTAACTAGCTCAACTAAGATACTCCCACTAATTTATTAAGACCCAACAATACTGCACTAACACAAATGACTCAATTAAAATGCTAGGCATAAGTTATTATAACACATAAAATGCACACATAAGTATTTAAATAATTAATAATTCAAATAAATAAATAAGCAAATAAATAAATAATAATTATTTATTACTAATAAAATAGAGCCTAGATTTCGGGTCGTGACAACTATGAAGATGTTGATTGTTGATTATTGAAGCTGCGCAGCGACCTTTATTTGGTTATATCAGTTGGGAAACCTTGGCTAATATCCTTTGTTAATTGTTTATTTCCGCTGCTACCTGCTAATTGATAAATGCTATGTGCTAAGTGATATTTATCATTGTTATTTGCTTATTGCATCATAGCATGTCATGTAGTTGCATTAGTGACTTATTGAGATTTATCTCACCCTCTTTCTTTTATCTTTGTTTTTCCTTAACCCCCCCCAGGAGGAAAGGATTAGACTCGCTGATCACGAGGAGGACGTCGCGAGGGTTGAGCTTTTTGGGCAAGTTGTTATTGGTGGGTTTACATTATATAAATGTGTAACCTTTTTGGGAATAGTTGTACCAAACTTGACGTCATTAGAATTTGTATATTTTATCATTTTGAGTGTAAGCTTATGGAGCTTACACTAGTTTATATTTTGTGGTTCAAGTTGGATTTCAAAACTTTGTGTTATCATCTTTTGGTATAAAAGGAAATTTTTATCTTCATTATTTTAGAGTTTATTGTTTAAGTCGACGTCCAGCTCGCGTACTCCGGGCCCGCGGGGTCGGGGTCGCGACACAGACTATCTCGTATAAACGTACACGAAATGTCATTCAGCCTGTTGTTTATTTTGCAATTTTCTAATCGATGGTAATACAATTTGTAGGGACCGGATGTCAGTGATCAATTCGATACATCCCTATTATTTTCAAATAGGGATGAGCTTGTTAAACACGTACGGGATATCGCGGCCCGTCAAAATATAACCCTTTCTATAGGTGATTCGAGGAAGACAAGTGGCAATATCCTAGGCTACGCGAAGATTGTATGCCATTTTGGTGGCAAGTACAGGTCCGGAAAAACTAAGGATGTGAGGTTGATTAGTACGAAGAAGATTGGGTGTAATTTTGAAATCCGGGCCAAAGAAAGGGGTGATGGTTTATGGGGTTACGTTGTGAAGAATGGTTCTCATAATCATGACTTTCCAACGTATCCCGAAGGTCATCCGTTGGGTAAATTGACAAGTTCTGAATATGAGGAGGTGTGTAGCGTAAGTCAGTCTTCGGTGCGTCCAAATAACATTCTAACAATATTAAAGAGGAAGGATGAGAAGAACGTGAGTACTCCGAAACACGTCCACAATGCCCTCACAAAATGCAGGTCACAAGAACGACAAGGGAGATCCTCTCTTCAACAATTCATAAAATTACTCGAGGATAAGCAATATATCGTCTTCATGAGGAAAGCCGATGAGAGTGACATGATCGGTGACATATTCTTCTCTCACCCACGAGCATCGGATATGCTTAACTGTTTTCCATATGTAGTACAAGGTGACTGCACTTACAACACTAACTGCTATGGAATGGCATTCCTTGAGATTATAGGATTTACTTCAACGGGGAAGAATTTCACAATTGCATATGCGTTCCTCCAAAATGAGAAGACTGAGAATTACACGTGGGCACTCAAGAATTTGCAAAGTCTTTTTCATACTCCCCACATGCCAACGGTTTTCTTAACTGATTGTGACTTGGCTTTCATTAATGCTGTCCAAATGGTATTTCCCGAGACCGCACACCATTTGTGTCGAAGGCATATCGAAGTCAATGTTAGAAAGAGGGCGTTGGGTAGAACTAGTAGCCCGGAGTTCGCACTATCATTCATGAAGAGATTCAATTATGCAATATCAGCCGCTACTCGCGAAGAGTGGGACACCCGTTGGCAATTGTTTTGCGATCATTACAGCTCTTATCCTGATTTATTGACCTACCTCCGGGAGACATGGATTGGTCTATACTCTACGAGTATTTTATCCATGCACACAGATCAGTTACTACACTTCGGAACCCACACCACAAACAGGGTTAAGAGTGAGCATAACAGGTTGAAGAAGGCCTTGGGGAGTGCTTCTTCTACTTTTGACACATTGTTCAAAAAGGCTCATGAGATTATGGAAATCCAAATAACAACAATCAAAGCTAGTATGGAGCAATCAAAGAGCAAAATTCCAAATGATATGAAGACATGTGATCTGTATCACGACATATTGGGGTGAGTGTCAAAGGCAGCCTTGGACATCATCAAAGAAGAGCGGAGTCGTTGTGGGGGTAATGTCATGGATGCTTCAGATTGTGGGTGTTACTTGAGGCGAACACATGGACTTCCATGTAGTCACGAGATTGCATCCATACAAAAGTCTGGGGGCCGGATAGAGTTGTCCTCGATTCATGCTTTCTGGAAGAAGTTGGACATTGAACTAGAATACTGTCCAACTGGGCCTGATTTTGAAGCTGTGTAGAATGAACTGCAGAATGCACCTGCACCGGTAAAGAGAAGGTTATTCCAAATGATAAATGAAGGGCTACATCCACAAACCGGAGATGCTTCTGAGCCGGATCATATTTCAAAGGCAAATAAACCCCGGACCACCAGTTGTAGAGTACTGTCAGATTGGGAGCGTACCGAAAGAGATTTTGGAGTCCCCACTACACTACCCTCCACTAGCAGCAGGTCTAGATCTTTATTTATTGCATCAACCCAATCAGGTTTGATGTCGCGGGAGTCACCCAATCCGAAATCAGCTTCAAACACTACACCATCTAGCCCTACTACTCCTACATCTCTTCCACCACTAGTTGCTTCAGGTCGTGGGAGAGGTAAAGGTCGAGGTCGAGGTCGAGGTCGAGGTCGGGGTCGGGGACGGGGACGGGGTCGTGGAAATGGACAAGTCAATGATATACATACTTCTGGGTATAGGATGTTGATTACACCTATCATTGTCCCATTTATTGATGGCTTCACAGATGTGACGGGTGATGGAAATTGTAGATATAGAGCAGTACCAACGCAAATATACAGAACTGAGGAGATGTGGAAAAGAGTGCGCTCAGATTTTGCCAAGGAGCTGCTTCATCGCCGCGAGCTTTATGAGAGAGTTATGCCTTGGAGAGATATGGACGAGCTCTATAGTCGCATTGCTCACTATGCCTCACCTTGTTCGGAATATTATTGGTTAATACTCCCAGAGATAGGGCACATCATTGCCACGGTGTATAATGTGGTGTTTGTCTCGTACTCGCAAACCGCTGGCTTCACATGCCTACCAGTGACTGTACCACAGGGAACAGGACCACCCACAGACACACTTGTGTTGGGACATGTGGGAAACCATTTTATATTGGTATGATACTTCAATTCGTTATATTTAACTATCTTATTTACATTTGTTATATTTAAATATCTTTTTTAAATTTGTTATATTTGACTATTTAATTACATTTGCAGCTGCACATGTCCGATAGTGATTACCCGATACCATCAGTAGCACTAAATTGGGAGGATCGACGTGATCCAAGCGCATGTAACCTGATCATGACATACAGAACTCGGATAGAAACATTCAACCGACTCTCAATTATGGCGAACGAAGCACGAATTGCAGGAAATAGGCCATAATTTATGTGTATAGTGTATTGGTACTATTATTTTTGGATCACTTGATGTAGTATTGAAATTCTTGTTTTGGCCTTTGAATTTTTGGTATTAAATGATGTATGTAATTCTGTTTTGTTTTTTTTCTGGGTTATTTGTATCTCGTGTGGATATACACGAGTTATATGTGTTCAGGTCGTATGAACTTTACACGAGTTAACCACAACAAATCGTGTTTTTTCACACGAAATACACTAATTACCTAGAAACAATGGATCTCGTGTGTGTTCATACGACAAGAATGACTACATGTCGTATGGGTTCATACGACATGAATGAAAACATGTCGTATGCATTTATACGATATGCGTTATACCATCTCGTGTATAAGCACACGAGATGGTATCTTTACTGGAAAAAAAACAGAAACTGAAACAAACAAACTGAAACAAACAAACTGAAACAAACGGATCCCAATACATCAAACCAGAATCACAAATCATTCATTAACAAATCCCAAAACATAAACTTGTTTTGTAACCAGAATTTACAAACATATCCTAAAATTTACAAACCATAACATAAACTACCAAATGTATGTGATCACAAACTGAAACAATGTATCCCAAAATTAACATCCCAAAACATAAACTACCAAATCATAAACTACCAAATCATCACGCGTCTCCAACCTGGGGCATACTCTCTCCAACCTGAAATTAAAGGTTACAAATCATTAATTGACAACCTCCGTCCCATAACTGAAACAATAAAGAATCAAATCCCTAAAAAATGAAAATGTGATAATAAAAATGGAAATAGTACCTAAAAGGGACCTCCTAATAGCTCGTGCACCCGTCTAATCTGATCTATGACATCCGTGGGTATCATGTCATCCGTGAGCATCGGAAGTAGTATATCTCGTGCCTCTACAACCCTAGGAGGAGGTGGAACGTTAACTAGGCCATAATGATTCGGATTAGTAATCCGAACATGAGTCCTAGCCAGAAACCACTGCATATACTGAGAAATAACAGGATCAGATGCGCTCACGGACGGCCCCCATCGACGCTCTGGATCGAAAACCCCCAAGCCGTCCTCTAACCAATCCTCCCATATATCATCACGCGCTCCATACGACTTCTTGTACCCTTTTTGACCAGCCATCAACGAACAATCACGGCCGGTGGCCAAGGGGTCTCTGGGGATTTTCTGCTGGATCTCAAACTGCCGGGTAACACGATCAGGCATATACACTTCGGTGATATCTTGGAAGCGTATAACCCCACGGAAGTATGAGACCGGCAAAAGCGTCTCTGGGGTGGTACCGTAGGGAGTCCAACAAACCTAAAAATGAATTTGTTAGACAACGTCAACAGAAATAACAAGTATAACAATTTGTAAAACTTAAAATATAACTAACTCACCCTATCAACCGTCATCGTATCCAGGGTGTACCGGAACTTCAATATATGGGGCATTTCCCTTCCGGCCGTATCAGTACGTACCCATCCACGCTCTCGGCTGGCCCTCCCTCCATGAGGGGTCAATATCTCTCCGGAAAACCGGAAAGTACTCGTATATCCAGGCATGCAAATGTATGAAATAAATAAGTAAAATATGTATAACAATAAATACATGTTGTAATTATTAAATGATTGTTAAATATTACCTCTAAAAGACTCAAACAACCACCAATCTGCTTGCATCCATATCTAGACGCCTTCCCCAACTCCCGGTATAGGTATACCAACGCAACTGTCCCCCAGGAGAGATCCCTTACTCTATCAATATCCACGCACAATGAAAGGTAGTCTGAGGGCATCTTATCCTGGGTCTTGTCCACGAACAGCATGGAGCCCAGGAGGAACATGATGTACGTGGAAGCACGCTCGTCGTTGGTCATGTCGGAAGGGGTTTCAAAGCAACGGCGGAGGCCATCTAAAGAGTACGTCGTGCCCTTCCGACATGCATTAAGGCGTGCCCTGATACCGGCTACGTTAGGCTCTGGAACCACCTTCGTAACAGGGCCACCTGAACAGCTGATACCTATAAATTGAAAATGAAATAATTAATAAAATTGATAAAATTTATGAAATTGCTAAAATTTATGAAATTGATAAAAAATATACAACAAACAAGAATATACCTAGGATATGAGTGACGTCATGCATAGTGATCGTCATCTCCCCCCACGGCATGTGGAAGGTATTGGTCTCGGGAGACCACCGTTCCACAAACGCCGTTAGGAGCGCCATGCTAGGCCGGCGAATGGTAGCATCATGTAGGCAATGGAGGCCCGTACGCTCAACACGAGCCCACCAAGCTCTATCATCCTCCGGTAAAGAAGCAGGCGAGAACCTGTTGATTCCAAACAAAACATTAAAATTAATACTCCCTCTGTTTCAGAAAAACAGTCCCATTTTATTTTTTTTATTTTTTTTAAATAAAAAGTCAAAATGGGATTGTTTTTCTGGAACAGAGGAGGTTTAAACACTAACAACAAATAATAAAACTATTTAATAAACAAATCATATACTTACTTATCTAGAATCTGCTGCCTGGTTTGCCGCTTCAACACCGGCTCACAAGTGGCGTTCTCCCAGATCTTACGGGCTCGGTGATGACCAAACCCATACAACAACTCAACCACCTCCGGGTCGCCACCGGGATTACTCTTAATCTCCCACTGTTCATCCTTAGCCCCTTTTCCCTTTCTGGCCCGTGCCTCCCGCCTCTTGCGAGGCCTCACAGATAAACTCTCCTCCACCTCCTCCTCCTCCTCCTCATCACCAGAATCCTGTGCCTCATGCACAGATGCACCTCGGGAACGAGTACCAGAAGATGAATCCTCCTCCGACCCCTCTGAGCCCGTCCTAAAATCTGTACCCTCCTCACTATCTGTCTCATCATCCACAACCTGCTCAATCACGACATTCTTGTCGTGCTTCTTTTTGGTACGTGCAGCTTCTCTAATAGCATCCGCCTCCTCGGCCTTCCTCTTTCTATTAGAGGCAGTCGCAGGTTTACGTCCCTACAAAAAATTAAATAAGATACAATAAATAAGCAACATTTCTTATTTTTCAAGAATCAGTATACATTTCGTGTGGCTATACCCGAAATATTGGTGATCATTTCGTGTTTAAACACACGAGATGCTTGACCACATATCGTGTATTGGCACACGAAATGCAAACTGATGAATCAGTTTCCATTTCGTGTTTTAATATACGAAATGTGGAAGTTTTCTCGTGTACATAAACACGAAATGCTCACCAACATTTCGGGTATTGCCACACGAAATGTAAACTGATTCATCAGTTTGCATTTCGTGCGCTAATACACGATATGTGGTCAAGCATCTCGTGTGTGTTCATACGAAACACACCCCGACATGTGCAGATTTGATGCCCACAAATTCGTAACCAATTCAAACAAAAATCCCTAATTTGTGTTACCAAATAACAATTAGAACCATTTTGGATAGGTTTCCATAACATTTAAGCATTATATAATTTAGGTTTAGAAATTATAGTTGGGTTTTCAAATTGAAATTTAGGTTTAGAAATTAGGATTACTTTTGGAGCGGCGGTAGAAGAGGCGGCTCCGGACTTTCCACCGGTGATAGGGAGGTTTGTCTTCATTTCCCGGTTGTGTATGGTGGTGGTGTTGTGGTGGTCGGCGGATTTTCACCGTTGAGAGAGAGAGAGAGGGTTTTGTCCGCCGTTGTTGAGAGAGAAAGAAAAGAACGCTGTGTTTGAAATGGGGGAGGGAGGGAGGGAGGGGAAGTTTTTTTTTTTTTTTTAAGTATATATATGAGGGTATTTTGGTAATTTCCACATGCCTTGTAAATTATATGCCTTGTATATAGTAATACCCTATTGTGAGTGAGAAATAAGTCGTAAGATAATATGAGTGGGATTTACAAATGCGGTAAAAAATTAAGTGTGTGAATAGGAGAAGTGGGGTGGGAGCATAAAAAAATAATAAAATTTGATCATTTTAATAAGAAATAGACTTACCAATGAGACACCCAAAGTGAAAATAATTGCAAGATGTTTTGGCTTTTGGGACGGATGGAATACACCTATAAGTATATTAAAATTTTAAATGGTACTCCACTACACTGTAATAATGCACAAATACGAATGTATTAAATAATTTTATGGGTGTGTATAACAAGTAACAACACCCTTGCGGAAAAAAGGAAACTTAGGAAGTGTTTTTTTTATGTGACCCTTGTTTTTGTTTCTATGAAAAATTCTTCCTTGGAGTTTCACTATTTTACTTGGGGCAAATTGCATTTTACTGCCACTAAGTTCACACCGAGTTGCAATTTAGGTCACAAAGTTCCAATTTTAGCAATTTCGTACACTATCTTCACATTATGTTGCAATCCACCTCAATTTCGGACAGATGTTAACTCAACTGGACGGAACCCTTCGCACGCGCATGGCACGTGTTTTTCATGGGACAAAATTGTCTTTTCCCCATACACATGTCGTCCACGTGACTTCTCCTGCAGCGGGGTTAAATGAGATCGTCGGGTTGCAACATAGGATGGTTTCTACAAAGTAAATAATTATTAATATTAAAAGCCTTGTTTAAAGTAATTGACATAATAAGAATATTTAAAACTACAAGTATTTTGGGACGGAGGGAGTTGCCCCTTAAATGAAATTCCAGTGGATACTTGTGCAACAGAGGATGGTGTCTCCTTCCTTTTGGTGACCAATTGAGAATTTGTTGTTTCCCTCATTTGGATCTATAAAGAACACTTATTAAAATTAAAAACAGCCAAAAAGTAAAGATGAATGAATATATAAGTAAAACAGTTGTACATTATCAGTTGTACAACTCTGTTGTGATGGTAATTGTGTCAAAACTTTCAGTTTTGTCCTGCACATGTGAGACAAAAGATAAAGATGCATTTATTGAGAGTAGGTTTGAAATCAATAACAAATTAAATAGGTTGTAAAAGTGGGGGAAACAGTTGTACACTTACAGATGTTTGACTAATAAGGGTGTCAAGTCTTTCCATGAGGTTGTCATCTTCTAAGTATTTATGTTGTTGTTCTTGTGCAGCCTGCCCACCATCACCAACAGCAGCTTTGTTTTTTGTGATTGGGCATCCTCTTTTGTTATGCCCTTGTTCTTGTGCAGCCTGCCCACCATCACCAACAGCAGCTTTGTTTTTTGTGATTGGGCATCCTCTTTTCTTATGACCCAACTCTCTACACACACTACATCTGATAGACTTTGCATACAATCTTCTTTTCAATTTTTGAGTACCATCTTCCATTGTTATAGCTATTTGTTCTGGTTCTATATCTCTGATCTCACTTCTTGATTTCCTTCTCATTTTCTTTGGTCTACCTGGCATCTTCTTTGCTATTAGAGGTCTAACTGGTGTAAAGCCTGATTTAGGACACATCTCTTCTCCATCCATGGGATTGATTTGGTAAGAATATACTTTCTCATAAGTAGATACCTTATAGCAGTCATTAACATAGCCAGCAGCCTCTTCCTCCCTTAGGAACATACAAGCCATAGCATGTGAGCAAGGGATAACTGAAAGCTCCCACTTTCTACATGTACAAGTCCTCGCATTCACATTTACTGAGTATTGAGGGCCATACAAACAACTCACTTCATATTTAGACCCACCACATGATGTAGGAATGCAATCCTTCACTACTTTTTTTCTCTTTTCCACTTCCTTGAAAATTTTTGGACACAACACACCTCTCCATTTTGTTGCAACGTTCAAGACTACTCATCAACTGTTTTCTAATTGTTTCTAGGCATGTCCCTTGCCTCTAAAATAGAATTGTTAAAACTCTCTGAAAGATTGTTAAGTAGCATATCACATTTGCTAGTTGTCCTGAATCCTGATCTTGACCAATTCACAGAAGGTTTATCATCAAACCAATGAAAAGCTTTTATGTCATGAGTGTTGGTGTGTATGCCCTAGGCACGTTATTGGAACGCATATTTGTTATCGTTTTATTCATTTAATAAAGAGATGTTTGATTATTATTATTGTTACATGTTTTGTTTATAATAATCTCTGTCCCTAGTATTTATGAAGCACTAGTATAAGTCTGAATAATCATGGGATGCTTATGTTAGACTTATGGGTACTTGTTTGGAACAAGGTACTGGACATGACCCGCTAGATGAGATTTATGTCATGGTCATTGTCATAAATAAATCTCATGTTAGTTATTTCATTTGAATCCTTCGACATGAAGTTATTATTGTCTTCCACTTGGTGAACATTATGTTTGACATATTCAAACGCTACCTTTAACCGGGTAGTTATAAAGGATATGATCGGCATAATCGGATTCAAGTAGGGAAGAATAATAAGCCAAATGGATTTGTTCCTCTTCGGAGAGATGTCAAGCTTAGGCCTCTCGTAGAATGATATTGATGAAAGTGTTTGGCCGAACCCAAATGTATTGATGAGATCAAAACATTTGAATCAATCAATATATTCGGGAACGAGAAAGCATTTGACAAAACAAGTTGACTATGGACCATGACTTGTGTTCAATAGATGTCGTGGACAAAGGGATTGTGACTTGTACTATAAGGATAAACTTTGGGCTACAAAGTTATACTATTTGTGTAGTCATAAAAGGTTTGCTAGAATCTAATTATGACTTACGGGATTTGACTGGTCAAACCCGTTGGCAACTTAGTATAATCCTATTGGGTCACACACTCAGAACGGATAATTAAAAGGCTGAAAATAAAAGGAATACGGGAACAGCG
The DNA here is from genome assembly GCA_026119855.1 of Campanula takesimana. NCBI lineage: Eukaryota > Viridiplantae > Streptophyta > Magnoliopsida > Asterales > Campanulaceae > Campanula > Campanula takesimana. Next base: position 507,226 of record JAOWBW010000720.1, read on the forward strand.
ACCGTACGGCGGCCAAGGGGGCGTACGCCTAGGATGGAGCCGTACGGCTCGTGTCCCGAACTGGTTCAGTTTTAGGAAATTTCTTGTGCACCAAGAAGTCCTAAACCCTAAAGGAATCAAACCTACCCCAGTATAAATATGTGTGTCCGAGTTTTTGAGACCTAGTTGATGATTCAAGAAATCACAAAGCTTTCTTAGAGAGAGATTAATACACATATTAAGAGGGATTTATTATTCCAAAGAGAAGAAGGTGTTCTTCAAATTTTTCAAGCCAAAGGATCTAGCAATCAAGTCCAAGAAAGTGTTCTTGGATCCGTTCAAGTGTGGATCACTAATAAAGGATACTTTGCTTAGTATCTTAGTCCGTGATTGAAGATTTGAACTACAAGGGTTAGTCCTAATTTATCTTATGCTTTATAAATTATTGTTCTTTAATGGATCTTGGCTAGGGTTTCTTCATGTTTAATTCCGCTATACATGGAGGCTATGAAACCCAACAGTGGTATCAGAGCCCTGTTAATGATCAATAATTTTGAAAAATTGTCATGCTTAAAATTATTTAATTGGATTATTTGATTTGCATGATAATAATAAGATGAATATGTGATTGAGATTTATATGAGATATAAAATTGTATGCATGTTTATAAAGGGATATGTGATTATAATATTTATTGGATTCATATGTATAATCGCATGCTTAGATTGTCAATTTATAATTTGATTATGCTTATTGATGATCTTGATCTAATTGATAAATTGAATAAATTGTTTATTGATGTTATTGATTAGATTTGTTCAAATTCGTAATCTGGAAATTCCTGTTTTGATAATCTGATTATGCATGAAATTGGAATTAGGGTTAATTGAATTTGTAAAATATTGAAGAATCTGACGATCTGATCTGAGGCATCGTACGGCGGCACAGAAGGCGTACGCCTGTCTGCAAGCCGTACGGCTGATGATACGATTCCAGAACCTGTTCTGTTTTCTGGATTTTGTAAAGAGTTTACAGAATTCAGATATGAGTTAAATCTATGTTTCAGATGGTTGGTTTATGAAACCGTGTTTCCTGAAAATTGATGTTGACTCAAAACCTAGAATTGAATCTCTGTTTCAGATGGTTGGTTTATGAAACCGTGTTTCCTGAAAATTGATGTCAATTCAAGAAAGTCCAAAAAAATTATGGGACTTAGAATCTAAAGGAGTTTAAATTGCTAATGGTCTACAATAGATTGATGATACATGAAAAACGAGACGAAGAGAAAAGATCCATATGGAATTGTGGTTGCATTTGACTTACGTTACTACGAGGTCATGGAATGCTTAATTCGGCCATATGGACTATTCTCATGAACTCTTGTATTTATGTGGATTCATGTAATTTAGAACTAAGAAAGACTTGCTCGGAATTGTGGTTGCATTTGACTTACGTTATTACGAGGTCATGGTATGCTTAGTTCGGCCGAGCAAAGTTCTTTGTTGGTTACTAAATTAAATAGGTATTCAGAATTTATCCCGTAAACTAACACAACTAAATCACATTAAAAGGCTTCAATTAATTGATGAGATTAGTTAACTTATATGTGTGTTGAACCTTCATGATTAAAACTTAAGTTTTTGTGCTTATCCATGATTAAAACACTAGTGAATATTTGGGTAGTTTTATGTGGGCTCTGCCAAAGCGAGATGCATTAATTCTATTCCATCTACGAGCAAAATGAGGAAAGAGTGATTCCTATATGTTTAAAATGGCTAGACTTAATTAGGCTATCAAAAGAGTTTTGGGCATAAAGCACAAGATGAGATTAAAACATGTTTTTGGAAATTAGATTTCTAAAAGGATCTCATAAAATATCTAAGAGTCATATATGATATGATTGACAAGAGTTGTCTACCTAATTAATTTGATTTTGAGCAGTATCGCCAAAGCGGACTTAAAATTAAATTAAAGTTGGATCTTAGCCCATTGAATTATATTATGCATTGTTTGTATAAGAAGGTTATATAATTTTAGTGGGAGCATTTATAAAATGCAGTAATATCTCTTTAATTTGTTGGTATTTATTAATTGTTAAAATGTTGCATAATTGTAGAAAATGACAACAAACGCACAATCAATTTCATTGCGAACAATCCTTGAGAAGGAAAAGCTTCAAGAGAGTGGTACTAACTATATGGATTGGATCCGTAGCCTAAGAATTGTTCTAAGGCAAGAAGACAAGTTGTACATTCTTGATGCGCCCCTCCCTGAAGAACCCCCTGCTACTGCCTCAAGGGCAGATAAGGACGCTCACAAGAAACATAAGAATGATTCTAGAAATGTAAGTTGTCTGTTGCTCTCGACCATGTGTGCTAAACTCCAACAAAGTTTGAAACATTTGGAAGCCTATGAGATGGGCATGGAGTTAAAAGACACGTTCCAAGAGCAAGCAAGACAAGAAAGGTATGACACGATTATTGCATTCGCATCTTACAAGATGTCTGAAGGGCAACAAGTCAGTCCTCACCTTCTTAAAATGAAGGGTTATGTTGAGCATCTTGCGAAACTTGGCTATCCAATTCCGTTGGAGCTAGCCACGGATCTCATTCTTAGTTCATTGCCTAAGAGTTATAATCATTTTGTGATGAATTTAAACATGCATTCAATGAATAAGAGTCTCTTCGAGTTGCATAACATGCTAAAAACTGCGGAGAAGAAGATAGGGGAGAAGGGTTCTCCCGTGCTCATGATAAATCATGGAAAGGGCAAAGGTGCCAAGGTAAGGGGTAAGGCAAAGGTTGTCAAACCCAAGATTAGCCAGATAAAAGTTGTCAAGGCTAATGAGGCAAAACCTGATACTCAAAAGGATGCGATTTGCTTCCACTGCCATGGAATAGGTCATTGGAAGCGTAATTGCAAGGCTTATATGGAAGAGCAAAAGAAGAAGAAGGGCAGTGGGACTGCATCGATTCAGGTATCTATATGATAGATATACTCCTTTCTACTACTAGTTCTTGGGTATTGGATACCGGATGTGGATCTCACATTTGTTTAAATGTGCAGGCACTAAAGAATAGGAGACTACTTAAAGATGGTGAAGTGGACCTACGCGTGGGGAATAGAGAAAGAGTTGCTGCATTAGCCGTAGGAACTTATGAAGTTATTTTACCTACCGGATTAATACTTGTTTTGAATAATTGCTATTATGTACCGGATTTAAGTATGAATATTATTTCAATTTCTTATTTGGATAAAGAAGGATTTAAATTTCTTATTGAGAATAAGAAGTTTTCTATTTAATTAAATGATGTGCTTTATGGTATTGCAAGTTCATTTAATGGTCTTTATATCCTTGATGTCAAGAATGAAAATAATGTCTATCATATAAATAAGAAATTTAAACCTAATGATGTAAATCATACTGACACGCCCCCAGGTCCCGGGATCCCCTAATAGAACCTCGAACCCGGATGCACGTGACTAACGAGAATCAAGAAACTAACAAGAAACTGGATGACAACTGTTTATAACAACTGACATGATATATACTCAAGAGTAAGGAGCTAAGATAGCTCACAACACGAGTTCTAGACAAGAAAATTTAATCCAAACATGATTATACACAGCGGAAGAAATGCCTAGCACAAAAGCTGGCATTACAAGATGTCTAGAGACAACAAGTACTATACAAGACTGTCTACCCCAAAATAAGGAGTTATACAACCCATAATCGTCCTCACCAAAATGTAAAAGGACACAAGCCCCAAAAGAATAACCACCTGCGTAGTAAGCTCTCTGCTATGTCGAGCCTCACTGCGCACTATCACTAGTCTTCCTTTGATCTAAGGAAAACAAATAAACAAGGAACGGGGTGAGATAAATCTCAGTAAGCTATTAGATGCAACTACATGACATGTTATCATGCAATTCAAGTAGATACTCAAGCAATCATGTATCAAGTATCATCAAGTAACAAGTATATGAGAGGCTAAGCCACTCATCACGTAGCACATAAGGCTAAACAAGCAAGTTATAAAGGATGTTGCTTCCTTCCTTATTCCTCCCAAGAATACCATTGTTGTCGTAGCTTGTATTACTTTGACAATCACGATCAATATCAAGAACCTGCTTATGCAATACATATAAGAAGATCCGGTAACCAGTGTCATTCCCAAGACCAAGACTCACGAGGTGTTCACGAGGTGTTCAAGAGTTTAGCATTCACTTATATCAGGCGTATGGCTCTAATAAAGGAAGCTATGCCCTTACTATGGCCGGTAGTAAGGTCAAACGCAAATACATAGGGACCCGATTATCACTTAAGCCCCAGCTCTCGCGATAAGCGTGAACCTATATATTTCCGAACAAGCAAGGAGAACCAGCTGGACTCACACAAGAATGTACAAGTAGGTATTTACCTGAACTACGGGAGAAGAACTAATTCAAAAGTAGTGGAGTAGCTCAACAAGGAACATGCTTCAAGTAATCAAGAAGTCACCTTGTTATCAAGCAACTATATGCAATGTTTGCACACACACAACAAGAACATGTCCCATACAAGTTAGTGCTTGTTCATAGCACTTTCTAGTTCATTACCATACATATATATTGGCATCAAGTCATGTACAAGATTTTATTATCTTATATTCAAGTCTTAATCCAATTCTTTGGATGTTCAAGTCATGTACAAGATTTTATTGTCTTATACTTCAAGTTATAACTACAATATTTGGACATTCAATCATGTATAAGAGTTATACATTTACTCTTACAAAATCCTAATCCTATTCTTAGGATGTTCAAGTCTAAAACTTTGTTCTAATGCCCCTAAGGTGCATAATCATTGGTTTCAAGACAAGCATAACACATTAGTGCTTGTTCATAGCACTTTCAAGACATAAAGAAGAGTTATTACTCTTATACTTAAGCAATCATTTTGATCCGCCAATACCTTACCCTCAAAGGTTGGCGAGGGCAAATCTCGATAAACAATTTTCAAAATTTTTAGAAGTTTTAAAATCAATTTACATCAATGTTCCTTTTATTGATGTTTTAAAACAAATGCCCTCTTACACAAAATTTTTAAAAGAAATTCTTTCAAATAAGAGGAGACTTGAGGAGTTTGAGTCTGTTGCACTAACGGAAGAGGTAAGTGCCGTTTTACAAAGCAAACTACCTCCAAAATTAAAAGATCCCGGCACTTTTTCTATCCCTTGCAACATAGGTAATTTCAATGTTGAGAACGCATTACTCGATCTTGGGGCAAGTGTTAGCCTCATTCCGCTATCAGTTAGTAAGAGAATAGGTGTGGGGGAAATCAAACCCACCACAATAACTTTACAATTAGCGGACCGTTCCATTAAGACTCCGGTAAGTATTATGGAAGACATCCCTTGTCGAGTTGGGAAATTAACAATCCCGGTCGACTTTTTAGTTCTTGAGATGGAAGAAGACAATAACATTCCCGTTATCTTAGGTAGACCATTTCTTGCCACCGCGGGGGCAATCATTGATGTTAAAAATGGTAAACTTTCTTTAAACGTAGGGAATGAGAAAGTGAATTTTAAATTAATAAAAAATCCAAATCTTAAGAACCCTTGCTCTGGTGTTAACATGTTAGAATCTATGAGCAAGGAATGTGAAATTAGAAATAAGTGCCCTACTAGAGACAAGATTGAAAAATCCATGCCAAAGGGTAAGATACCAAAGAAGGAAAGCAAACCGGGGTGTCGTATGTGCATAGATCGCAGAAGCTCAATCATTCCAATGGGCATGGAATGGCGGATTGTCAAAGACAATAGGCCGTCACGATACCATTCATTAGCCATTCCAATTATAAGAAAGTGGTCGAGCTAATGACCTTAAACAAGCATCATCGGGATGGTAACCGATGGATTATTTTTTTTGTTTTTATATATTATTATTTTACTCTTCTTATTCTTCTCCTCCCCAAGTTTTTCTTTTTAAAGTTGTCCTATTTTAAAACATTGAGGACAATGTTTGATTTAAGTGTGGGGGAGGGGGTAGAATCTCTTTCTTTTTGTCTCAAAAAAAAAAAAAAAAAAAAAAAAATCTCTTTTTATCATCATCAAATTATCCTTATAAAACTTTTTCTTATTTATTTCTTTAGAAACTTTTATCTTTTGAGAATTTTGATAAAAAGAAGTTAGGAATATATTGGGAATAAATGAATTTTTTTTATGTATAAGTATAAAATTTATAAACTTTATTAAGTACAAGCATTATTATTTTTTAATGATTTTTGGGTCATTTAAGTTAGGTTACATTAACTTGTGAAAATTTTAAAAACATTCTTGTTTATACATCACAAAAACCTTTATTTTTACTCCTTTTAAGATATGAATGATTGTTATGCATTCCCGAATCACAAAAACCTTCACCTAAAACCATCTTTCCATTTCCACTTTCAAGGCTATTAATCAACTTAAATCTCTTGTGAATTGCCCACTCGAATATCTAAATGAATAAATCATTATAGAGTGGAACAATTCAAGTCAAGATATTCAATTGCCACGTATAACTAATATAATCTCTAGCCTTTTCCACTACCATCCTCCGCCTCCATTTTTGTGATTCAAAGTGCATAACAACTTATGAGTATCTTAGTTAAGGAATAAAAGTCAATGTTCAAATGATGAATTTCAAGCATGAAGCAATTCTTCACAAAGCACTCTAAAGAGTGAATTTATTTCAAAACCATACTTGTGATCCAAAAGTTCATTTGGCTATTTCAATATGCTTCTACTTAATAAATTTTATTCTTGCTATATGAAACTTATAATTTTCTATCTATTTCCCAATATAATCCTAGTTTCTATTGAGCAAAATTCTTGAATTATAGAAGGGACGGAAAAATAAGTAGGAAGAATTTTTATCAAGGCATATTTTTATTTTTTTAAAAGAGAGCATGTTATTTATTTTACTTATTCTTGTATGGTCATTTATTCTATTCTTCCCTTTTTCCAATTTCTAACTTGCTTAGGGACAAGCAAGGTTTAAGTGTGGGGGAGTTGATAAACGACTATTTTATAGTCTTTTATGATATATTTTACATACTTTTTTATCCCAATTCCTAGCTTTATTTAGTCAATTTTTTTTTATCTCTATTTACATCTTTTATTTGGATATGATGCTTGGTGTTACTTTGTGGTTAAAACAGGTCTTTCGGGTTAAAATATGACTCATATAGTGAATCGGAGCAAAAAGGTTGAAGATTGAACAATTTAACCAAGTCAAACCAGCCCGGACCATGTTCAAGACCCGCCCAGGTGCTCGGCCGAGCACCACCCTTAACTCGGCCGAGCATAGGGAATCAGAAAGGCAGATTTATTTTCAAAGGCTTGCTCGGCCGAGCACTTTTCCTTGACTCGGCCGAGCACCCCCTGTTCAGCAACTTTTCAGATTTCTCCAAAAGGCACCTTTTCAAGAAACCTTCCGGGAAAAAGCACATCTCTTCCTCCATGGCCTATATAAAAGACTAGAAACCAGTAGTTTAAGGATGGAGAATTTATTGTAACATTACTCTACTAAATTTTAGTCTCAAATATTATTATTTTATATCTTTTTGGAGGTGTTCTTGAGGAAAAGTAATAAATATTCTTACAGAGTTATTCTCAGCCCTTTGTCTTCATCCAAATCTGAATAAGTGTTTCTCATCTCTCCTTATTATTTTTATCTTGTTCATGTTTTGATTTCACAAATGGCTTGTGAGTAATTCTCCCTTTTTCTCGGGGTTGGAATTCAACACCATTTGTTCATCACTTTAATTCATGTTCATCTATTTTTCTTCTCTTCATCTTAAACAATCTCTTCATATTGTACTAAAACGCCTACAACCATGATGAGCTCCATGATTTGTATGAATCTTAGTTAGTCAAGAGATGGAGCGAGAGTGGAATCTTGACTAACGGAACCATATGAATAGACTGGGTTTCATTAATCACGAGAGTAGGTTAATGGCCTAGGGGTGCTCCTTGAGTGGAAGTATGCCGATTTTCATAAAGAAAACTTAATGGATTCTTACTAATTATGGTCAGCTAGAGATAAGCCAGAATGCCCGTTTGTGACAGGGCGGGGACAACATAAACGGATTTCTCAAACAGTTAGGGCATAATTAGTATGAGAATACAAACGCTACTTGCTTGATCGTGAGAAGTAGTGTAGGCCAAGCATACCATCCTTGATTTAAAATGAAACTTTAAACTAAAAAGAGCATGATTACTTGATGAACATTTGATTGTTTGAGTCCCAATCCCAGGAAGTATTTCTTCATAAGAGTTTTCAATTCAAAATTAGAGTATTGTGCAATATATTTCTAGTTCAGTGACAAAATAATTTAACCCCCCAATCACACTTTTTACTATTCTTTCATCAAAGCAAACATTTTCTAAAGTAACGTTTTCTCCGTGGGATCGACCCGTACTTGCACATTACTATACTATCAATAACCCGTGCACTTGCGGTATTTATAACTAAGCCTCGTTTAAGGGACTAACAGTCTCTCAGATTGCCCATCAGATTGAGGATGAAAAGCTGTACTGAAATTCAATTTAGTACCCATGGCACCCTGAAGAGCCTGCCAGAATCGAGAAGTAAAACGAGGATCTCTATCAGATACAATACTCACAGGAACTCCATGGAGTCGAACAATCTCCTGAACATACAAAGATGCTAACTGAGACAATGAATATCCCATAGAAACAGACAAGAAGTGAGCTGACTTGGTCAGTCTATCCACTATAACCCAAACAACATCATGGCCTCGTCTGGTACGTGGCAAACCAGTCACAAAATCCATAGTAATATGCTCCCATTTCCACTCTGGAATTTCTAATGGTTGCAACAAACCTGCTGGACGTTGATGTTCCACCTTTACTTGTTGACAAGTCAAACATTTAGATACATACTGAGCAATTTCTCTTTTCATGTTGTTCCACCAGAAATGTTTCTTCAAATCTTGGTACATTTTAGTGCTTCCAGGATAAATAGTATACTTGGCTTTGTGAGCCTCTTCAGGAACTTTCTTCTTTATCTCAAGATCAACTGGAATACAAACTCGGCCTTGAAAGGTAAGAATTCCATCACTGTTGAAAGAAAAATCTGGTTGCTTTCCTTCATTCATTCCACTAATAATTTTCTGCAATTCAGAATCAGTTACCTGAGCTTCTTTGATCTGTTGGAGTAAATCTGAAGTAGCCTTTATATTAGCAAGAATAATTCCATGATTTGATTCACAAGGACTCCAATCACACAAGTCTTCTAACAATTTCCATTCACGAATCATCAAGCAAGAAATATAAGTCTTTCTGCTCAGTGCATCTGCCACAACATTTGCTTTTCCTGGATGATAAAGGATAGTACAATCATGATCCTTCAATTTCTCCATCCATCTACGTTGTCTCATGTTAAGTTCTTTCTGAGAAAACAAGTACTTCAAGCTCTTATGATCTGTAAAAACTTCAAATTTGGTTCCATACAAGTAATGCCTCCATTTATGCAAAGCAAAAATAATCGCAGCCAACTCTAAATCATGAGTAGGATAGTTCTTTTCATAAGGAGATAATTTTCGAGAAGCATAAGCTATTACCTTGCCATCTTGCATTAAAACACAACCCAATCCTTCTTTAGAAGCATCAGTATAAACCATGAAATTCTCAGAACCACTAGGCAAAGCCAAGACTGGAGCTGTAGTTAAGCGCCTTTTCAACTCTTGAAAACTTGCTTCACATTTGTCATTCCACTCAAAAGAAATAGATTTCCGAGTCATATTAGTCAATGGAGAAGCAATCTTAGAGAATCCCTCAATGAACCTCCGATAATAACTAGCCAAACCCAAGAAACTACGGATCTCTGTCACTGTAGTTGGCCTCTTCCAGTTTACAACTGCTTCAAATTTGGAAGGATCTACTGCAATACCAGTAGCAGACACAAAATGTCCCAAGAATGAAACTTCTTCTAACCAGAAAGCACATTTGCTGAATTTTGCAAATAATTGTTTCTCACGAAGAACTTGCAATACCACCCTGAGATGTTGCTCATGCTCAGCCCATGATTTAGAATACATAAGAATATCATCAATGAATACCACCACGAAACAATCAAGATATGGTTTGAATATACGGTTTATCAAATCCATAAATACAGCTGGAGCATTTGTCAAACTGAATGGCATAACAATAAACTCATAATGCCCATACCTGGTACGGAAAGCTGTCTTTGGTATATCCTCAGATCTGATTTTCAACTGATGATAACCACTTCTCAAGTCAAGCTTCGAGTACACTACTGAACCTTGAAGCTGATCAAACAAGTCATCAATACGAGGTAACGGATATTTGTTATTTATGGTTACCTGATTAAGATCTCTGTAATCAATACATAATCGCAGAGTCCCATCTTTCTTTCTGACAAATAACACTGGTGCACCCCACGGTGATACACTAGGCCTGATGAAGCCCCTTTCAAGCAATTCCTCAAGCTGTGTTTTTAATTCTCTCAACTCGGCTGGAGCCATTCTATAAGGTGCTTTAGAGATTGGTGTTGTACCTGGTAATAACTCAATACAGAACTCAAGCTCTCGATCAGGTGGCATGCTATACTCAGAAGAGAACACATCTGAAAATTCAGACACAACAGGAATATCTTCCATCTTGGGAACAGATAAACTCTGGTCAAGCACACATGCGAGATACCCGGCACAACCATGAGATAAAAGTTTTCTAGCTTTTAAAGCAGAAATAACATGTATAGCACATAAAGGCCTATCACCTCCAAAGGTAAAATCAGGCAAACCAGGTATAGAAAAAGTTACTACTTTTCTAAGACAATCAACAGATACATGATGCGCATAAAGCCAATCCATGCCAAGAATCACGTCAAAGTCCCTTATAGGTAACACGACTAGGTCAGCAAGAAGGGCATGATCACCCACAAGAACCTCACATTTCTTGTAAACCTCAGAAGCAAACATGCAATCTCCCATAGGGGAAGATACTTCTAGCACATAAGGCATAGAATCAGGAAGAACATGCAAATGCGACACAAAATGAGATGCCACATAAGAATGAGATGAGCCTGGATCTATCAGGACTCGCGCTCTCATACTAGAAAGTAATATAGTACCTCCTATGACCGCGGAAGACTCAGCTACACCCTGCTGATCTAGAGCAAACACTCGACCCGGAACTTTAGGTTGACCCCTACTATCTCTCTTAGTACCTGAGGCCTGTTGACTCGTACCCCCAACTTGACTTCTCTTGCCTTTTGGACAATTCTTGATAAAGTTCCCAGTTTCCCCACAAGATAAACATCTTCCTTGCTTTAGCCAACACTTGTCTTAAGAATGGCCTTCTTTCAAATAATACCCACACACTCTCCTGGAACCTTGGACTGTTGTCTTAAAACCAGTTGATACACTACCTTTACTTTCAGATGGCTGTCGGAATCGACGATCTTGGCGGCTAGATTTACCACCCTTAGAACCAGATCCCGGTGCTTTCTCTGATACACGACCTGTCATGGTTGTTCCCAACTTCACCTTGTGTTCTTCAATGTCATTTTCAATAGCATAAGCCTTCTCCACTGCTTGATGATAACTAGTAAGCTGTAGAGAAAGGAGTTGCTTCCTATACTCAGTCCTCAACCCCTTCACAAACCTCTGTGCCTTCTTGGTCTTATTTGGAACTAAGTGCTCACAATACCTAGCCAATTCTGTGAACTTGGTTGAGTATTGCCCCACTGTCAAGCTTCCCTGCTCCAGATTAAGAAATTCCATCTCTTTTCTGTCTTGAACCACTGTTGGAATGAACTGTGACTTGAATGCTTTAAGAAAATTTTCCCAAGTCTGTGGTACCCCTTCCAGTTCCCAGCTTTTATTCAGAACTTGCCACCAATGTTCAGCAGCTTTCTCAAGTTTAAAGGTTGCAAATGTTACCTTATCACCTCATGCACATCCAAGGCTGTAAAGATCTTCTCTATACTTTCAATCCACTCCTCTGCCTTCTTATCATCAAATTCCCCGTCAAAGCTACGAGGTTTCAACTTCAAAAACCTTGTAAGTCGATTAGGATAATCCCAGTCTATATTATCAACCATCTCTTCTTGAGGAGTTATAGATCTCAGCTGATTACTACCACTTGTACCTTCAGAACTCATTGTACCTGTAGGTAAACACTCGGCGTTAATAACACCCCAAGACTAACCCATACCTAGGCCATAGACCCTATCCAGACTTAGAGCAAACCAAGGTAGCTAAACAGGGTAGCTAAACCAGGGTAGCTCTGATACCAACCTGACACGCCCCCAGGTCCCGGGATCCCCTAATAGAACCTCGAACCCGGATGCACGTGACTAACGAGATCAAGAAACTAACAAGAAACTGGATGAAAACTGTTTATAACAACTGACATGATATATACTCAAGAGTAAGGAGCTAAGATAGCTCACAACACGAGTTCTAGACAAGAAAATTTAAACCAAAGATGATTATACACAGCGGAAGAAATGCCTAGCACAAAAGCTGGCATTACAAGATGTCTAGAGACAACAAGTACTATACAAGACTGTCTACCCCAAAATAAGGAGTTATACAACCCATAATACATCGTCCTCACCAAAATGTAAAAGGACACAAGCCCCAAAAGAATAACCACCTGCGTAGTAAGCTCCCTGCTATGTCGAGCCTCACTGCGCACTATCACTAGCCTTCCTTTGATCTAAGGAAAACAAATAAACAAGGAACGGGGTGAGATAAATCTCAGTAAGCTATTAGATGCAACTACATGACATGTTATCATGCAATTCAAGTAGATACTCAAGCAATCATGTATCAAGTATCATCAAGTAACAAGTATATGAGAGGCTAAGCCACTCATCACGTAGCACATAAGGCTAAACAAACAAGTTATAAAGGATATTGCTTCCTTCCTTATTCCTCCCAAGAACACCATTGTTGTCGTAGCTTGTATTACTTTGACAATCACGATCAATATCAAGAACCTGCTTATGCAATACATATAAGAAGACCCGGTAACCAGTGTCATTCCCATGACCAAGACTCATGAGGTGTTCACGAGGTGTTCAAGAGTTTAGCATTCACTTATATCAGGCGTATTGCTCTAATAAAGGAAGCTATGCCCTTACTATGGCCGGTAGTAAGGGGTCAAGCGCAAATACATAGGGACCCGATTATCACTTAAGCCCCAGCTCTCGCGATAAGCGTGAACCTATATATTTCCGAACAAACAAGGAGAACCAGCTGGACTCACACAAGAATGTACAAGTAGGTATTTACTTGAACTACGAGAGAAGAACTAATCCAAAAGTAGTGGACTAGCTCAACAAGGAACATGCTTCAAGTAATCAAGAAGTCACATTGTTATCAAGCAACTATATGCAATGTTTGCACACACACAACAAGAACATGTCTCATACAAGTTAGTGCTTGTTCATAGCACTGTCCAGTTCATTACCATACATATGTATTGGCATCAAGTCATGTACAAGATTTTATTATCTTATATTCAAGTCTTAATCCAATTCTTTGGATGTTCAAGTCATGTACAAGATTTTATTGTCTTATACTTCAAGTTATAACTACAATATTTGGACATTCAAGCATGTATAAGAGTTATACATTTACTCTTACAAAATCCTAATCCTATTCTTAGGATGTTCAAGTCTAAAACTTTGTTCTAATGCCCCTAAGGTGCACAATCATTGGTTTCAAGACAAGCATAACACATTAGTGCTTGTTCATAGCACTTTCAAGACATAAAGAAGAGTTGTTACTCTTATACTTAAGTTCTCATTTTAATTCAATAAGCACTCATGTTCAAGGCCAAGTTCTAATGCCCCAAAAGGTACATATACACTTGCTAGGACATCTTATACTAAGGCTCCATGCCTTGGGAGGGGTAAGGTTTCATTTCATTTTGGGTTTAAAACACTTTTATTTTTCAGGGTAAGTGGGCGGTCGCCCAAAGGGGCCTGTGCGGTCGCAGACAAGCAGGTCAATCCATTTGAAAAACCTTCCAGAAAGATGGGCGGTCGCCCAAGGTTTTTGTGCGGTCGCACAAGGTACAAAAATGCGAAAATTTTATTTCTTTCTCAGGTTGAATAATTTTCCGTCCCAAACGTAGGAGTAACTTTTTACTAACATTTTAACAAACCCAAAAGTGCATAACATGCTCAAATTATTATTTTCAAGTTCTATCATCATTTTACACAGAGTATAAATACTCCCTTTGTCCCAAAATTACAAGTATCACAAAAATTGCCCCAAACGCGAAATTGACAAACACAAGTATCAGAAATAACATATATGAATGTTATTACAAGCAAGGGGGAGCTAATAACTTACCTAGTCAAAAATCAAAATTACCCAACTAAATTTCTGATCGGCCTGGAACGCTCTATTCAACGACACGAATATTTATCCGGGATCAGAATCAAGAACAAGGGGATAATTAAACTCGAGGAGTCGAGAATAGGGTAAAAACCTAAACCTACTTTTGAAATAGAGGAAAGAACGAGAAGTGGTTGGGGATGAAATGCCTTTCTCAGGCAAACAAACATGATATACTTGGAAGTTTCAAGAAATGACCAGTAGGCCCCTCAAGTTTCACTTTTAACAAAAAGGCCCTTAAAGTCAAATTTTCACAAATGACCCTAAAGTCAAAGCTAGACATTTAACCACCTTAATATTCTAAAGCAGTTAAGAAATTAACCCAAGTAAAACTAGCACATAATATGCAATATCAAGAATTTAACAAGTAAGTCAAATATTTAACGAGATTAAGGATGGGCGTTACACATACTTATCTGTGGCATTGCCGTCTTGGTCATATTAATGAGAAGCGTATCTCAAAACTTCATGGGGATGGACTTTTAGGATCACATGATCTTAAATCATATGATACTTGTGAGTCGTGTCTTCTTGGAAAAATGACTAAGACACCCTTTACTAAGAGTAGTGAAAGGGCAAGCGATTTATTGGGCCTTATACATTCTGATGTATGCGGACCATTAAGTAGCAATGCTAGGGGAGGATTTCAATACTTCGTAACATTCACCAATGATTTAAGTAGATATGGATATATCTATTTAATTAAACACAAAAGTGAAGTATTTGAGATATTTAGAATATTTCAAAATGAAGTACAAAATCAACTTGCAAAAACTATTAAGGTACTTCGATCAGATCGAGGAGGTGAATATTTAAGCCAAGAATTTGATGATCATCTAAAGAATTGTGGAACAGTTTCACAATTAACTCCACCCGGAACAACACAATGGAAAGGTGTGTCCGAGAAGAGAAATCGAACCTTATTCGATATGGTTCAATCTATGATGAGTCAAGTTGATCTTCCATTATCCTTTTGGGGTCATGCATTAGAAACCGCTGCATTCACACTAAATAGAGTTCCAAGTAAATCGGTTCAAAAGACACCATATGAGATATGGAGCGGAAAGAAACCTTGTGTTTCTTTCACGAAATTTTGGGGCTGTGAAGCTTATGTGAAGAGACTTGTCTCAGATAAACTCACACCTAAATCAGATAAATATATTTTCGTGGGATATCCTAAGGAAACTAAAGGATATTACTTTTACAACCGCACGGAGACAAAGTGTTTGTTGCTCGTGACGACACTTTTCTAGAGAAAGAGTTTCTTTCCAAAAGAGTTAGTGGGAGTAAAATAAATCTTGAGGAAATTCGAGAACCCGAAAATAACATTGAACCGATGGTGGAACAAGAACAAGTCCCGCAAGGAGTTGTGGAACCTGTTCAAAGTACACAAGTAACTCGCAAATATAATAGGATACGGTCCGAACCCGAGAGATATGGATTTCTTGTAACGGAAAGTAATGATGTGGAAATCATTGAGAATGATGAACCCACAACCTATGAAGAAGCGATGTCATCTCCTGATTCGGATAAGTGGCTTGGAGCCATGGAATCCGAATTACAATCCATGAAAGATAATCAAGTTTGGAACTTGATTGATGCACCCGAAGGTGTAAAAACCATAGGATGCAAATGGGTCTTCAAGAAGAAGACTGACATGGATGGGAAGGTGCATACTTACAAAGCTAGACTTGTAGCGAAAGGTTATAGGCAGATTCATGGTGTAGACTATGATGAAACCTTTTCACCCGTAGCAATGATCAAGTCTATCCGAATTTTGATTGCCATAGCAGCATATTACGACTATGAGATATGGCAAATGGATGTCAAAACTGCTTTCCTGAATGGAAATCTACAAGAGGATGTGTACATGACACAACCCGGAGGTTTTGCGCAAAATTCTAAAGTATGCAAGTTGCAGAAATCCATTTATGGATTGAAGCAAGCTTCAAGGAGTTGAATCTCCGTTTTGATGAATCAGTCAAGGAGTTTGGCTTCATCAAGAACGAAGATGAACCTTGTGTGTACAAGAAAATTAGTGGGAGCATAGTGGTGTTTCTAATATTATATGTGGATGACATATTACTCATTGGAAATGATATTCCTACACTTCAGTCTGTGAAGACTTGGTTAGGGAAATGTTTCGCATTGAAAGATATGGGAGAAGCCGCATATATCCTTGGTATAAAGATCTATAGTGATAGATCAAATAAGCTTATTGGCTTAAGTCAAAGTACATACATTGACAAATTCCTAAAGAGATTCCGCATGGAAAACTCTAATAGAGGAAATTTGCCAGTGTTACATGGTGTAACTCTTAGCAAGAATCAGTGTCCCAAGACAACTGATGAGCGAGAGAGAATGAATGGAATCCCATACGCATCCGCAATTAGATCCATCATGTATGCTATGATTTGTACTAGACCGGATGTATCTTATGCTTTGAGCATGACGAGTAGATACCAATCCGACCCCGGTGAAAGTCACTGGATAGCCATCAAGTCGATTCTAAAGTACTTGAGAAGGACTAAAGAATCGTTCTTGATTGTTATGTTGTTCTCTTGTTGCAACACACTTTCACCTACAAGGATCCTTGCACACAGCTTTAACTCTATTCTTTGTTTGCTTGGTAAAAGAAATTTGCCTACCCTCAAGAATGGAATGTCTCTTAACAGCCTCTTGGAACTCTTTATGATCTTTGAAGATCATCATCAACTCAAACTTAGGATTCACCATGTCAACTTTAGCATTAAACACCCTTCCCTTTGGTCTAGAATGGTCATCATCCTCACTTTTATACCCATCAAGCCCATCATTAGAGTCGTAATCAGGTTCATCCATAATTCCTTTACCACCATTCCCACATGTCCATTCTACTTTGTCCTTAGCCTTTTCCTTATCTTTACCCTTCCTAATGGAATTTCTTGACACCCCTGTGTACTCTGCATCTCCATCTAGATTGGCATCATACAACATATCATCCTCCATACTTTCATACTCACTGTCAGCAAATGACTCACATCCATCAGACCCATTACTCTCACTATTGTCAGCATCTTCATGGAACTCAGCAAGCTTATCATTCACTAACACATCATTCACTAAGACATTATTAATTTCCACCGATACATCCACTCCTCTAACTTCATCAGACCCATTACTCTCATGACGTATAACTGCAAAGAAATGTCAATATCATTTAAAATAATACACACAAGTATATTCAATTGATAAAGTACACACCAACACATACACTGTAGCTTTAAACAACAGTGTGAAAATATCCATGTGTATAAAGAGAAAAGCCATTAAAAACAGGTACATAAAGACACAAAATCGAATCTTTACTAGGGACCACCATTAACACAATAAAGAAATCCTAAAAGGTAAGGGGCATGGGAAATCAGCAGTACTAAAAAATAGTGTACTTAAAAATTCAAATCCCTAAAACTGGGACCAACATTAACCATCTACATTTGAAATTTCAAAACCCTAACTGATTTGAAAACTCAGAAATAAAACCCAGATACAAAGATTCAAACACATACCATAATGGGGCGTACCATCAGCCTCGAATTCCTTCAATCTCTTAACCCAGGACATTGAGCAAGACCTTAGAAGTGAAGAATCGACAATTTTGCTATGGCGGGATTGTATTTCGCTAATGGATTCAACGTGACAAAGTTTTTCCCTATTAACCCGACTGCTGAAGAAGTCACGTGGACGACATGTGTATGGGAAAAAGACAATTTTGTCCCATGAAAAACATGTGCCTTGCGCGTGCGATGGGTTCCGTCCAGTTGAGTTAACGTCTGTCCGAAAATGAGGTGGATTGCAACATAATGTGAAGATAGTGTACGAAATTGCTAAAATTGGAACTTTATGACCTAAATTGCAACTCGGTGTGAACTTAGTGGCAGTAAAGTGCAATTTGCCCATTTTACTTGCTTACCCTAAATAGGGCAAAAACTATATACACAGCCCGGTAAATACACAACCCATTTAATTCCATCGCTGCCCTTGCACGTCTCGTGTATACTTACACGAGATTAGAGCTTACATCTCGTGTACATATACACGAGATAAATCTCGTGTAAGTACACACGAGATTATATCTCGTGTATGTATACACGAGATGTAAGCTCTCATATCGTATACGTATACACGACATAGGCATCTGAGCCTGCTTTTCCACAACCGCAACAGCAAAAGCAACAATAAACATAACTTGGAATGAAATTTGATTCTCAAATAGGACATCTCCACAAAACATCAATAGACCATTACACATATACTATCGCCTAATTGTATACGAAATGAAAGTGTTAACAAGGATAAGCATATAATTCAAACATTCATACAAACTGGATAAATCAAAAACCATTACACATATATTATCCTATATGTAATCTTCTTTGTCTTCTTGCATCGGTATCCTCCTCATAGAGTTGACTGAACTCTGCTATCCTATCTTGGTATGGGAGGAGTAGTTGGCTTGCGGTTGGATCACAGCGGTTCCGATAAAGGTTTGGTGGTGGTGGTATTGGGTAATCATTGCCTAACATGCGCAGCTGCAAAAGTAATAACAGTTAAATACAAGACAATGAAATATAATGAATATAAGTAAGACAACTAAATATAACTAATATAGATGAGACAATTAAGTTTCATACCGCTAAAAAATGGTTTCCATTGACTTGTCCCACCACAACTGTGTTCACCGGTGGTTGTACTGGTGCAGTCACTGGAAGGCATAACATACCACCGCTAGTTGAGTAAGAAATGAACGCCACATTATACCTCGTGGCAATGATGTGCCCAAGATCTGGGAGCTCCATCCAATAATCACTGGGCGCCGTCCGGCTATAGCAAGCAATCTTACGTAAGAGTTCTCTTACCGATATCCAATGTAGAACTCTTTCGTAAAGGTCTTGGCGAGCAAGCACCTCATTGTAACATTCTGTGCGCACTTCAGCCCACTTCTCCTCATCTCCGTATATCTGTGCTGCTACGGCTCTATAGCCACAATGTCCATCTGATGCCACATCTATGATGCCTCCAATACGCGGGGTAATGAAAGGCGGAAAAGACTCTACATACGGGGAGCTGTATAAACTAGTATAATTGGGCTGTCCATTTCCCTCTCCACGACCCTGACCTTGATCCCGTCCTCGTCCTCGACCTCGACCTCGGCCTCGACCCCGTCCTCTCCCACGACCGGAAGGAGCTACTGGTGGATGAGACGTAGGAGTACTAGCAGGGGTAGATGGTGTGGGTCCTGAAGGTGATTTCCGTTTGCGGGTGGACTCCGAACTCGCTTGGGTTGATGCAATGAATGCACATCTAGACCTGAAATAGGGCAAAGAAAAAAGAGTGAGAAGCATTCATACTGTTGTTTGAAAGTGTTAAAAAAAATTGATGCTGCTACTGATGTGTCTCGTGTAAGTCCACACGAGACATATCTCGTGTGGTTTTACACGTGACAAGTCTCGTGTAATACAACACGAGATATGTCTTGTATGGACTTACACGAGACACATCAGCAGCAGTTAAACAGTAGCAGCAACACAACAGCACAATAGCAACAATACAACAGCAAAAAATTTGAGACATAATTGAATGAAGATATATACCCTTTGCCAGTCGAGGATGGTGTAGCGGGGACTCGAAAAAATTTGTTAGTATGCTCCCAATCTGACAGTTCTCTGGAACTTCCGGCCCGGGGTTCATTCGGCTTTGAAATATGATCCGGCTCCATCGTTTTGAATAACTGTCTCCTTACCGGTTCAGGCTCCTTAGATGAAGGGTTGTCTACTTCAATGTCCAACTTCTTCCAAAACTCATGAATCGTGGACAGCTCAATCCGTCCCTGACACTCCTCTATCTGTGCAATCTCATGACTACATGGAAGTCCATGTGTCCGCCTGTAGTAACACCCGCAGGCAGCCTCAGTGATTACATAACCCCCATTATGACGCTGCTTGATTTTCTGAATTCGATCATGCTCTTGTCTGATAATGCGAAAGGCTACCGTTGACACTCTAGTGAATATGTTGCGATATAGATTGCGGGTCCTCAAATCAATTGGATATCTGGTCCTTGATCTATTCATACCCTGTTTGATAGTTTTTAGCTGGATATCTATGATTTTATGAGCCTTTTTAAACAGTGTGTCAAAAGTAGAAGAAGCACTCCCCAATGCCTTCTTCAAACTGTTATGCTCACCCTCAGTCCTGTTTGTGGTATGGGTCCCGAAGTGTGTTAACACATCCGTGTGCATGGACAGAATATTCTGAGAGTACAAATTAAGCCATGTCTCGCGGAGGTAATCCAATAGTGCAGGATAAGATCTGAAACGGTCACGAAGCTCTGCCCAACGTAAGTCCCATTCGTCGGGGTTAGGGGCTGAGATTGCATAATTGAACGTCCTCATGAATGATTCTGCGAAGTCCTCGCTACCTGTATGCTCCAACCCTTTCCTTCTAACATTCATTTCGATATGCCTCCGACACAAGAAGTGTGCGGTGTGGGGAAAAACTGTACGGAGAGCGCTGATGAAACCCAACTCACGATCAGTGACAAAAACTGTAGGCAACCGGGGAGGTGTAAACAGACTGTGCAAATTGTTCAATGCCCATTCGTAATCACCCGTACTCTGATGCCTGAGGAACGCAGACGCTATTGTGAAATTATGCCCGGTGGAAGTAAAACCTACAAACTGCAAGTAGTACAGTCCGTAGCAGTTGGTGTTGTGAGTGCAGTCACCCTGTACAACATATGGAAAACAGTTCAGAATCTTCATTGCTAATGGGTGAGAGAAGAATATGTCTTCGATCATGCCAGTCTCAGCGTCTTCCCTCGTGTAGCTAGTATATTCATTATCACTGAGTAACTTAAGGAATTGTTGTAGCGGGTTCCTCCCTTGTCGTTCCCCTTCTCTATATTTTGACACGGCATTCCGGACGTGCATCGGAGTGCTCACGTTCTTCTCATCCTGCATCTTTAGCATTGCCACGATGTCATTTGGACGCACTGAACATTCACTTGCGGTACACACAGCGTCATATTCCCCAGGTGTCAATTTCCCGAGAGGAAAACCTTCCGGGTACAAAGGAAAGGCATGATTATGTATGCCATTCCTCACAACATAACCCCATGACCCATCAACACCCCTCTCTGTGGCGTATAGTTTAAAACTGCAATCTCGTTTCTTTGTACTAGTCTTCCTAATGTTATTTGATCTTCCGGCCCTGTGTTGTCCACCAAAATGACATGTGATGTAAGCATATGCTAGTTTATTTCCACGTCTATTCCTCGAGCTGTGTATAACTAGGTGTATATTTCGACCCCTCGCTATTTCCCGTACATGTGCAAGAAGCGCATCCCGAGTTTGAAATATTTCTGATGTCGTGAATTCATCACTGGTATCCGGGAATGGACCCTGCAAAATACGAGATGAAAAGTCAGTTTCAAAGCCCCAGCATACATCTATCTCGTGTAAGTCTATACGAGTTTTATCTCGTGTATCTCTACACGATATGAAACTCGTGTAGACTTACACGAGATACTCCCTGTACAGATTGAAAAAAAAAATTGAAAACTGGAATTTGATCTGATATTTCATTGTTATTGTCATGTGTATTTGAAGATTGTATAAATAAATATCGGTCGCCATGGGGGGCAGTCTGGGGATCCTCTGCTGGTACCCGAACTGCCTAGTCACACGATCAGGCATATACGCCTCTGTGATGTCACAAAAGCGTATAACACCCCTGTAGTATGAAACAGGCAGTATCGCGTCCGACCCGGTCCCATAAGGAGTCCAAATAACCTGTGAGTAGACATTGTTAGGCAAAGTCAACAGAATATCGGAAGGAACGACACAAAAACGTATAATAGTTTTAATATGAATAACTCACACTGTCAGCCCCCATCCTGTCAAGAAAGCCGAATCATCACGAGACCATCTACGGGCTCTCGGCTGCCCCTGCTGCCAATGGGGGTCAGTAACTCACCGAAAACCCGGAAAGTACTTGTATATCCAGGCCTGAGATGTATGTAAAAAAGTATTAAATACTACTCAAATGCAACATTTAATAACAGGGGGGGAGTAGACAGTAAAAAGATAGTGAATAGAGTAAGATGTACCTCTAGGAGAGCCGCACAACCGCCCATCTGCTTGCATCCGGATCTGGACGCCTTCCCCAACTCTCGGTACATATATGCCAAAGTGGCTGATCCCCAGGAAAGAGTGGGGAGGCTGGCTAGATCCATGCATAGGGGCAGGTAGGCTGCGGGCACCTTATCCCCGCTCTTGTCCACGAACATCGTGCAACCCAATAGGTGCAGGATATACGCGGACGCACGATGGGCATCTGTCATGCCGCCTCTACGCTGAGTAAATAGACGCCTGACATCCCTCAATAAATAACCAGTGCCGCTCAACTGGAGGTGTCTAGAGATGCCAGATACGTCAGGCGCTGGATCCGTATAGCGAACAACTCCACCATCAATCCTGATACCTGTAAATTGAAGATGCAATAACACATTTTAGTATAAGAGATGAATGTAGACAGTTCATATAATATATGTAGACAGTTTATATAATTGTGAATGGAGTATCGAAGCGATGTTATAAAAACATACCCAGGATATGAAAACTGTCATGTAAAGTAATCGTCATCTCCCCCCACGGCATGTGGAACGAGTTAGTCTCAGGAGACCACCGTTCCAAAAATGCCGTTAGTAGGGCATGGTTAGGCCTATGAATGACGGAATCATGCAGATGCTGGAGGCCAGATGCATCTACGAGGGCCAGCCAGGCTCTATCAGCAACCGGCTGCTCATCACGCTTGAACCTGTTCATTCGAAACAAAAAATATTATCAGTACTCAAGAAAAGCAGCATAGGATGATAATTAATAGAATATTTAGAGTGTGTGGTATAAATAACTTCAATATTTAAAACATTTCACATTAATGCTAAGCTTACTGTGCAAGATGCGTGAGTCTCGTATGGAAAGTCACCAATCCCTCAGTAGTAGAGTCACCCCAAATCTGTCTGGCTCGGTGGTCACCGAACCCGTACATCAGTGAAACATCCTCTGGCCCACCACCGGGGTCCCTCTGAAGCTGCCATGATGGTGGCGCATCCTGACCCCGCCTCCTCCCGTGTCTCAGAGGTCTAGGCGGCTCTACTACATCATCATCCTCATCATCCTCCTCCTCCTGCACCCCCACCTCCACCTCCTCCTCCTCCTCATCATCATCCTGCCCCCCCCCCTCCTGCCCCTCCCCATCCTCCTCCCCATCATCACTATCACTCTCCTCCTCCACATCATCACTATCACTCTCCTCCTCCCCATCATCACTATCCTCCTCCTCCTCCTCACTATCCCCATCGACCGCCGCCTCCTCCTCCTGAACATCATCAGCTGCTGCCGCCTCCTCCTCCCTCTCCTCCTGCTCATCATCAGCTGTGGCATCCTCGTCATTCCGAGCCTTGCTCCGGTTTTCTCCTCTCTCCAAACGCTCTCCAGCCTTCCTCTTTCTAGCTGAAACGGTCATAGGATCATGTGCCTACAAAAAACACAAATAAGAGACAATACATTAGCGACAGTTACAGTAGATTAAATAAATGAACACAATGCTGACTGATAATTCACAATATTCAGAAGGATCCATCTCGTGTAACACCACTCGAGATGCATCTCGAGTGGGTTTATACGAGACTTGTCTCGTGTAAACACACCCGAGATGCATCTCGAGTGGTGTTACACGAGACACACCAATTTCAATTTTACATTTTTCAAATTAAGTTTAATAGGCGCTGTAGACGAGCTAGTCCCGGCGGCGATGTGGGCGGCGGTTGTGGCGGCGGCGGTCTTGGGTATTTTAAGTTTCACCATTTCAATTTCGAAAGTTTTTTTTTTTTTTTACTGTGAGAGAGAGAGGTGAGAGAGAAGAACAGAACAGAGCGAGCGAGAGAGAAATACGACGGCGACGGTGAGCGACGACGGTGAGAGAGACGTTAGAGAGACTGTTTGTTTCTTTCGTCGTTTCAAACCGAGAGAGAGAGAGAGAGAGGGGGGTTAGGGAGCGAACGTGAGGGAGAGTGAAATTGAAAAAAAAATAAAAATATATATATATATATAGGGGTACTTTGGTAATTTAATGGGGCTGTGGAAATAAGGGGCTCTGTATATAAATATAACCCCTAAATAGTGCTATCGTTATTCCCCCTTCCTTAACATCTAGCCACTATTACGACTTGAGTGTGTAACTTAGATCTTACAAATGAAATCGCTACACCAACAGATCTACAACATTATTACTTCTAGTGCAAAATTTGAAAGTCCGTTCTGATTTTTTGTTGTTACAATTTTTGATATATTGGTGTCCACGTGAGAAGTATTTCTAGTTGAACTACTTAGTATTCCTGATAAAGATGAATTTCTTAAGACAATAGAGACTGATGTATGACAATTTAGAAATGTTTTACATAGATTTTACCACTCATCAAATCTCAATCACCTTGTTTATTATAATTAATCATAACTTCCTTTATACCAAAAGAAATAACACATTATACATGCACCTATCAAACTTATGGTTTTACCAAATTATTATACATTAATAAATTGTAACGATCCGAGCACGAAGGATCGACCCGCCACACAAGCACCACCTACTGGCTTATTGAGCAGTAACAATTTGGTCCACTTGACTAACCACAAGCCCACCCAAAAGTCCATGTATACTTGGATCGGAATCCTGGGGTGTGCACTTTGTTTCGCATAGCGCTTTGCTCCACACTTCTGGCCGGGACTCGCTCTGATACCATTTGTAACGACCCGAGCCCGAAGGTCCGACCCGTCACACAAGCACCACCTACTGGCCCATTGAGCAACAACAATTTGGTCCACTTGACTTACCACATGCCGACCCAAAAGTACATAAATACGTAGTTTGTGTCACTTAAACTATCACTTCATAATCTTATATCCCACCGACGTGAGATACTACATGAACAACACAAATAAATCCTCTTTGTGAATGTGATACTTCTTTGGGATGCATGAAAATGGTTCAATTGTCAATTTTTTTTATATTTTTTTTTTCCCGTCTTTTTTGTTCCACATATGGAGTATTAACTAGAAGCTCATGGGAAGCCTTTGAACAAAAAGAAAAGAACAAGGTTAATAATTAAAAATATTAAGAATCCGTCCCGGTATGAAAACGCGGTAAATAGAAAATCATACGCTTCTCGGTAATTCTTTTTCTTTCCACTTGGTGGAGGGAGACCGGAGAGGAAAGTGGATAAACCCTTTTTATTGGCCATCGAATTTCTCAAACGACACTCACAGATTTTGCTTATACAAAATTGCGACGAATTTGATTGAATTCTAGGGTTTCATTTCTCCAAGTCAATGGATCAATTGCAAAACAATCTTCCATACTGTCAATCGGTTCAACAACCCCCAAATCGATCCGCCGCGGATAACTTTCAGCAGCCTCCAATAATCTCCAATCGATTTCAGTCAGACTCCAGGTTCAATTCCTCACCTCTTTTTTTTTTTTTTTTTTTTTTTTGTCAATTGCTAGTTTCGATACACAGTATGCTTAATTTTGTTTTGTTTTTCTAAACTAGCTGGGAATAAGAATTGTATAAAGTATGGAATACGAACTATGATTTTATCAAATTATTGATCTTATAGATTGTAGATGTATGTTCACATGGGAGACAATTTGGATTAGTGTTGGTTATGTGGTATTAATATAAATTTTGGGTGAATTAGACTCGGACAATGTTATTAGGTAATAATGGAAAAGTGTTTGGGATCTCAAAAGAACTGCAAAGTTTCCGCCTTTTACGGATGTGTCAAGCATTTAGTTGGGTCGTGTTTGAGACTTGATTGCACAAAGTTATTGATTTGGTTTATGCCAATCACACGACGATACATTTGCCCGTCGGAAATGGTAGTTTAATGTCATGAATCAGGAGATGTTTCCAACTTTGATTTTCGCTTGACCCGTTAAATTTTGTTTAGCAGTTTGCCATAGTACTTACTTGTTGAGCTCAGTGAGTAACCAGTAACCTATGATATCTGAAACGTACTCATTTTTAGAGTCAAGTTTGAGATGATTATGATGATTTACTTAGCATTGTGTTATGTTTGCATCTGGTTCATGTTGTGCTGAGTGAAGAGGTGGGCACTTGTGAGTTGTTTGAATAGGCTAACGGGCAGTCCCTGCTATTCACCATGTGTGCAGCTAAGGATATTATTTCTGGATATATCTTATACTATGCTAAATAAAAAAGGCGGCAATCATGTGTTGTTTGTAAAGTTGTTGGGGAGTCTCGATTATTCTCAATGTTTTGATGATTGTAGTGTTAATTTCTGCCTAAAATAGGTATGTCCTTGTTGGTAATATATTAACAGCCCTATTATTATCACTATATTAGACTAGCATACCTAGATAAGTAGAGGTGAGATAGAGAATGTAGACTCGCCCTCTTTAAGGTTAAACAGTCCAATCCGTTTATAACAATTGTATGCGAATCTTAAACACGCTCAAGAACTAAACCTTGAGCACGAACATTTTGTCGTTTGTGTCTTGAGAGACTCGGTCTTATGGTTATGCTCATAGTTATCAAAAGCGCGCCTAGGCTCGCGCCTAGGCTCCTAGAGCCGTCAATTCGGGATAACGGGACGGGACGGGACAAAACTATGTTGTCCCGCAATCTATACGGGACGGGCCTAATTTTACGCGGGACGGAAATTCCCCGTCCCATCCCAAATCACCTCGGGACGCGGGACAATGCGGGACGAACACGGGATAAGACGATGCGGTAAAGTTTATAACAAAATATAAAATTCAGAGAATTAAACCCACAAAAATTCAATCAAAAACGGCATAAGTTAATCAGAAACGGCGAGATCTAGAGGAAGATAAACAGAACCCAACAAAGAAAACAGAGAATTAAACCCACAAAATTTCAATCAAAATCAGACAAATGCTGTAGTTGAGTTGAATACTTGAATATACTAACAGGTAACCGCTTCCCTTGAATATACTAGCCGTCGCAGTCGCCGTCGAAGTCGCCGTAGCCGTCGCCGCGCTAATCGTCGGCAAGGGTTACTTACTCGTTCGTCGCCGCCGTCGGCCTAGCTAGGGTTAAATCGTGTCGTGTGTGTGTGTGTGAGTGTGAACTGTGAATGTGTGAAACTGAAATGGGTAGGGCTGGGCTGGGCCTGCTGGGGCTACTTGGCTAGGCTAGTACTTGAGTTAAAATTTAAAAATCCAAAACAATTCGGGACATCCCGTCCCATCCCGCGTTTTTCCCGTCCCGAATAGTCCCGCATTTTTTCGGGACAAGAAAATGCTGTCCCGTCCCGTCCCATATATATAGCGGGACGGGACGTCCCGACGGGACGGTCCCGAATTGACGGCTCTAGCTCCGGGCACACCTTTTGCGCCCTGGTGCGCTTTGAGCTTTTAATAACTATGGGACGCACCATAGTTATCAAAAGCACGCCTACACGCGCGCCTAGGCTCCGGGCACACCTTTTGCGCCTTGGTGAGCCTTGGGCCTTTAATAACTATGGTTATGCTACATTTTCCTCCCATTTCCGATGGAGCCAAAGACTCACTATTTTTTGGCTTGGGAATATGATGGAATAAAGCAAAATGGGTCACTAAACTGTCTGCGCTTCTTTGTGATGAAGCAACAGTTAGTCCATGCAATTTTCGACGCAATTTCATCATGGGTCATCTGGAAACAGCCTCTCTGTGCTTTAATACAGGGGCAAGGCTGCGTACATCCGACCTCCCCTTACCCCACCATAGGTGGGAGCCTTTGCGGCACTGGGGTAATGTTGTTGTTGTTGTACTTATCATTAGTTTGTAGGAGTTTCCGTCTGGTTCTACTTCTCCAAAGTTCTAACTCATTTCCCCTCACTATTATACACATACCCTTTTATTGCACATTAAATATCATGTAATGGGCCTACACTAAGTGAAGTATTATGTGTTAACTAAATGCTCCTTTGCGAAATTGTAGCTTTGCCTTGTATCACAGTGTAAAATCTTACTACGCAAATGTGTAGATTTGCATTTTCTGGAGGGGAACGGATGATCAGTTTACATCAATGTTTAGAGCTATCATACTAATTTGACTATTGAAACTAAGAATAGGGCAGTAGGCTTTTTGGTGTCGGACACCGGAAGCAAGTGTCTGTTACCAACTCCTTATTTGATCTCTTGATGCATCCCTGTCACCTCTCTCACCTCCTCCCCCCCCCCCCCACCCATTTCCTTTTTTCACATTTACTTTATTTTTTTGAAAGGCCTCAAGAACCCAAAGAATGTAATGCGGCAAGAAAAGTTCAGAAGGCTGACCGCGAGAAATTGAGGAGAGATCGTCTTAATGAACAGTTTACTGAGTTGGGGAGCACACTTGGTAAGTATGCATTTTCGTCATTAGCAATGCCTTGATACATGTGTTAAATTTTCTTTACACTGGAAAGTTGAAAATAGAACCTCAGTTTTGTACATTTCTTCATTTACAAGAATATTGCACAATTTCAACTTTCGACCAGCTTGTAGTTGAGGATATACAGTTAGTTTTACATGAGTTCTGCAGTGATATGGTGGGGAACTAAATAATTAATGTGCATTGGATATCTAAATGGCCAAAAATGTTGAGGCTGCTAAAAAAGGAAAGTTGACCGATATCAATGAGACTGAGGGAGTATATGTTTTGATCCTTCATATGTGTCTATGGACTTGATATTGGAAATTCATGCTGGAATATTAATAATGTGGCAATGTGAAATGCAGATCCTGAAAGACCTAAAAATGACAAAGCATCCATTCTTTCTGATACAATCCAGGTGCTGAATGATTTAACTGCCCAAGTCAACAGACTAAAATCTGAATATGCTACACTTACAGAAGAATCTCGTGAGGTGACTTTTACTTAACATTTTTAGTTTGCACGCCCTCCGTCCCAAAATGTTGTTCTCACTTTTTTTTTTATCGTTAATACAAAGGAACTTTGGACAATAATTTAAAATTAGTTTAATGCTTGTTATTGATAGTATTGTTGATGGTGTATCAATCACAAGTTTAAGATTTTCATTAGTATAATTAAATTAACCTAAAATTTTTGCTCAAAGTTCGTTCGTAGTAACGACAAAAACAGAGGGAGTATATTTCATCAGTAAATCACCAATTGTTATGCATATTTATCGGCTCAAATTTTGTTTCCGTTGGGAGCAGTTGACTCAGGAGAAGAATGACCTGAGAGAAGAGAAAGCAGCCCTAAAATCCGATATTGAGAACCTTAATCTTCAGTACCAGCAGCGACTCAGGGCTATGTATCCATGGGGTGGTATGGATCCATCAGTTGTGATGCACCCTCACCCTCCATCTTATCCCTATCCAATGCCAATGGCAATTCCTCCTGGCTCCATTCCGATGCATCCATCTTTACACCCGTACCCTTTTTTCGGAAATCAAAATCCCGCAGTTGTTTCAAACCCTTGTCCGACTTTTGTCCCGTATATAACTCCTAATACCCTGATTGAACAGCAATCTGTCCAGTATGCATCCCCGGTTGTGCAGCCTAGTAGTAGGTCAAACACATCAAACAAACCAAATTCTAGGAACAAGTCATCTGAACAAGGAGGAAGCAATAGGCGAGAAGATGAGGATTCTAATGATGTTGGGACGGAATTGGTGCTCAAGACCCCTGGATCAGCTGGAGATCAGGTGCGTATTGGCTTGACTAATTATTTGTAGATCACAAGTTTAGGGGAAAAAAAAAGAAAGTGTTTAGAATTAGGACTAATATGTTTAGATTGCAGGATTGTTCACCGGGACGTATGAAATCACGGAAAATACAGAGAAAGGAAAACATTATTTCGGATGGGAGCTCTTCAAGCAGGTGTTCATCATCTCCTACTGTAGATGCTAGCTCATCGGTTAGTGTTGCTGGTGGCATGAAATCTAACAGTTGAGATAGAGTATAGCAGTGGTATCAAGGTATGAAGTGTCTACTTATTATTGTGTAATATTCAAGCACAAAAAAAATCACACATTTTTAGCCACAAAGTCTTTGATTGAGAACAAAGTTCGTGGTGCCAGCCATTAAATGGTACAAAACCCCACTCAATGACTGTTGTCAAGAACGTGTGGTTCTTTTGCACCCCAGACAATGCTTATCGTGTTTGTTATCAACGTCGTACTCACTCCGTCCCAAAATGAATGTCCCTTTTCATTTAAGGGACATTCAGAGAAGATTGATTTTTAGTAGAAAAAAATTGCAATAATATCCTTGCTTTTCACTCTCAAATTTCTGGTCTTGCTAGTATATACTAATGAACTACGAAAATTTTTGGTAAAAAGCCATTTAGGGACACAGTTTCTTAGATAAAATTGTCAATTCATTTTGGGACAAAGTTTAAATGAAAAACAGTCATATATTTTGGGACGGAGGGAGTATCTTGCATGATACTTTGTTATTCTCTACTCTTGTTAACGCTTTTTTAAAAGGCAGTTTCCGTCTTGTAAATAATTTCAGGCAGACTAACTAGTAAGCTGACGCAGCCAATTCACCCAGCTGAAAATACGACCGGTTCTGCCTGCATTTTTCTGCATCGGCTAAATCAATCCAGCATATACTCTTCACTTCGTTGGAGATAGGAGATTAGTTTAAGAATTGGAGGTTTACGTGAAATTGACCTCTATCAAGGTGATTTATACATGGCTTGTATATAATGTATCAATATTTGTACCTAACCTCATCACTTGAAGCTGCATATAATTAAGCAACCCCAGATAATGACATTTCATACACTTACCTCTAAAATGCATTTTATCACTTTTTCTTTTCTTCTACTCCTTCTGCCCCGAAATGATCTTTGCATTGAGGAAGTCTCTTGTAAGATCTTCTCATGTATGAGACAGGTCTCGATGAGAGAGGAAATGGGCTTGCCCCGCCCCTCCCATAGGAGGGCAAACCAATTACTCTCTCAACAAGACCCGTCTCATGTGTGAGACCGTCTCACACAAGTTTTTGTCCTTTGCATTTGTCATTTTTCTCATTGTCCCAAAAAGTTCTTCTCATATCTACATTTTAGGATTAAATGTGCAAAAAAACAACGTGGCTAGTGAAGCAAATGTTAGTTTGAATAATCAAACGTTGAAGATCATTTTGAGACGGAATTTTGGGACGGAGGGAGTACATATATAAACTTGATGATATTTTGACTATGTTCTGTGTGTGTATCTGGGTGGAGGGTGATTGAGAACTGCTGCTCAGTGGTATCTTTTACTCCGTTACAACCAAAGGTCTTGATGATGCCACAGCCTCCCTTCCGGTGGATTAAGGGTTGTACTTTATTGCACTCCATGTTATACTAAGTCTAATTAATCTCAGACATCCATTGATCTTCCAGAGAACGTGACATTATCTTGACCATTGGCTGCAATGTAGAATGAGAATGGCGGGAGCAGCGGTTTCAAGTCCGAGTGGAGGGGATGGGGGAGGCGGTTTTCCCTTTTGTGGACTTGGTTTGCACAAATCTTATTCTATCACTAGATTCTGTAGAGAAAACTTAAAATACAATGAAGAAGTTTGGCCAACTATTAATAATTTTAAAAACAATATCCTTAAAAATAAAATAAAAATCCTACTCTTTAGGAAAAAAAGTTTGGGCGATTTTAGGCTTACAAAAGAAGTTTACAAAATGAAAGATACAAGATGTGGTGACGATATTTCATTGACTATATCGGTAGTGGACCCGGCACACTCCAATTAAAAACACCAACACAATTATGACACCTCATTTTGTAAGCCACATTTTGTAACTTTATTATTTCCCAAAAAGTTTTGCTAAATGCACGGCTAGAGGTATTTAGACGCCAGAAAATCTTAGGGAAAACGCGTTTTACACGCGTCTTAGTGTAAAACGTGTTTTCTATATGCAGAGTGTCATTTTTGTAAATATAAACAGAACGTTATTGAAAGACGCGGTGACATTTTTGCAAATAACTGGAACTTACGAAAACTCACCAGACATTTTTTTACACTGTAAGAGACATTTTGCAATACTACATGAGACACTTTTTTAATACTAGGGCATACACTTGTTTTAGAATTAGAATCAGACACGTTTTCACATTGTATGTGACATTTTTCAATATTACATGAGACACTTTTTAACACTAGGGCAGACACTTGTTTTGAAAAAATTTTGAAAACCCATCAAACACTTGTTAACAATGGAAGATGCATTTTTCAATAATCCAAGAGGCACTTTGTAATAGCAAGACAAATAGTCTTAAAACTACCACTAAAAATGCCTATTTGAATGTATAAAAGTGCTTGCTTGAATACTTACAAGTGTAATATTACAACAGACACGTTGTAATATTAGAGAAGACACATGATAATATTAGAAAAGACATTTGGGAAAAACACGTCTTTTCACAAATCCGACTCATTTAGACGCACAATTTTTTGGATTAAAAAAAAAAAAAATCGGTTTTAGTCACCGTACTAACACTTATTACCACTCACATGAACTCTTATTACCATTCACATGAACACTTATTAACAACGAAATATACTTCTTAACACTTTTCAAGTCTAACAACTCACGGGTTTAATTAGTTTGGTTTGGTCTGGTATGAGTCAGTTTATAGATTGAACTATTAGTCATTAGTTTGAAAATTTTCATACCGAAATGAGCCACAAAAACGTTCAAATTAATCCGAAGTAATGAGATTTTTTTCCGTTTTGGTCCCGTCCCACCATAAATTGAAACTACCAAAAATGGTCAAACTCTATACTCCCCCCGTCCCAGCATAAGTGAGACTTCTTTATCTTTTGGGACGTCCCACTAAAAGTGAGACTGCCCAAAATGGAAATGTTTCAAACCCACTCATTCTCTCTTTTCATTTTCCACCACTCAATTTATTCAACAACACTACTATTTATCCCACTCATTCTCTCTCTTCATTTTCCACCATTCAATTTATCCAACTAACATTACTATTTACTCCACTCATTATCTCTCTTCATTTTCTACCACACATTTACTAGTTTTTCTTAATTAGTGTTCAACCTCCTCTAGTCCTACATGTGCTGGGACGGAGGGACATACTCATAACAACAATCCACATACTATTCCCACCACTCATTCTCACTCTTAATTTACTTTTCATACTCACAACCGCCCCTCCATTACTTTAACTTTCTGCATAAAATTATAGTAATTCTTAAACTCTGTGCATACATCTCTAGTTCTATTTGTACTGAAAAGAAAAGAATAAGTATCAATATAAATGCTTATAATATTTTATGTTATTTTATTTTGGGAAAACTCCATTTTGGTCCATTGTACTTTAGGGCGTGTTTCACTTTTACCATTGAACTTTAATTTTTTCATTTTTACCATCGTACTACAAACAATGGTGTCATTTTATAACAAATTTGGGTGTAAAATGACACCATTGTTTGTAGTACAATGGTAAAATTGAAACAAATTTGGGTATAAAATATCGAATTTGATATAAAATGACACAATTGTTTGTAGTACGATGGTAAAAATGAAAAAAATAAAGTTTGATGGTAAAAGTGAAACACGACCCAAAATACGATGGACAAAAACGGATTTCTCCCTTTTATTTTTAATCAAAAAAAATTCTTTGCACTTATATTAAAAAAAAACAATTTCCCCTAACACAAAAACAAGACAGTGCAAATTGGTTAAGACGAAAACTTGTACGAGACGTTGTTACGAGAGTAAATAGTTAATTTTAACTTTACGACAACATTTTTTTTTTTTACAATCAAAATCCTACTTATAAATGAAAGTCGCTCAAAATCAGTGTTCTAAAAAACGGGCGCCTAGGTCGCCTAGGCGCTAGTCGGGGGTGGTCTGCCGCGACTTTTGTCAAATCGGCCAAATTAGGCGCTAGGCGGGCTAAGCGGATCTAGGCGGAGCTAGGCGGATCTAGGCGGGCTTGGCGGCTAGGCGGGCCTAGGCGGGTTTAGGCGGGCTTGGCGGCTAGGCGGATTATGCGGAATTAGGCCGGCCTAGGCGGGTTTAGGCTGATTCAGTGAAAAAAAGATTTGTTAATATTTTATCAATATACTACTCCGATCTGGCCATAAATATAAGCAAAAAAAAAAAAAAAACCTAGCTTTACACATTTTAAAAAGTTAGTAAAAAATTGTTCCAAAAATAAAGTTAGTTAAAGTAGTCGATTATCTTGATTTTATAACAAAAATATATTAATATTACTAAGATTTTTGCACATTAAAATTACTATGGTTTGAATAACTACATATATATTTATAAAAAAATATTAAAAATGTGTTAATTTCTCGGCCCCGCCTCCGCCTCGCTTAGGCGCTTTAGACGCTAGACGTTGCTCCGCCGCCTGGCATCTTTTAGAACACCGCTCAAAATCAAACGGTCGTGGCGACGACGCTCCTAAAAAAGCGTAAAAAAGGAGGATGCCATGTCAAGTATGGTGTGGTAGAATAAGATTACCATAAAATATATCGCCTCATGTTTAGCCAACCCTTGGCTTCTCCACTGCTGCTACTTTTTGTTGATATCCAAGAGGAGAGAGAGAGAGAGAGAGAGAGCGCAACAGCAGCAGAAGGCAGCATTTCCAAGCAAAGCTTATATTGTTGTTGTCGAAGAAAAATGGCGGTAGTTTCCACATCGATCGTATCTCACCTCTCCGGCAGCCCTAAATCATCAACTACATCACCGTTACCTCTCTTCTCCGCCGGAGCCGTCCGCCGTGTTTCCCTCTCCACCACTCAATCCTTGTTTCAAAACGTCGATTCTCACATCCGCCTCTCTTCTACATCCTCCAATCGTTGTAGCTCAATCGTTGCTATGGCCGGCACCGGAAAGGTACTGTTTCCAGTTACATCTGCATACTGTTGATGATTTTGATTCCTTTTGTGTTCGATCGGCTCTTCTCTGTTATTATTTTCATTTTTTTTTTAAATTTTTATTGAATTGCATTGTAGTAGTTACTTGATGTGGAGATTGATGAAACAGCTCTTAAATTAGTTTCAGTTGTTTGATGTGTATGAAATTGATATGCATTTGCTCGTGTAGTGAACGAGCTATGGATATTGATGCATTTCAGTTCAATTACTTTCTATTGGTTTAATTTGAAATTATTTGGAGTTCGTTGTTTTATATAATCATTCTGCTGCTTTATAGGATTAGATATGGAAATTAATTGAGGAGCTTTGGAAAATGTAGGTAGATGGACGAGTTAAGCACCTATTTGGTCCTTAACCTATTGAGTTATTTTCCTTTTGGCCCTTAACCTATTTTGGTTTTCCTTTTGGTCCTTGATGTACCTAGTTGCAGGATAAAGTGGTCCTTAACCTATTTTAGTTTTCCTTTTGGTCCTTGATGTACCTATTTGCCGGACAAAGTGGTCCTTAAAATCGTCGACATGGCTTGTTGACCGAAAGGAAAACTAAAATAGGTCAAGGACCACTTTGTCCTGCAAATAGGTACATCAAGGACCAAAAGGAAAACTAAAATAGGTTAAGGACCACTTTATCCTGCAACTAGGTACATCAAGGACCAAAAGGAAAACCAAAATAGGTTAAGGACCAAAAGGAAATGAAAATTAAATATATATTGAAGAGCTTTGAAATTAGGTTCTGTACTAAATTTGTGTGATTGATGAATTTGGATGTGAAAGTACTTTCTGGAAATAAATTATGAACCTTGCATTACTAGCTACAATCTTGGGCATACATTATGAAATTTTAGAAAGAGGCATGAATGGGCATACATTTTTGTCATTATGTACTTGCCTAAGAAGATTTAAGTGCTGTAGAGTTTTATATGCTCATAAGTTGTAGCATGTTCAGGTTCATTCAGTTATCATATCTGTGGTTATGTGATTTTTTTCCACATTAATCACTCAAAGAATTCTCAATTTATGTATTTGAATGGTTACTTAAGAACTCTTCGTTATACTAAGCAAATTTATCACACAACATGAACCAAGCACCGAAGGTTAAGTGGGAACCTCTGACATTAACAATCTAACTTTGAGGTTAAAAAATATAGTGACAGTAACTCAGTCATCTTAATGCTCTATTGTTTTTCTTCCAACTTAATGCTACTATTGGTTTTTTCAGAACTTATCTCATTTTGCTTGATCTAGTCCGCTGGTTTTTTTTATTTGTTTTTTGCCTTGGGTCCTTAAATCTGCGAGTTTATGATAACTTGTTGAAACATGTAAGTTTGTATCTTTTCTTCGATATACCACAACATTTGTTTAGCTCATGAAGGAACTGGCCCTTTACTCAATTCCTTGATTCATACATGTTTTTCTCATTATTCACAAATTACTAACCAAATTTGATACTTATTTTTACTGCAGTTCTTCGTCGGTGGCAACTGGAAGTGTGTACGTATCTTTTCTTTTCTCTTTAACTCCAGTATTCTCTACATTATTAGCACTGGAATTTTGCATTAGCCCTTTTCTGCTGTGGTGCAATGATTGAGTTAAGAACATAACTAAGCTGTGTTTAAAAATTGAGCTTTAGCTGTCTCATTGAGGAGGAGTCCAACTATTTTTACGACTAAGGATTTATTGTTGTTGAGTCTTTTTTAGAAAAATAAATCAATTAGAGGTTGGCAGTAGGCTGACTTTGGTGCTGGGCAGGCACCATAGTTGGGGTGTGTGAAGTTAGTATGAATTGCAACTTGCCTTAAAATAAATCCCACAAGTTTCTTTGTTTCTTAAAGTTTGTTGGGTTCCTATATAAGTGCGTTTGAAGTGGACGGTCCTGAAAAGGACGAGAAGTGAACTGCAGATATGACATACTGGTTTCACTAAAGCGGATCTAAGGGTAGGTCTTTGCTTTTTTTGGATTTTATAAATAACATCTCTGGCACCTCATTAATAATCAACTACTCCAAAGTTCTGTTCTTGCACCAGAAGTGGTTAGGAGCGAGGCCCAAAAGAGATTTGAAGTACATTTGTCAAATTTGGATGCATATCGCCTATTGCTAGTCCATTTCCAAGATGCTTATCACGATACACTTCTTTTATTGTACATGTATCAAAAAATTAATTATAGTTTTAGATAACATATGTGTTCACTTTTCAATTAATATCGGTACAAGACTCTTGTATGTTGATAATGAAAACCAATTATCTATATATTTCTTGAAGATGATTTCTATCGGTATATATTTAATAAAAGTATGAGAAGATTACTAACCATGCATTACTAAGATAGGCATTTATAGAACATTCTTCTTGTTTCACGTGGCTTTCTGGCATTGCTATTGGATTAGAGATTCTCATTTTTCCTCAAGATCGACAAAAAGAAAATTCTATGTCACCATTGATGGCCAAACATTCACTTTGGGCATGAATTGCACGATTTACGAAAATATGTGATATGTTAACCCTATCGTAATCTATAAATTTCTTCTCATGATTTGGTTGTTCGGCTCTTAGAGAACACCTATGTCCTTGCAGAATAAGTACTAAACGAGTAAGATTGCGC
This sequence comes from Campanula takesimana, assembly GCA_026119855.1. Classification (NCBI taxonomy): domain Eukaryota; kingdom Viridiplantae; phylum Streptophyta; class Magnoliopsida; order Asterales; family Campanulaceae; genus Campanula; species Campanula takesimana. Next base: position 545,219 of record JAOWBW010000720.1, read on the forward strand.
ATGCGTGTTCATTGGTTGTTATTCATCCATATGATATCGTTTTTGACATACTTCATACATGTCATCTTGTACTGATTTTGGCTTGCAACTTATGTATCACCGTTTTTCTGAATGGTTTGAACTTTGTATATGAAACTGAGCTTGTGAATTTCTTCACCTCATTTCTCCTTCTTGTACTGCCTACCCAATTATAGGCATAAAAGTCTTTTTTTTTTTTTTTTTTTGTTTGTATTCTTCTTGTATTCTGCTTCTGTCTGGGTTATTGAAAAGGTTTGCTAGTGTTGTATTTCTAGTTGTAATTCCTATATTAAACTGTATTGCTCACCTTTTTTAGAATGGGACAAAAGACTCAATCACTCAACTGGTGGCAGACTTGAACAGCGCAAAATTGGAGCCTGATGTAGGTCAGTTAGTCTTCTACTTGACATTGATTAATATTGAGATTTCACAAGCCCAGGTTTCATTTACTCTAGCCTTGCATGCATTGGCGAAGCCAGGATTCAAGAGAAAGGGGGTCGAAAATTGTGCTTTTTTTTTTCCATGTAGTACTAGTACTATCGACAGAATTCCATTAATGTAAATTTTACTACAAGTTCGCCTAAAAACAAGAATGACACGAGAGAAATGATGAGTATTGTTTGGTGTGGACAATTTAGGAAGATCATGGTTTTAACGTTCAATTTTAGAAATAGGACTAACTTTGTGGGTCAAACAAACATTGAAAGAGAGCCTATCATTTTGGGACAGAGTGAGTATCTAGTACTCAATATTTGGTATCAACGCAAAATAACTTCATTATAAAAAAAAATCAAACATAAGGGGGTCAAATAAAAATTATAGTGCAAATTTTATTATGCAGAAGGGGGTCAGACTCTACCATAATTACAATTTTATCCTATATCAAAATTTATTTTTGCAAATATAGCACTAGCAAAAAAAAAAAAAAAAAAAAAACCCTTAAAAAACATGGGGGTCAGCCGACCCCTTCTCTTTGCCGTAGCTTCCCCTCTGCTTGCATGTGTCTTGGTTACTTTTTTCACCAGCACAGGTGATAAGATCTCATCTAACTTTGTCGAGGTTCTTCTCGTTTATATTTAAACTATAAACTTATTGTGACTCTTCTCGTATATAGCCAAAATCTAAGTTTATTCTGGCATCTCTTGTAAAACTACTTGCATATTCTAGTGGGTACATGGGATAAGAAACCAAGACCATACTTTCATATTCTAGCAGGGACATGGGATCTAAGTTTGTAGTGACTTCTGTTTTGAAATTAAGATCTAGTGTACAAAGTTGCTTCTTAACCAACTTTTCCTATGGAGTATCTCCTATTGATAATGGACATAGAGCTCTGTTCAAAGCTGGCAAGGAATTAGCTCTTTTTTGCCTCCCTTGTGCTTATTGTCCTAACTAGAGGAACAATGAAGCAACTCACTTTTTCTTTCCAATATCTCCTTTTGATAATGAATACAAGATTCTCACAAAACTGGAATTTAATAGGGAAAGAAAAAACAGAAATGAAGGTTGTCATTGATGGACTAAATTCCCAAAAACAAACTAGGTGATCCCAATGAACAAAAAGATAGAGAAGAACATAGAGAGAGAGAAAGTGAATCTAGAAAACCCTCTTTCCGCGAAATACAACAGTCTGCAGCGGTCTTAATTCTAGGTGCAGAAATTTTATAAGCTCTTCTGTTTCTCCAATCCAAAATGAAAAAGCCAAAAGAAGAAGTTTTGATGTATACCTTAGCCCTGTAACCTCTAAGCTCTTGACTGGGCAACACGTCTTCAATGAGCTTAAGAAAATGTTAACCAAATCCTAAGACATAAGCTTCATTTCATTGAAATTAAAATGAATGTAACAATCAGAGGCACTTTCTTTGTTTCCACAAGACAGAGAGCATCAGCCAACACGTTCTCTTTGTGTCGTCTGAATCAACATCTTACAAACAACCATGTGTTATGAATAGTGATCAAAATGAAATTGCTGATAGAATATCAATATGCTGAGAGAACATAAGTGATCACATCTTCTGTGTATCGTAATGGCATGAGAAGAGAACACTGAACGTGGTTTAGTTGCATATCTCACATGACAGTTCATCTGTTAAAAAATTTGGTAGTAGCTATACTGTAAGCCATAATCCCCAGAGAACTCAAACTACGTATATCATGTATATACTCCCTCCGTCCCATACTTATTGCTACCAAAAGGGAGTGCACGGGAATTAAGAAAATATGTTGGAAAAGTAAGTATTGTGAGTGGGTAGGAGAGAAAACAAAATTAGTGGATAGTTGTTGTGAGTGGGTAGGAGAGAGAAAAGTGAACATTTTGGTAAGTAACAATAAGTATGGGACGCCCAAAATGGAAATAAGTAGTTAAGTATGGGACGGAGGGAGTAATGCTCTGTGTCTTTCCTTGTCAGTGGACTGGTTACTAGAGACTAGAGTCTTAAGTGGTTTTTTCGATGCCAGAACCTTGGGGAGAGGGAAGAGAAAGAGCGAAGGCTACTTTAATGACCCTTGCGCGCGTGCTGGCTTAGAGCTGTGGGCGACCATATCCTTCTGCTGTAGACAAAGCATAACTTGGGTTTATTAGTCTGCCATTTTTCCAAGTCACAACCTATTTAATAGGCAACTCTAAGCATATGAGCTCTCAAATGGAACATAGATTGAGTAATTTTCCCCCCCCCCCCCCCCCCCCCCCCCCCCACAACATCCATGTCACAAAATTAAAAGATTTATATCTTCCATAATTTTATGGCTCATGAAATTATGTACCTTGGAAGTGTCATCACGCAATGCGCATGATATATTAATGTGTAGGGAACCAGTTATTTGTTTATCTTATCATCACATTATTTTGTGTATAAGCAATTTACTCCATTAGCCGTTCGAATCTTCTTATAATCCTTTCTGATTGTTGAATCTAAGAATATCTGATTCTCATTCATTTTCTTCAAAATACAGACGTTGTCGTAGGGCCTCCGTTTGTTTATATTGATCAAGTAAAGAGCTCCTTAACTGATCGGATTGAGATAGCTGCTCAGAATTCTTGGATTGGGAAAGGCGGAGCTTTTACTGGAGAAATCAGGTCAGTATTATTCTTGTTGAGCTCGGCATGTTACTATCCTTAAATTCACTGCATCACTGCAAAAGAAGCAGTTACTGTTTATAACATTACATACTTCAATTGAGATAAGTACCTTTTGTACGTATGTACTTATCCTATGTCGGTTTGAGAAAGATTTTATAGTTCTTGTCTAAAAAGGGTTTCGTTCTAAGGCAATTATTTGGCATGAACAAATTATGTCTTTCTCTTTGTAGTGCCGAACAACTAAAAGATATTGGATGTAAGTGGGTAATTCTTGGGCATTCTGAGAGGAGACATGTAATTGGAGAAGATGATCAGGTAAGCAAGTAGGGAAAACTTCCGGCTTAGAAATTCTAAATTCAAAATCACTTCTCAAGAGAAAGTTCCAAATATTATTTTTGTAGTTGGCAAATAATCCTTCTTGAGAATTTTAGATGCATATTCAAAATTTGAATTACTTTTGAATTCAGTTCATTGGAAAGAAGGCTGCATATGCCTTGGGGCAGAATCTTGGAGTAATTGCCTGCATTGGGGAGCTCTTACAAGAAAGAGAAGAAGGCAAAACATTTGATGTTTGTTACCGGCAATTGAAGGCTTATGCAGGTGATCTTCCTTAATCCATTCAAGCCTGTTAAATGTGTGTCTTCATATGTATTTAACTTTTGGCTCAACTACACTTGGTCTCTGTTACATGGACTCGGGTACAACAACAACTGAAATGGCTTCCAACTAAGAGTAAGTATAGGTGTCTACGCCCACATGACATATGCCAATGCCATGTAGAGAAGAAAACCTCGGTGAACATCGATAGTCCATATGACACAGAACTTTAAGTCTGTTTACTGTCATTACCCACTCTGACCTTCAAGTTTGTCTTCTAGCTCACTTATTTTTTCTGGGAAGTTGAGTTCGGCACATTTTGTTCTTGGAAGTTGCAGTTTTTGGCACGGTTGATTGAATGGGTAATGTTGTTACATGATGCAAATTCAGCATACTGTTCTCCATGACCGTATAAAATTTTGTTAGCAATCCAATATGTCCTTGTTCATGCTCTAATTTTGCCTACAATTTGGAATTTATGATTGAACGTGCCCAAAAATAAGCACAAATGAACTCATAAAACATTGTGGTGGCATATTGCAATTTCCTTATCATATAATTCATGTTCATGATTGTGTGCAGATGCTGTGCCTAGCTGGGATAATATCGTAATTGCGTATGAGCCTGTATGGGCTATTGGAACTGGTAAAGTGGCGTCACCTGAGCAGGCGCAGGAAGTTCATGTAGCAGTTCGTGATTGGCTTAGTAAAAATGTTTCACCGGAAGTTGCTTCTAAGACCCGTATTATCTATGGTGGTAATGCATTTCTAACTTCAACCATTCATCTACACCCATTGTTCTTTTCTTTTTTTCAGTTCTCTCCCTTCACCAAAAATTTCCGGGGATGATCTCATTTTGCCACAGTCCCCATTATAAAATTTAGAGATGGGTAGTTAGTTGTTGTTGGTCATGTTCAGTAATCAGAAGCCAAATTCCCTTTTGCAGGGTCTGTAAATGGGGGAAACTCTGCTGAGCTGGCAAAGAAAGAAGATATCGACGGATTTCTTGTTGGCGGTGCTTCCTTGAAGGTAATATCACGCCACCCTTTATTGTCAGTTCTAGTACCTCTCCAATGAAAATGTTGAAAGTACTTCCTCCGTCCCAAATAAATCTTGCACTTTCGTTTTTGACCCCTCCCAAAATAAATGCAGCATTTCTAAAAGGAAATAGTCTTAGTGCCGATTTACCATGATACAAGCAATGTACAAGCAAGTAGAACACATTTGTTAAAAACGTTTGACAAGTCAAATGCGACGTATTGGAATTCAAGATTCGTCTTTTTGATTTTCTGTGTTGCAGGGACCCGAGTTTGCCACCATTATAATTCTGTTACCGCCAAGAAGGTAGCTGCCTAATCATTTTAAGGTGGTTTGATCATCGGGGCTGAGAAGTAACTTTAGAGAATGAGCTTTAGGTGAAATCCTCACGCTTTTGGCACAAGCCAGTTAAATTTGGTGGGTTTAGATAATTTATTTTTGTTCACCTTCATAATATGAAAGCAGTTTACTGTCTAATCTGCCATATTTTTTTTCTGTAGAGAAAATCCTTAAAAACCCTTCTCAAGGACCCCTTGCTATTATGAATCCTTGCACAAAGCTTATTCTATCTCTAGATTCTGTAGAGAAAACTTAAAATACAATGAAGAAGTTTGGCCAACTATTAATAATTTTAAAAACAAAATAAAAATCCTACTCTTTAGGAAAAAAGTTTGGGCAATGCTAAGCTTACAAAAGAAGTTTACAAAATGAAAGATACAAGATGTGGTGACGATATTTCATTGACTATATCGGTAGTGGACCCGGCACACTCCAATTAAAAACACCAACACAATAATGACACCTCATTTTGTAAGCCACATTTTGTAACTTTATTATTTCCCAAAAAGTTTTGCTAAATGCACGGCTAGAGGTATTTAGACGCCAGAAAATGTTAGGGAAAACGCGTTTTACACGCGTCTTAGTGTAAAATGTGTTTTCTATATGCAGAGTGTCATTTTTGTAAATATAAACAGAACGTTATTAAAAGACGCGGTGACATTTTTGCAAATAACTGGAACTTACGAAAACTCACCAGACATTTTTTTACACTGTAAGAGGCATTTTGCAATACTACAGGAGACACTTTTTAATACTAGGGCATACACTTGTTTTAGAATTAGAATCAGACACTTTTTCACATTGTATGAGACATTTTTCAATATTACATGAGACACTTTTTAACACTAGGGCAAACACTTGTTTTGAAAATTTTGAAAACCCATCAAACACTTGTTAGCAATGGAAGATGCATTTTTCAATAATCCAAGAGGCACTTTGTAATAGCAAGACAAATAGTCTTAAAACTACCACTAAAAATTCCTATTTGAATGTATAAAAGTGCTTGCTTGAATACTTATAAGTGTAATATTACAACAGACACTTTGTAATATTAGAGAAGACACATGATAATATTAGAAAAAACATTTGGGAAAAACACGTTTTTTCACAAAACCGACTCATTTAGACGCACAATTTTTTGGATTAAAAAAATTCGGTTTTAGTCACCGTACTAACACTTATTACCATTCACATGAACTCTTATTACCATTCACATGAACACTTATTAACAACGAAATATACTTCTTAACACTTTTCAAGTCTAACAACTCATGGGTTTAATTAGTTTGGTTTGGTCTGGTATGAGTCAATTTTGAGATTGAACTATTAGTCATTAGTTTGAAAATTTTCATACCGAAATGAGCCACAAAAACGTTCAAATTAATCCGAAGTAATGAGATTTTTTTCCGTTTTGGTCCCGTCCCACCATAAATTGAAACTACCAAAAATGGTCACACTCTATACTCCCCCGTCCCAGCACAAGTGAGACTTCTTTCTCTTTTGGGACGTCCCACTAAAAGTGAGACTGCCCAAAATAGAAATGTTTCAAACCCACTCATTCTCTCTTTTCATTTTCCACCACTCAATTTATCAACAACACTACTATTTATTACACTCATTCTTTCTCTTCATTTTCCACCACTCAATTTATCCAACTAACATTACTATTTACTCCACTCATTATCTCTCTTCATTTTCTACCACACATTTACTAGTTTTCTTAATTAGTGTGCAACCTGCTCTAGTCCTACTTGTGCTGGGACGGAGGGAGTAGGGAGTTATTTTTTATTTTTTTTTGAAATGAGACTCGCTTGTTATACTCACAACAACAATCCACATACTATTCCCACCACTCATTCTCACTCTTAATTTACTTTTCATACTCGCAACCGCCCCTCCATTACTTTAACTTTCTGCATAAAATAATAGTAATTCTTAAACTCTGTGCATACATCTCTAGTTCTATTTGCACTGAAAAGAAAAGAATAAGTATCAATATAAATGCTTATAATATTTTATGTTATTTTATTTTGGGAAAACTCCATTTTGGTCCATTGTACTTTAGGGCGTGTTTCACTTTTACCATCGAACTTTAATTTTTTCATTTTTACCATCGTACTACAAACAATGGTGTCATTTTATAACAAATTTGGGTGTAAAATGACACCATTGTTTGTAGTACAATGGTAAAATTGAAACAAATTTGGGTATAAAATATCGAATTTGGTATAAAATGACACCATTGTTTGTAGTATGATGGTAAAAATGAAAAAAATAAAGTTTGATGGTAAAAGTGAACACGACCCAAAGTACGATGGACAAAAACGGATTTCTCCCTTTTATTTTTAATCAAAAAAATTCTTTGCACTTATATTAAAAAAAAACAATTTCCCCTAACACAAAAACAAGACAGTGCAAATTGGTTAAGACGAAAACTTGTACGAGACGTTGTCACGAGAGTAAATAGTTATTTTTAACTTTACGACAACATTTTTTTTTTTTTTTATACAATCAAAACCCTACTTATAAATGAAAGTCGCTCAAAATCAGTGTTCTAAAAGACGGGCGCCTAGGCCGCCTAGGCGCTAGTCGGGGGTGGTCCGCCGCGACTTTTGTCAAATCGGCCAAATTAGGCGCTAGGCGGGCTAAGCGGATCTAGGCGGAGCTAGGCGGATCTAGGCGGGCTTGGTGGCTAGGCGGATTTAGTCGGGCCTAGGCGGGCCTAGGCGAGTTTAGGCGTGCTTGGCGGCTAGGCGGATTAGGCGGTCTAGGCGGGATAGGCGGGCCTAGGCGAGTTTAGGCGGGCTTGGCGGCTAGGCGGATTAGGCGGTCTAGGCGGAATTAGGCCGGCCTAGGCGGGCTTAGGCGGGTTTAGGCTGATTCAGTGAAAAAAAGATTTGTTAATATTTTATCAATATACTACTCCGATCTGGCCATAAATATAAGCAAAAAAAAACCTAGCTTTACATATTTTAAAAAGTTAGTAAAAAATTGTTCCAAAAATAAAATTAGTTAATGTAGTCGATTATCTTGATTTTATAACAAAAATATATTAATATTACTAAGATTTTTGCACATTAAAATTACTATGGTTTGAATAACTACATATATATTTATAAAAAAATATTAAAAATGTGCTAATTTCTCGGCCCCGCCTAGGCGCTAGACGTTGCTCCGCCGCCTAGCGGCTTTTAGAGCACCGCTCAAAATCAAACGGTCGTGGCGACGACGCTCCTAAAAAAGCGTAAAAAAGGAGGATGCCATGTCAAGTCTAGTGTGGTAGAATAAGATTACCATAAAATATATCGCCTCAGACCATGTCCAATAGTTTCAACCCCCAAAAACATTCAACTACCTTAATATTACGACACCTCATCTTCTCTCTCCATCCACTTAATCATTCAACTACACTCTCAACTACCCCTCCCACAATAAGCTAGTTTAGTTTAAAATTCAACTCCTCCGAACTCATCATTCTATACCCCACCACTTTTTATTTTATTTACAATATTTATTTTTATAATTAAAAATAAATATTGATATTAATAATTTATTATTAAAAAATAAATTATTAATGTTTTTATATATAAATTCGAGATTTTTTTTTTTTTTTTAATTCAAACTTAATTAAAAAATTTCGAAGCAATTAAATAAATACGAGAATATTTTAATTTTAATAAAAATAAGAACAATTACAATAAACTTAGCTCGTTCCACAAATGATGAAAAACAAAAAAAACATACGATACATAGACTCGACTCACAGTACGATAAAATTTAAAAATCACTGATTTCCGAACTTTGCCCATATGTGTTTGACTAGATCGTTCTGCAATTGTTTATGAGCCCTCTGATCACGCAAATCTGATCTAGTACGTACATGATTTTCAAACGCTGGTAATACCTCAGTTGAGAATGGTTGTTGTGTACTAGACCCACTTGCCCCGGGCTGATCCTGATAGTCAAGCCAATTTTGAGAATACGTACCACGTTCGTCCTCAACGATCATATTATGTAATATGATACATGCTCTCATGATCATAGCCAAGTCCTCTATCTGCCACATTCGAGCTGGTTCTCGAATGATTTTAAATCGAGCTTGGAGCACTCCAAATGCCCGTTCTATATCCTTCCGATAAGCCTCCTAGTATTTTGCAAATAACTTGTCTTCTTCACTTTGAGGAAGTTTAACGGATTTGACGAAGGTCGGATAAGAGGGGTAGATACCGTCAGCAAGATAATATGTCATATTATACTGACGTTCATTCACAAAGAAATTGACTCGTGGAGTATTTCCTGCTTCAAGATCATCGAAAACTGGTGATCGGTCCAGAACATTTATATCGTTTAATGTTCCCGGACATCCAAAAAAGCATGCCATATCCATAAATCATGACTGGCAACGGCTTCAAGAATAACCGTAGTGGTTCCCTTATCACCTCTAGTAAATTGACCTTCCCAACCAGTAGGACAATTTTTCCACTCCCAGTGCATGCAATCAATACTCCCGATCATCCCTGGGAACCCCCGCTTCTCACTGACCTCAAGAATTCTTTGCAGGTCAGCTTCGTTTGGGGCTCTCAAGTACTGACGCTCGTACAATTGAATGACCCCCTTGCAGAATCTCCGTAATTCCTCAAACGCTGTAGTTTTCCCTATTTTAATGTACTCATTAATAGAATCAGCGGACATACCATATGCTAACAATCGCATGGCTGGGGTACATTTTGCTAATGGAGATAGGCCTTCTCTGCCGGAACAATCGGATCCTTGTGTGAAGTACGTGTCATGGCTTGAAAGATCCTCGACGATGCGGAGGAATACATGTTTCTGCATCCGATATCGGCGCCGAAAATAATCTTTATACATAGCATTTTCGGAAAAGTAGTCATCAATCAGGCTCTTATTGTGCAAAGCGTGATCTCTTTTCAAATTTTTTCGAGTTTTTTTCGGAGGTTTATCATCAAAAAACTCGTTTATGATAAAACTCTCCTCAATTTCAAGTTGCCTTTTGTAGGCTTCGACATCAAAAGGAAGAAATTCATATGGATCCATTGATGTAGGAGGAATTCTCAAAAAGGAGAGAGTGTTTGATGTAGGAAGAAGGAAAGAAGAATGTGTTTGGTGTAGGAAGAATGAAAGAAGAGAGTGTTATTTATAAGAAAATGAGTGGCTGAGGTTGACAGATTTGAAGCTTCTATTGAATTGAGTTAGTTAAAGGATAACAAATGAGTGGTCGTGGTTGACGGATTTGAAGCTTCAATTCAATTGAGTTAATTGACGGACTCCAATAATAGAATTACATAGATTTAATTAAAAGTTAAAGTTACATACTGAGAATCTTGAAAGTAGTACATCAGTGCAGAAAATTGACATAAAGCTAAAAAACAAACATTAATTGCCAAACAGCTCTTCAGTCAACATTTCAAAAAGCTGTTGTTGATGATGATCGCGAGACTCCATTTGACTCAACTGCATCCACATTTTCCTATCTTTAGCCCGAGTCTTGTTAAGGGCAATATTGTTTGCCTTCTCTTGTTCTGAGACTAAGTTGTCCATTCGTTCCAGTTCTTTCTCTTTGAATTGTTTGAATTCTGACCACTTTTGTTCCTTTACCGGTGACAACCCCACTTTTTTCTTCCCCGCCTTTTTCTTAGCTGCCTCTCTTCCCATAGGACGAGGAATGGATCCAACCGAGCTTGAATCACCTACATCACCTTCTCGTGCTCTCTTAGATCCACTGCTATCAGATCCAGTATTTCCTCCAACCTGACTTGCATAGCGTGGTTGATCTCGGGTAGCTATCCACTCGTCCATCAAATTAAAAGTGCTATTGTTAGCACTTTTATATAATTCGTGAGATTTTTCAAAACATCATTCTCCGACCACCCGCTTTGTTGCATACGCTTAGCGTTATCGTATGCACCTACCCATTTGCCCAATTTGGCGTTTATATAATTGAAACGATTTTTGCATGAAACTACGTCACGGGGAGGGTTAAATTCACAATGTTCGTTACAATATTCAACAATCTTACCCCAAAACGATTCACTCTTCTGATTTTTTCCGACTACACTGTCGGTTCCAAACTTAATCCACCCACTGATTAGCACTATATTGTCCTTCGTGCTCCATTTGACAATTTTTCTCCGACTAGTGGTTGAACCTCCTGCATCTGGAGTTGGAGTAGCTTCATCAGCACCGCTATTGCTACCCATAACCATTTGTGTTGAATATTCGGGATATTCTGATTCTTGAGAGGGTAGTGGTGGTGGTGGAGGTCGTTGAAATTGCATACCATAATATGGATTCCAGGTGGGTACAGCTGAAGGCATGGCATTTGGTTGATAATAAAATTGTGGGACATTTTGAGGACGTGGTTGGTTAGAAAATTGATTTGGCGATTGAAAATCATTAGGATTGTAGTAATTTGGTGGAAAATTACTTGAATTCTGAGTGTTGAAATAAGGATTATTCGGATTATTGGGATCCATTTCACTAAAAAGATGATGAATATTTTTAAAAATAAGGGGTTAAAGAAGGATAATTAAGATTTTTTTGAGAGAAAAGAGAGGTTTTTTTTTTTAGTGTACAAATAAAATGAAAGTTATATCAATTTATAGAGAAAAAAAAATCCAGAATTTTCGCGAAAAAAAATAAAATAAAAATTTTTGCTGTAAAATAATTGAGCTCGAAAATTTGGGTTGAAAATCATATCTAAAAATCCGGAGGACCAATCGTAGGCTGACACTTGGCAAAAGGAGAAAAAACAAAAAAAAAAAACTGGCGGACGCCGCCCTCACGCGCCTCTGTCGGCGGTGAGGCGCACGCGCCATGTCGGCACCAACCAGAAGGCGACGCGTGTCCAGGCGGGCCCCAACAAAAATTTCTCAACCCGGTTGAGAAGATTCAACCCTTCCCCCTTCAACCCCCTTCTCAACTACCTTATTGCCCCTTCTCAACTAGTTTAATCCCTCTCAACTCCCTCCTCAACTACCTTATTGGACATGGCTGTTTAGCCAACACTTGGCTTCTCCTCCACTCTGCTGCTACTTTTTGTTGATATCCAAGAGGAGAGAGAGAGAGAGAGAGAGCGCAACAGCAGCAGAAGGCAGCATTTCCGAGCAAAGCTTATTGTTGTTGTTGAAGAAAAATGGCGGTAGTTTCCACATCGATCGTATCTCACCTCTCCGGCAGCCCTAAATCATCAACTACATTTGAAGAAAAATGGCGGTAGTTTCCACATCGATCGTATCTCACCTCTCCGGCAGCCCTAAATCATCAACTACATCACCGTCACCTCTCTTCTCCGCCGGAGCCGTCCGCCGTGTTTCCCTCTCCACCACTCAATCCTTGTTTCAAAACGTCGATTCTCACATCCGCCTCTCTTCTACATCCTCCAATCGTTGTAGCTCAATCGTTGCTATGGCCGGCACCGGAATGGTACTGTTTCCAGTTACATCTGCATACTGTTGATGATTTTGATTCCTTTTGTGTTCGATCGGCTCTTCTCTGTTATTATTTTCATTTTTTTTTAATTTTTTTATTGAACTGCATTGTAGTAGTTACTTGATGTGGAGATTGATGAAACAGCTCTTAAATTAGTTTCAGTTGCTTGATGTGTATGAAATTGATATGCATTTGCTCGTGTAGTGAACGAGCTATGGATATTGATGCATTTCAGTTCAATTACTTTCTGTTGGTTTAGTTTGAAAATTATTTGGAGTTCATTGTTTTATTTAATCATTCAGCTGCTTTGTAGGAATAGATATGGAAATTAATTGAGGAGCTTTGGAAAATGTAGGTAGATGGACCTCTTGTCAATCATTTTTGTAAGCTGTCTCTCTACAAAGAAATTCTTCCTTACGAACATTAAATATATTGAAGAGCTTTGAAATTAGGTTCTGTACTAAATTTGTGTGATTGATGAATTTTGGATGTGAAAGTACTTTCTGGAAATAAATTAGGAACCTTGCATTACTAGCTACTCCCTCCGGTCCAAAATAACTGTCTTTTTTTGCTTTTGCACAATTTTTAAGGAAATCAATTAATATCATGATTTAGTGATAAAAGTGTCAACTTTACCCCTATTAAATATGCATAATTACTACACTAATGTCTCACAACTAAGACAATTAATAAACAAAAACAAGTTTCGAAGCAAGGGTAAGAAGGACATTTAGCTCAAAAGTGACAGTTATTTTGGACCAAAATTTTGGCTCAAAAGTGACAGTTATTTTGGACCGGAGGGAGTACAATCTTTGGCATACATTGCTTTTTGAATAAACAGCCTGAAATTTTAGGAAGAGGCATGAACGGGCACACATTCAGTTATCATATCTGTGGTTATGTGTTTTCCACATCAATCACTTTAAGAATTCTCAATTTATGTATTTGAATGGTTACTTAAGAACTCTTCGTTTTATATAATAAGCAAATTTATCACACAACATGAACCAAGCACCGAAGGTTAAGTGGGAACCTCTGACATTAGCAATCTAACTTTGAGGTTAAAAAATATAGTGCCAGTAACTTAGTCATCTTATGATAACTTGTTGAAACATGTATAAGCTAAAGTTTGTATCTTTTCTTTGATATACCGCAACATTTGTTTAGCTCATGAAGGAACTGGCCCTTTACTCAATTCCTTGATTCATACATGTTTTTCTCATTATTCACAAATTACTAACCAAATTTGATACTTATTTTTATTGCAGTTCTTCGTCGGTGGCAACTGGAAGTGTGTACGTATCTTTTCTTCTCTCTTTAACTCTAGTATTCTCTACATTACTAGCACTGGAATTTTGCATTAGTCCGTTTCTGCTGTGGGGCAATGATTGAGTTAAGTACATAACTAAGATGTGTTAAAAAAATGAGCTTTAGCTATCTCATTGAGGAGTCCAACTCTTTTTATGACTAAGGATTTATTGTTGTTGTTGTTGTTGTTGTTGAGTCTTTTTAGAAAAATAAATCAATTAGAGGTTAGCAGTAGCCTGATTTTGGTGCTGGGCAGGCACCATAGTTAGGGACCAAATGTGTATGAAGTTAGTATGAATTGCAACTTGCGGCTCAAGATTATCCCACAAGCTTCTTGGTTTCTTAAAGTTTGTTGGGTTCCTATATAAAAGGACGAAGTGAACTGCAGATATGACATACTGGTTTGGGGCTCACTAGAGCGGATCTAAGGGTAGGTCATAGCTTTTTTTTGGATTTTATAAGTAACATCTCTGGCACCTCATTAATAATTAACTACTCCAAAGTTCTTTTCTTGCACCGGAAGTGGTTAGGAGCGAGGCCCGAAAGAGATTTGAAGTACATTTGTCAAATTTGGATGCATATCGCCTATTGCTAGTCCATTTCCAAGATGCCTATCACGATACACTTCTTTTATCGTACATGTAAGTTTTAGATAACAAATGTGTTCACTTTTCAATCAATGTCGGTACAAGACTCTTGTAAATTGACAATGAAAACCAATTATCTAAATATTTCTTGAAGATGATTTCTATCGGTATATATTAAATAAAAGTATGAGTAGATTACCAACCATGCATTACTAAGATAGGCGTTTATATAACATTCTTTTTGTTTCACGTGGCTTTCTGGCATTCCTTTAGGATTAGAGATTCTCATTTTTCCTCGAGAGCGACAAAAAGAAAATTCTATGTCACCATTGATGGCCAAACACTCACTTTGGGCATGAATTGCACGATTTACGAAAATATGTGATATGGTAACCCTATCATATATGCTAGCAATAATCTGTAAATAAGATTTGGTTGTTATGCTCTTAGAGAACACCTATGTCCTTGCAGAATAAGTACTAAACGAGTAAGATTGCGCATGCCTGTTTATTGGTTGTTATTCATCCCTATGATACCGTTTTTGACATACTTCATACATGTCATCTTGTACTGATTTTGGCTTGCAACTTATGTATCACCTTTTTTCTGAATGGTTTGAACTTTTTATATGAAACTGAGGTTGTGATTTCTTCACCTCATTTCTCCTTCTTGTACTGCCTACCCAATTATAGGCATAAAACTCTCTTTTTTTGTATTCTTCTTGTACCCTTCTTCTGTTCTGTCTGGGTTATTGACAAAGCTTGCTAGTGTTGTACTTCTAGTTGTAGTTCCTATATTAAACTGTATTACTCACCTTTTTTAGAATGGGACAAAAGACTCAATCACTCAACTAGTGGCAGACTTGAACAGCGCAAAATTGGAGCCTGATGTAGGTCAGTTATTCTTCTACTTGACATTGATTATATTGAGAGTTCACAAGCCCAGGTTTCATTTACTCTAGCCTTGCATGCATTGGTGAAGCCAGGATTCAGGAGGAAGGGGGTCGAAAATTGTGCTTGTTTTTTTCCATGGTTTTTAACGTTTAATTTTAGAAATAGGACTAGCAAAAAAAAACTCTGTGGGTCAAACAAACATTGAAAGAGAGACTATCATTTTGGGACAGAGTGAGTATCTAGTACTCAATATTTGGTATCGATGCAAAATAACTTCATTCTCCAAAAAAAAATTCAATAAGAAGGCGGTCAAATAAAAAATATAGTGCAAATTTTGTTATGCAGAAAGGGGATCAGAGTCAGACTCTACCATAAGTACAATATTATCCTATATCAAAATATATTTTTGCAAATATAGCACTAGCAAAATAAATTTCCTTAAAAAACATAGGGGTCAGCCGATCCCCTTCTCTTTGCCGTAGCTTCCCCTCTGCTTGCATGTGACTTAGTTACTTATTCCACCAGCACAGGTGATAAGATCTCATCTAACTTTGTTGAGGTTCTTCTCGTTTATATTTAAAATATAAACTTATTGTGACTCTTCTCGTATATAGTCAAAATCCAAGTTTATTGTGGCATCTATTGTAAGAACTACTTGCATATTCTAGTCGGTACATGGATAAGAGACCAATACCATACTTTCATATTCTAGCAGGGACATGTGATCTAAGTTTGTAGTGACTTCTGTTTTGAAATCAAGATCTAGTGTACAAAGTTGCTTCTTAACCAACTTTTCCTATGGAGTATCTCCTATTGATAATGGACATAGAGCTCTGTTCAAAGCTGGCAAGGAATTAGCTCTCCTTTTGCCTCCCTTGTGCTTATTGTCCTAACTAGAGGAACAATGAAGCAACTCACTTTTTTTTCCAAGGGAAAATATAGAAATATACCCCTGTACTTAGCTTAAGGATGCAGATATGCCCTTATACAAGTTAATTGCCATATTAACCCCCGTACTCAAGAATAATGTGTGGAAATTAGGCCACCGTCATCTTTCCGTCCAAAACTTAACGGAAACGCTGACTGGGCATCCTAGTTGGCAACTAAAATTGATTGTGTGGAAAAAAAAACTGCACAAGTGAAATTGTTGAGTATGATGGGGCTCAAAACTACGTCGTTTTAATACATAAAGTCAATGTTCATTAAATAGTTAACATATATGTTAAATAATTGATGAAATATCATTTTCTTATCCCTTTCAGTTAGCAAATTTGTTAAGAAAACTCGAATCTTCCCAATCATCCTCATTCACATCATCCACCATCACCAACACCACCGGCACCCACCATCACCAACACCGCCATCACCACCAAAAATCTCAAATCTTCTTGATCAACCTCATCCTTAGCGTCCCCAATACCAACACCACCGTCACCCACCACCATCCACTATCACCATCAAAATCAACACCACCATCACCACCAAAATCACCACCACCACCACCACCACCACCAATAATTACAACACAATATTGAAAAAAATTGACAGGTTAGGATATATCACAAGCCAACAAAGATTTGAAAATCTCAAATTTCAGAATCCCTATAACTTAAATCATTTACAGGAATTTAAATTAAAATTATCATTCAAGCTCCAATAAAAAACCAAATCAAATCTCAAAAACAAAATCTCAGATCTGGAAAATGCTGATTCAACATTCGAGGTTAGAGATGGAGAAAGAGGGATGTGGAGGGAGAGAAAACTAAGAGCTGGTGGGCGTCGGAGGAGAGATTGACGCGAACAAAAATTAGAGATGCGGTGCAAGGGAAGAACAAAAGGAAGGGGAAATGGGGTTCGCCGGATTATAAAGAGCTTGACCGGCATCTATGGAGTTCACCGGGATTGCAGGTTTGACCGGGTAAATGGGGAAAAACACAAGGAAGGGGAGATCGGAAAAGAGGGGAGGAGGTACCGGGGAAGATGATTGTAGGGATTTTGACCGGTGGTTATAGTGATGGTGGTCAGAGACGAAAGGGAGGGGGACGGCGGATGGGAATGCAGGTTGGGGAGGAGGGAAGTAAAATATTCCATGTTTTTTTACATTGTTTTGGAAGTGGCGGCTGATGATAAAGAGTTTTAGGGTTTGAAATTTTCATTCTTACCCCTTCATTTTAACAAACTTTATCTTATACCCAAAATTTTCCACATCAGCAATTTTTTTGCACGTGTAATTGTAAAAAATCCAAATAAGCTGACGAGTCAGCGTTTCCGTTTAGTTTTGGACGGAAAGATGACGGTGGCCTAATTTCCACACATTATTCTTGAGTACGGGGGTTAATATGGCAATTAACTTGTATAAGGGCATATCTGCATCCTTAAGCTAAGTACAGGGGCATATTTCTATATTTTCCCTTCTTTCCAATATCTCCTATTAATAATGAATACAAGATTCTCAAAAGTGGAATTTAATAGGGAAAGAAAAAACAGAAATGAGGGTTGTCATTGATGGACTAAATTCCCAAAAAACAAACTAGGTGATTCCAATGAACAAAAAGATAGAGAAGAACATAGAGGAAGAGGGAGAGATGAGAAAGTGAATATAGAAAACCCTCTTTCCACGAAATACAACAGTCCGCAGCGGTCTTAATTCTAGGTACAGAAATTTTATAAGCTCTTCTGTTTCTCCAATCCAAAAATGAAAAAGCCAAAAGAAGAAGTTTCGATGTATGCCTTAACCCTGTAACCTCTAAGCTCTTGACTGGGAAACACGTCTTCATTGAGCTTAAAAAAAAGGTTAACCAAACCCTAAGACATAAGCTTCATTTCTTTGAAATTAAAATGAAGGTAACAATCAGAGGCACTTTCTTTGTTTCCACAAGACAGAGAGCATCAGCCAACACGTTCTCTTTGCGTCGTCTGAATCAACATCTTACAAACAACCATGTGTTATGAATAGTGATCAAAATGAAATTGCTGATAGAATATCATTATGCTGAGAGAACATAAGTGATCACATCTTCTGTGTATCGTCATGGCATGAGAAGAGAACATTGAACGTGGTTTAGTTGCATATCTCACATGACAGTTCATCTATTAAAAATATTTGGTAGTAGCTATACTGTAAGCCATAATCCCCAGAGAACTCAAACTATATTTCATGTATATACTCCCTCCGTCCCATACTTATTGCTACCAAAAGGGAGTGCACGGGGATTAAGAAAATATGTTGGAAAAGTAAGTATTGTGAGTGGGCAGGAGAGAGAAAATAAGTTAGTGGATAGTTGTTGTGAGTGGGTAGGAGAGAGAAAAGTGAACATATTGGGTAAGTAGCAATAAGTATGGGACGCCCAAAATGGAAATAAGTAGCGATAAGTATGGGACGGAGGGAGTAATGCTCTGTCTTTCCTTGTCAGTGGACTGGTTACTAGAGACTAGAGTCTTAAGTGGTTTTTTGGATGCCAGAACCTTGGGGAGAGGGAAGAGAAAGAGCGATGGCTACTTTAATGCCCTTTGCGCGAGTGCTGGCTTAGAGCTGTGGACGACCATATCCATATCCTTCTGCTGTAGACAAAGCATAACTTGGGTTTAGTAGTATGCCATTTTTCCTAGTCACAGCCTATAATAGGCAAGTCTAAGCATATGAGCTCTCAAATGGAACATAGATTGAGTAATCCCCCTCCCCCCCAAACATCCATGTCACAAAATTAAAAGAATTATGTTTATCTTCCATAATTTTATGGCTCATGAAATTATGTACCTTGGAAGTGTCATCACGCAATGCGCATATATTAATGTGTAGGGAACCAGTTATTTGTTTATCTTATCATCACATTTATTTTGTGTATAAGCAATTTACTCCATTAGCCGTTCAAATCTTCTTATAATCCTTTCTGATTGTTGAATCTAAGAATATCTGATTCTCATTCATTTTCTTCAAAATACAGACGTTGTCGTAGGGCCTCCGTTTGTTTATATTGATCAAGTAAAGAGCTCCTTAACTGATCGGATTGAGATAGCTGCTCAGAATTCTTGGATTGGGAAAGGCGGAGCTTTTACTGGAGAAATCAGGTCAGTATTATTCTTATTGAGCTCGGGATGTTACTATCCTTAAATTCACTGCATCACTGCAAAAGGAGCAGGTACTGTTTATAACATTACGTACTTCAATTGAGATAAGATACCTTTTGTACGTATGTACTTATCCTATGTCGGTTTGAGAAAGATTCAATAGTTCTTGTCTAAAAAGTGTTTCGTTCTAAGGAAATTATTTGGCATGAACAAATTATGTCTTGCTCTTTGTAGTGCTGAACAACTGAAAGATATTGGATGCAAGTGGGTAATTCTTGGGCATTCTGAGAGGAGACATGTAATTGGAGAAGATGATCAGGTAAGCAAGTAGGGAAAACTTCCGGTTTAGGAATTTCTAAATTCAAAGTCACTTCTCAAGAGAAAGTTCGAATTACTACTGTTGTAGTTGGCAGATAATCCTTCTTGAGAATTTTAGATGAATATTCAAAATTCGAATTACTTTTGAATTCAGTTCATAGGAAAGAAGGCTGCATATGCCTTGGGGCAGAATCTTGGAGTAATTGCCTGCATTGGGGAGCTCTTACAAGAAAGAGAAGAAGGCAAAACATTTGATGTTTGTTACCGGCAATTGAAGGCTTATGCAGGTGAGCTTCCTTAATCCATTCAAGCCTTTTAAATGCGTGTCTTCATATGTATTTAACTTTTAGCTCAACTATACTTAGTCTATGTTACATGGACTCGGGTACAACAACTGAAATGGCTTCCAACTAAGAGCAAGTATAGGTGTCTACGCCCACATGACATATGCCAATGCCATGTAGACAAGAAAAACTCGGTGAAGATTGATAGTCCATCTGACACAGAACTTAAGTCTGTTTACTGTCATTACCCACTTTGACCTTCAAGTTTGTCTTCTAGCACACTCATTTTTTCTGGGCCAAAATACGTTTACCCCCCCAAAGTATACAGCGAATCCCACTTTGTACCCCAGAGCGAATTTCGTCTCACTTTGATACCCAATGTTAAAATAATCCCACTTTGCCCCCTGGATCCTAACGAATGTCCGAAATTTAACGAAATATGTCATGTGCGTGTCATGTGATAGGTGTTTAAATATTTTAACTCCAAAATTCAAGGGTTTAAGTGTCATTTAACAATCAATTTGTTTTGTTCCTTCATCATCGGGCAGCAACTAGACCACCACCAGAAAACTTCCGCCACTGCCACCATGCCGCCACTGCTCCACCACCACCACAACCAAACTATCACCACCGTTTACCATCGTAAACAAAATAAACATCAATTTCAGTGTCTCCGCTTGAATTGTCTCAATCTAGATAACACAGTAACAAAAATTGATCCATTTCAAATATTTACTCGAAATCGAAGACCAAACTTAAAAAAAAAAAAAAAAAAAAGCAAAACAAACTCAGATTAGAGTCTGGTTAAATTCATAAGAGTGGGGGTGGAAGACGGGAAGAGTGAAGAAAGAGGGATATGATGAAAAGGGGAAACGTAGATCCAAATCAATTTTTTTTTTTTTTAAAGGAGAGAGAGAGAGAAGCAAAAAACCCAGATTTGGGTTTCATTTAAATCGCGAATGGGTGGTAGTGACAGGATAGGGAAGAGAAAGAAAGAGAGAGAGAGATGGTGGTGATGGGAATAGGGAGAATGGATAAAGCTAGGTCGAAAGCTTCTTGCCACTGTTGATGGAGCTTTTGCCATTGTTGTAGGAGGTGGTGATAACGGGAGTTAATGAAATGGAAGAGCAAAATGTGCCGAACTCAACTTCCCAGAAAAAAGGCCGATCTCCCCTTCCTTGATGGCGAACAGAATGCTAAATTTGCACGTGCCAAAAACTGCAACGTATTCATATTGGCACGAGCTATGGATATTGATGCATTTCAGTTCAATTACTTTCTGTTGGTTTAGTTTGAAAATTATTTGGAGTTCATTGTTTTATTTAATCATTCAGCTGCTTTGTAGGAATAGATATGGAAATTAATTGAGGAGCTTTGGAAAATGTAGGTAGATGGACCTCTTGTCAATCATTTTTGTAAGCTGTCTCTCTACAAAGAAATTCTTCCTTACGAACATTAAATATATTGAAGAGCTTTGAAATTAGGTTCTGTACTAAATTTGTGTGATTGATGAATTTTGGATGTGAAAGTACTTTCTGGAAATAAATTAGGAACCTTGCATTACTAGCTACTCCCTCCGGTCCAAAATAACTGTCTTTTTTTGCTTTTGCACAATTTTTAAGGAAATCAATTAATATCATGATTTAGTGATAAAAGTGTCAACTTTACCCCTATTAAATATGCATAATTACTACACTAATGTCTCACAACTAAGACAATTAATAAACAAAAACAAGTTTCAAAGCAAGGGTAAGAAGGACATTTAGCTCAAAAGTGACAGTTATTTTGGACCAAAATTTTGGCTCAAAAGTGACAGTTATTTTGGACCGGAGGGAGTACAATCTTTGGCATACATTGCTTTTCGAATAAACAGCCTGAAATTTTAGGAAGAGGCATGAACGGGCATACATTTTTGTCATTATGTACTTGCCTAAGAAGATTTAAGTGCTGTAGAGTTTTATATGCTCATAAGTTGTAGCATGTTCAGGTTCATTCAGTTATCATATCTGTGGTTATGTGTTTTCCACATTAATCACTCAAAGAATTCTCAATTTATGTATTTGAATGGTTACTTAAGAACTCTTCGTTTTATATAATAAGCAAATTTATCACACAACATGAACCAAGCACCGAAGGTTAAGTGGGAACCTCTGACATTAGCAATCTAACTTTGAGGTTAAAAAATATAGTGACAGTAACTTAGTCATCTTACGATAACTTGTTGAAACATGTATAAGCTAAAGTTTGTATCTTTTCTTTGATATACCGCAACATTTGTTTAGCTCATGAAGGAACTGGCCCTTTACTCAATTCCTTGATTCATACATGTTTTCTCATTATTCACAAATTACTAACCAAATTTGATACTTATTTTTATTGCAGTTCTTCGTCGGTGGCAACTGGAAGTGTGTACGTATCTTTTCTTCTCTCTTTAACTCTAGTATTCTCTACATTACTAGCACTGGAATTTTGCATTAGTCCGTTTCTGCTGTGGGGCAATGATCGAGTTAAGTACATAACTAAGATGTGTTTAAAAATTGAGCTTTAGCTGTCTCATTGAGGAGTCCAACTCTTTTTACGACTAAGGATTTATTGTTGTTGTTGTTGTTGAGTCTTTTTAGAAAAATAAATCAATTAGAGGTTAGCAGTAGCCTGATTTTGGTGCTGGGCAGGCACCATAGTTAGGGACCAAATGTGTATGAAGTTAGTATGGATTGCAACTTGCGGCTCAAGATTATCCCACAAGCTTCTTTGTTTCTTAAAGTTTGTTGGGTTCCTATATAAAAGGACGAAGTGAACTGCAGATATGACATACTGGTTTGGCTCACTAGAGCGGATCTAAGGGTAGGTCATAGTTTTTTTTGGATTTTATAAGTAACATCTCTGGCACCTCATTAATAATTAACTACTCCAAAGTTCTTTTCTTGCATCGGAAGTGGTTAGGAGCGAGGCCCGAAAGAGATTTGAAGTACATTTGTCAAATTTGGATGCATATCGCCTATTGCTAGTCCATTTCCGAGATGCCTATCACGATACACTTCTTTTATCGTACATGTAAGTTTTAGTTAACAAATGTGTTCACTTTCAATCAATGTCGGTACAAGATTCTTGTAAATTGACAATGAAAACAAATTATCTATATATTTCTTGAAGATGATTTCTATCGGTATATATTAAATAAAAGTATGAGTAGATTACTAACCATGCATTACTAAGATGGGCGTTTATATAACATTCTTTTTGTTTCACGTGGCTTTCTGGCATTCCTTTAGGATTAGAGATTCTCATTTTTCCTCAAGAGCGACAAAAAGAAAATTCTGAGCGACAAAAAGAAAATTCTATGTCACCATTGATGGCCAAACACTCACTTTGGGCATGAATTGCACGATTTACGAAAATATGTGATGATAACCCTATCGTGCGTATATGCTAGCAATAATCTGTAAATAAGATTTGGTTGTTCTGCTTTAGAGAACACCTATGTCCTTGCAGAATAAGTAATAAACGAGTAAGATTGCGCATGCCTGTTTATTGGTTGTTATTCATCCATATGATACCGTTTTTGACATACTTCATACTCCCTCCGTCCCATCTTATACTTCAAAAAAAAGTGGGCACAAGAATTAAGATGAGAATCTTTATATTATATAATATAGATAGTGGGGTAGAGTGTTGTGAGTATAGAAAGTGGGTCGGAGAGAGAAAGTAGGGTAGAGAATAGTTAGTGGATAGTTGTTGTGTGTATGACATGTAGGTCCCACTAAATAAAAAAGTATAAAAAACTTTCCTTTTTTGGATTTTGAAGTTTAAAATGGGACACCCAAAAGGGAAATTTTTGAAGTTTATAATGGGACGGAGGGAGTACATGTCATCTTGTACTGATTTTGGCGTGCAACTTGTGTATCACCTTTTTTCTGAATGGTTTGAACTTTTTATATGAAACTGAGCTTGTGATTTCTTCACCTCATTTCTCCTTCTTGTACTGCCTACCCAATTATAGGCATAAAACTCTCTCTTTTTGTATTCTTCTTGTACTCTGCTTCTGTTCTATCTGGGTTATTGACAAGGCTTGCTAGTCTTGTACTTCTAGTTGTAGTTCCTATATTAAACTGTATTACTCACCTTTTTTAGAATGGGACAAAAGACTCAATCACTCAACTAGTGGCAGACTTGAACAGCGCAAAATTGGAGCCTGATGTAGGTCAGTTATTCTTCTACTTGACATTGATTAATATTGAGAGTTCACAAGCCCAGGTTTCATTTACTCTAGCCTTGCATGCATTGGTGAAGCCAGGATTCAGGAGGAAGGGGTTCGAAAATTGTGCTTGTGTTTCCCATGGTTTTTAACGTTTAATTTTAGAAATAGGACTAGCAAAAAAAAACTTTGTGGGTCAAACAAACATTGAAAGAGAGACTATCATTTTGGGACAGAGTGAGTATCTAGTACTCAATATTTGGTATCGATGCAAAATAACTTCATTATCCAAAAAAAATTCAATAAGAAGGCGGTCAAATAAAAAATATAGTGCAAATTTTGTTATGCAGAAAGGGGGTCAGAGTCGGACTCTACCATTAGTACAATTTTATCCTATATCAAAATATATTTTTGCAAATATAGCACTAGCAAACTAAAATTTCCTTAAAAAACATAGGGGTCAGCCGATCCCCTTCTCTTTGCCATAGCTTCCCCTCTGCTTGCATGTGACTTAGTTACTTATTCCACCAGCACAGGTGATAAGATCTCATCTAACTTTGTCGAGATTCTTCTCTTTGCCAGAGTTGGACTCTACCATTAGTACAATTTTATCCTATATCAAAATATATTTTTGCAAATATAGCACTAGCAAAATAAAATTTCCTTAAAAAACATAGGGGTCATCCGATCCCCTTCTCTTTGCCATAGCTTCCCCTCTGCTTGCATGTGACTTAGTTACTTATTCCACCAGCACAGGTGATAAGATCTCATCTAACTTTGTCGAGATTCTTCTCGTTTATATTTAAACTATAAACTTATTGTGACTCTTCTCGTATATGGTCAAAATCTAAGTTTATTCTGGCATCTCTTGTAAGAACTACTTGCATATTCTAGTGGGTACATGGGATAAGAAACCAAGACCATACTTTCATATTCTAGCAGGGACATGTGATCTAAGTTTGTAGTGACTTCTGTTTTGAAATTAAGATCTAGTGTACAAAGTTGCTTCTTAACCAACTTTTCCTATGGAGTATCTCCTATTGATAATGGACATAGAGCTCTGTTCAAAGCTGGCAGGGAATTAGCTCTTTTTTGCCTCCCTTGTGCTTATTGTCCTAACTAGAGGAACAATGAAGCAACTCACTTTTTCTTTCCAATATCTCCTTTTGATAATGAATACAAGATTCTCACAAAACTGGAATTTAATAGGGAAAGAAAAAACAGAAATGAGGGTTGTCATTGATGGACTAAATTCCCAAAAACAAACTAGGTGACTCCAATGAACAAAAAGATAGAGAAGAACATAGAGAGAGAGAGAGAAAGTGAATCTAGAAAACCCTCTTTCCGCGAAATACAACAGTCTGCAGCGGTCTTAATTCTAGGTGCAGAAATTTTATAAGCTCTTCTGTTTCTCCAATCCAAAATGAAAAAGCCAAAAGAAGAAGTTTTGATGTATACCTTAGCCCTGTAACCTCTAAGCTCTTGACTGGGCAACACGTCTTCAATGAGCTTAAGAAAATGTTAACCAAATCCTAAGACATAAGCTTCATTTCATTGAAATTAAAATGAATGTAACAATCAGAGGCACTTTCTTTGTTTCCACAAGACAGAGAGCATCAGCCAACACGTTCTCTTTGCGTCGTCTGAATCAACATCTTACAAACAACCATGTGTTATGAATAGTGATCAAAATGAAATTGCTGATAGAATATCATTATGCTGAGAGAACATAAGTGATCACATCTTCTGTGTATCGTAATGGCATGAGAAGAGAACACTGAACGTGGTTTAGTTGCATATCTCACATGACAGTTCATCGGTTAAAAAATTTGGTAGTAGCTATACTGTAAGCCATAATCCCCAGAGAACTCAAACTACGTATATCATGTATATACTCCCTCCGTCCCATACTTATTGCTACCAAAAGGGAGTGCACGGGAATTAAGAAAATATGTTGGAAAAGTAAGTATTGTGAGTGGGTAGGAGAGAAAACAAAATTAGTGGATAGTTGTTGTGAGTGGGTAGGAGAGAGAAAAGTGAACATTTTGGGTAAGTAACAATAAGTATGGGACGCCCAAAATGGAAATAAGTAGTGATAAGTATGGGACGGAGGGAGTAATGCTCTGTGTCTTTCCTTGTCAGTGGACTGGTTACTAGAGACTAGAGTCTGAAGTGGGTTTTTGGATGCCAGAACCTTGGGGAGAGGGAAGAGAAAGAGCGAAGGCTACTTTAATGACCCTTGCGCGCGTGCTGGCTTAGAGCTGTGGGTGACCATATCCTTCTGCTGTAGACAAAGCATAACTTGGGTTTAGTAGTCTGCCATTTTTCCTAGTCACAACCTATTTAATAGGCAACTCTAAGCATATGAGCTCTCAAATGGAACATAGATTGAGTAATTTTTGCCCCCCCCCCCCCCCCCCCCCCACAACATCCATGTCACAAAATTAAAAGATTTATATCTTCCATAATTTTATGGCTCATGAAATTATGTACCTTGGAAGTGTCATCACGCAATGCGCATGATATATTAATGTGTAGGGAACCAGTTATTTGTTTATCTTATCATCACATTTATTTTGTGTATAAGCAATTTACTCCATTAGCCGTTCGAATCTTCTTATAATCCTTTCTGATTGTTGAATCTAAGAATATCTGATTCTCATTCATTTTCTTCAAAATACAGACGTTGTCGTAGGGCCTCCGTTTGTTTATATTGATCAAGTAAAGAGCTCCTTAACTGATCGGATTGAGATAGCTGCTCAGAATTCTTGGATTGGGAAAGGCGGAGCTTTTACTGGAGAAATCAGGTCAGTATTATTCTTGTTGAGCTCGGCATGTTACTATCCTTAAATTCACTGCATCACTGCAAAAGAAGCAGTTACTGTTTATAACATTACATACTTCAATTGAGATAAGATACCTTTTGTACGTATGTACTTATCCTATGTCGGTTTGAGAAAGATTTTATAGTTCTTGTCTAAAAAGGGTTTCGTTCTAAGGCAATTATTTGGCATGAACAAATTATGTCTTTCTCTTTGTAGTGCCGAACAACTAAAAGATATTGGATGCAAGTGGGTAATTCTTGGGCATTCTGAGAGGAGACATGTAATTGGAGAAGATGATCAGGTAAGCAAGTAGGGAAAACTTCCGGCTTAGAAATTCTAAATTCAAAATCACTTCTCAAGAGAAAGTTCCAAATATTATTGTTGTAGTTGGCAAATAATCCTTCTTGAGAATTTTAGATGCATATTCAAAATTTGAATTACTTTTGAATTCAGTTCATTGGAAAGAAGGCTGCATATGCCTTGGGGCAGAATCTTGGAGTAATTGCCTGCATTGGGGAGCTCTTACAAGAAAGAGAAGAAGGCAAAACATTTGATGTTTGTTACCGGCAATTGAAGGCTTATGCAGGTGAGCTTCCTTAATCCATTCAAGCCTGTTAAATGCGTGTCTTCATATGTATTTAACTTTTGGCTCAACTATACTTAGTCTATGTTACATGGACTCGGGTACAACAACAACTGAAATGGCTTCCAACTAAGAGTAAGTATAGGTGTCTACGCCCACATGACATATGCCAATGCCATGTAGACAAGAAAAACTCGGTGAAGATTGATAGTCCATCTGACACAGAACATAAGTCTGTTTACTGTCATTACCCACTTTGACCTTCAAGTTTGTCTTCTAGCACACTTATTTTTTCTGGGAAGTTGAGTTCGGCACATTTTGTTCTTGGAAGGTGCAGTTTTTGGCACTGTTGATTGAATGGGTAATGTTGTTACATGATGCAAATTCAGCATACTGTTCGCCATGACCGTATAAAATTTTGTTAGCAATCCAATATGTCCTTGTTCATGTTCTAATTTTGCCTACGATTTGGAATTTAAGATTGAACATGCCAAAAAAAAATAAAAAACACAAATGAACTCATAAAACATTGTGGTGGCATATTGCAATTTCCTTGATCATGTATATCATGTTCATGATTTTGTGCAGATGCTGTGCCTAGTTGGGATAATATTGTTATTGCATACGAGCCTGTATGGGCTATTGGAACTGGTAAAGTGGCGTCACCTGAGCAGGCGCAGGAAGTTCATGTAGCAGTTCGTGATTGGCTTAGTAAAAATGTTTCACCGGAAGTTGCTTCTAAGACCCGTATTATCTATGGTGGTAATGCATTTCTAACTTCAACCATTCATCTACACCCATTGTTCTTTTCTTTTTTCAGTTCTCTCCCTTCACCAAAAATTTCCGGGGATGATCTCATTTTGCCACAGTCCCCATTATAAAATTTAGAGATGGGTAGTTAGTTGTTGTTGGTCATGTTCAGTAATCAGAAGCCAAATTCCCTTTTGCAGGGTCTGTAAATGGGGGAAACT
Source organism: Campanula takesimana (assembly GCA_026119855.1). NCBI lineage: Eukaryota > Viridiplantae > Streptophyta > Magnoliopsida > Asterales > Campanulaceae > Campanula > Campanula takesimana. Next base: position 573,770 of record JAOWBW010000720.1, read on the forward strand.
CTGCTGAGCTGGCAAAGAAAGAAGATATCGACGGATTCCTTGTTGGCGGTGCTTCCTTGAAGGTAATATCACGCCACCCTTTATTGTCAGTTCTAGTACCTCTCCAATGAAAATGTTGAAAATACTTCCTCCGTCCCAAATAAATCTTGCACTTTCGTTTTTTGACCCCTCCCAAAATAAATGCAGCATTTCTAAAAAGGAAATAGTCTTAGTGCCGATTTACCATGTACAAACAATGTACAAGCAAGTAGAACACATTTGTTAAAAACGTTGACAAGTCAAATGCGACGTATTGGAATTCAAGATTCGTCTTTTTGATTTTCTGTGTTGCAGGGACCCGAGTTTGCCACCATTATATTAATTCTGTTACCGCCAAGAAGGTAGCTGCCTAATCATTTTAAGGTGGTTTGATCATCGGGGCTGAGAAGTAACTTTAGAGAATGAGCTTTAGGTGAATCCTCACGCTTTTGGCACAAGCCAGTTAAATTTGGTGGGTTTAGATAATTTATTTTTGTTCACCTTCATAATATGAAAGCAGTTTACTGTCTAATCTGCCATATTTTTTTTCTGTAGAGAAAAACCTTAAAAACCCTTCTCAAGGACCCCTTGCTATTATGAATCCTTGCACAAAGCTTATTCTATCTCTAGATTCTGTAGAGAAAACTTACAATACAATGAAGAAGTTTGGCCAACTATTAATAATTTTAAAAACAAAATAAAAATCCTACTCTTTAGGAAAAAAGTTTGGGCAATGCTAAGCTTACAAAAGAAGTTTACAAAATGAAAGATACAAGATGTGGTGACGATATTTCATTGACTATATCGGTAGTGGACCCGGCACACTCCAATTAAAAACACCAACACAATTATGACACCTCATTTTGTAAGCCACATTTTGTAACTTTATTATTTCCCAAAAAGTTTTGCTAAATGCACGGCTAGAGGTATTTAGACGCCAGAAAATGTTAGGGAAAACGCGTTTTACACGCCTTAGTGTAAAACGTGTTTTCTATATGCAGAGTGTCATTTTTGTAAATATAAACAGAACGTTATTAAAAGACGCGGTGACATTTTTGCAAATAACTGGAATTTACGAAAACTCACCAGACATTTTTTTACACTGTAAGAGGCATTTTGCAATACTACAGGAGACACTTTTTAATACTAGGGCATACACTTGTTTTAGAATTAGAATCAGACACTTTTTCACATTGTATGAGACATTTTTCAATATTACATGAGACACTTTTTAACACTAGGGCAAACACTTGTTTTGAAAATTTTGAAAACCCATCAAACACTTGTTAGCAATGGAAGATGCATTTTTCAATAATCCAAGAGGCACTTTGTAATAGCAAGACAAATAGTCTTAAAACTACCACTAAAAATTCCTATTTGAATGTATAAAAGTGCTTGTTTGAATACTTATAAGTGTAATATTACAACAGACACTTTGTAATATTAGAGAAGACACATGATAATATTAGAAAAGACATTTGGGAAAAACACGTTTTTTCACAAAACCGACTCATTTAGACGCACAATTTTTTGGATTAAAAAAATTCGGTTTTAGTCACCGTACTAACACTTATTACCACTCACATGAACTCTTATTACCATTCACATGAACACTTATTAACAACGAAATATACTTCTTAACACTTTTCAAGTCTAACAACTCACGGGTTTAATTAGTTCGGTTTGGTCTGGTATGAGTCAATTTAGAGATTGAACTATTAGTCATTAGTTTGAAAATTTTCATACCGAAATGAGCCACAAAAACGTTCAAATTAATCCGAAGTAATGAGATTTTTTTTTTTCCGTTTTGGTCCCGTCCCACCATAAATTGAAACTACCAAAAATGGTCACACTCTATACTCCCCCCGACCCAGCACAAGTGAGACTTCTTTCTCTTTTGGGACGTCCCACTAAAAGTGAGACTGCCCAAAATAGAAATGTTTCAAACCCACTCATTCTCTCTTTTCATTTTCCACCACTCAATTTATTCAACAACACTACTATTTATCCCACTCATTCTCTCTCTTCATTTTCCACCACTCAATTTATCCAACTAACATTACTATTTACTCCACTCATTATCTCTCTTCATTTTCTACCACACATTTACTAGTTTTTCTTCATTAGGGTGCAACCTCCTTTAGTCCTACTTGTGCTGGGACGGAGGGAGTAGGGGGTTATTTTTTTTTAATTTTTTTTTGAAATGAGACTCGCTTGTCATACTCACAACAACAATCCACATACTATTCCCACCACTCATTCTCACTCTTAATTTACTTTTCATACTCACAACCGCCCCTCCATTACTTTAACTTTCTGCATAAAATAATAGTAATTCTTAAACTCTGTGCATACATCTCTAGTTCTATTTGCACTGAAAAGAAAAGAATAAGTATCAATATAAATGCTTATAATATTTTATGTTATTTTATTTTGGGAAGACTACATTTTGGTCCATTGTACTTTAGGGCGTGTTTCACTTTTACCATCGAACTTTAATTTTTTCGTTTTTACCATCGTACTACAAACAATAGTGTCATTTTATAACAAATTTGGGTGTAAAATGACACCATTGTTTGTAGTACAATGGTAAAATTGAAACAAATTTGGGTATAAAATATCTAATTTGGTATAAAATGACACCATTGTTTGTAGTACGATGGTAAAAATGAAAAAAATAAAGTTTGATGGTAAAAGTGAATCACGAACCAAAGTACGATGGACAAAAACGGATTTCTCCCTTTTATTTTTAATCAAAAAAATTCTTTGCACTTATATAAAAAAAAAACAATTTCCCCTAACACAAAAACAAGACAGTGCAAATTAGTTAAGACGAAAACTTGTACGAGACGTTGTCACGAGAGTAAATAGTTATTTTTAACTTTACGACAACATTTTTTTTTTTTTTACAATCAAAACCCTACTTATAAATGAAAGTCGCTCAAAATCAGTGTTCTAAAAGACGGGCGCCTAGGCCGCCTAGACGCTAGTCGGGGGTGGTCCGCCGCGACTTTTGTCAAATCGGCCAAATTAGGCGCTAGGCGGGCTAGGCAGAGCTAGGCGGATCTAGGCGGGCTTGGCGGCTAGGCAGATTTAGGCGGGCTAGGCGGATTTAGGCGGGCCAAGGCGGGTTTAGGGGGGCTTGGCGGCTAGGCGGATTAGGCGGTCTAGGCGGAATTAGGCGGGCCTAGGCGGGCTTAGGCTGATTCAGTGAAAAAATATTTGTTAATATTTTGTCAATATACTACTCCGATCTGGCCATAAATATAAGGAAAAAAAACCTAGCTTTACACATTTTAAAAAGTTAGTAAAAAAGTGTTCCAAAAATAAAATTAGTTAAAGTAGTCGATTATCTTGATTTTATAACAAAAATATATTAATATTACTAAGATTTTTGCACATTAAAATTACTATGGTTTGAATAACTACATATATATTTATAAAAAAATATTAAAAATGTGCTAATTTTTCGGCCCCGTCTAAGCGCCAGACGTTGCTCCGCCGCCTAGCGGCTTTTAGAACACCGCTCAAAATCAAACGGTCGTGGCGACGACGCTCCTAAAAAAGCGTAAAAAAGGAGGATGCCATGTCAAGTCTAGTGTGGTAGAATAAGATTACCATAAAATATATCGCCTCATGTTTAGCCAACACTTGGCTTCTCCTCCACTCTGCTGCTACTTTTTGTTGATATCCAAGAGGAGAGAGGGAGAGAGAGAGAGCAACAGCAGCAGAAGGCAGCATTTCCAAGCAAAGCTTATTGTTGTTGTTGAAGAAAAATGGCGGTAGTTTCCACATCGATCGTATCTCACCTCTCCGGCAGCCCTAAATCATCAACTACATCACCGTCACCTCTCTTCTCCGCCGGAGCCGTCCGCCGTGTTTCCCTCTCCACCACTCAATCCTTGTTTCAAAACGTCGATTCTCACATCCGCCTCTCTCCTACATCCTCCAATCGTTGTAGCTCAATCGTTGCTATGGCCGGCACCGGAAAGGTACTGTTTCCAGTTACATCTGCATACTGTTGATGATTTTGATTCCTTTTGTGTTCGATCGGCTCTTCTCTGTTATTATTTTCATTTTTTTTTAATTTTTTTTATTGAACTGCATTGTAGTAGTTACTTGATGTGGAGATTGATGAAACAGCTCTTAAATTAGTTTCAGTTGCTTGATGTGTATGAAATTGATATGCATTTGCTCGTGTAGTGAACGAGCTATGGATATTGATGCATTTCAGTTCAATTACTTTCTGTTGGTTTAGTTTGAAAATTATTTGGAGTTCATTGTTTTATTTAATCATTCAGCTGCTTTGTAGGAATAGATATGGAAATTAATTGAGGAGCTTTGGAAAATGTAGGTAGATGGACCTCTTGTCAATCATTTTTGTAAGCTGTCTCTCTACAAAGAAATTCTTCCTTACGAACATTAAATATATTGAAGAGCTTTGAAATTAGGTTCTGTACTAAATTTGTGTGATTGATGAATTTTGGATGTGAAAGTACTTTCTGGAAATAAATTAGGAACCTTGCATTACTAGCTACTCCCTCCGGTCCAAAATAACTGTCTTTTTTTGCTTTTGCACAATTTTTAAGGAAATCAATTAATATCATGATTTAGTGATAAAAGTGTCAACTTTACCCCTATTAAATATGCATAATTACTACACTAATGTCTCACAACTAAGACAATTAATAAACAAAAACAAGTTTCAAAGCAAGGGTAAGAAGGACATTTAGCTCAAAAGTGACAGTTATTTTGGACCAAAATTTTGGCTCAAAAGTGACAGTTATTTTGGACCGGAGGGAGTACAATCTTTGGCATACATTGCTTTTTGAATAAACAGCCTGAAATTTTAGGAAGAGGCATGAACGGGCATACATTTTTGTCATTATGTACTTGCCTAAGAAGATTTAAGTGCTGTAGAGTTTTATATGCTCATAAGTTGTAGCATGTTCAGGTTCATTCAGTTATCATATCTGTGGTTATGTGTTTTCCACATTAATCACTCAAAGAATTCTCAATTTATGTATTTGAATGGTTACTTAAGAACTCTTCGTTTTATATAATAAGCAAATTTATCACACAACATGAACCAAGCACCGAAGGTTAAGTGGGAACCTCTGACATTAGCAATCTAACTTTGAGGTTAAAAAATATAGTGACAGTAACTTAGTCATCTTACGATAACTTGTTGAAACATGTATAAGCTAAAGTTTGCATCTTTTCTTTGATATACCGCAACATTTGTTTAGCTCATGAAGGAACTGGCCCTTTACTCAATTCCTTGATTCATACATGTTTTCTCATTATTCACAAATTACTAACCAAATTTGATACTTATTTTTATTGCAGTTCTTCGTCGGTGGCAACTGGAAGTGTGTACGTATCTTTTCTTCTCTCTTTAACTCTAGTATTCTCTACATTACTAGCACTGGAATTTTGCATTAGTCCGTTTCTGCTGTGGGGCAATGATCGAGTTAAGTACATAACTAAGATGTGTTTAAAAATTGAGCTTTAGCTGTCTCATTGAGGAGTCCAACTCTTTTTACGACTAAGGATTTATTGTTGTTGTTGTTGTTGAGTCTTTTTAGAAAAATAAATCAATTAGAGGTTAGCAGTAGCCTGATTTTGGTGCTGGGCAGGCACCATAGTTAGGGACCAAATGTGTATGAAGTTAGTATGGATTGCAACTTGCGGCTCAAGATTATCCCACAAGCTTCTTTGTTTCTTAAAGTTTGTTGGGTTCCTATATAAAAGGACGAAGTGAACTGCAGATATGACATACTGGTTTGGCTCACTAGAGCGGATCTAAGGGTAGGTCATAGTTTTTTTTGGATTTTATAAGTAACATCTCTGGCACCTCATTAATAATTAACTACTCCAAAGTTCTTTTCTTGCATCGGAAGTGGTTAGGAGCGAGGCCCGAAAGAGATTTGAAGTACATTTGTCAAATTTGGTTGCATATCGCCTATTGCTAGTCCATTTCCGAGATGCCTATCACGATACACTTCTTTTATCGTACATGTAAGTTTTAGTTAACAAATGTGTTCACTTTCAATCAATGTCGGTACAAGATTCTTGTAAATTGACAATGAAAACAAATTATCTATATATTTCTTGAAGATGATTTCTATCGGTATATATTAAATAAAAGTATGAGTAGATTACTAACCATGCATTACTAAGATGGGCGTTTATATAACATTCTTTTTGTTTCACGTGGCTTTCTGGCATTCCTTTAGGATTAGAGATTCTCATTTTTCCTCAAGAGCGACAAAAAGAAAATTCTGAGCGACAAAAAGAAAATTCTATGTCACCATTGATGGCCAAACACTCACTTTGGGCATGAATTGCACGATTTACGAAAATATGTGATGATAACCCTATCGTGCGTATATGCTAGCAATAATCTGTAAATAAGATTTGGTTGTTCTGCTTTAGAGAACACCTATGTCCTTGCAGAATAAGTAATAAACGAGTAAGATTGCGCATGCCTGTTTATTGGTTGTTATTCATCCATATGATACCGTTTTTGACATACTTCATACTCCCTCCGTCCCATCTTATACTTCAAAAAAAAAGTGGGCACAAGAATTAAGATGAGAATCTTTATATTATATAATATAGATAGTGGGGTAGAGTGTTGTGAGTATAGAAAGTGGGTCGGAGAGAGAAAGTAGGGTAGAGAATAGTTAGTGGATAGTTGTTGTGTGTATGACATGTAGGTCCCACTAAATAAAAAAGTATAAAAAACTTTCCTTTTTTGGATTTTGAAGTTTAAAATGGGACACCCAAAAGGGAAATTTTTGAAGTTTATAATGGGACGGAGGGAGTACATGTCATCTTGTACTGATTTTGGCGTGCAACTTGTGTATCACCTTTTTTCTGAATGGTTTGAACTTTTTATATGAAACTGAGCTTGTGATTTCTTCACCTCATTTCTCCTTCTTGTACTGCCTACCCAATTATAGGCATAAAACTCTCTCTTTTTGTATTCTTCTTGTACTCTGCTTCTGTTCTATCTGGGTTATTGACAAGGCTTGCTAGTCTTGTACTTCTAGTTGTAGTTCCTATATTAAACTGTATTACTCACCTTTTTTAGAATGGGACAAAAGACTCAATCACTCAACTAGTGGCAGACTTGAACAGCGCAAAATTGGAGCCTGATGTAGGTCAGTTATTCTTCTACTTGACATTGATTAATATTGAGAGTTCACAAGCCCAGGTTTCATTTACTCTAGCCTTGCATGCATTGGTGAAGCCAGGATTCAGGAGGAAGGGGTTCGAAAATTGTGCTTGTGTTTCCCATGGTTTTTAACGTTTAATTTTAGAAATAGGACTAGCAAAAAAAAACTTTGTGGGTCAAACAAACATTGAAAGAGAGACTATCATTTTGGGACAGAGTGAGTATCTAGTACTCAATATTTGGTATCGATGCAAAATAACTTCATTATCCAAAAAAATTCAATAAGAAGGCGGTCAAATAAAAAATATAGTGCAAATTTTGTTATGCAGAAAGGGGGTCAGAGTCGGACTCTACCATTAGTACAATTTTATCCTATATCAAAATATATTTTTGCAAATATAGCACTAGCAAAATAAAATTTCCTTAAAAAACATAGGGGTCAGCCGATCCCCTTCTCTTTGCCATAGCTTCCCCTCTGCTTGCATGTGACTTAGTTACTTATTCCACCAGCACAGGTGATAAGATCTCATCTAACTTTGTCGAGATTCTTCTCTTTGCCAGAGTTGGACTCTACCATTAGTACAATTTTATCCTATATCAAAATATATTTTTGCAAATATAGCACTAGCAAAATAAAATTTCCTTAAAAAACATAGGGGTCATCCGATCCCCTTCTCTTTGCCATAGCTTCCCCTCTGCTTGCATGTGACTTAGTTACTTATTCCACCAGCACAGGTGATAAGATCTCATCTAACTTTGTCGAGATTCTTCTCGTTTATATTTAAACTATAAACTTATTGTGACTCTTCTCGTATATGGTCAAAATCTAAGTTTATTCTGGCATCTCTTGTAAGAACTACTTGCATATTCTAGTGGGTACATGGGATAAGAAACCAAGACCATACTTTCATATTCTAGCAGGGACATGTGATCTAAGTTTGTAGTGACTTCTGTTTTGAAATTAAGATCTAGTGTACAAAGTTGCTTCTTAACCAACTTTTCCTATGGAGTATCTCCTATTGATAATGGACATAGAGCTCTGTTCAAAGCTGGCAGGGAATTAGCTCTTTTTTGCCTCCCTTGTGCTTATTGTCCTAACTAGAGGAACAATGAAGCAACTCACTTTTTCTTTCCAATATCTCCTTTTGATAATGAATACAAGATTCTCACAAAACTGGAATTTAATAGGGAAAGAAAAAACAGAAATGAGGGTTGTCATTGATGGACTAAATTCCCAAAAACAAACTAGGTGACTCCAATGAACAAAAAGATAGAGAAGAACATAGAGAGAGAGAGAGAAAGTGAATCTAGAAAACCCTCTTTCCGCGAAATACAACAGTCTGCAGCGGTCTTAATTCTAGGTGCAGAAATTTTATAAGCTCTTCTGTTTCTCCAATCCAAAATGAAAAAGCCAAAAGAAGAAGTTTTGATGTATACCTTAGCCCTGTAACCTCTAAGCTCTTGACTGGGCAACACGTCTTCAATGAGCTTAAGAAAATGTTAACCAAATCCTAAGACATAAGCTTCATTTCATTGAAATTAAAATGAATGTAACAATCAGAGGCACTTTCTTTGTTTCCACAAGACAGAGAGCATCAGCCAACACGTTCTCTTTGCGTCGTCTGAATCAACATCTTACAAACAACCATGTGTTATGAATAGTGATCAAAATGAAATTGCTGATAGAATATCATTATGCTGAGAGAACATAAGTGATCACATCTTCTGTGTATCGTAATGGCATGAGAAGAGAACACTGAACGTGGTTTAGTTGCATATCTCACATGACAGTTCATCGGTTAAAAAATTTGGTAGTAGCTATATTGTAAGCCAAAATCCCCAGAGAACTCAAACTACGTATATCATGTATATACTCCCTCCGTCCCATACTTATTGCTACCAAAAGGGAGTGCACGGGAATTAAGAAAATATGTTGGAAAAGTAAGTATTGTGAGTGGGTAGGAGAGAAAACAAAATTAGTGGAAAGTTGTTGTGAGTGGGTAGGAGAGAGAAAAGTGAACATTTTGGGTAAGTAACAATAAGTATGGGACGCCCAAAATGGAAATAAGTAGTGATAAGTATGGGACGGAGGGAGTAATGCTCTGTGTCTTTCCTTGTCAGTGGACTGGTTACTAGAGACTAGAGTCTGAAGTGGGTTTTTGGATGCCAGAACCTTGGGGAGAGGGAAGAGAAAGAGCGAAGGCTACTTTAATGACCCTTGCGCGCGTGCTGGCTTAGAGCTGTGGGTGACCATATCCTTCTGCTGTAGACAAAGCATAACTTGGGTTTAGTAGTCTGCCATTTTTCCTAGTCACAACCTATTTAATAGGCAACTCTAAGCATATGAGCTCTCAAATGGAACATAGATTGAGTAATTTTTGCCCCCCCCCCCCCCCACAACATCCATGTCACAAAATTAAAAGATTTATATCTTCCATAATTTTATGGCTCATGAAATTATGTACCTTGGAAGTGTCATCACGCAATGCGCATGATATATTAATGTGTAGGGAACCAGTTATTTGTTTATCTTATCATCACATTTATTTTGTGTATAAGCAATTTACTCCATTAGCCGTTCGAATCTTCTTATAATCCTTTCTGATTGTTGAATCTAAGAATATCTGATTCTCATTCATTTTCTTCAAAATACAGACGTTGTCGTAGGGCCTCCGTTTGTTTATATTGATCAAGTAAAGAGCTCCTTAACTGATCGGATTGAGATAGCTGCTCAGAATTCTTGGATTGGGAAAGGCGGAGCTTTTACTGGAGAAATCAGGTCAGTATTATTCTTGTTGAGCTCGGCATGTTACTATCCTTAAATTCACTGCATCACTGCAAAAGAAGCAGTTACTGTTTATAACATTACATACTTCAATTGAGATAAGATACCTTTTGTACGTATGTACTTATCCTATGTCGGTTTGAGAAAGATTTTATAGTTCTTGTCTAAAAAGGGTTTCGTTCTAAGGCAATTATTTGGCATGAACAAATTATGTCTTTCTCTTTGTAGTGCCGAACAACTAAAAGATATTGGATGCAAGTGGGTAATTCTTGGGCATTCTGAGAGGAGACATGTAATTGGAGAAGATGATCAGGTAAGCAAGTAGGGAAAACTTCCGGCTTAGAAATTCTAAATTCAAAATCACTTCTCAAGAGAAAGTTCCAAATATTATTGTTGTAGTTGGCAAATAATCCTTCTTGAGAATTTTAGATGCATATTCAAAATTTGAATTACTTTTGAATTCAGTTCATTGGAAAGAAGGCTGCATATGCCTTGGGGCAGAATCTTGGAGTAATTGCCTGCATTGGGGAGCTCTTACAAGAAAGAGAAGAAGGCAAAACATTTGATGTTTGTTACCGGCAATTGAAGGCTTATGCAGGTGAGCTTCCTTAATCCATTCAAGCCTGTTAAATGCGTGTCTTCATATGTATTTAACTTTTGGCTCAACTATACTTAGTCTATGTTACATGGACTCGGGTACAACAACAACTGAAATGGCTTCCAACTAAGAGTAAGTATAGGTGTCTACGCCCACATGACATATGCCAATGCCATGTAGACAAGAAAAACTCGGTGAAGATTGATAGTCCATCTGACACAGAACATAAGTCTGTTTACTGTCATTACCCACTTTGACCTTCAAGTTTGTCTTCTAGCACACTTATTTTTTCTGGGAAGTTGAGTTCGGCACATTTTGTTCTTGGAAGGTGCAGTTTTTGGCACTGTTGATTGAATGGGTAATGTTGTTACATGATGCAAATTCAGCATACTGTTCGCCATGACCGTATAAAATTTTGTTAGCAATCCAATATGTCCTTGTTCATGTTCTAATTTTGCCTACGATTTGGAATTTAAGATTGAACATGCCAAAAAAAATAAAAAACACAAATGAACTCATAAAACATTGTGGTGGCATATTGCAATTTCCTTGATCATGTATATCATGTTCATGATTTTGTGCAGATGCTGTGCCTAGTTGGGATAATATTGTTATTGCATACGAGCCTGTATGGGCTATTGGAACTGGTAAAGTGGCGTCACCTGAGCAGGCGCAGGAAGTTCATGTAGCAGTTCGTGATTGGCTTAGTAAAAATGTTTCACCGGAAGTTGCTTCTAAGACCCGTATTATCTATGGTGGTAATGCATTTCTAACTTCAACCATTCATCTACACCCATTGTTCTTTTCTTTTTTCAGTTCTCTCCCTTCACCAAAAATTTCCGGGGATGATCTCATTTTGCCACAGTCCCCATTATAAAATTTAGAGATGGGTAGTTAGTTGTTGTTGGTCATGTTCAGTAATCAGAAGCCAAATTCCCTTTTGCAGGGTCTGTAAATGGGGGAAACTCTGCTGAGCTGGCAAAGAAAGAAGATATCGACGGATTCCTTGTTGGCGGTGCTTCCTTGAAGGTAATATCACGCCACCCTTTATTGTCAGTTCTAGTACCTCTCCAATGAAAATGTTGAAAATACTTCCTCCGTCCCAAATAAATCTTGCACTTTCGTTTTTTGACCCCTCCCAAAATAAATGCAGCATTTCTAAAAAGGAAATAGTCTTAGTGCCGATTTACCATGTACAAACAATGTACAAGCAAGTAGAACACATTTGTTAAAAACGTTGACAAGTCAAATGCGACGTATTGGAATTCAAGATTCGTCTTTTTGATTTTCTGTGTTGCAGGGACCCGAGTTTGCCACCATTATTAATTCTGTTACCGCCAAGAAGGTAGCTGCCTAATCATTTTAAGGTGGTTTGATCATCGGGGCTGAGAAGTAACTTTAGAGAATGAGCTTTAGGTGAAATCCTCACGCTTTTGGCACAAGCCAGTTAAATTTGGTGGGTTTAGATAATTTATTTTTGTTCACCTTCATAATATGAAAGCAGTTTACTGTCTAATCTGCCATATTTTTTTTTCATACTGTACAAGTCTCTGCCATTGAATAAATTTAACACCCCAGCAACTTTCTAGCTTCTCTCCATTAATTTTATCTATTTTGCATATTGACTGAGTGTTAAAAAAGTATTTCCATCATTCATATTGGGACGGGAGTAGTATGGTCTACAGAGAATTGTTGTACTAGACGTGTCCATCCCGGTTAACCGGTTATAACCGGCGGTTGGAAACTTGCCGGTGGACTAACCGTAACCGGACCGGCGAACCGGCTCTAACGGTTAAGGTTAGACGGTTAACCGTTTAAACCGGTTAATCCGGTTAAACCGTCTGCCTTTTTTTTTTTTTTTTTTTTTAATATATATATATACTTAAAAAGCTGTTTTTACTGTTTTAAAAAACATTTAAATAGTGTTTTCATTTTTCTTCAATAATTAGTATTAATTTTAGATTAATAACATCAATAATTCAATATGAACCCTAAACATTATCATTTTTAATTAACATAATATAAAATTATATACAAATATAAAATAGAAAATTTCAATCTAAATTATAATACGAAATGAAATTACAATCTAAATAATACGGAAATACTTAAAAAAAACAAAATAAAGAAACAAGTACGGTAGTGGTACGTGCATTATAAAAGGACACCTAGAATCAGTAGAAGTATCCATATATGTTTGGTTCAAGTTTCTTTCACTTTCTATATTCTAAGGACGGGAGCAGCTCGACAAACCTCACTTCAGTCGGACTACAACAACTTATGTTACTATAAGATGTAACTCATGTTATTATATACTTATGTCATTTCATGTCGATAAAATGTAAACGATTTTATTATAAGATTTAAGCCATGTACTATACTAGTCATACTGTCATCATTCAGTTCGACTGCACATGCCCTAACTGCATAGACCCGTGATCTCTTTTTGTGCGCATCCACAGTACTCTAGGTGTTTGCAGAATCTCGACTTTGAGCTTCGCGATCACTAAAGGTAACCTTCCCACTTGTCAAGCTTTCTGCAAAGCTGTAGCCTTCACATTTCATCTGTAGAGAATCCATACTCAAAGAATATATGCTAAACTCACCATTATTATAAAGCAAACACACCCTTTATCACATAATATAAACCTCACTTTCACAAGAACAAAGAAAAGAAGAAAACTAGAAAAAAAAAAATTAATGGATTGGTTGTACCCAAAGAAAATAGGTCCAGAATGGAAGCAAGGCTGGACAACCCAAACTATATCCTCCATCTCCACACCACCCCTTCCTCTAGTCGCCATTTTCGTGATCGTTATTTTCTTACTCTCCTTGTCTCAATACACAAACTACAAGTCACGATTAGAAGAGACGAGCTTCAACTTCCATTTTGTGTTCATCTTGGTGCCTGTTTTACTCATATTCTTAATACGATCAGGCTTGTTCAACGGATTTAACACTAACCGGAGGTTTAACTTTTGGTTTTCACGAGGGGGGAGAGAGTCGGATCAACTAACCGGTGCTTCACCTTGGGGTGTGGCGGTCCTGGTGGTGGTGCTCCTGGTGTTGGTCTCTTATCAATCGTCGTTTCAATCCAAGTGGTTTTTACCACTACGGCGGCGGTCAATCTAGTTGGATTGAAGATAGTATTGTGACTTACTATGTACTCCCTCCACTTATCATCAAAACGCAACAGTAATGTTTATATCAATAGTTGAGTGGATGAAAAGTCCGGTATGTAAATATGACAACTGGATTTCATAGAACAAAAAATAATACGTACTACCCCTATCCTAAAATAAATGAATGATCTTTTTTTTTTTGTCTCAAAATGTGTATTTACATGTTTTTTTACCATTTTTTTTTCAAATTTTATTTTATACTTGCGCAAAAGGAGAATGTATTAATCTTTAACATGGTGTGTTATGGCTATTCAAAAATTTAAATAGATGATGTCTATGTTCCGATTTTTTTTGATATGTAGTACCATCTATTTTGCTCTGTAACGTATTAATCTTTTATTTGTTACTTGGTGTGTTGAGAGATACGTGTTATAGTATACATTATCTTACATCGAAATTAACTAACCATACATTGATTATATAAAGATTTTGGGCTACTACTCAAATTGCCAATTGGTTATGTGGTGAAATCTCAAACTTTATCATGGTATCAGAGCTGGTCCGTTACACGTGCAGGCCCAACAACCCACGATGATGGGACATTATCCCACATTGAAAATTAACTAGTCATGCATTGACTATATAAAAATCTTATGCTACTTCTCTCACAACTAGTTTATTAGAGATTGAATAGGCGGAGCAGCCCTATGTATCGGGGTAATTGCCCCACCACCCTCGCTGCCACCCCCAATTAGGTTTTAAATAGGGGCATTTACCATATAATCCCTCAATATTATTTTATTTACCTCCTAGGACAAGGAATATTTTAGCTAACCATATAGTCCCTAGCTTACATCTTCCTTAACATTTTACTAACTACACCCTCTCAACATTTTACTTTCACCCCAACCACTATCCCCTTAGGCTGTCCCTCACCACCTTCTCCAGTCAACAACTCCGGCGACCACCATTTCCGGCGACCACCAACTCCGGCGACCACTCCGGTGCAAAAAAAAAAAAAAAAAAATTTTTTTTTTTTTTTTTTTTTTTAGCTTCAGTGACCTTCCAGCAACCAAACAGTTGAGAACTTACTGAGTAAGTTCTCAGTTGTCAACTAAACTACTAATAACACGAACAACTCCGGCGACCACAAACTCCGGCGACCAAACAACTGAGAACTTTTCAGTAAGTTCTCAGTTATCAACTAAACTACCAAGAACATGAACAACTCCGGTGACCACCAACTCCGGCAACCAAACAGTTGAGAACTTTTCAGTAAGTTCTCAGTTGTCAACTAAACTACTAAGAATATGAATAACTCCGGCGACCACCAACTCCGGCGACCAAACAGTTGAGAACTTATCAGTAAGTTCTCAGTTGTCAACTAAACTACTAAAAACATGAACAACTCTGGTGACCATCAAAATTATTTATTTAAGTACTTCTTTATCAATTGTAATTGTAGCTTTTGTATGAAGATTAATTTTTTTCCTTAAATTTTATGAAGATAAATATGTCTGGGGATCGTAGTTGGATGGATAATCGTAGGAATCCTAATAGAAGGGGTATCACAATTAAGTTCGTAGAAGGTTTAGAACATTTTGTGGAGTTTGCTAGATCGCATCCCCAATACATACAAGATGGGAAGATTAGGTGTCCTTGCAAAAAGTGTAAGAGTAAAAAATTTCATTCTTATGGATTTGTGAAGAAACATCTTATGGAAGTGGGGTTCATTGATGGTTACAAGATATGGGTAGCGCACGGTGAGCACTATCCAGTTGAAACAATTGTTCAAAATCGTCCCACTATCGAACGTGATCAAGCGAGGGAACCCGAACAGTTGGTTGATGAAATAGAGCCTTCTGTGGGTATGAATGATATGGTTCAAAATACAGCCGGTCCAGAGTTCGATTGGACCCCTAATCCAATAGAAGATCACAATCCTGATGCAAAGAAGTTTATGAATTTAATGAACTCTGCACATGAGAAAGTTGATCCCAGTGCAAAGGCCACAGTGTTGGAGTCAGTGGCTGAGTTTCTTAATATCAAGGCTGATTCAAATATGATCCAACAAACTTACAACCGTGTCATGGCAGCAGTACAACGATTGCTACCCGAAGAAAATAAGATGGTTACTAATTTTTATGACACTAAAAAGTTGGTGGGGCATATCGGTCTTGGGTATGATAAAATTGATGCGTGCAAGAATCAGTGCATGGTTTTTTACAAGGAAAATGAAGGTCTGAATTCTTGTTCAAATTGTGGGCTTAGTAGGTATAAGCCAGCACGTCGGGGTAGTGCGAAGCACAAGAAGAATGTACCTCGGGCGCAGTTGCGTTACATGCCGCTCATACCCAGATTGCAACGAATTTTTTCATCGAAAGATATGTCAGAAGCTATGTGTTGGCACAAAGAGTGCCCTCGTGAAGAGGGTGTGATGACTCATCCTTCCGACGTAGAAGCATGGAAGCATTTTGATGCTACTTACCCCGATTTTTCCGCAGATGCTCGAAATATAAGGTTGGGAATCTGTACAGACGGTTTTTCTCCATTTGGGCCGGGGGCAAAATCTTATTCATGTTGGCCTGTTATAGTCACAGTTTATAATCTTCCCCCATGGCTATGTATGACTGATCCTTATATGTATTTGAGTTTATTCATTCCTGGTCCGTGGAATCCAGGCAAAAATGTTGATGTGTATCTTCGACCTCTCATGGATGAACTAAAATAGTTGTGGAATGACGGTGTGCGGACATGGGATGCCTTCAAGTTACAAAACTTTAACATGAGGGCAACAGTGATGTGGACAATTAATGACTTTCCTGCGTACGGTATGTTTTCGGGATAGAGCACTCTTGGAAGATTGGCATGTCCGTATTGTATGGAAAATACTGATGCATTCAGACTCGAGCATTTTAAAAAGTAGTGTTGGTTTGATTGTCATCAGCGGTTTCTTCCTAGTAACCATCCATTTCGTAGGCAGAAGAATGCATTTACCAAAAATAGAGTTGAGCATCGGGGGCCCCCTCCTCATTTGAACGGTGAAGAAATTTTTGAGCGGGTATCTGAGTTATCCGATGTCAGGTGGGGGAAGAAGTTTTCAAAGTGTTATTCTATTATGTTTTGCACATATATTATTGATATATATATATATATATATATATTTTATTATTATCTTTTAATTTTTTTATAGGTTCATCCATGAAGCGAGTCCATATCCATCAAGATGGTTTGGAAAAATATTTCGGAAGCATCATTTTAATGCTTTTTACCCGACAACAAAAAAGCTATCAACTGAAGTATACAAATTGTGCTTTACCCAGTTCCAGGTATCAACTGAAGTATACAACTTTTTGTTATAGCTACTTTAACTTTGTATTTATCGTACGTAGTTTGCTTTTCAATCTGTAGTTATGTTACATAGATGGAATTCTTTTCCAAGGAGGAGTTGAAAACAAGAAATAAGTTGATTGCATAAAAAAAATTGGATGGAATATGTTGACTGTGTTTTTTAGTATTTGTGTTCTACAATGTGATGGTATTGCCTAAATCTGATGTGTTATTGTTTTAGCATGCCTGATTGATGGTTCTGATTATTGCAATGTTTTCTTCTTCCTGCACATAAAGCTATTACTGATGCTGCGATAATTGTTTTCCTGATTGAGGAGTGGTAATGGAATTTGAGTTGCTATGTCCTGCATGTAGCCAATCATGACACTAAGCTGAGTGTGTAATATAATATTTGGAACTCCGAAATGGAGTTACTGCATAAAAGTGGATACTTTTAGGCTCCGTTTGTTTGGCGGAAAACAACTTCCGGAAAACATTTTCCCTATTTTCCGGTGTTTGTTAAACACCGGAAAATGGGGAAAATGTTTTCCAAGGAAGTGCTTTTCCTCCATTTCTAAGGAAAACGTTTTCCTTACCTCCACCTAAGGAAAACGTTTTCCGGAAAATGCCAACACTTCAATTGTTGTTTTAACTCCAATTTTTGTTTTACGAAAATTATTTTTTAAATATACCCAGTTAATTAAAAAATGTCTAAAAATATTTTAATTTTATGAATATTTTGCAATATGTTAAATTATTAACTTTAGTCCATTATAATTACAAAACTACATTTCCATTTTACTTTATAATTGAAATTGGAGATAATGACTAATTTATTGATTATTTCTTTTAATATATACTCTAGGTGATCAAAATTAATGTATCTAAAAAAGTTTCCTGGAAAGCATTTTCTTAAAATTCACCAAACAGTGGAAATTACATTTTTCGGAAAACATTTTCCAAGAAATCGTTTTCCGGAAAACATTTTCCAAGAAACCGTTTTCCGGAAGTTATTTTCCGCGAAACAAACGGAGCCTTAGTACTTTTTTGACAAGGCATGACGTATCATGCCTGGAAAGCTCCTTCTTGGCACATGTAAATCGGGAACTTAATGTTTTAAATATATATTGTAGAAGTAGTTTTTAGTTGAGAAACAGCTTGAATTGATCAAGCAGACTTAATGATGGGAAGAATTGAGTCTATGGAGTTGGTTTCCCCTCATTTTCTGACCTAGATGCTTTTCTCGCAGAAGAAAAATATGTTGGAACAATTTAAGATCCCTGAATGCCATACTCATATTCAGAATAAGAATGAGGAAGAAGATGAAGGCGGAAGCGAAATAATACCTGTTGAATCCATTACAAATGTTGTAGGGAGAATAAGAAGAAGAAGAAGAATTAAGGGGACGGAGTTCTTCTAAATGATTGTGCCTTTTCTCTCTAATGTCTCTAGCAATATGAAGATTATTTAGGAGAGAAAATAAATGAATGGAGTGATTTCTAGGGTTGATGGAGAACCCTTTATATATGAAACCAAAATGCACCTCATTTAGGAACTACACCCTTTCAACCTTTAGTGATGTTAAATTACCACTTTGCCCATCAAAAATAGGTAATATTACATCCAGGAATTCTACACATTATATTAATTCACTACACTTTATATTAACATTATAGGTATGATTTCATGTATAGAATTACTAAATGACTTGTGTTGCAAGCCATGTTCTTACAATCTCCCACTTGGGTTGCAAAACAAAGTCTTTCCTTTAAAACCATAAATATAACACAAATGACAACCCTTATGTGCGCACTTTATTGTCATGTATAACAATCTCGTCCATTAGTCATCCAAGTATAAGGACTAAAGGGGCAGTCGTTGTAATTGATTCGCAACTAAACCCACAGTAATCACGTATACAAATCCAACTAAATGACATAGATCAAAAGTGTAAATGTGTAGCATGGAATAATGAATATATACATATTCTTCCAACTAGTCCAACTTAACCAAATGAGTTCAAAACTTTAAATAAGAGAACAATTAATGAAATAACAATACAAACTCCCACTATATTAAATGTTATCAAAATTGTTACACCCATATGAGCAACATGCTCGTGAAACACTGAAGATGATAACGCTTTCATAAATGGATCCTCTAAAATGGAGTTTGTTTCTATATGTTGTATTTCTATTTGTTCATTTTCCTTTACAACAAGAAACTTAATGTCTATATCCTTCAGACTTTGATGAACTCTTGTTGTTATAAGACTACCGTCCGATTGTCACCATAAAACTTAAGTGGTCTTTCGACACTTATTGACAATTCGCAGTCCTTTTAATAAACTTATGCAGCCATACAATTTAACTAATGTTGGAATACCTAATGATCTCAAGATGATCCGACTTTAAAATATAGGCAAGTAGTTCTTTAGTGTTTTGTAAATACTTTTATCATTATTTTGGATGCTACTTAATGTTCTCTCCCGGATTGCTTTGGTATTGACCAAGCATCCCAACATTAAATGTAAGACTTACGCATAAATTAAGCTTCTTACTGCTGATGCAAAGAGGGATATTTTCTATATACTTGGATTCATAATTAACTTTAGGACACTGTTTGAGACTAAGCATGTCTCCTTTAAAATTAGGGGTATCAAGTGGTTTATAGTTTTGCATGCTATACCTTTTGTAATACCTTTTCTATATAGGCCTTATGTGATAATCCCAAAATACTCCGTGAATACTCATAGTGAACTTGGATTCCTAATACAAAAAGATGCCTCACCAAGAATTTTCATTCCAAAGAAATTTCTTAGTTTCCTTATTAAAGTTTAAAACATTACTAGCAAGCAAATATTACCCACATATAAGACCAAAATTACAATTTTTACTCCCACTGAACTTATGGTATACACAATATTTATCAAGATTCATTTCAAAACCAAATGAAAGAATAACTTGATTAATCTTTAAATACCATTAATGAGAAGTTTGCTTAAGTTATAAATGAATTTCTCCATATAGATAGTTTCCTCAATGTCTCAATTAAGAAAAGTTCTCTTAATATCCATTTGATGAAGCTTAAGACACAAATTGCTACTAGTGCCATAATGATTTTAAAAGAGTTTTTAGAAGATACCGGGAAATGTTTATTTCTTGATAATTAATGCCTTTCTTATGAGTTGAAAATTCTTTAGCAACTAGATGGGTCTTTATATCTTTCAACATTACTTTTGTGAATCCTTTTAGGTCTTAGAGGCCCATTTATAGGTTTCACATTGATGGATAAAATTCCAAGTAATAAAATACCTAGCAAGCGCACTAGTTACCGTGGTAGTAACGCGCGAAAGAAAGGGTCGATCCCACAGAGACTTGTTGGAAAGACAAGTAAATTTAATTAGTGCAAACGAACCAAAGGGGTTTTTTTTTGATTGATTTTGATTAACCTAAATTAACTACTAAATAATGAAAATAAATTACTAAATTGAAGATCACTAAGCAAACAAGGATTTAATTCAAGATTACGAAGATTCACAGATTGGGGTTCACAACTATCTCCTCTCTATGCTATTTTATGAAAAAGACTATTAAACTTGTTCAAGAAATCGTTCACTTATTTAAGAGTTGGGACGGTCTGGTCACCGGATTGCAACCCTATTATTATCTCTATGTGAAATATTCCGTTAGGTCAACAACACACAAAAACAATTTATTAAGTTCTTAAGAACACTTGATCTTACATTCTTTTGATTTCCGCGAAGTCCTCAATTAAATCTAATCACAAGAATATGATTCAATATCTAAATTATTCACGCTAGTGAAACAATCTAAACTAAGATGATTTAAAGACCAAAAATATCAAGTCATATTAATGAAATCTTTAAATTGATTAAGCTCTATTCTTATGAACAAGAACAAGATTAATATTTGATTAAGCCCAAGTTAGCATAGAGATTTGATAGTTATTACTCCCAATCCATGAATAAAGAAATTAGCTACTCATCGACATAGCAATAAACACAAGAATATAATTAAAAATCATAAACCTGGATAAAAGCTTGATGATGAATAATCTCCCAAATCTTGTTTACAACTTGAAACTTGAATAAAACCTAAAACAATGCATCCTCAAACTAAAGGCTGCTGTCTAATATTTATACATAGAGAAAACTAGAGCCAAAAGTAGGGAAAATAGGGATAAAACCCGTCTGGCAAGGAAAACCCGAAACTGTACGGAATGACCAAGCGGGCGCCTGGTAGACCCCAGGCGGGCGCCTATTTGGCCAGTAACTTTGGTTCTTCAAAACGCATAACAAGCGGGCGCCTGGTTATTTAGCGGGCGGGCGCCTGGTCCCCTTTTCTGTCTTTCTTTATTTTTTCTTCTTTTCTTCACCTCTTTGACATGGTTGACCACGGTTGACTCTTGACTTTGACTCGAACAATATTCAGTCTTCAACAAATTACAATCCACGGACTTTGCAACCACACAAAATACACTACAAAGTATCCTAAAACATTACAAATCCAACAAAGTTCCATAAATCATAAAAGACCAAAATTACATCCAATCTAACTATATTACAACCAAAAGCTGATAAAATTAGTACGAAAATGCGGAGATAATACATGTGTAAACCGATCCATCAAATTCTCCCACGCTTAGACCATTACTCATCCCAGAGTAATATTCCTAACCCCACATCTAAACACCGGTCTATTAAGCGTAGCATGGAGGAAAATGATACCTATCTCCTCTACAACTCCCATCAAACAAAACCACGACAAGATAAAGAAAATCAACCGGAGTGTAAAGGACTCCGCTCCTTATAACTCCCCAAACAAAACAAATAAATGCGACTGACCCTAATTGATAGCACACCCATGATAAGAACATAAAACGCCATCCAATTAGGGCCCACACAAAAAGCTAGGGGGAACTAAAACGACCTATGTTTCCCCCATGCTTATCTTACACTACATCATCCCTCAAACAGAAATCAAAGCTAGGATAATCCTTAGCAATGATTTACCTCATGATAAGCTCCAACGCCCCCTTATAACTCCTACAAGAAATATGAGGATTTTCTATCCTATTCGCCTCTAACCAAACCTCCTACACCAAACATGTCCTACCCAATCACTCCAAACTGCCCTTGTGACGCCACGCCAAGCCAAAAACAATACATCACACAGTTTCTCTCCTTTTGCCTAGGCGCCCTTTCGGGTTTTCACCTAGCCTCTCTTTTCTTTTAATTTTTTTTTTTTTATATAAAAACTATACAGCAAAACAGGTGATAGAATGTGCATCAATCAACAACCAATCCAACCAATACCACCACCCCCCAAACTAAATAGAGCATTGTCCCCAATGCTCGTCACAACTAAGCATAAAAACAAACACGGGGAGTGGAAATACCTCGAGCTCCTCACTGCGGTGGCGGTCCAAAGATATCATCCCAAGCATTCCATCCATGCTGCGGCGGTGGCGGAGGTGGAACATACTCAGGTGGTGGAGGGTAGTTCAACGGTGGGTACCGCTCGCCAGGAAAATGATGTGCCATCATTCTTTGTCGGAAGTACTGATCCTCCCGAATGTTGGCATATAATGCTTCCTCCATCCTCTGAATTCTCTGATCATTCTCCTCTTCCCTCCGCTCTCTTTGATAGTTCGCCATAAATTGTTGTTGTTGAAAAGCTCGGAACATATCATCTAATCCCTGGATTTGTCCCGACAGATAGTAATTCATCTCTCTCTGAGTCATATCTGCCGGGATATCATCCTCAACCTCCTCATCATCAGCGGCCTGACCGCCAGCAGCCTGAGCTGGAGCTGGGACCCGGGCTCTCTGCACTCTCCCACTTTCTATTGTTGCTTTAGTCACGGTAGTGCCTGGAGCTAACAGTCTGGGAAACCCCTCCATAGGCACCCCTGCCCTCTGTGCCATCATAGTGATCATAATGGGGAACAAATAATTCTTGTTCTCCAAATACCTCGCTCGTACCCCCATCTCACTACGCATGATGCCCCCGATATTTATCGGCATCCTCCTAATCATGGCATAGAGAAAAGGGGCCCTGTACCAATGAACCTCCTGATAGTGAGCAGAAGGCATGATCCTCTCGCAAATAAAGCGATACAGTGCCTTTAGGTCCAGCCTCAACTCACTAATGTGAAACAAGTAACCATTCCGGATATTTCCCCTATCAATATTTACCCCAAACTCTGCTGCAAATAAAGCTAAGGTCTCATCCATCCTGTCCATGTTCTGAAGGTTCCTTTTCAACTGCCAATACGCACATTCCCCTTCTGCCACCGCATCCGACAACCCATAAAAATAATTAATGGCCGTCGCAGTCACATCAATATTATATCCCCGAACCCAGACATTGGGGGCCTCAGTTGCTGCATGAAAATTAGCATAGAATTCTTGCACAAGCAACTTCAACCCCATCTGGGCCGGCACGGCCAATAATCTTCTCAAATTATAGTGTTCAATGATAGCATCCAACCCACAATTGGTCAAGTTATAACCTCTCTCCACCGTTACCCCATTATTCCTGTTTACTATCAAAATAATTTTGGGAGTCCCGGGATACAAAACGGGTGTTATCGAACTCCGGCTCAATTTGGGGTGGGGGAACACCACGAGGGTTGGTGGCATGATAACAACCGCAACAACCTCTAACAAATTTTAAATCAGTAAATTGCTCTTACCCGGACTCGCCGGAAAATCTCGCCGGAGGTCGCAGGAAAATCTCGCCGGAGACGGAGAAGATGATCCGAGAAGATGACCGTCAACCTTGCAAACACTTTCTTCCTCCGCAACTACCCCCAATTCTTGATCACAAACTCTCAATTCTTCAAAATTCTCCTTCCTTCAACCTTGACAATTTCTTGCAAAACCCTTGGTTTTAGGATGAATGGAGGCTAAATCTTTGGTACTCCTTGAAGAGGGTTATGGTGGGAGATGATTTTGAAGGTTTGTGGGTGGTGAGGGTGAGAGATTTGTAGGGAGAGAGGGAAAGGAGCCGGTGAGAGGGTTTAGAGAGGGAGAGAAATTGGGGAAGAAGGGTTTTTTTTTATGTTTTTAACCCCCCAAAACCCGATTTAACCCAGCTGATGGTTTCTCAAATCGGCAAGCAGGCGGGCGCCTGGTATACCCCAAGCGGGCGCTTGTTTGCTCAGAAACTTCATATTTTTTTCGCACTTGAACAGGCGCGCGCCCTTATCCCACTAAGCGGGCGCTCGGTATATTTTTCCAGCAATATATATATATATATATATATATATATATATATTTTTTTTTTGCTGGTTTGATCGCTCCATCACTTGGTTGAATTAATTTCCTGCACATCACCACAAACAAACATCACAAGCGTAATATCCATTATGAAAAATAAAATGACTCAAAAAATGAAAATCTTTTTGGAGGGTGACACTATTTACACTCCCCTATAAACGCACAAACTCAGAGAGATCCATGAAGGATGACACGGACCAAACTTTTGACCGCACTTTCGTTGCCTACGTTCTCCCTAGGACAATAAGGAGCTCAGGTCACCGTAGTTCGAACCAACCCAGAAATAAAAGACACGAAAGCAAATAATTTTTTTTTTTTTTTTTTTTTTTTGAATATTTTATGAATACCACCACCCCCAAACTTAGAACATGCTATGTCCTCATGGCATTGAAGAACAACACACTCCCAATTCAAAAATGATGATAAACTGAAAGGAAAAACAAAAAGCAATAAAAATGATACCTGGTTGGGTTGCCTCCCAACAAGCGCCTTTGTTTTAAGTCTTTGGCTCGACATAATGCCACATAAATATTAAGTGGCTCCCTCCGGGTCTGTCAACTCAATTACATCAATTTCATTGATGTCTTCCAAAATAGACAGCCCCTCATAATAAGGCTTCACTCGGTGTCCATTCACTTTAAATGTTGTCCCATCTTTCAAATCTCTAAGCTCTACAGCTCCATGGGGAAACACTCAAACCAATTCATAAGGACCCGTCCACCTTGAACGCAGTTTTCCGGGAAAAAGTTTGAGGCGAGAGTTAAAGAGAAGGACCTTCATACCCGGTTTGAGAAACTTGGGTTTAAGGTTTTTATCATGATATCTTTTTGTCCTCTCTTTGTATAACTTTGCACTCTCATAACTATCCTGCCTCATCTCTGCAAGCTCATCCAAGTCAAGCAGTCTTTTCTCCCCTGCTAAAGTCAACTCCATGTTTAGCTGCTTGGTTGCCCAATATGCTTTGTGCTCTAGTTCCACTGGCAGATGACACTCTTTTCCATACACAATCCGGTACGGGCTCATTCCAATGGGGGTTTTGTATGCAGTCCGATAAGCCCACAGTGCATCACACAATTTGTCAGCCCAGTCCTTCCGATTTGGACGCACCGTTTTCTCAAGCACCGCCTTGATTTGGCGATTACTCACCTCCACTTGGCCCGATGTTTGAGGGTGATAAGCCGTAGCCAAGTTGTGACCCACTCCATATCTTTTTAGCACTTGATTGAACATTCTGTTTGTGAAGTGCGTCCCTTGGTCACTGATAATGACGCGCGGCACTCCATACCTGCCAAAGATATTTTCACGCAAGAACTTGCAAACAATATTAGCATCATTAGTCCGGGTAGAAATTGCTTCCACCCATTTAGACACATAATCTACAGCAACAAGAATGTACAAGTAGCCTTGGGAAGGGGGAAAAGGACCCATAAAATCAATACCCCACACATCAAAAATATCAACAATTAAATTATGTTGTAGGGGCATTTCATCTCTCTTTCCTATGTTGCCGGTCCTTTGGCATCTATCACACCTCACACAAAAATCATGAGCATCTTTAAATAAAGTGGGCCAATATAGACCCGCTTGCAATACTTTTCTAGCGGTCTTTTGCCCACTAAAGTGACCCCCACATTGGAGTTCGTGACAAAATCTCAACACACTAGCTTGCTCATGCTCCGGAATGCATCTCCTAATTATCTTGTCCGGGCAAACTTTCCACAAATAAGGGTCATCCCAAATGTAATGCTTCACATCCGATCTAAACTTTCGTTTTTGATCGTAAGTGAAGTTAGATGGCATAATATCAGAAACAATGAAATTCACAAGATCCGCATACCAAGGCTCATGAACATGTAACGCAAAAAGTTGCTCATCCGGAAAATTTTCATTAACCGGAATCGCACCATCTATCACATTAGTAAAAGTAAAGTTCTCTAGCCTAGATAAGTGATCAGCCACCACATTTTCGGTCCCCTTTTTGTCCTTTATTTCTATGTCAAACTCCTGCAGTAGGAGCATCCACCTAAGAAGTCTAGGTTTAGCATCCTTTTTATTCAGCAAATATTTAAGTGCAGCATGATCAGAGTAGATAATCACCTTAGACCCAAGCAAGTAAGAACGAAATTTTTCAAGAGCAAACACAACTGCTAAAAATTCTTTTTCAGTGGTAGTATAATTCAGTTGTGCATCATTTAAAGTTCTACTTGCGTAATGAATCACGTGAGGTAATTTATCTACTCTTTGCCCCAAAACAGCCCCAATCGCAAAATATGATGCATCACACATGATCTCAAATGGTAGAGACCAATTGGGGCTGGATAGAATGGGGGCACACGTCAACTTCTCCTTCAGCAGATTGAAGGCCTCTAAGCACTCTTGGTCAAAGATGAACTCAGTGTCCTTAGCTAGCAGGTTACATAAAGGCTTACAAATTTTTGAAAAGTCTTTTATGAAACGCCTATAAAAACCTGCATGGCCTAGAAAACTTCGCACACCCTTAACCGACACAGGGGGAGGCAATTTTGAAATCACATCGATTTTAGCCTTGTCTACCTCAATCCCCTTGTTTGACACCAAGTGTCCTAACACAATGCCATGCCTTACGAGAAAATGACATTTTTCCCAACTAAGGGTCAGATTTGTCTCACAACAACGATTTAAAACCATTGTCAAATTCTCTAGGCACCCATCAAAACTGTTCCCAAATACCGAGAAGTCATCCATGATGACTTCGACACATCGCTCAATCAAATTAGAGAAGATGGATGTCATACACCTTTGAAAGGTCGCAGGTGCTTTACAAAGCCCAAAGGGCATCCTCCTAAATGCGAATGTGCCAAAAGGACAAGTAAAAGTGGTCTTGGCTTGGTCCTCTGGTGCAATGGGGATTTGGTTATACCCCGAGAAACCATCCAAGAAACAATAATACTCATGTCCGGCTAACCTCTCCAGAATCTGATCAATAAAGGGCAAAGGGAAGTGATCTTTCTTTGTTGCAGCATTCAGTTTGCGCAAATCTATGCACATTCTCAGACCAGTCACTTCCCTTTTTGGCACTTCTTCTCCTTTTTCATTAGTGGTGACCGTGTAGCCCGATTTCTTTGGAACGACTTGAACCGGGCTCACCCACTCACTATCAGCAACGGCATAGATAATGCCTGCATCCAACAATTTTAGGACCTCTTTCCTAACCGCCTCCTCCATGTGAGGGTTTAACCTCCTTTGTCTCTCTCTAGACGGCTTAGCACCATCTATGAGATTAATTTTGTGCATGCACATGGAGGGGCTTATACCCTTAATATCTGCTAAGGTCCACCCTATGGCCTGCTTGTGCTCACGAAGCACTCTGATCAACTTGGCCTCTTGTTCTATGGTCAAATCTGAGGCAATTATCACGGGCAAAGTCTCACCCTCCCCAAGAAAAAACATACTTTAAATTGGAGGGCTTTCAGCTCAAGAGCTGGAGGAGTTACAATAGAAGGCACCGACTTCTCATTGAAGTGGCCTAGGGGGTGAAACGGGCCATCACTAGGATGGTGTTCGTCGGCCTTTTCCACAGCCATCAGTTGAACATCCGCATTATCCCTACGTTTCTCACCGCCATTTGACAACAAAGACTCTAACTCCTCACATTCTCTCTCATGCCACAAGACTTCACTCACACAATCCTCAACAATATCCACACAGTTACAAGACTCATCATCTAAGGGACTTTGCATGACATCAAACACAGATATTTCTATTTTCTCATTAGCCACACACATAGATAGAGTCCCATCACCCACATTAATGATGGTGTTAGTAGTAGCCATAAATGGACGCCCAAGCAATATGGGAGAATCCTGACTATTCCCAACACCATTAACAGTCTCAAGCACAACAAAATCCACAGGGATAATCAAATTGGCTACCTGCACCAAAACATCCTCCACAATTCCCAATGGCCTCTTGATTGAACGGTCAGCCAATTGCAAGGTCATTGTGGTGGGTTGTAGCTCAGGTAAACCCAACTCAAGATACAAATGATGAGGTAACAAATTAATGCTAGCACCGAGATCTAACATTGCCTTCACCTTTTTAGAGTCCCCCATAGATATAGAAATGTTAAAACTTCCGGGGTCCTTCAATTTAGGTGGGAGGTTCTGTTGTACCACAGCACTAGCACTTTCTCCCATAATCAACTTCTCATCATTCCCATACTTGGGTTTCCTGGAGTTAAGTTCTTTGAAAAACTTTGCATAAGCTGGGATATTTTTAATGACATTTAACAATGGAAGATTAATGTTTACTTTTGAAAACATGTCATATAAATCAGACATTTGCTTATCCAGCTTACTTCTCATGAATCTACCAGGAAACGGTACAGGAGGTACATATGGCTTGGGGGTGGAAGAATCAGTCACAGGAATTTCCCCCATGCCATTAGTACTCTTACCAACAACATTCTCAACAACAGGTGGTTCAGCAGATTCAGAAGGAGAGTTAGGACA
The DNA here is from genome assembly GCA_026119855.1 of Campanula takesimana. Lineage (NCBI taxonomy): Eukaryota > Viridiplantae > Streptophyta > Magnoliopsida > Asterales > Campanulaceae > Campanula > Campanula takesimana. Next base: position 602,602 of record JAOWBW010000720.1, read on the forward strand.
TACCTCATTACTTACCTGTTTGCCATTTCTCAGAGTCATAATGGCCTTAGCTTGCTCCCCTTGACTAGGGAAGGTTCCTGGTTTATGCCCTTGCTGACCCACAGCTAGTTGATCAATCTGGGTCTCTAGCTTTTTGTTGACAGCATCCTGCTGCTTTTCACGCTGCTCCATCATCATCTTCATTTGTTGCTGCTCTTGCATCATGGTCCTCATCATATCCTCCAGTGATTTCTTAGGCTGCTGTTCTGGATTCCCTTGTGGGGGAGGAGGATATAGAGGTTTCTGCTGCTGGTACTGAATTCCTGGGTTACCCCTCCAAGAAAAATTGGGGTGGTTTTTCCACTCTGGATTATAAGTATTAGAATACATACCACCTTGATTTTGCCTCGTGGGATACCCTTGCATCGCATTTACCTGTTCAGAATCAAACTGTGCAACAACTGGACAACCATTAGTAGCATGAGTGTTAGATCCACAATTAGCACAGAAATCAGATACCACATTAGCACTTGAGGAAGACATATTAGAATTCATTTTAGCCATGTTTTGGTTTAACAAAGACACCTGCCTAGCAAACTCATCCATACCACTCAACTCATGCACTCCCCTAGGTTTCCCTCTAGAGCCTTTTTCTTGCGAATTGGCCCCCAACATCTCAAATAATTCTTGGGTTTGGTCAACAGTTTTGGCTCCTAGAAAGCCGCCTGCTGCATTATCGACCATAGCTTAGTCTGCTGCAGTTAACCCACCATAAAATGTTTGATGTAAAAGGGCTTCAGGAAAAGCATGATGGGGGCACTGCACTTGCAACATTTTGAACCTATCCCAAGCCTCATGAAATGGCTCACCTACCTCTTGAGTAAACCCTATGATTTTCTGTCTAAAGGTGGCCAAAGTAGCATGCGGGAAAAATTTCTTTAAGAATGCATCATGCAACCCATCCCATGTAGTGATACTCCTAGCAGGAAGTAACATAAGCCAAGTTTTAGCTTCCCCTTGAAGAGAGAAAGGAAAATACTTAAGTCTTAATTGTTCATCAGTAACCCCCTCTTTTACAGGGAATCCCGATATAATCATCATGTACTCTCTCAAGAAGTTCAAAGAGTCTTCAGCGGGAAGACCCTGAAACTTGGGCAACTGACTAAAGTAATGCCCCTTCGCCTCATAAGATTTAGCGGCCTCAGTCAGGACAATACATGACACCGATGTGTCAACCTTAGGCCTAGCATATTCTTTCATTAAGGGATTAGCCATTACAACTTCAATTTCTTCTCCCCGGTGGAAGAAGTTTCAAAATCACTTAAAAATACCTCTGTCTCGGTGACAGAAGCTTCAGACTCAGACTCAGAAATAGGGGGAATGCCCCTGTCAAGTCTATCGATATTATCGTCCAAAGGCACCAACTCGGGGTTCAATGAACGTCTACCAAACATACACCGACTAAATTAACTTGTAAATCAAAACAAGTCCCCCGGCAGCGGCGCCAAAAACTTGATGGATAAAATTCCAAGTAATAAAATACCTAGCAAGCGCACTAGTTACCGTGGTAGTAACGCGCGAAAGCGAGGGTCGATCCCACAGAGACTTGTTGGAAAACAAGTAAATTTAATTAGTGCAAACGAACCAAAGGGTTTTTTTTGATTGATTTTGATTAACCTAAATTAACTACTAAACAATGAAAATAAATTACTAAATTGAAGATCACTAAGCAAACAAGGATTTAATTCAAGATTACGAAGATTCACAGATTGGGGTTCACAACTATCTCCTCTCTATGCTATTTTATGAAAAAGACTATTAAACTTGTTCAAGAAATCGTTCACTTATTTAAGAGTTGGGACGGTCTGGTCACCGGATTGCAACCCTATTATTATCTCTATGTGAAATATTCCGTTAGGTCAACAACACACAAAAACAATTTATTAAGTTCTTAAGAACACTTGATCTTAAATTCTTTTGATTTCCGCGAAGTCCTCAATTAAATCTAATCACAAGAATATGATTCAATATCTAAATTATTCACGCTAGTGAAACAATCTAACTAAGATGATTTAAAGACCAAAAATATCAAGTCATATTAATGAAATCTTTAAATTGATTAAGCTCTATTCTTATGAACAAGAACAAGATTAATATTTGATTAAGCCCAAGTTAGCATAGAGATTTGATAGTTATTACTCCCAATCCATGAATAAAGAAATTAGCTACTCATCGACATAGCAATAAACACAAGAATATAATTAAAAATCATAAACCTGGATAAAAGCTTGATGATGAATAATCTCCCAATCTTGTTTACAACTTGAAACTTGAATAAAACCTAAAACAATGCATCCTCAAACTAAAGGCTGCTGTCTAATATTTATACATAGAGAAAACTAGGGCCAAAAGTAGGGAAAATAGGGTAAAACCCGTCTGGCAAGGAAAACTCGAAACTGTACGGAATGACCAAGCGGGCGCCTGGTAGACCCCAGGCGGGCGCCTATTTGGCCAGTAACTTTGGTTCTTCAAAACGCATAACAAGCGGGCGCCTGGTTATTTAGCGGGCGGGCGCCTGGTCCCCTTTTCTGTCTTTCTTTATTTTTTCTTCTTTTCTTCACCTCTTTGACATGGTTGACCACGGTTGACTCTTGACTTTGACTCGAACAATATTCAGTCTTCAACAAATTACAATCCACGGACTTTGCAACCACACAAAATACACTACAAAGTATCCTAAAACATTACAAATCCAACAAAGTTCCATAAATCATAAAAGACCAAAATTACATCCAATCTAACTATATTACAACCAAAAGCTGATAAATTAGTACGAAATGCGGAGATAATACATGTGTAAACCGATCCATCACACATCTTTAGGTAATGTAAAAGATCCCAAAAGTTGTTATCTTTCAAAGATTTCAACTCTTTATATATGGTATTAATCTACTTATGAGAATTAGGACTATTAATGGCTTTATGGTAGATGAATGGCTCATCTCCCACTAAACCTATGTGTCCTTAATTTCTCGGTAAGATACATCTCATAATTATCCAGTATTGCAATCCTTCTTACTCTATTGTATCTCTTTAAGGGCACCGGTTCTTACTAATTCTGAGGTTGTTGAATTTCCTTCTTATGATCAACATTTTCATGTTGTTCAATATTTATAGAGAAACCATATTTATTTTGAATTGTATGTTCTTCTTGAATATCAAGTACAAAATTTGAAATCCAATTGGAACTTATGGAAGAGGTGAAGAAATGGATGCCTCTTCTTTTCCAAATTCAAAATATTACACTAATCTCCCACTAAATTCAACATCCTCAAAGAACCTAGCTTTTCTCGTTTCAAAATGTTCAAATTTTCGGGTTGTAAAATTTATATATCCCCTAGATCTTTCGGCTAACCTCATGAATAACTACTAACAATCTTATGTCTAACTTGCCCTTAGTAGACTTATAAGGTCTACCCTTATGTTAGACCAACCCATAAATGAAGATGATTTAAGGACGTGTTCCTTATTCGTCCCAAAATCATAAAGGATTTTTATTAGTAGCTTAGAGGAAGCTTTAATGAGAATAAGGGCTGCGGTTTTAATGTATCGCCCATAATGAGTGAGGTAAAGAAGCACAAAACATGCGTATTACCATTTCCTTAAGGATTTTATCATGTCTCTTGTGTACATCATTCATGCTAGGCGTACCCGGCTTAATGTAGATGGAGACAATCCCACACTCTTCAACATAGCGAGTAAAAAGCCTAGACGTTGTTCTCTTTAACAATCATTCCTAACCATGATATACTTTCTATCATGATTAGACCTAATGTTCTTAATAGTCTTTCAAAGTTGATTTCCAACTTTGACCTCATAAGACTTGAAAACGTCCATAAACTTGAGTCTTTTCATGAAGTAATAAATGCATTCATATTGAGAGTAGTATTTATAAACGTAATAACTATTGTTGACCTTTCCACGAAGGAATAATGAATGGCCCACAATGTTCATATTTATTAGTTTTAAAGACACTTGATACTCTCGAGAATACTATTCTTTTATGTTTGTAAATTTTCTTTAAGGCATTTTATGCAAAAGTATTTTCCAAAATATCAGTTTGTTTAAGATTTTCTTTAACATAAGCTTATCAATTTTTTCTTGGAAATATGACCCAAATGCCTATGCCTTAATGAAAAAATAAATATAAAATTTACTTGATAACTTTTACTTTCTAGTTTTGGTTTCATTATTAAGGGACACATTTATTGTTTGAATAATGTCAAGTGAAGAAATAATT